>OY755090.1:11837467-13037467 GCA_963576655.1 Gastrophysa polygoni
CAAGTTTTAATAAACAACAGATTTTTCTTTGAAATTCTATTTGATAAGGTGCTCAAATTGTTTACCATTTACCTCCTGACAGTAATGAACTCGCTGAACAAAATTTTGTAGTGAATCTAAAATCATGTGAGGAGGAATGGTAGAAATTTCATGCCTTATTCTTTCTTGCAACTCTTCGATATTTGGCGGCCTATTTTTGTAGACTACATTTTTTATGTGACCCCATAGAAAAAAGTCAAGTGGGGTCATATCGGGAGACCTAGCTGGCCATTCAATTGCTCCCCTGCGTCCAATCCATTTATTAGGAAAATTTTCATCTAGATATGCGCGTACCATACGTCCAAAATGTGGAGGAGCCCCATCTTGTTGAAACCATATTTGTTCTGCCGGCAAATTGGGATTGTTATTATTCGGGAATAATCGTCTAAGCTCTGGAATGATATGCTGTTGTAAAAGTGATAAATATCGTTCAGAGTTCAAATTTCCGTTTATAAAATAGGGTCCTATGACGTGTCCACCAATAATGCCACACCAGACATTTACTTTTTGTGGCCGTTGAGTGTGAACTTCCTCCATCCAATGTGGATTTTGGTCTGACCAATACCTACAGTTGTGTCGATTTACGTGCCCGTAAACAAAATGTAAATTCGTTAGAAAACAATATGTGGTTGACAAAGTTGACATTTTCGCTTAATTTATCCATAATAAATTCACAGAACTCGATTCTACGATCAAAATCGTCTTCACTCAATTCTTGTACCGAATGAATTTTATATGGATGGAATTTTTGCAGTTTGCAAATTTTTTGAATGGAATATCGACTTATGTTATGATTCAAAGCCCTCTGTTGTGCCGAATTTATTGGATTTTCCACCACATCTAACATGACATTCAAAGAATTTTCTTCATTTGTAACGCTTACTGGTCTTCCACTTTTTGGTCGATCTTTGACATCTCCAGTTTCATGAAAACGCTGCAATGTTTTTGAAACGGTTGATTTAGAAATTGGTTCCCGATTTGGATGCAATTCATCAAAAATATTCACTACTTGGTCACAGCTTCGTCTTCTATCACCGAATCCTATGATCATTAAAATTTCAATACGCTCAGTATTAGTTAAACGTGCCATTTTTGCCATGTATTTTTGACATGTGTTGTCAAGATCATCACTGTTAGACAAAAGAACGACGCGGCGTTGTTATGGAGCTGGAAACTTTCAAAGGTAACTTGATGGACTATGAACTTTATGGACTAACATTTTTGGATAATTTATTATAAGTTATTTTCAAAATTCGATATCTCGAAATCGGTTGAATTTAGGAAATGATGCGCTTTATCAATTTTATTCAGAATTTCGAGCAGAATTGAAATGTGGAATAATATACAGGGTGTCCCATTAGAGAAAAAGGAACTTTGTTTCGTCCTGACTTTTTGACTCATCCTGTATACTCAATTTTTCATTAGCTTAATGGAGCTTAACTTTTGTATCCTAACATTTTTCGCTAGCTATCTTACTTTAGGAAATAATCAACCGTTTCCATACATATCAGCGACCCTGTATAGACCAAATCAATGGCGCATGTACCTATCTTATATTTTATGAGGGTAGAGGGCTCTATCCATGAATCCTTTATCCTGTTTCATCATTATTGTGTTTATCATTCAATATTGCTCATCTATGGTTTCTTCTAGTTCAAGGTGCAAAGTGAAAAATAAACCGTGATATATATCGAGGACTATGATCAATGCATGCGGATGAAAAATGGAGGAAAGGTGATTCATTGAAATATTCGTTTGAGACAGAGGAAGGCGTAATTTAAGGTTGACATAATGTTTATATCTTCCCTACTACTTTTAAGGTATCTCAACAAATAAAAAATTTGTATCCTGTTTATAATTGGTCTTTTTCACTTGATTTTTCAATGTTCGATTATCTATAACATGGTCGGGAAATAGACCTACCGATTCTGATCTCTCGTCATCGGATGAGCTGAGCTGGGTCCTGACCTGAATCCCTTTTATTTTCAATCAATAATTTCGGAGGGTTATGGGTTTGTATTTTAGATTCGCAAGTGATTATCCTTGGTTTTTTGAGTTTGAAATGGGTTTCATTCATATTGGAAATGTATCTCTGTAGTTAAAGTGAAACGTGTTTTTTTATGTGATAGCAACATCAATGATGAGTTACCAGCTGAGTAAATATAAGTATATATCTGAATTCAATAAATAGCTTGAACAATGATATTATATTACCTATATTCAGTACGCAGAGTTGGTAGCTGATAAACGCCCTTCTATGGAAACGGTACCTACTGAAAGTTCGTACCATCGTATACTTATCTATTGCCATGTTTGGGAAAATTTTTATTGCTATTATTGGTATCTTGATAGTGACTGAACTGATATTGTTCGCTTCAATTTTGGTAGATATCATGGTGTCATATGTGAACTGATGATTCGACTTGAAATCTCCAGGTTTGTACTAGAAAGTTTGGTTACAATAGTTATAGAATCCAATCACGAATATGAAAAACAAAGACGTAGAATAATTTTGTTGAAACCTCACAGGCTTACGACTTCGTCAGAAAGAAAAAGAGAAGAAGAGGACGAGAGAGAAATCAACCGTTTTGTTCGTCTGCGCGGTTTCAGAGTTTGAAAAGACGTTTTACAAATTTATCCAAATTGTTGCCGATAAGAATGTTTGAGGCACAAGAAATATTTGCGGAACACAAAGATCTCATTCACGATGTTGCTTACGATTATTATGGACGTCGAATGGCTACTTGCTCAAGTGATCAATATGTCAAGGTTAGTAAACAACACTGGAAAACAAACATTTCTCATTATTCGCCTGGAGTATACATTTAAAAGTTGAAAAATCGCACGTATTTATGTCGGAAAGAGATATTGCAAGTTGGCTAAAGTGTTTCAGCACTCAGTAGAAAAATTAGTACAAAATACCACTTCATTGTACCTACTAGTGTTAGAGGAAGTGATGCAGTATAATGTTCATGTTTAGGTATGGGACCAGACTAACGACGGCAAATGGGTGCTCACATCTAGCTGGAAAGCACATAGTGGTTCTGTATGGAAAGTAACATGGGCACATCCTGAGTTTGGACAAGTTCTAGCTACATGCTCCTTTGATAGAACTGCAGCTGTATGGGAAGAAATTGGTAGGTGGAATATGTATTCATGTCAGTATCATCCCTTCTTTCTACATGTATGAATTTATTTCCACTTGTCTCACTGGAAGACAAAAGGAATTATTATTCATGCATATTCATTCATTAGCTTAGACATTATCTTGTCAACTTTTTAGATCTTCTTTCCCAGCTCAACTTTCTTGAACCTCTCATGAGCAACAGAAACGGATTATGATTTCATTTTAGAACACCAAGAACAAACATCCTGGCAAAGTCTCTTTTTATACATTGTGTAGCAATTTCAATAATGTCTGCAACAAAGTCGATCTTTATTCAACAAAAATAGGTTGTTATAAAAGTTACCAAAGAAATCACACATAAAAGTTTGTGTAAAACTTATGAGATAAATGTATTGAATACTATGTGATGTGTTTGTCTTGCTTGTCCTGTAACTGAGTGCCTCAACTGTTTGGACAATAAACTGTTTTTTTTATTCATGCTCTGTAAAATGTATGTAATTAGCTTCTACATAGAACTAGCCTGAATGCCACAGTGGTTTGGATTCCATTTCTACAAACTGTTTCCTAATGAGTTGTAGGAAATAAATAGATGTGGGTAGTAGAATTCTTCTTCCTTAAGTTAAATTTGCTCTGTAGGTGTTAATGTTCCATACTATATATCATACTACACAAAATGCTATCAATAGTTTACATGTATAAAAGTTGAGAGGTAAAAATATAAAGCTGTCAGTGAAGTGTTCATATTTTTACATTGAATTCAGGGGCCAAAATATTTCTGAGGACATTAACATTTGTGAAGCCTTCTCCAACTATTTCTCGTCCGTTTTTGAACCCTCTGACACGAAGGTACTAGTCGATCGTGTACAGTCTCAGGAATCTATTTCATTAGACAGCATAACTTTAAACCAAGTTATCAATCAGATTCTGCTGTTGGATTGGAAAAAAGGTGCAGGTCCAGATGGTCTCCAATTTTTATCAAATCTTGTGCTGAGTCTATAGCGCCACCACTGTTCATCATATTCAACAAATCTATTTCTGAGAGTCTTTCCAAATATTTGGCGCCAGGCTCAAGTGACCACAGTACATAAAGGAGAAAAAAAAACCTTGTCAAAAATTATCGACCTATATCTATGCTTTCTATTCCTGGTGAGTTACTAGAGGCAATAATTACCTCAGAAATATTTTTCAAAACTAAGCACTCGATCAGCAAGAACCAGCATGGCTTTTTCCAAAACCGATCGGTTGTTACTAATCTCGTCACCTTCACACAGGAAGTTATAGATATCATGAGTGATTGAATGCTGTGTATACTGATTTCTCCAAAGCTTTTGATAAAGTACACCATGCATCTCTTCTAGTCAAGTTGGAGAACATTGGTATACATGGTAACCTTCTTCAGTGGATTGAATCATATATCAGTAATAGATCCCAGCTTGTCAGAATCAATAATTTCTCATCATCGCTCGTTAAGGCTACATCAGGAGTTCCGCAGGGATCCCATCTGGGTCCCTTGCTATTCAATCTTTTTATTTATGATATTGGTATATGCTTTAGAAACTCACACTTCTTACTTTATGCTAACGACTTGAAGGTTTTTGTCTATATCCGATCCGATAGATGGCCAACTACTTCAAAATGATATAAATAATCTGCAAAGCTACTGTGTCAATCACAATTTATATTTGAATATAAGTAAATGTAATTTTATCAGATTTCTCCGTCTGAATACGGACATACATTTCTCCTACAAAATTGACAACATTGCACTGAACAAAGTAGAAGCCATCAAAGACCTGGGGATGATAGTGGATTCAAAACTCACGTTTGAAGCTCACATTGAGAAAATAGTGAAGAAGGCTCTGAGAAACCTGGGATTTATCACTAGAATATCTAAGCCATTCATGAATCCAAAAATATTAATTCTATTGTACAACTCCCTAGTAAGGATCCATCTTGAATTTTCCTCAATAGTCTGGAACCCTTGTTACCATAAATACGTTCAACTAATAGAAAAAGTTCAGATGAGATTCATGCATTTAGTGTTTTTTAGATTCAAAAGACCTCTAATCCACTTGACATACGAAAATCGTCTAGAGCACTACAGTCTCTCGAAACTTTCTTCTCGAAGGATAGTTAGCTATGCACTGTTCCTCTTCAAATTTTTTAACAATCAGATTGATAGTAATTATATAACAAACAAGCTGTCATTCAATGCTCCTACTCATATTACTCGTGCGCCTAATTTATTTTACTTACCGTCTCATAGAACAAACTATGCCAAAAATTCACCCCTCTATATAATTCCAAATTCATATAATTTATACTTTAGTCACATTGACCTATTCAATAGCACCATTCACAAAATCAGAAAAGAAGCTACCAATATGTTTGTTTGTATTTTTTCTCTTTTCCTCAGCCTGAAGTTTTCTTTTTTATATTAGCATTATTACTATATTCACTATTATAGTTACTCTCATTACTGTTTCATTGAGAGTATCAAACCTAGGATTATTTTCTTTTTTTCTTTTACAATTTTCTGTTTGGTTATCTCGATCACTGATATCAGGTGTACACTCTATATTATGTAAAATGTGTAACTCTATAATTGGAGTTTCAATACTCTGTTGGGTAACCTATGTATTGAATAAAAAAAAAAAATAAAAAAAATAAAATGTACTAGAATAGTTCAACAAGGCATTATATAATTGGAAGTTATTTCTGTTAGTTGCCCAGTATAAATAAATATGTATTTCATTCTATCTTCATTCCCAAATGGATACTTTGTGAATTGCATTTGATTAGTGAATACTGAGTGAATACTATACATCAAAATTATTATTTATGATTGAATGAGAGGTTTGTATTTTATCGGATAAATTTGGGTTGTTCATTGTTCAATGAGAAATTGTTGCCTAGCAACAGACGAGAAAAACTGTCAACTTTTAAAAACGCGACACTAAAGGATGAGCGTTTTGAGGCTGACTGTTTTCAAATCGCTAAAGGGAACAGTTTAGGGTTTCTATGACACATATTTACCCGATATCAATACAAAAATCGAGTGCGATTCGGCTGGACAATTCAATGAATAACAAAACGTAAGAAATTGTTGCCAGATTGAAAATTGTGTTGCTGTAACTGTATGAGTAGGCACACAGGTACCTATTAACAATTCGACTAATTTCGGCGTTTGTAGGCTCACCAAATCGACTCATTGTTAGTGCTTAGAAATTCAATAAGTTGTTGACAAACATGTCAAACTGTTTATTTTGGCAACAAACACGGGGATTATTCATAAACAAATGATTGAGTAAAAAAACACTAGTGCATTTGTTGCTGTAAAAGTTGCAGCTAACTTTTGCCGCTGTCAATCTCACGATTGCACTGTGGCATATGCGATTTTTTATACATGACTTATGTTGTCATAACTATATTCATTTATTTTCATATTAGTAGGAGAATTGCCAGGACCTGGCGAACGTGGCACCCGCCATTGGGTTCGCCGCACCAATCTCGTCGATTCACGTACTTCGGTGACAGACGTCAGGTTCGGCCCCAAGTCGCAGGGGCTCCAGCTGGCAACCTGTTCGGCAGAGGGAATCGTTAGGATATACGAAGCGCCCGATGTTATGAATCTGAGTCAGTGGACTCTGCAGCATGAGGTGCAGTGCAAGTTGCCTTGCAGCTGTCTCAGTTGGAACCCTAGTTTGTCCAAGTGAGTGGAAAATGATATTTGGAATATTTGTTTCATCTGGTTGAATAGTAAAGTTGAATCATTCAGTGAACAGGCAGAGATTGAAAATATGTTTCACTGAGGAGTAAGGACTGGTACATGTATGAAACAACAGATTTTTCCTCACATCTGTGTATATAATCTAAGTATTTTTCTATCAAAACTCATTCATCACCAAGGATGTGAAAACACTGACGAAACTATGAGTGAGTTTGCCTTGGAATGAATGAAAATGAGAACAAGTTGAATTTGGAGAGATTTTTTTATTATTGATTACATAAGTTATAGTTTGAGAGTTATCATGTTATAATGCAAATGCTGGAACGTTCAAGAGAATCAATACAGGTGTAATAGCTGGAAAATTCATAACTAGATCAAATCAGAAAGTTTTTAAATTCCAGTTGAATAAACTGTTGTCCTAATTTGATTCGTTGGTTCAACTATTCTTGTTAGTATTGATATCTGAAATATTCATTTGTTTATGTATACTCAGAAACACAAACTACAAACATTTATGCTAGGCTGAAAGTAATAACATGTGAGAGGTGAGTGCCCCCAGGACAATTTGAACAATCCACATAAAGAAAAGAAGATATATACATACATATTGAAATGATTCTATGGTCAACTGATATTAAAAAAATACTGCATATTGAAACAATTCTATGGTCGACTGATATTAAAAATTAGTGCTTTGATTTCCTCAATAGTTCTAGTGAAAAACTCAATATTGCATATCTCAATGAGTGAATTGCACTGTTGTTACATCTCACCAATAGAAGAGCAGTCAAACTGATCAACATTAAATAGTTTTCTGTTAGTAATTCTCAGATTGACCTTTGGTATGTCAAACTTATATGATTGGCTAAAGATGAATTCTTCTATTTGAAATTGTGAATTAGGTGTCTGTGTTGTAGTGATACCATATTGAAGCTCTCTAGCATACTTGTGTTTGAGTTCAAGTAGGGATATGCATTATGTTTATGTACGTATGGAAAACGCAAGAATCTCTTTTGAAATATTTCGATTTAATTCAAATGTATTCCAGCTTGAGGTGATGAACTGAAAATTGAATTTCCATTCTCCAGCCTAATGAATTTCAGGAAATGTTGTTAAAATTATGTTTTTTGTAGAAACCTTTAATCATCACATAACAGCTTTGATGAATGAATGTCCACTAGACATGTAGCTGCATAATTTGGAAGAGAAATTCTTATAATTAATTTTTACTGTTTCTTCTGATTGACTTGAAAAAAAATATTCAGTAGAATTCTAGATGAATGGATTTGATAATATCTCATTACAATGCATGAAAAGAATCAATAACTATTTATTTAATAAGGGATCTTTGAATTATGAGAGAGCAAACATCTATTGATTTCAAAATAGAATCAGATGTTGTCAAATAAAGTCATTCAAACTGATTTCAATATAAATCAATGTCAATTTATTTACAGAAATATTTTTTCTTTTTCATTTCAATATTTTCACACTACATCTTTGACATCTTGAATATTTCCAGAATGCACCCACAAATGATAGCAGTAGGCAGTGACGATTCCAATGCTACCAATGGCGGAAAAGTCTTCATCTACGAGTATAACGAGAATAGCCGTCGCTGGACCAAATTGGAAACTATATCGTCTATCACGGAACCTGTTCATGACATCGCTTTCTCCCCTAACCTTGGCAGGAGCTATCATACCTTGGCTGTGGCCACAAAAGATGTTAGGATCATAAATTTGACGCCTATTGAGTAAGATTCTTATCACCAATTTTTTTTTGTAGTGCAAATAATATTTCTATAGTCTCTGTGCTAAATGAAATATTGAAGTGATATTGAAATGTTGTCATGGTTACCTTTCATTCAAAAATTATCACATAACTATATACATAACATACATACATATGTATAAATATCATATATACATAATATAATATAATACCTTATACCTATAGATCATTTCCTAGTGAGAACAGCTAGCAATTGCCGTTGTCAAATACTGATCTATTGGCGTAGTTTGATCATCAAACTACACTATAAGAAGGATAAGGAATTGAACTTAATGTCAATGTTTACTAGCTCGCAATAAATCTGTAAAAATTTTAGTAATCTCAAAAGGAACTATAAAAAATCTCTTATAAACTTAATAAGAGTAACTATTTCTCCAAAGTGAAATTGTTATTTTCGACTTTTCTCCAAAAATCTACACAATGAGTGATAAGTGAGGTTAAGCATCATGGATAACATATGTCCAAAATGTTCAGAATCAATTTCAGAGGATAAGTTTATACTATGTGATAGCTGCTTGGTGCCCTTTCACCAGAATGAAAAATGCCTTGGTATTGGAGCTTCCGAAATGAGAGCTGTGATCGTCCGTAACAGATCGTTGATATTTTTCTGTGCGGAATGCAGGCAGGCTTTCAAGAGTGTGCCCAAGTTAGTAGTGAATATGAAGGTGATGAAGGAAGAACTGGCTGAAGCGAAAAGAGTATTAAAGGAGGTGACTAGTGAATTGCAAATGATGAACAAGCGAATAATTGATCTTGAGGAGAATAAAATTACTGCCTCAAATCCTTTACACATTGAAGAGTTTTTAGCAGAAGTAGAGGAGAGAAAGTACAGAGCAATGAATGTCATGATAGCAAATATTAAGGAATCGTCCAAAACCAACCATATAGATAGATTAAACGAGGAGAAAGAAACGGTACTGAATATCCTCAAAGATGTTACTCTGACTGACACCAACATAAGACTGCAAAGAATTGGCAAGTTTCCAAAAGATAAATGTAGACTTCTGAAAGTAACATTCAAAAACCCAGCTGATGCAAAGGAAACACTCAAGATTAGTAATACACTGAACACAGTAAAGATATTTGGAGATCAAACTGTAAAACAAAGGGAATATTATAAAGCAGTGAAGAAAAGGCTTGAAGAAATCATTGCAAAAGGAGACAACTCGAAAACTATCAAGTACATCAACTCTATCCTTACAATAGTAGAACGACAAATTGGAACTGAAGAAAAAAACCTGTGATTCCTACTATACAATTCAACCAGGATATTATATATGTTAATGTTGGAAGTTTATTAGCTCATAAGTCTGATGTTATTTTAAATATTGTAAGTTATAACCCAGCACTGATAATACTAAGTGAATCGAGAACAACTCCAGACGTTAGCAATGCTGAAATATATATAAATAATTATAATGTAATTCGAAGTGATAGTAGCAGCAGGCACACTGGAGGGGTTCATATATATAAGGGAGAAGATAGAATACGAGGTAAAAAAATCTTTGGTCAATGAACCTAACTACTGGATTCAGTTTGTTGAAATCAAAATCAATGGCAAGAAATGGTCAATAGGAGGTATTTATCATTCGCCTGATGAAAGCCAAAATTATTTCTATAACAAAAAATGTACTCCGATAGGAGATTTCAATATTGATTCAAATAAAGATAGTTTTTATTGTAAAAAAATCATAAATATATTCAACTCATTTGGAATTGATCAACTTGTTACTGATTGCACACAGGTGACAATTAAAGCAAAACTCTTATTGATTATGTGATCTCTAATGAATCAAATATACGAACTGCTGTACATGATGTACCAAAAATTTCTGATCATTCTATAATATCAGTTGGCATTTTTGATAGTAGGAAAGAAATTTCAAACAAATTCATTCGTGTAAGAACTATAAATGAACGTACGTATAAGGAAATCAATTTAGAACTTCTCTCTGTTAATTGGAACTTGAATACAATCAATGTGAATGAAATATTGGATGAAATAGAAACAAACTGTACTGTAATTATGGATAAAATAGCACGGGAAAAGCAAATACAAATTAAGTCAAACCAAGTACCATTTTATGACGGTGAACTGAAAACATTATCAAAAGAAAAAGATATAGCTTATAAAAACTTCAAAAATGTGTACCTTCAGAGAGAGAACAAAAATGGCAACAATATAAATACTCCAGGAATACATATGTAAATACTCTGAAAGAGAAAGAAAAACTATATTTTGAAAATTAAATTGATGAAAATAAAAAAGATCCTGAAATTATGTGGAAATATCTGAAACAACTTGTTAAACCAATAGAATCCCCTAATTTGAAGAGAATTATGTTTGAAAATAGCAATGGAAAAATGGTCTGTGATAATCCAATTGAAATTGCCCAGAATTTCAATGAATATTCTGTTAATAGTGTAATTGAAATAGAAAATAGTATATATTGTCATGAGATATGGGCACCAAATAACTATGAACCAATAAACAGTAGATTGAGTCAATTCGAAGAAATAAACATGATAACTTTACGTAAAATATTTTTTTCTCTTGATAAAGTAGATAAAAGTGAAATTATCAATAGTAAATTTTCAAAAGAAACTTTCGATGTGTCTGGGCATGTGATATTAAACTTTATAAATACTTCCTTATCCACAGGATTGTTCCCTGACCAATACAAAGTCAGTACAGTCACTCCGATTCCGAAAATAAATAATACAAGTGATGCAAGTAATTTTCGTCCAATTAACAGTCTTCCAACACTTGAAAAAGTACTGGAACTGGCAGTATATGAACAACTAGTTACATACTTTAATGAAAATAATTTATTCATTGAAAATCAATCTGGTTTTCGCAAGAATCACTAACAGTTACTAACAGTTACTGAATGGAAAAAAGTATTGATAAGAAAGAATATATTGTTGCTGTATTTATGGATTTCAAACGTGCATTCGAAACGATCAAGAGAAAAACTTTAAATCATAAACTGGAGTATTATGGTGTAAATGGAAAAGCTTTAAACTGGTTAGATAGTTATCTTGACCAAAGAAGCCAAAGAAATAAAATTTGTGATATAATGTCAAATCAGATTATAAACGAAATAGGTGTACCACAAGGCAGTGTTTTAGGGCCATTGCTATTCATTATTTATATAAATGATATCAACTATGTACCTGGTTCACACCATATTAATTTATTTGCTGATGATACCCTTATATATATACTAAAAACTGTGATTTAGAAGAAGCTGTACAAAATATCAATTCATCTTTGAAGAACATCGAAATATATCTACAAGTTAATAAACTCAAATTGAATATCAATAAATCTAAGGCAATGATTGTTTCTGCGAATTCGAACCAAAGAAAGATTGATACTAATGCTGTTGATATCAGCATATTTAATAGTCAACTTGCAATTGTAAATGAAATGAAATACTTAAGATTTATTATAGACCATCAGTTAACTTTGGATAAACATGCGGAATATACCATTAGAAAGATATGTAAAAAAATGTATTTTTTCTCTAGAATTTCAAAATCTTTATCAACCTTTGCTAGATTAATATGTTATAATTGCATAATAAGGCCACACTTTGACTACTGTGCCACATTGATGTATCTATTCAACCAAAATCAAATAGGACAATTGCAGAAATTACAGAATCGAGGTATGAGAATTATTTTGAGATGCAACCAATATACCCCTATTGAATTTATGTTGAATACCCTACAGTGGCAAATTTTTATTTTCAAAATAACGAATGGGATACAACCAGCCTATCTCAGCAGATATTAAGTCAGAAATAGTGATCTTCATTCACATAACACAAGAACATGTAATACATTGAATATATCATGAACAAATTACAAGAGCGGAATGAATTCGTTGTTCTTCAAAGGTCTAGCTAGCTTCAATAAGATACCTGAAAAAATAAAAAAAGTAAGTTCCTTGAAAGTATTTGAAAAATTATTATTAGAATATATCAAGTTATAATGCATGATGTACTGTGAAAAAAATTTGAATAGTTATATAAATTATTTATATATTTATAACTATATATTGTATATTAGGATTTCTAAAATAAAGTCTACTACTACTACTGTAATCGTTGGAAGTTTTCACTTCCATTTTGATGTTTCTATTCGAAATCGTGAAAAAAGTACAGTATATAACACGATTATGAACTTATATAGGTACTCTACTAACTCTTGTTTGAAATACTCTTCACCTAATGGACTCGTATAACACTTGTTATATGATATACTATTTTTAACTCGTCTCTCAATGAGGGCATTTGATGTTGCTGTTTAGTTGAATATACAATTTTTTGCAGATTGTAAAAAAATCATATCTTGCAGATTGTAACAATTGTTTGAAATATGGAATTCTTGAGTTTCCTAATGAATTCTCTTGTCAATTAATGTCAAATTCAGTTATAAAAAGTGATATTATCTGTAATATTTCTATTGTGGAATCAACCTTCTACTAATTGAGAAGACTTTTTTTGCTCATTCTTTTTCCAATTCTTTTGACAATAAATAGCGGCGCCATGGCTTTGGGCGTTTTTGTCAGTCAGCTTGTATATATATCTTTATAGAGGGCATGGAATTTAGAGGATTTTCAATAATTATAGCACATACATTTAAAATTATTAATTGATATTTGTGTATTGAGGCCGTGAGGTTGATCTTTTTTGGTTCAATCAGAAAGTTTAGGCCGAGGCGCAGCCGAGGCTAAGCATCGTTCTGGTGGGGTCCGAAGAGATCATTCGGCTGAGGTATTACATACAATGTTCTCTTGACGACTCATTCAGACGAAAATATACTGTACTGAGGTCTTGAAAAAGACAACAATAAGCGGTATTCTCATTTGATTCACCCGAATATAACACACACATTCAACCTATGGTACAAAAATTCAAATTCATAATTCTGTCTCAATTTATCATGTATCGTTGAAGTAAGTGAGACCGTGAAGTAAATGCGGGCATGACATTGAACGTCAGTTTACATATCAGTTACCTGAAAATATCATTTTATGGTACTCTCTAGCTTTACAAACTTCTTGACTGTTATTGTTACTCTTTTCTTTAGTTGCCGAAGCAGCCGTGAGAAGCCCTCAATGAAATACAGAAATCATTCTTGTTTTTAGAGACGAGCAAAGTGCTCAAAGTGGCGTAACCAAACTGAAAGTTGACACCATCGCCCAATTTGATGACCACAGCAGTCTCGTGTGGAGGGTATGTTGGAACTTGACAGGAACAGTGCTGTCCTCTAGCGGCGATGATGGATGTGTCCGAATGTTCAAAAGTGAGTCACTTTCAAGTAATATTAAATCCGTACTCTACGACTTCAATATATTCAGAGAGAAATGACGAAATATTCTATGGAATGTACTACAATTCTAGATTGATTTTGACATTCAAATCAATTTCCAGTGAAGTCAGTGACCCTGTTACAGTCATGTTTTGAGATGAATAACTTTTCTAGAAGTATCATTCATAGTATGAATTTAATAATCCTCTACTTTGATAATATCTAAGACATAATGTCAGAATGTGATATTCACCTGGAACTGGAAATACAGAATATTTATCAGACTAGATTTAGAGGGTCTAGATGCCTAGTCCTCTGCGTCCTTCTCAGATATATTTTGGAGGAGGTTCAAAACACATCATCCAGCTTCGTCTCTTCGATCAGACGGACATGAAAGAATGATATACTAGTTCCGTTCCTGAATTAAACTTGGTTTGGTAACTAGTCTCTCAACAATAGATTGCTTTCAAGTTATAATTGGAATAATTGTAGATCATAAGATTAAAATAGTTTGTTTCTGAACATAAATTCCAATGAATTTCCGAACGGTTTTCACTTCCCTGAACAAAGTTCTCATTATCTTGAGTCAGAATCGGGATAGTTTTTTGTATTTCGAATTTTCTCGAAATTTTCTTCTGTATGTCTGTTGACTGAGCTCTGTGAAGTTGGAAGATGTTTGGTCTAGAAAAAACTGGGAGCTTTGAAGGTATTAACTCAACTTGTTATTTTTTTTATGGAATGATCTCATTTTACCAAAGTTTGACCAATGTTTCTTGTATAAAACAATGGAATATTTCACATGAGTATGCGTATGAGTAAGAATGTATGTATCTTCCATTTTTTTTACCATTTATGGAATTTTATTTCATTTGGTGTAGTGAATCATTTTGTAACATCAATAATTTCCCAATAGGTTTTTCAATTGGCACATTAAATATTTTTGATCTTTAATTTGTTGAGAGTGTAGAAGCACTCAATGTCAACGTTGCTAGAGGGGAAGGACATTCATCGTGAGTAATTCTTCAAATTACAATTTGATTATTCAAATTCTGGAAATTGACCTGCGATGAATTTCACTTTCCCCAAAAATACATGAAATTAGATCTCGCAACATCGCCAACATCTCCATAGGAAAATATTTCGGAAGGGCATGATTTTCCAGGATCAAAACAAAATATGGAGCTGTATATCTTATCACCTATATACCAGCGAATGAATAAAGAGAATGAAAATGTGAATGTGAATGTCATTAATAAACAATGTGCAAACTCTTTATCTCACTTAGACGCCCTTGAAAGGAATATTGCAATAATTTCCTTTTCTCTACAAAATATATTCTCAAGAAGCTATTCTTTCCTCTTTATATGAAAAACCCCTTATCATTTCAATGTGTCGTCTTTTGAAAAAATCATGAAAAATTGAGTTCATAGCATTCTTTTATTTCTTGAAAAACACGAGTAATCACCATTTATTCATTATGACACTTATAGAGAACCTAATTCTCTTCCTTTAATCCAATGTTTTTTTCAGTGAATTATATCAACTCCTGGAAACCAGTGGCAGTGTTGAAGGGGGATGGGTCCCAAATCACAACAGAACCCGGATTTTCTGGAAAATATACTAATGGGAGTTCACTGAATTCCCTGTCCCCTACAGCTAGATACATCAAGTTAGGATCTATCTCACAAACTAGAGATGTTCCATGGCATTGAAATTTCGTTTCACTAGGAATGTGTATATTTTTTATTTTTTGCAAGTAAACTCTCATTGTTGAATGTTCATCATTGAACATTCAACATTATCTTAAGAACAAAACATTTTTCCTGTTTCTTGAAGACTCCAGTTAGTAATAGTTCAATAGTTATTGAAATCTTATAGTGAGAGTGATTTGTATATAAGCGTTTCTCGATGTGTTAGGAAGATACTCAGAACGATAATTTTTTTTTATTTACTCTTTATTTTCTTTGCTCCACAACTCTTTCACGAAACCTATCTCTTGTAACGGTATAACGGTAGTATTCTCGTTTGTTTCTTCTTGGAAATGACAAAATCTGTGAGGATGATGGAATTAAATTAATTTTAGATAGAGAATAATAGTAGAAAGAACAAGAATTTTCGTACTTCTCAATCGTTGAAGCTGGTTGCTACAGAAATGGGCTAATGACATATTTTCTATTCAGAAAATGAGAATTTGCAAGTTCTTCTCGTGTATAACCTAATCTACTTGATAGCAATGACTATATATTGAACTGGATTTTTAAGAAAGCTGAATCTTCATAGTATGTTCCCTAATCATCTCAAAGCTTTATAAATATCATAGCATATTATAATTCTTCATGGAGAACAAAAGACTGGATGTAAATGCCACTCATCTTAATTTGTTTCAGATGAGTTTTTCCCGGATTCTGTGTGTTTCATTATTTATTCCAATTCATTCAACTTTCATTTTCACTTTGGATATATGGGACTTTCTGATGTACCAAAACGTTGACAGTCTCTGTATGAGGATCCTTCTCTCTGGAATATTGTTTCCAGAAACAGAGGAGTCTTCATTTCCTGAAGAACCTATTTTCACTTGAGAACTAGGACAACGTACAGGATTTCCAACGTAACAATGGTCATCACAGTCGAATGAACTTTTTTCTGATATCATCAACTATACAGGGTGATCGATTATTCATGATAAGTACAGATACATTCAAAAGACTGAACAACTTTCAAATTTTACAATATTTTGTATTTCTATCAGTTTCCTAAATGAAGAGTTGGAACATGTTTTGTGGAAAACACTGTATTGTAGGAATACTCATTACCTTAGGGTACCGAGGCTCAGCTGCAGAGCTACTTGCTCCCAATTAATAACTGCTGTTGGTCTTCGATGGTTCATTAAAATCTTTTTATAATGTATTCAATTGTGAGCGCTTGCCACTCGAGAGGAAGTTGATTTCTAATGTTGAAGCCCAAAGGTGATAACAAAGCCGAAATTAGTAATGGTCTGTTGTGTGTATTAACTAACGTCGCACAAAAACCAATAATGAGCTCACCGAAGTTTGAGGTAGATGGAGAAGAATATTTTTTTCTTTCGAATGTGATGAGATGATGCTGAACCATGCTACTAGTGAATTTGAATGGATTGATTTCAAAACGATTTTGCCCCTCTCTGGGCTATTCCTTCAATTTTTCGATACGAACATACAGACTGAAACAATACTATCTCACCGGCCTACAATGCAACAGAACCAATCTGCAAGTCCAATATGTGCAGTGTAACAGGTCATCTGGCCAAAATTTCAGTATATCTCGTTAGGCATGCAATGTTCTACTACTAGCAGGTCTGACCATAAGAGTAGGTATAAATAATTCAAAAATGAAGATATCTGAAATAGAAAAAAATGTGAATCAAGTTTGAATAAAAGATGGTAAATAAAAAGATCTTTTATTTAACTCATTATACATAGTCATATCTCACTCTCTACTTATTTTTATTCACCCATGGTACCTGAAACCAAAGAAAGCTTGTTTTCATTCTATATAATTCTCCTTTTTCATGCACTTATCTTCATTTGAAGGAAAGGGAGATCGGAAGATGTGGTGAATAGGGAATTTTTTGTTTTATGGTCAATATTTGAATTGAAAAAAAACATTTTGACGGCTTGTAGTACTTTCTAGAAACACAATTAGCTCTCATGGATGAAGTGAACAAAAATCCTGCATTTTTTACAGAAATGATTTTTCAACTCACACTCGATAGTTTATGTGGCACGTTATTGACTACGTAGTCAGCTATAGATCTTGCGATAGGGTCATAGATGGCAGGCTTCCTTCCTGGCGGATACGGAACTGAAAGACAACCAAATCTAATACAGAATATTCTTAGCTTTTAATCAATTGTCGAACCTGTGACTGCTCGTGTACTCGTATCTCCACAAATATCCCAACTCTTGTCACGTTTCCTGCACTGACTCGCACCCTTGACGTGTTCTTGCTGATACTTTTCCGCGGGCTTCGAGACGCTTCGACTCATCGCCACACTGAAAAGTAATGAACGTTGTAGAATGATGAGTGGTGTACGAGGTTTCACGGTAGCTGTTCGTTAGAAACTTTCATGTTTAGGGAAAAAATTCAATTCTAAAATTCATGACGGCGGGGTTATCATTTTATCTGCGATCATCATACCACTTCCGGTCATAACGGAAGTCACCATCAACTTCCTGATTTCAAATGGAACACTCAGAATATCATTCCATTTTTTTATTCATGAGAATATAAGTTCCATCAGGATTTTTTTTCGATTCTGAAAGATGTAGCCATATTTTCAATCCACTACAAATATATTGCAATGATAATTATAATTTCTATTCATATTTTTAGAAACGATGAGAGAAATTCCCGAAAAATCTGGAAGAAAAATGAAATTTTCTCAGGATTTCAAGAATGAAACAATAAGGGGGTGCAAAATAAGGAAGTTAATGGTTACTTCCGGGATAATAGGAAAAACAGGACGACTTCTGTTGAGTTGAGACATAACATATTGTTGGAATTTCAGCCAAAGCATAGTGAACATTTCACGATAGAAGTATCTATCGAATCAAAAATTCAGCAACAAACTCAAGCAGAAAAAGTTTCGGAAATGGCCAAGGAAACAAAAACTGAGGTAAATCTCACGGCTTTACAGACCGGGATTTTTTCGATGTATGTCAAAAAATAACACCATGACATTAACGATCTAAGTCAATGAACATAGTACACATGCGATTAGTCGGAGTCGTCAAGACTTATCAAAGTAACCAAAAAAATCGGTTAGTGTTTTGCGACCTGCACTTCCTGCATTTCACAGTTCCGTTCTGAAGATCTGAATATATTCGCATGTAATTCTTTCTTACCCTGCAGTTTTGAGAGATCTTTCGAAAAATTGCTGAAGGGGACCTGTGACTGGACGTTTTCTGCCATAGCTCTGGTCTGGACGACTGTGAGGTCGATCTGTTGCACGATTGTATTTGCGTTGATCATCGCTGAAAGGACAAAGTATATTTTCCAAACTTGATTTTGATTTCGCGATTTTTTCCAACTGAATCTATTATATCTTCTCATGACTCATGGAATCTATTATAAGTTCTCATGGATTTATTCACGAGTGAATGAGGTTATTTCAATAGTACGAGCATAATAACAGCAGTATTTCTTGTTGCATTCAGAATGTCATTCATTTTTCGATATTTCGACTCAGTAAGGACTCACCTACTATACTCAGGAGACGCAGCCTTGATCCCCTTGAGCCCGGCACTCCTCCTGCCAAGTGACACATCTCCCCACTCCCTCTTGTTGGTGAGCGGCACGTTAATCTGCCTGTCCAGGGGCGGCGAGAAGGGCCTGTTGGCTCTAACATATCGTTTTTTACCTGTCTCACGATCGGAATCTCGTTAACTAGTAGAGATGAAATGTTGGTCAAATTAGACAAAAATTCCTGGATTTGACGATGAAAATTAGTTCACAGGGTGATTCACCTGAGTCATCAGAGGTTCATAGGGATCTAAAAGAGACATCAGTCAGAAATTTTTGTTATTCGGACTGAAATGCGATGTGATTTGATTTTATGAAATATTTTTGATACTCTGTCCCTTCCGGTTGAACCGGAAAAGACATTAACTTTGCTTTTTCAAACAATGCATATTTCTTTACCAAATTTCGTCAAATATTAATTTTCAGCATCAGAACCCGAAAGTTTCCTCTGATTTGACCAACCCTCAATCTCTACTAAGCTTGAGAGATCTCAATAGTGAGAGAAGTGAAAAAATACTATCTTTTAGAGACCAGAAATTTCTAGGGTTGAGTAGTTTTGAGTTGTGAATAGGAAACTAGGAGAAGTACGAATTTTGAAGACTACATTTAAAACTATTTTGTATGTTTGAGTGGGAATAGAAATGGAAAATGGAGGATAGAGATGGATGCAGTAATGACGAAGGAGTCACCTATAATGCTCAGCAGCCACAGCCTTGGTTCCGCCGAGCCCCGCGCTTCTTCTGCCCAGCGTCACTTCCCCCCATTCCCTTTTGTTGCCGGGCGACACGGTCTTCTGTTTCTCCTGGGGCGGCGAGAAGGGCCTGTTGGTCTTCAAATAATCGCATTATGCATCGTAAAAAATTCTCAGAGAATATCTCAAAACACAAACACAAACTTTGTATAGATTGAGAATATGTAACATAAATTAATTTATGGATATAAAAAATGTAACACAGAATCACTAATGTAATTAATGTAATGTAATTACTAATGTAATGTAATGTAATTACTAATTACTAAGCAAGAACATATTCAGAATATGAAACTGTCCAAGAGTTCTTGAATTGTGTAACGAGCCATATCCCTAGGTTTATTTTTTACGAACGAACGAAAAGCGACTTCGTCAGGGCAGTGATTGTTTTGGGAAGCATACATTATAGTTCGGCAACCCTGTGATGCATGCCGTGTCGAGTTTTCTCATCCTGTGGTGAGAAATTTGGAGGTGATTTTTGTTTACAGCGAAATAGAAATGGTTGTAAGGATAGGTCTGAAATTGGTCATTGTTTCAAAAGAGTTTCTAAAGTCCAATGATTGGATTTTTGAGTGAGAACCTGTCTGATAAGAAATTATATATCGATATTATCGATATCACGATTATCGATAATCGATATTTCAAATTTGTTATCGCCCACGCCTACTTACATGTTTCGTTATAGGCGTGATGGTTGCCGAATAAGCCTTCCGCCTGAGGTTGGGCGACTGGATGGTCCTGTAGTCGGGAAGGCGGCGGCTTTTTGCAGGGGCGGCAGGGGACGATGGGGTGGGTTGGACGGTGCTCGGCCGCTGGGGGTGCTGCTTAACGACCGACAGGGGTTGATCCCTCTTTTTCGGTTTAGTTTGTGTTGGCTGCGAAATAGTTAATTACACAATTAATGGGGAAAGTGACATATTTCGCACGAGCTGTGTAGCGGTGTGTTTGCAAATGTAACGAGTGCATTCTAACGAATTACATCTACTACTTTTCCAACGACCATGAATATTTGATTCATGTGCAATTCCTGCAGTCTCTAAAATTTCCATACAGAATTTGGTATTTGTGAAGGGTGTATATGTGATATAAAAGGTTCTTCACCTATAATTTTTTTCAAATAGAAATTAAAAACGTATTCAATCAACCAACAAACAGTTAACAATTTTCACTAAATGAAGGATTCTTATATTATCATTCAGTTTCACCCACTGAGAGAACCGGAACGGAGCTCTCTCGATGTGTTGATGAATGTGTGCGCCTATGAATTTTCACAAGTTCGGTAATCATTGGATATCTCAGCTATCATCTTTGGTCACCTACTTCACTCAATTGAGTCAACTAGTTTGTCATTGTCATAAATGATAATTGTGTACCCAGTATTTTTTGAGTTTGTTATTATTTATAATGTAGTGGATGCATAATATCCACAGGGATCAAAATCAGAGAAGGAAGAAGGTGATGTCACTTAATCAGATGCATCTCAAAGAAGGAAGGTTTACAGTGGATTCATTCATCTTCTGGAATATGAGGATGCGAAACAAAGAATTAAACATTCAAATGTTCATCAGTAGGACCTTCCTTTTTGCAATTGTTCAAAGTTCAATGTAGTCATTATGCACATTTTACAACGAAAAATTACGAAATCATGCAAAATGAAACTTGAGAGATACCAGGTCAATGAAATAAAATATTTCCCCCTCTTTATGTAATGTTGGATAGGACATTTTTAAAAAAAAACACATAAGGCATTTCTTGGATGAACATCGTTCTAACTACAAAATGAGTGATAGTGATGAAAGGGAAAAAAAGCATTACTTTCCATCACTAGCCGATTATTTTCATAAACGTGTTTTCTCGAAAACTTCTGCGTTGAATTCCAAAAACAAGGGAGAGTTGGTAAGAGATTTCGATTACCTTCGAAATGATGTATCACTTGACCCCTCATCCCATTTGAGATTCGAGAGTTGGAGCTCACCCTTCCGAGGGTTTTGAAGTGAAAAAGTTGAAAACATGCGCAAAATATTTCCCTCTCGGAATAAAAATCGGCCGGTTCGAGCGTTTTTTTTTCTGAGAACGATATCTATGTCGAGTCGACCTTGTTTCGTTTTCATTGGGCCACCAAGTATATATTTTAGTGCACTGTAATGTACATCTTTGAAATATTTGAACGCTGATGTTCAGAAAATGTATGGATGCATTGAACTACACTTATATGATAAACAGTTATACGAGATAATATAAAGGCTGTTTCATTGAAGATAAATCACATCATGTCCAAATATGACATTAGCCCAAATAATTTTGAATTTCTTACAAAATATTCTGATGATCAGAAAAAATATAAAAATCGTATCCATACTTTATTTTAATAACTTTGGAAATGAATCCTGTTGGTGAGGTGCAGAAATATACGGGAAAACCCTGTCGATAACCAAAAATACATTCAATGTACGGATATTTGTACGTTGAATGTCATTTCAGTTATGTGAGTAGAACAACACGAATTCGGTAGGTCCGATATATCGGCAGTATATTTACTTTGTTCTTCATGATTTGCTCGATGGGAGAACTGAGCACCTGTCTGAGATGTTTATTCAAATCGACCATCCTAGGAGTACAATAATAGTCCGTTCTGCGACCAATCGCGGCAGTATGAGGTTTCTTCTGAGTCTGACATCTTTCGGTTGATATTTCCTTCTCTTTGCCCAAGGTCTTGGTCATATCAGACAGTTCCAGAAGTGTAACAGATGGTACTGATCTACGGAAGAACAAAAACATTTAGATTTCTTCATTCCTTGTCAATCATTGGAGATCAAACTATTCTAGAGAGGAAAGATTATGAAACAATTTGGAGGGCTGTTCATTCAAATCTTCTTACATTCCATTTCCTTGAGTCTAATAGGAAGAAATAAATTAAAGAGCGCCGAAACAGAGTGTCAACGTATTCTTTAGACGAGCCTAGGTTTCCAGAGTTCCGAAGGTATGAAACTCAAACTTACATAAGAGAGATGAGAATTAGAATTTTTTTTAATTCGTTCATCAGATTATTCGAACTGAATCCAACTCACCTTCAGATGCATAAATGAAAATGCTTCAGAACAATCGAATGAATCAATTCTTCGTCTTGAAACTTATGATATTCTGAATCATCCGTAAAAACCAAATGATTTGGAATACACAAGGTGTTCCATTGGAGATTCTTGGGATTGTTTCAGGAGAGAGCCAGGAGAGTATGAAATATTGGATGAATTTCCAGTTTTCCAATCCACCACCCTGTGAAATTTGGGTTTCATAACCTCAGAAGTCTAAGGAATACATTAACACCTAGTATAATACCTACCACGTGGAAATAGTTATTACTTCTGCTGCTTAAAAATGTCAATGCTCCAAATGTTGACATTTCTATTGAACTCTGTATCGGGTGTTTTTTTGAGAGAATTTACACTGCAACTCATTTGTCTTATATCGATTCATAAAATGAAATAAATTTCTGAAATTCAAATAGAGCTCCTCGAATTTCGTCATCCACTGGTGGAGGCAAATATATTCGAAAAAATACCTTTGCATACTGGATAAGGAAATAAAATGTTCAATTTTAATGAAAGTTTGTGCCATTTCCGGTTGAACCAAGTTACGGAAAATATAGGGAGTGACCGGCAGATTTTTTCAAACCGGCGCACTATCCAAATTTGAATGATCTACATTCGTATACAAATGAGATATCTAAAGAAGGAGCTCAAGTGAAACTACCTTTATTGTTGAAAATGTATCTATTGGGAGTTATTCGAAGAATTGACGATTCCTTCCAGAAAAGAAAAATCAGTGGGAAATTGTTTTCTTATTAGAAGGCTGTGATTTTGAATGTGAGTTGGAAATAGTTTTTCGCCAAAAATCTGCAGGACACTGTATGATAATGCTTATGAATCAATATTAGGAAGTGCAGAAAGAACTATGATCCTAGTCGAATATTGAGAGAGATACAGAGCTGTTTCACTCGGTATGTTATAATCTGATGATGCTTATACTATACTATATACTATAAAAAAATCTGAATCCTTTCCGATATTTTTGCATATCAGCAAATGAAGAATCAATTGAATCACTCACCTGGTAACACCATCTCCATGTAGTTGACTCATTTGGTACCTCCTCTGTAGGATGTTGAACATACCTCCGATTTTTCCCAAAGGATCGTGCGACAAAGCAGATACTACCAACTTCTTTTCGATTTGTAAAATACTGGATATCTCGTGAATAATCTGGAAAAATTGAACATCATTCAGATCACTTAACACTCCAAATTAACAGAAGTTACATGATGTGATGAATAGGGTTGATGGAAGGAATGATCACTCTGGTAAACAGATGTCCACAAGAGTGAGATACTTTTTTGTGAGCGGTGTGGAGCTCATTTTCATTGAAATTGATATGCTTGTTGTGAAGAGTATATGTATTGATTATGTTCTGCACTCTGCTATATTTGATTTTTACTCTCATAGGTTTTCACAAGAACATGAAGGTAGTCGTACCGATGTACTGATCGGAAGGTATAAGAGGACTCACGAATATTACGTAATCTGATCATCATCAATTTATTACAAGGGATTTGATTATCACCTGTGATGTTATACAGATGTTCATATAGTTTATCCATATATCTTTCTCTTGAGTACACCTATTGACATATTGAAGTTTATCACAATATGTCAAGCTATTCGAATATTCATTTTTCAAATGTGTCGAACAGACACAAAAACACTAACTACAGGTAATGAATAATAAAACAAGACAATAAAGAAATGATATATTGTTTTTCCAAAATAACTGAATAATACTTTTCTCTTCCATATCCTCAATATTATCAATACTTCCAATACAATTCTTCACAGTATCCAGTGGTCTTTCTGTGTCGTTACTATAGAAACGGTTTGTTGGCACGCCGCGTGTTTGACTGTGTTTGCTCGTAGTTGTTTCAATTACAAGTTATTTTCAAGAAGATGGATGTTTACTATGAAAGTGGTAGTGATTCCTCATCAGATATATCTGAGAAAGCAAATGCAATGGTATCTAATATGTTACCGGCCAAATCCAAGTTAGTATATGAGAAAACATGACCAATTTCGTGAATGGTGCGAGAAGAAACATGTAAAAAGGTTTCTGAAAATGTGCTTGTATGCTATTTTGCGACAAAATTATGAAACCTCCTACGTTATGGAGTGTCTACTCAATGCTGAAGAGTACATTGAATGTTGAAGAAAATATTGATGCAAGGAAGTTTTCAAAATTGGTCGGATACCGAGGGAAGAAATCTATAGTTTTATCAAGGGATGATACCTACCAATGAATTCATTCGAAATGCTGATAACGAAACGAATCTACTCAACTAATAATTGAATCTTAATTGATTGTTAAAATACTGTTTGAAATTCTGACTATATTGAGATATACCGTGAGTATTGAGCACTATACGGCCGCCCCATACAAATAATAACAGATTATTTTTGAAATATTCGAAAATGCATTAACCAACATGTGGGGATGAATAAAATGAGAGAAATTCCCAGTTCGATTGTAGAATGGATTGGAAAAGACATGTATAAGAGCTACACAGGTCACTCTTCCAGGAGAAGTTCTTCTAGCTAATGCAGGGGGCAACATTACATACTCAAAACGTCACGGTGGCTGGAAGCTGCCTCCGTAGCAGAAGCATATATGGGAGATAGTTTGATAAATAACAAAATTGAGATAACTTACAAAATATTCTTCCAAACGAATTAGAATATCTGATGAAATTGTAGAATAAACTCTTCGAGAAATATCTAACGTTTCTGATCAGCAGCAACATGGAACATCTTCGGGAATTTATGTCGGGAGTAATTGTTCAAACTCTACTATCAATTATTATTCCAAGGAATGACATTGTTTTATGATGAATAATCAGGTAATAATCGACCCTGTTGAAAATAAATCCTTCAAAAAGTAATATTTCATGTTTATTTCATGAATTAGAAATGCCAAGTTTTTTGACAGTTCTATCATATGTATAACATGGGAGTTGAGTGCCATTTTCTCCCTTGAATAAGTCGGGCAGTAAACTCCATCCTCGGGAGGAAAAGAAAAACTTTCCTCCCTTGTCACATTTGAAAAAACTGCCTGATTAATATAGACACAACCATATCTGATCTTGTTGTTCTAACGATGTCGTATCGGTACATCAACTAGAATATCGTTATGGTTACCATGAAAAATTGTTACAGTATACCAACTGAAACTTCTGTCAAGGGTACCATATTTTTTCTGTGTGTACACAAATAGCTACCATGCTATGCTGCAGTCTCACCTTGTTCCTCCCGACAGCGTCGACCTCCTGCATCGGGTCCGCCCTGACCGCCTTCCTGCCGCGCTCGGTGATCCACGGATGCGCGGCCAGCTCTCGGCCGGTGAGCCGCGCAGCCGCGTCGGCCGTCAGCAGCCGCCCCACCAGGCCGCGGAAGTCCGGCGAGAAGGCGGCGAGCGCGCGCCGGTGCGGCGACGCGAGGCCGCGGTTGATCTGCGCCACGAGCCGCTTGCGCCGCTCCTGCGAGCTGCCGGCCGGGCCGCGCGTCGTCGCGAACGGCAGCTGCCCCAGCACCATGCCGTACAGGATGATGCCCCTGCCCGCAATAACCAATTAAGTACTACATCGATAAGTGACTTACAGAAGGCAACCGATTCTAGCGCGAATATGATAGTCGGAAATGAGCTGCGTAGCAGAGAATTCCCGAACCTTCTCACCACATCAGGCACTGATGAAAATGGGTGAAATAAAAAACCATTATATTTCCTGCGAAATATTGCTGTATGCGTAATGCATCTTCACAAAATTCTTCATTTCTGCCTGGTATCTGTTGGGTGAAAATGTACTTTTCTGGAAATTATTTCTTTCCTATTCCGAAGTGAATATCAGTGCGTTCGTCAACAGCCCCGTGGAAAACTGTGAAAGTGTCGTTTGCATAATCTAGTATGCCGCGTCATCCACTGGAAGAAACGGGAATATAGAGAAATTCTGTGAAATTCCGGTACTTATTCTGCAATCCTTGCGCATGCTCTCTCTATCCGAACCGGCATCTGAGCGTCACTCATTTCATTCTGATGCGAGCTCTTGTGTATGCCAGTGTGAATAAGTATAAAAAGTCAGTGAAATCGATTTCATTCACCCCCTACCGATGAGAGTATAGGTATGTATGTGAGACATGTGGTGTGAAGTTTATAACGATGGAAAATTATAACGTTCACCAGTATTTGCTTGGGCAAAAAAAAGGGTGCGGGATATCATTGTTTATATGCCAACTATGATGTGGTTTCCAAAAATTACGAAAAATTCAAACAGCATGTGTTATGGATAACTCAATAACTTCAGGGAGTGATTTGTTCTCATAATTCATGAAAAAACTTCGTTGCTCCGTTTCCGAGTAACGAGGTGTCAAAATGTTACTAAAAATGCCATACAGGATGATGCAGGGCAGGGCCCTGACGGCGGAGTACCAAATATAGAGAATGGTCCGGTTATTAATGCGGAAATTTCAACAGTATATTATACTCGTTGAGATTATGAAATTCTATGAACATGTGATTCAAAACGAGATAGGTATAGGCTGTTGAAAATACGCGTCTGAATATGGCTTCCCAATAAAAAGTTCGATAGGGCTTATGAATGGAAAAGGAGCAAACAATATTCCGCTTTGCTGTACTTTCGATGTGAGATTCGTTTGGGATAACTAGATGAGATGACGATCTACTAAAACAGAGAATTTCCAGAAGAAGGCTGGAACGAGGTTTTTCAGAACCTCAGAAATCAAAATTTCAAGAAATCAATTCAGGGAAGATTCCCGAATGTCTTTCAGTACTTCTCATTTCCATCAGATTTTCTTTTGACTCACTTAGAAATTACCGATCAGGATGGGACCTTCTGGCGAACACCGTTTGAACATATTAGTATATAAGAATTTCATTTTATTGAAATATTCAACCGTATCCTCGAACTAATGATATGTAGCACCCTCTGATAAAGCTCCTCCTACTTATTCACGCCAGGCTTTTACGGTTGCGTCAGATTTTATGATTGAATATAGTACAATATGAGTGATTCAATTGGCATTTATAAGAATATTAGTACCTGCTATCCAATGAAAATATGGTGGGTTCTTCCGGTTGAATATTTGTTGTGAATGATTTGGAATGATGGAGAAAATTGAATGAGAATAAATTATTTAACGTTATGCATGAGTTTACGTTGGAAAGCATTTCATTACAGAAATAGGAATAGTATATAGGCGAATCGAAATCTTAGAGATGTGATAATGTGTTGGAGCTCTTTCTCTGATGCTATTGAACTCCTTGGAAATTTGTGACTATCTAGGGACGAACAAATTGATGTTATTGATGAGCCCACGATAGTCTACCTCTAATGAAGCAACAACCTGTGATATATCTGCGAAGAGAATGCAGATGAAATGATGAAGAGATAAATGAAAAATCTATGAAATAATTTTGCAGGAACTGTCACGAGATGATAAGGACAGGAGAAATGAATTATGTGAAATTATGACCGACATAATCATTCCTAATCCAAATGACGAGGAATCCATATGTTTCAGTGACGAATGCACTCTTCGAAAATGGAAAAGAGAGTATTCAAAACGTTAGGTACTTGTGTGATGAAAATCTATACAAGTTTCGTGAAGGCATATCCGAGATTCCTCAAGAACATATGAGCAGAAATTTTGGGGCATTCGAGGACCGCTTCTGCTCGTAGGAAATTCAACTGGTCAGCTTCATCTGGAAATGCTCGAAACAACGAGCGATCCGCTGATACTAGAAATATTCCACTCAAAAAATGATGCTGGAAGAGCTGTCCTAGATCCCAATTTACGTTTTGATTTTTCCACTGAGCTGGAGTCCCATCGCCTAATTTTTTTGAATACACAGTAGAACATTTGTTCGCTGTGAACATTCAAACCATATCTAAGTTTTTATACCTCACACTGAAAGATATCTAGTCTATGTATACGCAGGCATAGTGATACATCGAAAAGCTCTTTTTTCTACGACAACCTCGATATATGTTGATTGGTTAACCGTAATTTTGATCATAAACAAGCACATTTTGTAAAGGATTATATTTTTTGCAGCGGTTGCTAGGCGAGTTGCTTAGCAACAAATGCGAAATGGAATATTTTGTGTTAGTTTCACTCTGAAATCACGACGACTACGGCTCGTCAAATTATGACGTCCAGCGACAAATTGATGAAATGTCAGCAGATCGTTTCTGTCAACGTTTTAGTAGCTAACGAGTAATTTCATAGTTCTTTTCTATCAATACATTAATAGGTTCCTATATCTGTGTACCTATTAATCATAATACCTAATCAAGAACAGAAAAAAATCATTTATTATAGTCTCGTACAAAGTCACCTAATATACTGCCAAATAGGGTGGGGTAGAGTATCAAAAACTTACTTGCGTCCAGTAGAAGTTATCCAAAAAAAATTTATAAGACTAATATTGAATAAGCCTTTTCGATATAGTAGTGACAAATTACATGAAGAATCCGGTATATTCGACTTGAGGCAATTATTTTATAAAACACTTGTCTTGAATCAATATAAAGATTTACAAAAACTCAATAGGCCAAGCCATAACTACATCACACGCCACAAAAATAATTATACAATTCCATTTGCACTCAAAACTATAGGGCAGAGATCTTATCGTTTTCTAGGTCCAACAGTGTTCAACTCCTTACCAGAAAATATACAAAATACCCATTCACTTTCTCGATTGAAAAAAGTTATTCATAGATTTATATCATGTAAGCCTCGTAGAAGTATTAGTGAAATCTTTGACCGGAAAAATTAGGTTTCTACAACAGATCCATCATGAATCATATGACCCGAATTGTATAATTCCTTACCCAATCAAAAGATAAGAAAAAAAAGTATTTCCATCAATTTTAAACATACTAATCGAGTTTTTATTCTATAATTGTGTGATTTTATTTTGTGAACTTTTACATTTGAATGATTTTACTAGATATATATGTATGTATGTATATATGTATATATGTGTGTGTATATGTATATATGTGTATATGTATGTATATATATGTATATATTTGTGACTTTTTATTTAAATATATATGTAAATTAATATATGCGTCATTTGATATTTGAATAATTGTATACTTATGTAACTCTATTTTTAAATATGTGTTATTCATCAATATAAGGTGTCGAATTTTAAATAGAACTTTGGTGTTTTTTATAGATGCATTAATATTATTCTAGTTAGTTTAGTTTTTGTGCCCATATGTATGTTATATCTATATTTCTTATGATTTAGTTTATATAATATTCTTTAGAGTTTACTCAATTTATATTTTACTACACACATACAAGTAACTTTTGTTGCTTCTGTGGTTCCTATAATATTTATTTGAATAATGTAAATTTTGCCATTTCTCTGTTTTCTGTTTAATTGCAAATAAATATTCTTATTATTATTATTATTATTAGAAATAGCAATGAACAACATATTCACATATTTATTCAATTCATATTTTAATTCTGATGGAAAGCCCATCAGCGGAAAATTCGGAGTAACGGAATATCATCAGTTTTTTTCTTTCAAAGTTTTTGCAATGTATGTATATATCAAACGTGAATGATATGTTGTCATAGAAAAAGTATAGTATGTAACTCGCAACAAAATAACAATTTTGCACTCGTATGAATTGCTGCACTGGCCTTCGGCTCGTACTGCAAATTTCATACTCATGCAGAATGGGCATCATTTTGTGCTCATTGCATAATATATTATTTCCTGCGTTTCAACACCTACGTAGATACAATTTTGATACTTGACACCGTCTGGTGTTGTGTTGGATCCGTAAGTGATTGAATCACACCGCCTGGTTCTATTTGGCTCTATCTTGAAGCATCATTGCTCGCTTCTGTTTTGTTTCTCCGTCAGTTTTATATTCGACCTTTTTCAAGAGTTATGAACCAATAGGTGTCTCATGTTGTCATTCTGATCTTATAATGGAATTATTGATTACTAGGAAAGAAATGGCGACGAATCGGTATTTATTTCACAAATTTATTGAGTCCATTATTCTTCCATCATTCGTCAATCTCCACACGCTTTTGCGGTGTTGATTTGGTGATGTTATTGACAAATATATATCACTATGAAAATCACAACAACCAAGCAGGAATACAAGATGGAAGAAAATGTCATTACTAGCTGAGGATCATTGTGTGATGCCGCGTATCAACTTCCAAGAATGAAAAACTATGAGTTATCGAAGAAAAAAAAACCAGCTCAGTACAAAACACACCCATTGAGATTAGATTTTTTCTGAACAAATGAAAGGTGATAATCAACATTCCAAACGTATGCAATTGAAAATGATGGGTGACTTACCATTTCAAAAGAAGAAAACCATCTATATAGGAATGAACAATTGTGTTCAATTTGACATATCGTTTCCAGTAGACTAAACGTTATAAAAGCACGCATTCCCGAAGTATAATTCAATTTGATCCTGTAATGAAATATCGTTGACAGCCTTGATAATAAAGGCTGTGCAATGATTCCGCTCGAATAAATACATCTACCGATATCGATCCGTCTATCTACCTACCCTATATTTCCCGAAATCAATCACATTCAGGTTCAGTGAGTCAGTCGTTTGTTTTTCATCCTAAATAATGCCAGCAGAAAAAAGGGACGCGTGTCCCATTATCGCGATCGCTGCCAGACAAGACGAACTTCCGATTGATTTCTCATGTGGATTGAATCTCTCATGTTGTTAGCGTCTCCATGGAATGAAAATGAGGGGGTGGAAAGGACCCTCTTCAAAACTGCTCGACTCAAGAGATGGAACATATGTATCAGAAATTTCTACGTATATCAACGAGTATTTTTTAAGTATTATTAGACTGAAAATTCCATGTTCTTTCTTCTAAGAGTTGTGTGAAAGTAGTTCATTGAATAATTGAATCATTGAGTGAATAATGTCTTCTTTCTATGATCACTAGTATGAGTCGTTGATGTGCAAACACAAAAGGAAGCTTCTCCTCACAGTTTGCCCACAGTGATATGTAAAGTGAGTCAATCGCACAGGTTTCGAAGCTATGACGATTTTTCGTGCCTTTTGGATAATAATCCAACATTAGTACCCATACATGGAAACCTCGATGAAGGAACATGTCGATACTTGTCTGTGTCGAAATCTGTATGTGTCCCTAGATAGTATAGCTCCACATCATAGTTTCATTCATGTATTTGTGTATAATCGTTATATGTTATGATACCTATAACATTGTTATATTCACTGTATTCGTGGTCGTAAAAAGAGGATAGTACACAAATCGCAATCTCGTATTACGCACGAAGTAATGAAACGTGATGATCGATTGACAACTCTTGTTACATAATATAATATCTTCAATAAATGCCCTCATTATATGATCAATATGTGATGCTATTGTTGCATAGCAACTAGTGTACGGAGTCAAAAAATGAAAGAGAGTGTGTCGAAATGACACTCAATGAGAACTGACGACAGCAATGAGCATCTCTGAAATTATATTTGAAGTTCAAATCATTTCTGTTGAGAAATCATTTTGCTATCATATGTTACAGTGGAAGAAAGAAGTATGAGGTATGGGGTATAAGGTAGAGATGCGTGTAAATATGAAGTATGAATGTTATGAAGTTATGGAAGTATTATTGAAAATGAGTACTCTTCTGTGCTCGCAGTTCAATGTACAATTCTACACTCTTATTTATTTGACTTATGAAGGAATGAAAAACATACAAACTCCATAGATCGACCTCGGCGCCATATTGTTTTCCGGTGATGAAAAGTTCAGGGGCGGCGTATTCGGGAGAGCCGCAATGGGTGCGCAGAGGGTTATCCGCCGTCCACGAATTGCTGAGGCCGAAATCGACGATCTTTATCTGACTCTGGGACGAATTCAGCATCACGTTCTCCATTTTCAGGTCTCTGAAACGGAAAAAAAGAAGATGCTCTATATATTCTATGCACTAGCGGGCGGTAAAGTGCACTTCACCACCCGATTTAGCAGTCCGTAAAGTACCATTTTACCGCCCGCGGGCCATAAAGTGAAGTACTTATGTTACTCTCACAAATGGGCGCATTCATCTGATCACGAGAGATACCCTGTTTGAATTCATCTATCCTGTAAACTCAACATACACGCCGTAGTAGCGCGGCATCATAACCACCAAAGCAGTAACTGTGTGGAACTCTACAAGAATAACATCAATAAATACCTACTGACAACTCTGGAAGCTGTTCAGCTGTTCTGGAATCATTCGACTATAACTCGTGAGGAATGAATACCTTTTCGTGTTCATTGTAGGTATATCATACTATCATGAACCGATGACTACAAGGTATTATATGAGCTCTTGGAGATTGATGTGTTCATCCCAGATCATCCAGAAGCGATTTGGCCCAGTTCGAATCAAAATGATAGCTATTTCTATCAGATTGTGAGCATCAGGAAACTTCCACAGGATTTCCGTTGTTGTTGAGGCGACATATATAGCAACCAAACTACGCGAAAGTAAGAAATCATTCAAAGTTACTGAACTTTCCTCGAACAAACTTCCTTTTCATAACCAATTGGAATTCCTGTGATTTTGGGAAGGTTCTTTTTAGCAATCAAATTACGCAGCTTCCTCTTCGAGATTATTCGGAATTCCTGTGACGTTTAGGTGGTCCTATTTAGCAACCAAACTACAGAAGTTCTGCCTTGACAATATTCGGAGTTCTTGTGATGTTGATATTGTTCCTCACTCAGCAATTATATTATGCAACTTTTTTTCGCAACTTCAAGGAAATCTTGTGATATTGAGATGGTATCAAATCAAGCAATCAAACTGACTAAGTCTCTCTTTGAAAGTATTTTGAATTCCTGTAATGTTGAGATGGAACATTACGCAACTTCCCTCTTGGCAGTATTGAGAAGTACTGGAATATCGAGAATTTCTCTTCAAGAGTATCCAGAATTCCTGCGATATTGGTATCTTCTTCAGCGACCAGATTCCTCATCTTTTTCACAATCCATCCGATACCGCGTCTCTTACGGTTCACCTGTTTGCTATCTCGAATTTTTTGCACTCTGTATAAGTGCATCGATGAATCTGTCGCGTGCATTAGTGAAATGACGAGTTCGCAACTCCATTCACTTCTCTATCCACGGACATCTCCGAGAGAAAAAAATAAACGAAGGATCGAAAGGTTGAAGGAGGTCACCACCTCTCCTTCGTATTCGGGATAACCCGGCAGAATAAACAAGAGAGACCCTCTCGAAGGCTGATTTGCGATTTTCGACAGGCGAACGTGTCCGAGTGGCCAAATACCTAGGGGCGATGGGGTGAATTATATCAGATCCACGACGCACTCGAATACTTCTCGACTTCGTTTTCGGGTCGACGTTCTTTCCGGAAATCTACAGTTGCCTCATTTCGATGGCCCTCCATCGCCGAGAACATGTCTGTACATATTAATCAGCGTAACACAGAGAGTTGACATTCTATTAGATAGTGGATTTACTAGCAAAAGTTTGTCATAAAACTGTGACTGTCAGATCATTGCTAGTTGGGAGTTCAGTTCATAGACGAACGACACGAAAACTTACAATGATCGAAAAATACGTGCATGTAAGCCGTCGTCGGAATGTTTGGAGAGAAGGGGGTCATTTGAAGTTTCCTCCAAAGTTCGGAGGTCTGGAGGATCAGGAAATACTTCCATGGGCAAAAAATTCCAAAACTTAACCGCTCTATTCATCAATAAGGAAGGCCCATTTTTCTACGATGTTCTAGAGAGGTCATTGACTTCGTGAGTGTATATCATCACTGACTAGGTGAATAGCTATCTTCTGAATTCAATCTAAGAGCTTCAGCGTATGTTTGGAAGCTGTAAACCAAACATATGAACGGAAATGGTGCCTTTTCAGTGAGAATATTTGATGTTGCATAGTTAAGAATGTTTGGGTATATAGCATGAGTCTGTGTCATATATATATATATATATATATATATATATATATATATATATATATATATATATATATATATATATATATATATAATATATATATATTTTGGGTCCTGTTTCCGTTGAGATCAATCTATATTTCTTCATCTCTCATATTCAAAACCTATATAGTACGTATATCTAGTATCATCACAGAATCAACGATAACTAGGTATGTACCTAATGTCATTTGATTCCATCATTTCTTCAGAGAATACACGACATACCTGCTAGTTCTTTTCAGCTGCCGATTGAAGTCATACATCATCCTTTTTCCGAAAAAAATACCAATAGTCACCAAAAAATTAATAAAATCAGTTTCTCTCTTGCCCATTCAACTCTACAGCAAACAATAATGTAAGAGCAATGATTTGGCGAAGTAACATATATTCGGATAAATGGCGGAGGTTCGATATCAAAAATTCTATAATATGGCGAAGGTTCACTTAGGCGGTAAGTTGAATAAATGGTGCAGGTACGGTTCTATTCAATTGCCCAGGATAATTCCTGGATATTTGCAATCGTGTATATCAATCATGTGAAAGAAAGATATATGGAAAATGGAGAGTCACTTTCGACACAAGAATATCCTTATTGTGAAGACTGAAGACTTTTATTTTCAATTTTGCATGGACCATTCAGAATTTATGGAAGAGCTCAATTTCTTTTAGATAAGTCATGACTTTCATAATCGATTCCTGGTCATCACGTAACGCCAGCTCTGTCCCAGGAGCTGTTTGTCTTTGATGTTCAAAGTTCTGGCACGTCAGAATATGTTGTGTAGTCCAGCGAGTTTGGCATGTGTCACATATCGAGCTCCTAGAGTCGTTGCGGAGATGTAGATGAGTCAAATTTGTATGTCTGATCCGCATTCTACATAGGACTACTTGTTCTCGTCTTGAGAGTTCCAGTGGGTGTAAACATTTTCTCACAGATGTTTTCATTTGTTTCAGGTGATTATCACAGTTATTCCACTGTGATTGCCATACTTCGTAGCAGGCTTTTCTAATAGCAACTTTCAGGTCACTAAGTGATACTGGTAGCCCTCAATCATATCGTGGAATTATTGCATTTTTCGCTGCTCTGCCCGCTTTTTCATCACCCTCAATGTCGCTGTGACCATAATATCCGCTTCTTTGTTTTGTGACTCTAGATAGGATATCAAGTCCAATATGCGTGTTGCCCACTCATTTCTGGTGAAAAGATCTGGAAGCGATGAAATGGCACTAAGCGAATCCGTACAAATGAGACATTTGTTATTTTGGCTGACTGGAGACTTTTTTGTGGAAAAATAGTTACGAGGGAGATGAAGATTTTGATGGGTGACATTATTTCATCACAGAACATGGTATACTTTCTATACAATGAAAAATAGCTTATGGTCCATATTCCTCTTCGTGCGAAACTAGAATGAATATACTGAACAGTACTACCATACTCATGGAATATTATCACAGGAGTGTTCGTCAGTAGTATGGTGAGCATTATTCAGAAGCAATGATTCTAAATGCATCATGAAAATGTACCAATGACCGAGGATAAATTAATCAATATCGGTTATGTCGACCGGAATGGATGAAAAACAAATTATTCGTACAGAGCAAGAGATTGATGAAATGGTTGTTGCTATAGCTATCCGCATTTATTTTGGGAAGATTAATCGAAGCAATTTTTGCTATTATCGATTAATAAGCAGATCGTTCATCGTATAGATTGATATAAATTATTTCCGAAAGTTACAAGAAAGATGTTTTAATCTCCTGGTGTTGTCACTCCAAAACTATGGAGATATCCTGAAAAGTCTAAATGAGCAATGAGGTTTTTCACACTGAATTTATAATCTGAATCGGAGCTGATTTGAAGTGAGTGAATCTTTCTATATATGCATCCATAAAAAATGATTCCCGAAGGAAACTTCAGCGTTGTTACCCAATTATACATATCAATCCACTTGACGAAATTATCAGCCAGCTCCAACGACAATCATATTAATTTTGTTAAGAAAGCAACGTCATATATTTTCTTTCCTTCTGAATTCAAGGTAAACACGAACGAGTTATATTGTTAATTTTTGAGTAGACGAAACTCTCGAGGGTATCTGCAGAATGATTCGTAGTGAATCTAAGGGGTTGTCCAGAAAATTCAATTTGTGCTGGATCGGATATGAAATATGTGAGGAGGAGCAACTCTTGGGAAATGTTGACTTGAGAAATTTCGTCACCGATTCTTGAGGCTCTCAGATACAACACCTCTGTGTCCTAGTTATTGGGACTATAAACAATCTCAGAAGCCACTGGCTGACTTCAACGTGGGTGCCAGAGCACTACAGGATTGAAGGATATGAAACTAGCCGAAGCAAAAGAAGGAGCTATGGCATTATTCTTCGAACCAGAATTATTTTGCGGTCTGCTGAAAATCCAAATCTGGAAATGTTAACAAGAAGAATCCTACCGCACGAATAACTTATCCATTGAGCATATAGCACAATATCAATAAGATGATATTTGCTCATTGCATGAGATAAACTGGATGAGGATGTAAGGATGGTGTGGAGAGGTTATCAGTGATGGTTATGCTCTGATCGACTATTTCAACGTTCAGGAAAAAACTTCGACTAGATATCATAATAGTCAAAATTCGAGTGATATCGTTACATTTTGATTACGAGATCTGAACTGACAATATTATTGTGAATTTTTAATCAGTTGTTGATTAGTAAGTATTTTGATTTGGAAATATCAGACATGATTCCATTGTAGATCAATTACTGAAACCATACTATGCGCAGGTTGACAGTTAACCTCTGTCTATAAGCATTCGAGAACATGTATCTATTCTACACTTCTCATTGCCAAAGAAGAGACAGATATTATTACTCGTCAGAATAATGTTTCATATGTACCCATCAATAGGTTGAGGATATCGTACAATTCTACGAAATCCACAGCACAGAGGGTATTCAACAGCCTACCAAGGTGACTGAAGAGTTGCAAGTCTGTTATGTTCAAGAATGTTCGTGTCTATACAGGGTGTCCCATAAACATACCGACAAACTCTAAGGGATGGTAGAGGACATCAAAATAAACATTTTTGCTCGATAAACATAAGTCCGGAAACTGTTCGTTTTCGAGATACAGGGTGTTCAATTTTTTTTTTTAAAGTCGATTTCTTATTAATATCGTAAAAACGATTTGGTCGATAAGAATAATGTTTGTTCCCAACATCAAACGTAGTTAAATCAGAAAATGTAAACAAAAGTCAGTGTTGTTCAACTAAACTGAGAGTTAATTTAGTTATTTTCATTTTATTTAAAACATTTTATTGCTTTAGCACCCTTCATTTGTCGGTATGTTTTGGATACTCTTTCCAAGATTTTAAAAATAACGAATATTTTCCAATTAAATACAAAACAAAAAATGATTAAAAGTCATCAATATTAATTAATGATTAGTAAAAAAGAGTTATTGGAAGTTTAATTAGTTTTTCAATATTTCAATAAACGCATTGGTGAAATGTAAGGTATAATTATGGTATAATATGGTTTTTATTTTTTTTCTTCAAAACGTAGATACGGAAAAATTTCAAGGGACAAAAAAGTTGCATCAAAATTTTCATAAATACAGAAAATCTACTGAGCGATATTTTTTTTGTGCAAAAACTATCCGACATAGCTCGTGGGCACGCCCCTGAAATTATTGGGCAAATTCTAAAATCTCCAAAAGATACCTTATGATTGTATCAATAATCTGTGAAAATTTCATTGAATTCGACCAAATTGTTTTTACGATATTATTGAAAAATCGATATTTAAAAAAAAAATTAACACCCTGTATCTCGAAAACGAAGAGTTTCCGGACTTATGTTTATCGAGCAAAAATGTTTATTTTGATGTCCTCTACCTTCCCTTAGAATTTGTCGTTATGTTTATGGGACACCCTGTAGATGTTGATTCTTCATGTTTGTTTTATTGTAGTGTTATCTTCAGTTTCAGATATTGTCTATTCTTATATATCGTGAACCGTCTAATGGAAATGGAATGAAAATCTCATCTCATAGAAGAGACGAACAGGCTTCTCTATCGAGAAACAAAATTATCATATTTCTCTTTGAGATCATCTCAAGGAAAAAAATGGACAAGAACTGCCAAACATGTACTATGAGAAGAAAGGAGTAATTACAGACCTCAATAGGTGGTACAATTAGCCCTAGGCAAATCTCAAACTGAGCAAGGAGCTTGAACATTCCGGGACCATGAGAAGTAGATTCACAAAAGATTATACTGGTCGAAGTGATGGGAGGCCTTGGGGAATCCAAGCAACCCGACCGTAATCTAATTTAATCTGGTGGTGGATCAGAAGTGGGATTATTATGAATCAGAAATGGGATTCCTGAAATACCAAGTAGAGCATCGCCTTAATTCAATCGCTGAAAAGTTTCAACAGTATAGGGCAAATAAATCCAGAACTCCTCAACTTCGGTCGTTCCCGGACTCGATCCCACTCCGGGCGCTTTCTCCGCATAGCGGACCTGTTTACTTACACCGTCGTCGGTCTTCTCTACACGCCGTGTGTGTGCGCGCCCGTGTGTCTGTTTGTTTGCGCAATCTTCTTCTTTTCCGCGAAAAACTTCACGAGAGCCGACAAAAAAGAATGGAACGACTCCGACAAATATATCATTCTCGACGTCGACTACGACGACGACATCGTATGTCTCGAACAGGGTGTTTACACTTCACGAGAACGGTGGGTTTTTTATTGTTTGTCGCCATCTTCGGTTTGATGGCTGTATGTTTCATTCACCCGAAGAATACACTGAATTTCTGCGATACAAGTCGGAGATGATACGATACATCTATGGAATATCATGAAATTACGTGCAAATATACTAAATAAATGATATTATATAATATTGGTGATATGAAATGATTGTTATATGATATTTCTGATGCTTTTTTGTTCTCCTCATAGAATGTACAATAGATTTCAGGAAATGAAGAATGAAGATTCCACAAATGAGGAATTTCATGAGAAGAAATGACATGGAAATGTCACTATGCGATATATTGAGCACAGATACAGACGATGGGGATCAATTCATAAGCGGAAAGCTTGCAGCATGCATCTACGACCTTATAATCATAAATACATAGTAAGAACGAACATCGTTCGAATTGCAATGAGTTCGGGAATAGAAGAATGGCTCTTATAAGTGCGTTCACTCTGAAACGTTGATCTCTCCCAACTCGAAGATGGTATGGGAATGTCTATGTAAGCTGACTAATCTAGGCAGTAACAACAAAGTGATCTTTCTCGGGCTAAAACCATTCTGCGATATTGGGAACTCTCATTTTCAACGAATCGGAAGAAGCAATAAGGGATACACACTGGCAATGACTTCCAGGACTGCGACAGCCTTGTCAATTCCAACCGAGCAAGATCAAATACACTGTTTAACCTCAGCGAAAGAAGTCTCAGAGCAATAACGGGATTTCCAATAACTCAAGGTACATCTCAGAAGGCTAGGCTCAGAAGAGGATGGCACCTGCAGATTCTGTGGCGAGAGTCGAAAAACACCTCGCCATATCCTCATGGAGTTCGACGCTGTAAATCACAAAAGATGGAACATACTGGAATCATACCAGCTGACCACGAATAGTCCCAAAAGACCAAAATGACTCGAAATCGTGAAATTCATGAGGACATTGAACCTTGAGGAGTTGCTATAAACGAGCAAACCCTGGAATCAGCAGAAGAAGATGGGGCACGATAGATCTAATCAGGTTGCAGCGCATGTATCACCATCCACAACTACCAATACCAATATCAAAACATTCACGCCATTTCTGTCGATCTGTCGATCACAATTATAGTACCAGGAACAAACAAAACAAGATACCTAGATCGGAAAAAGCAATTGGACAACGATGCTCAAATCACCTCGGACCTCGTCTACACAATATGCTACCAGAGTTCATAAAAACAATAAATAGTTCCATTATGTACAGAAAACTTATGAAAACTTGGATTTTGCGTTCCGAAAGGACATTGTTTCATGATTTTGTCAACCAAAGGTTCAAAAAGTGAAAGTTAAAATACCAATAGTTTTTATACAGCATGCATATATGAGAAACTGACAACAAACAGAATATGAGACAATACCCGAATATGATGAAACCCAAATGTGACTTACACCCCGAATATGACATACCTACACCTCAATCATTACAAATATACCTACTGCAAACGACACTCACCCCAAATATGGCATTTACTACATGTATCACAAGGAGAAAAATATTTATTTACTATTTTATTCATACATTCATTAGCTGTAAATTCCTTTAACAAGATTATATACTTATGTACTTTTTTAAGTTCAATATCACATACATGCGATAGTTTCAAACTAAAGCTTCGTGATTCTTCCTGTTTATTCACTTACAATTTATATATATATATATATATATTTACTTTAATTATTGTGAAACTTTTAACTTTCGTGAATAAACATCATTATTATTATCATTTTGTAGTAGATGAAGATATTGACTTCACATTCTATGGTAGTGAAGTATTCTTCAGGAGCTTCACAAGACATCCCTTTTCAATAAGAGGCGCCCAGTCGCCATCTTGAAATTTCCATCTGCCACTTTCACTCCGAAATACAGTATTCTGATTTATATAGTAGTTCTTATTTTTCGAGTTGATCCGAAGAAATCCACTGTATGTTAGGGGTGGGCGATAACAGTTTAGAAATATCGATTATGGATAATCATAATGTATCGATATTATCGATGATATCGATATTATCGATATCATTGATATAATCGATATTATCGATATGATCGATATCATCGATATTATCGATATTATTTATCAACTTTATTGGTCATTCCAAATTTTAATCATTCATCTCTTGAACTGAAGAAAAAAAAAGGGGGTGTACCATGATCCTGTTACACCCGGTATACCGGATATCAATAGATTAGACTAGCACTCTTGTTTTGATCCTGTTTTTAGGAACTATCAGAATGAAATTTGATAGGTTTGGTAGCCTGTTCAAAAAGAATATTTAGACAGTAATTGTTTCAGTATTTCTGGCTTCACCGGCTGATTAATCTTCCACATTCAAAATGGAACACTGATATCTCTGATAATATCAATAATTTCGATTATATCGATGATATCGGAAATGTCGATAATTTTCAAGATTATCGATATTATCGATATTATCGATATTAATAATAATAATAATATAATAATAATAATATTAATAATAATAATAATATGGATAATATCGATAATATCGATAATATCGATAAATCGATAATTTATATACAAATAAATTTAAATCGATAAATTTTCCCACCTGTACTGTATGTTCGGATGTTCTCTGTACAGATTTTCAGATGAGTACAGATACGACGCGTATCGATTTTCGATGCACCGGCGAGCCGCGTAGAAGCAGGCCGGTGCATGTCGACGAACCGCTTAATTCCCGCGGATGAATTATTAACGGACCGTCGCCGTCGACGAGACGACCGGAGGAATCAATCAATTCCGCATTCTCTCCTGACCCGGCCGAGGAAATATTCGCTGGACGTTCGTTTACGTACGACCAAACAGGACGCTCACGTGGGCGTCATCTATTGGAGATGAATCCACTGCAAGTTCGATAATGATAATATTTTTTCTTACAGTTAACCAAAAAAACAACGCTCCTGGATGTTATTCAGAAAGTTACTCATTTCACTATGATAACAGGAGAGTAAAACTCACTGGTGTTGAAATATTGAAAGAACTCTTTTGTGTAGAAATATTGGGAGAAAGCACGATCGCAGTGATCGATGAATGTGGTTATATTCCACCTGGAAATTTTCCTGCTGGTATCATCACACATGGCAATACTTACGTTTCGAATCGAATTTGTGTCCTAACCTTCCGGGAAATGATTCAATCCAATACCTTCAATCCTTCTTCGAGACGCGTCTGGTGATGTGAACATTATCTCCTCTCTTTCATGATATGAAACACTTATCATTCAGTCAGGTTATCCCCGTTAGGGACTATTTATTGATGGCCTATTATTTCTGCTCATCATTCATCATCATTCATCATCTATGACAGCATAACAGAAGCCGAAAACTATTTTCAGCGCTGCGAATTACTCTTTTGACACTAGATATCACAAATTTAGACATCTCTTGAGTAATGTTCACATATTTGAGATCCGGTTCGAAAATATTCCTTGACTCTGCCATTCAGTGCAACTCCCCAGGTTTGATGAGAGTTTTCCGAAAATTGAAACATCGAGTGCTCTGCTAACAGCGATGATATCATGCAAGGTGCTTTATTAAAATTCGTTGCCATTGTCTCTCTTGGAATGATCTAAAACACTTGGGATCACTACCCAGGGAACTTGACTCCAATTGACCATCAATTGTTCACCAGTTCCTCCGTTGAAATTCAGATTCATTCAAATACTGTCTGAATACATCTGACCGTGTGGAAAAATGAATATGAATTAAGTACATGAGACCTATCGATGTTCTTGAGGGATAGGTTTATTATGATAGACCTGATGTCAGATGTTCCCAATTGTAACTGACCCAACGTTCTCATTCCGGAAGAATCTGTCTGCGGTTAACAGAGAGTCCTGTTATAGTGTTCACGTTTCCCTTCGCTCTGTTACTATTGAATGGAAGCCTCAGTTTCTATACATAACTGAATCGTCGACAGGGATTCAATGACATGAAGAATTTTTGATCTCTCAATACTAATTATCTCCTTGATTTGGATGATGCCATCAGCTCCGCATATGAATTGATAAATTAGCTCATACTAATGAATGAATTCATTATTATCTTCATGTGATCGAACCTCATTTCCTAAATAATATTGAATCGATAAAAAACTAGGATTTCTGTTGTGCAGCAATATTTCTAGAGGTCAGAATATTCACCTATCTATAGCAAACATGGTCATCCAAATGAAGTCAACAGGTTATTCCACGGAAAGTGCTATAATATGAATACTACATACGAAGATTATTATCGATCTCTGATCACCTAGCTGGAATGGAGTCATCAATTTTGTTGAATCGAAGGGTTGGTTGAGTAATAATATATATTCACTAGGAAACAGGTATTTCGATCAATGAACGAATGTACTATTTGGTGTAATGAGAGATCAATGTCTAACAGATGTTATTCGAGATCACTGAGTCGATAGATGGTACTCTGAATTTCCTAATTGGAAGTTTCATTCAATGTATGCTAGCACGATGTTCAAATGTTTCGTGTTCTCAAAAGACGAAGAATCAACTACTCACATCGATGTTTGTGGTTTCTCAATTTGAATTCCTATTATGACTCAAATTCGTGATTGTCAATATCGAATTTGATGCGAAAGATTATGATCACATACCTGATAGCTCTAGAAAGCATTCATTTCTGTTTGCAACCGCAGCCAAATTGTCAATTACCGTTCCGACTAGATCTCGTGCAGATAAGACAGTTCTATCGGGGTATTTTCCACTGACGAACATACATAAATTTTTACTCGACCTATAACCCCATTGACAATCATTGTTCTCCACATAAAGGGGCAGTATTCCAGTTCAATCGGAGGAGTGGAAAGAGCAAAAAGACATGAATACCCAGAATGAATCTGGATTCGACACAAAACAGATTTTCGGAAATTCTCAGCTCCGCATCAGACAAATCTCAAGAACGAAGTTGGGTTATTTCCGTGGTCATGATGGGGCGTACAAGTGTTGAAACATAGATCAAAAATAGGCGCATGGTCAGATTGTTCTAGGGGGAAGGGTACTGAGTAGTGGAATTGAGATTGTGAATTCGGGGTTGCCTAGTTGAACACAGTCAACAGCATACTCGAGGAGTCGGTATGAAATGAATGAAGCCGAAATTTTCCTTCATTAGCTAATTATTATTGAAGCAAAGTTTTCATGCAGAGTGTTCTAGAGTTCGATGAGAAGTTTAACATGGGTCAGAGGGAAGCTCATTCGGATTTCATTGAACGAAACATACCTCAGTACAAAATCTCACCTTTTTCAAGTTATTTGAAAATTTCTTTTTCCACATTTCCACGTTGATTATTTTTGTTCACGAAAGTTGTATCAGATATTTAAAATACATATATCTCCTTAAGTATTATGGTTTCCATAATTCACTAGTGATTTATGAGATCATAATTGACAGCTATTTGTAACGTTGATAAATTTCTAACGGAACGAGATACGAAAAACTTTTGGAGGATGTTCTTTTGTAGATCTCAATGTTGCCCAGCCCACAGAAGTACCGAATGATTTCCGAAGATGTCACGTGCACGAAAAAATAGTGAAAATAAAAAGTTGGAAGATCGAGGAAATTCCTTTTGCATCTGGGTAGGATTTTCTGCAAGGAACATGGACACACCAAGAATTTTTTTGTAGGGTTGAAAAAATTATTGTGTCGGGAAATGAGGTTGATTTGTTTCTTCGAAGAATGGTAATACAAATATTTACTGCATGGATAATGATATATAATAAACTGTATAATGTAAATATTGGAGAATTTATTTGTGTAATGATAATAGTTCACGTTAAATGGAATGTCATCAAAGAAACAAAGTTCTCCCAGAAGTTAGAATACTCAGAGAAATTTCAGTGGGTCATACCCTTAGGAAAAAAACAGGTTATTTTCGAATAACTATAGAATGATGAAAATTCATACTGAGGTATGTTCGGTTCCGAGGACTCGAAATCAAATTCCTTCACACATCCGTTGACCTTTTCATCGATCTTTGGAACATCCTGTATGAAAGCAAATATAAAATGGACAAAATTGAAACCATGAGGAAGGAGTGAATGGAAAGAAATTATCATTATACACTTAATAAAACTGGAAGGTGCACATCAGCTGTAACGTTTTCATCAGTATTTCCTGATGATCATGAGGCAGATCACTTGTTGAACGTCATATTTTGATTCAACTGAATCTAATTCCAAACGCACAATAAATGATGGCATTCTACACAATCATTTCGAAAGCAATCAATTAGTTGACAGGTCGACACTGGTAGCCATTTCGAAGTTTCGATCGTTTCATCGTTGTTTCCAAGCGTTTTGAATATTCGTAGCTACTATATTCAACACTGATTCATGATTTCAAGGAAGAATTGAAGCAAAATAAAAATAGAGTATATGTGAGACACGTTTTTGTAGGTGGAATATAGAAAGCCCACCTGGATCGAGTATTATAATCGTGTATCTCGAAGGTAAAGATGAATGTTATAATTGTAGATATGATGCGGCCATGCTGTATTGATTTCAAAAATGAAATAATCGCAAATTCTTCTCGGAAGTGGAACTGTCATCCGCGAATCGGATTAAAGTTTCCTCAACAATGAGCCCACCGAGATGGAGTCGACCGCAATTGTGAACCACGGTGATAGATAACCTAAAGAGTAGCGAACTTTCCAGAGCCCATTTTATTTATTGCTCATTTCATGCAATCGCCCCTCGCACCCCTTGCCCTTCAATTCGCCAAAGCCGCCGTGATGAATGTTCGGCCATGTATTACCGGAGTCATTGCATCCCGAGGACAGCTTTATTGGCAGTATCTCCGTCTCTTTTCCTCTCGCCCGTGCCTGCCGATTTCGAGGCCGTTTTTGCGTGCGACATGTCGACCGAACGCGATTGCAGGATAATTAACGAGAAGCATCTAAAACGGAAAGGGATTGCATAATTAGTGGCTCTCCGATAATGATCTGCACTTTTGAGAATCAGGAGCGGGATTATTCGCGTTGGATTTATCTCGACAAGATATCACAGTGATTGGAACACAATAATTCGAGGCAGAAATGCATTAGGAATTCGACATCTGAAGTTTTCTTGGACACGCTAGTTCACAGAAGGTGCAGTGATGTTACCCCCAATGGAACTATGAGTATTCATCACTGTACGAGCTATATATAGTTGACCAGAAATTTTTGTTACTATTATTCTCGAATAGTTACATTTTGAAATCAATTAAGAAACTGTGAACTGTTTGACTTTGTCAGTGCAGAAGTGTCATGACACTGTATCACGGTTAATATTTGAATCAATTATTTGAGCATGAACTTCGATCATAAAATGCATAACCATGAATTGATTTTTGTAATACGAACATTTTTTCCTTCAATATACCATGAGATAATACAAGGCGATTTACCTACTATTTATGAGATCGATTCAGTGAGTTGTCTCCATCAAATGAAGTGTTGAGCATGTGGAATGATAAAGAAGGATATATCAAATACCTTATGATTATGAGGCAGTGCACTCCCATGACGGCAGAAATTCACCTCACAGGAACTCTGGCGACTGCCGATACGTGATGTAGGTATATATTCGTTCACGGAACAAAACATTACCTAACTTTGATACAAGCGTTGTAGAAGCTGGCATAGACACAACAATTTTCATTCGTGGTATATTAAGGGATTCGGTAGGGGAAGCTATTCACGTAGAAGAAGACGTAGAACTTTGGAGGAGACAATATTGATCAATAACTGATCACGAAAATGATACTTAGAAATCAATCTATAACAACGATTACCTCAACTCCTACTCAAGGTGATGGAAGGTTGAATTATCCTGACAAAATTCACATTATGATCTCCTAGAGCATGAGTTATCAGCGGAAATTTATTCTTGAAAAAATTCGGAATCGAATTGAATTGAATCTTATTCAAAGCCCGCTGATCTTTGGGACGAAAATTGGGACATACCCATTTGAGGACCATCATGATAGGCTATTGTCAATAACATAGGACTGCTGAACTGAGAACTAGTACAAGATTGAAGATGACCCATTCAATCTCATTTCTGAAAGTATCATCATTGAAATCATTCGATTGTGGTCTAGTGAAATACGGTTCGAATAATCGAATGAAGTTGATGGTATTGCACCAATATCACACAATTTTATGATGATAGAGGAAGAAAATTAGGCTTCCTCTTCTATCGGACGATAATGAATTTTCATTACAGCTGTTAAGCCTAGGTGGATCCACTCATTAATCTTACAGTTAGGTGCTCATGAGTAGGATATTCCCAAAGGAAATGGGTTTCCATGGAATCGTCCAGAAATGATACCATTCTGCTGGGTAACATCACTACCTCCAAATCCAGATATTTGATAATCGAATTTGAAACTTTCAAAAGTTTGACTGGGTTCAATATTGTTGTCATGAAATGGTGGGATTATTAGCGGCGTGATCAAGTTTTTATTGGCTATTCCTATTCACGATATTGAAAATGAACGATTCTCATGGGTTTCATATAAAAGCCGCCAAATCATCCCCTGAAACATGCTAATAATCCGGAACAACTGTCTGTGATCGAGTCGCTCGGCTGATTTTTGCATCGGCACATCGAGCAGATGCGAATGCCGGATCACGCTAATTAACGAGAATGATCGAGTTCTGAAAGGGATTGCATAATTACGAGGCTTCCGGATTTTAATCTGGATGGGGACTGATAAGTCTATTGCTCGCTCGGCTCTCGGCTTTGCTGCTGTTATCGCTTTATCGATATGGACGGCTTTCAAGGCTGCACGTATAGGCATCAGTTGAAAAATATTCCATTCAACGAAACAAATTTCCAGAGGCAGATTACGACGATGTAACGAATGAAACAGTATAGTGCTAATTGGGATTCGCGTCGTCTGATATTCTCTCTCAGTGAATAGAAGTCTTTCTATTGATTGGTGATCGCGGAATGAATTCTCAGGGAAGGAGACGTGAAGTTTTTGGAAAATGAGAACAAAAAAAAAACAAGTAGCAAAAGAAACTAATTGATAGCACTCCTCAATCGAATTGCAGCACAAGAACATGTATGAATTGTGTTGGGAACGGGAGCAGATTCGTTCCCGAAACGTCCACTAAGATAAGTAAAAGTTTTGTTTTCATTGATTTCATTAATTTATTTGTTATTCCCAACTTTTTCGAGAAACAAGGTGTCACTGGCAGATAGAGAATTTCTATTCCTATCTGAAGTTCCGATTTCGAGCGCAGTAGCATTTTGGAGCAATTCATCAGTCCTCACTGCAAATATATTGAAATCATTATTATATCTACTATTTCAACTCCCAGAAACGAATAGAGAACATCCCAGAAAAATCTAGGAGAATGAAGAACATACACTCCTCGACAAAATAACGGATGATTTTCTTCCAACACTCAATCTTCGAGAACTTTCTCACTTCTGTATCGATTTAGGTCATTATTCTGTCAAATTGTGAATGTTCTCATCTTGGTCATTTTCTGACAATTATATCGCAAAAAATATATGCACTAAGTAAGAAATGGAAATTCTCTGGAATTCTTCCACTGGTATTGGCAAATTGCAAGCGCCATTGACGAAGTCAAATACCGGAGCACATAGTTGTGTGGTTCAATTTTAGCGCGGTGTGTTCAAAATATAACCACAAAATGCAAATTCCTGTTGAACCCCGTGAAACACAGAACTAATTAGGATTCTTCTTCCTACTGTCCTGCCTTCAAATGGATGTCTATATCTTCACTTTTGTTAGATAATATTCAGAAAAATACAATGACTATACTATCGAAATGTTCGGTTCTCTGAAGATATTCATGCACCTTTCTTGAGCCTTCAACGGAACTTTCAATAGCCCTTCTCTGGAACTCGAGAATTCTTTTTGTGTTCCACGATATGCTTCAAGTTATGCTATCAGCTATTGAAAGAGAGTACAGTACTTCGATCATTGAACAGACTAGATAAGTAATCCACACCCCTAGCAATACAGTTTGTTTGGAAGCAACATCTATAGTATCTATCTTTGTCTAAACAAGGATAGCAGAACCTGATTCTCCCAGCACCAGGGCCGTGTTGTCAGAGGGGGTCGAATTTATTATTAATTCATGATGAAACCAAATTGAAAATCCGTAACAATTTCAGTGGTACTTTTTAGCATTTCTTGGTGGGAATATGAACATCTTTAAACTTCCTTCACATTTTTACGAGAAATTCGAATACATACAATCCTATGGTGATTTTTGTAACTTGCTTGTAATCAATAAACTTATTATGACCACTTCACAAGAAAAGTTCAATTCTCAACGCCATATGAAACAATATACTTACTATTCAGTATACAGTTGTCTACTCATACTTTATCATAAATAACGTTCAATTTCAATAATGAACATTTATATCTTTGACGATCAGTGACAGTGCATGTAAGTATATTCACGATTTCAAAGTTCAGTACCTACTTTTCAAAAAAGTGAAACTCGTTTTCAAGGCAAATAGATATGATTGCATATTTGAATGTAATTTTCAAATCTGAAGATGAAACTTGTTTATATCATTTCACGATATCGTCAAAAATGAAGGAGGTTTCATCTTGAGCAGAATTCATATATTTTGACGCAAAAAATTGATGTCTGATTATTTCATTTCATGTAGATTGATGAGAATCGATAATGAATATGTGTTGACAAGTGTTATGACGAAATGTTATATCAACAATAAAATCATGAATCATGTGAAGATGTAGCAAATAGCAGTGTTTCTTATTTAAAACAGGACACAAATGAAAAACAACCATGGATAATCACACAAATAATTCATTGATTTTTGAATAGGATTGTTTTTGTTAACATACTTCTTACTCCAACTTCCGTTGAATCTTTCAATTTATTTGCCTCATGATGAAGTCTTACAGTGAAATATTTCTCCAAATTAGTTTGAGTAGTTCCAAAAACAGTCAACGGTAAATTTCTAATTGTTGTGTGTAGAAGAAGTATAGAAATATCCTTATATTTTTTATCAAAAATATTAATTGAGTTCATCATTATTCTCAGTGATTTTTCAGCAGCTTCGCATATTTTGACTACAAATAAGGAAGCATTTATCAGTGCTACATATTTTTCCACAAGACACTGTCGCAGCTAACCTATGGGTATAATCAATATAATCTAATCAATTCAATTTGAATTCATTTTCATCCATTCCATTTGGGAAAATGCTTCAAAATCTCGAATGATACGACAATGGTAACTGACCTATGAAATGACGTGTTTTGATCGCCGGTTCAAATTGTCTTTAACACACCTCACAACGTCTCACCATTATATCAAATCACCAAAACAGAAAATAAACTGAGTTTCTGATGAATTCTGAGTACACAAAACTGAACACAAGTTGGATAATATCGATGAATCAAAACGTAAATGATGACAGATACCAAACAAAGCAATAATCGCCGTCGACTGTCAATATCAAATTGCGGTGTTGCAACGTTGAGCAAAAAGTATTCACGATACCCATGCTGGTCCTCGAGCCCCCAAGAGAGTGAAATTGCTAAGTCTCAGAATGATGTAGCAATCTTCTATCAATCAGAACTGATTCATAATCGTCATGACCCAAATTTATTATTATATTTGTGCATTGAACTACATGAATTCATAAAGGACTTTAAATATTATGGACTATTCATCACTTTTTGATGATTGGATATGACAACACTGGCGACGATTGTGTACTAATATTATGATTATTCTGGGAATTCATGTTAGCATCAGAATATTTGTTTTGTGATCCTTTTCTAGTGGGTTTGTTGTTCGGAGGTTCATTGTGTACAAAAGCATAACGAATGATTTGGATAATGGTTTATGTGTTCCTTTGTCCCATAAAGCTTTGCCAACATTTCAAAATTTCAGTAAAATCTCGCCGTTCCAAAGTTATTAAGCCTAATCAATTTTGAATTGAAAATTCAAAGATGTCTAGCGCTCAAACTGAGCAACTCTTTATTGAGGTAGGTTTAGTCAATTCAAGTGTTTTGATCTGAGGAAGAGGATGTGGTTAGATTTTGTGAAGACCTCTCTAGGATATCCTGTTTATTATGATCATTGATATATGCCTTTCCATTTCGTTCGCTTCGTTCAGCCAACTGACTGACCCGCACATCCGATACGCTCCGTATATTCCGTGGTGGCAGCAGTGGGATGACAACATCAATTCGATATCCCACCGCCTCGATATCGAATTTCGCCTGGCGTATGAATAATCCAGTCAGTTCGATGATCGTTATTTGGGTCCGGTAATCCGCTAAAGCTACGGAATCCATCGAGCTGTACTGAGCTGCACTCGACTTCCTGATTGAATCCCCTCAGTCGCGTATCCTCGTCGTGTCGATGGAATGAGAACGAGAGGCGACCGCTACTTTTGTTTGGAACTGACGATGTAGTCCTCGGAGTCGAACCGATTCCACATACGGGACGATCCCCGAATGCAATCGCAATTCGATAGAGATAGAGATTCTCGTAAATCAGAAGTGGGATTCTTGTTGTGCAGGAATGGGATTCTTTTGATCAGAAGTGGGATTCTTATGAATCCATAGTAGGATTATTGTAAATTAGTCGCGGGTGTTGTTGAACACAGGTTGGGTGTTTTAATGAGTTGACGTGGAATTCATGTTGATCAGAAATGAGATTCTTGTCGTGCATAAGTGGGACTTCTTTGAATCAGAAGCATAATTTTTGAAAATCATAAGAGGGATAATCTCAGATACTTCAACAACAAAAATTTCTCTCGATGATTAGATTTCCTCTCCTCGTTTCTGAAACCAAAAGTATTGCTCCCTGTTTCCCTTCCTCTCCCTTACGCACTAGCTGCTTGTGAAATGTGCCGCAGATCCGATTCACAGTATTTTTTTTGGAATTCCTGTTTGTCGTTGCACAGATCTTGTATTTGACTCAGGATTGTCATCGATCATTTCAAGAATAGCCCCTTCCGCATCAGGTCTTCGGACTCGGGGTTTTCCAGCATTGATTCTGACTGGTTTCAACATCTCTATTTCTCTGAGACGTCTCTCGATTGGGGAAATTTTTTTTTGGATCTCTTTGATTACCGGATGGAAAGTAATCCTCTCAAACGCACCTTTGTCAAATTTCATCCAATTTGTCATACTCATTTCTGAACAGCGTGAAAAATATTTTTTTTCATGTTATCTCTGAACTCTTCTCGAGGACATGCATATCGAAATCATCCTGTAGGCAGAAGGACACCAATCTCAGGAGTTCTCCTTTCATCTTCTAAATCCGATCTGCCTGCCGACTGCTATCAATGTGCAAAAAGGAATCACCCGGAATGGCACAAACTCCTTTAGTGCCGGATGCAGCTTCTACTTACGCGAAATTGGTATGCGCTCAATTGAGACGTTTTATTTACGAAACCACTCAAGTACGCTGGGGCATTAGCTCTTTCGGTTTTTTTCGTGTTGTGTCAGAAAATCTGCACGACACGATTTTACTTGCATGAGAAAGCAGGATCGGTGGAATAGTGGCACAGATAAAGTGGAAGGAGGGTGCAGTTTGGACGTTTTTGCGCATAAAACTGATGAAATCTTGTTGTTGTTTGAATTTTTCAGGAAGATCCTCGATAGACCAATTGTCTGGATTGGGGAGTTCAAGGAGTTTTCCACAAAGGCCAACAGACAGAAACGGAGATACAAACATGCTTACATCAAAGAATTACTTCGATAGAATATCAATGACGATAATCATAAGGATAATGATGATTAGGAATTGCTTCATTATCAGACATCTACATCGACAATGATATGCACTTCATCTTGACCTCCGATACAAGTTAACGGCAATTCGATTATGTTAGAGCTTTCAGTCGAGATGAACGAAGATGTCACCATCATCTTGAGAAACAGGGTCCTGGAACATGATGGTTATGAATCTTTCAATTATTATCAAAAATCATGCACTCTTTCCTGTAGCTTGTGTGCCTGAGGTATGTACTTTGAATATCAGGTGATATTGACTGGTGAAAGGATGCAGGTAAATATCGAAATACTATTCCCTCAAATTGTATACACTGTATACACTGTAATTGTATAACAACGGCATGATCCGTATAGCAACCATGTTAGCTTATAAATTCTCAAACAAATTTCATGTCCATACTATTCACGAGTATAGCGTTCCAGCTGGTGTTCCTTCGATCAGATATCGATGGCTTCAACGTAGGAGATCGTGAGCCACAAACTACAAATTTTACAGGGGAGCCAAGAACTGAATCGCAGCCTCCAGTCATATAAAAATAACATATAGGAAGGGATGCCGTAACATTTGCCAGGCACTATTTTCTGTGAATTAGTATCAAACTACTGATGTTGTAATTATGTATTCATCAATCGATAGTTGCTGATATTCATCTGGGATCGGAATATTTCAGAATGCCGTTTTCTACAGAAATGTTACTCACGAGGTTCTGCCTCGACACCATCGATATCGACGAAGCCAAAAATATTAATACTTCTTTTTGCCACCTGTTCGACATTTTTCTAGATTTCTCGAAATTAATTGGAGGTCAAGTGAAATCTTATTTCGAATGTCTTCGAATTATCTATAACACTAGATGAATCCATACTAGAAGTGATATCGAACTGAAATTCGAACTTTCATTTCAAATCTTTTCATCTCATTCCATTGGAGATTTCTCAAAAAGTTATCGAAAGTACTGTCTGATAACTATCATTGCTGAAACTAGTAGGGGTCGTAGTGAAAAGAAGAAGAACAAAAATAAATTATACTCCAGGATTCGCAATTTTATCTGGAATACATCATGTTGTCTACGGCCTCATGTTGCTTCTCAGTAGTAGTAAGTTACTTTTTTTCGTTTTTGTTCTCTTTTCCTTTTCTCTCCATTTTTCGCGCCTATTATGAAATATTTCACATGTCGTATTGTACTAATTATTGAGGGTGTGCAAAGAAGAGAAAAATGGAAAGCAACAGATCCCAAGATAGTTGATAGTCATCTCATAGAAGTGACTTTTGTTCGTGTTAAACTATGTTCTTTGAAAAAATAAATGATAGTTCACAAGTATTATTCAAAATGTTGATGATTTGCTTCGAAACGAAGATATCCGCAGCCCAACAACAAACGTAGTTGCAACAAAAAATGTTTATTGAAAAAAAGTTCTGTCAGGCTGAAACGGAGAATCGATTCAGTTATTTGGATATTTTCATAGTTATTCATGTTTTATCAGTGTTGAATGTGATGATTATATTATAGTATTCTCCAGCGAATTGAATGTATCTGAATACGCAAGCAATACATTTACAATCACATTCTTTCAGAATCAGAATCGCAGAAGATTTCATCGATAAATGATTTGACTCTTAAAATCGAATACCATATCTGCCAAGTCATTTCTTTCTGTCTGTGTTCATTACATGATTATTAAATTGTGGAAACACGTTCTGCTTCCTAGGTAGAAGGAAAATATCAACCAGACACTAGTTCATTAACGTTTGATGCCACCGCAAGTAATTTTAAATATGGAAGTCGATTTTTCGCTACAAAGAAGAATAATCCCTCCATTTCATGAGGCTCGTTGAATATTTCACAACTTTTAATAACGCAACTATCATGCTGTGAGTTCTAAGAATGATCCTTTTTCTGAGACATACAAGGTGGCTTTTCAGTGGACACCACCAAAGACATATATATATATATATATATATATGAAGGAATTGGAACGACCATGAGACAGAGATGCAACGATCAAAAATCAGCTAACTGATGGCAAATCATTTCGGTGTGCAATACCATTGTCATATTGCAACGAGAAATACGACATTTCCAGTTATTTGCATTCAAATCGAGTTGATAGTGTGATATAATCCACTCAAATCTATTGTGCAGCAGCAAAATTATTGATCCATATATGTTGAATGTTGAAGAAATTTCAAAGATACCCTAGTTCATCTAGAAAAGGCGAAGGAATCCAATCAATGGAAAAAGCGAGAGAGAGGCAACCAGCAGTGATCAGCTGAATGTTGGCAGAATTGTACCTTCCTTTGTTGCACATCTGGACGGATCGATAGCTCTTTATTCACCTTATGTTCATTCTAATTATTCTCATAAGCCGATGGGACAAGAGTGCATCTAGTAGAGAATATATAATATCATATTTTTGGACACCCTATTTCTTCATACCTGGAATTCCATGATGACTCTCTATGAGGTGAGAAATAATGGGATAACTATTCTTCGAGATCGAATTTTTTCAAAACCTGAAAAACTCACCTGGAATTTGTTCTAATATCCAAAGATAACAGATATATTGGACTGTGGACCTTCTTTTCTAATTTTCTATATCATATAAGAAAACTGAATGATTGCCAAATGTTATCAGCAGGAAAGCTGTGCTGAACATTTTTATCGCGATATCAATTATTTATTCGAAATATTTCAGTTCTTTATTGCTCTGAAATGAATACAAATTGATATGAGGGTGAAGAACTTCTTCATATCGATCGACCATCCTATATTCACCAACGTCCATATACTCTGCTGATCTAGTATCGAGAACGTGAAAATTACTTCCATAATCAACATCGCCAAGAAAGTCGATCCGATTAGTCCAAAACTTCCAACACGGAAATGTTCAGAGCGAGTAATTCGGAATGAGCCAAGAAATGGAGAAAAGGAAAAAATCGTCCCAGTGATGGAGATTCATCCGAGGTCAAACACGAGCAAAGAAGTGACTATTCGCTTTAGAAGGCCGAAGAGCTCACCAAACTCAGCAAACCATCGCCAGAGCCATTGAAACCACAGTACACATTTTGGTAAATATTGACCACCTTGTAAATATTCATTATGCACAACTTCAATTGAGTCTTCGATATGGAATCTGCTTTTGGGGCATCTATACCAAGTCGAAAGATGTATTTGCAGCAGAAATGGCAATGTTGAGGCGCAATTCTATAATCCCTTGCTGCAGGGACACCTGCAAGTTAGCTTTTGAATCAAGCAATGTTTCAACTTTCGCTAATTGATATATACATATATATTCCATATATTGTGAGACAGTGCAAGATTTTTCGAATGTCCGGTACGATTATATGTTCTGAATTGTCCTTAGTTTTGTATCATTATTCGTTTTATACAGGGTGAGTCAAAAATGTGTACCGAGCTTTCTGGGGGTGATAGAACATTGAAAAATGAGTGTAGTTTGATGATTGAACGGTGGACATTTTGAACAGCTACTTCAATTTGTTTTCTTCCTTTTTCTTCCATTCAAAATTATGTATTAATTAAAAGTACCAAAAACATTATCAAGCTTTCATTTTTATTCAAACCTTGTTGGGACAGACTTATGCTATGTACTTATTGCTCAGTGACGTGGCACAGGGAGGTGATATTATCGACAAAATTAAAAACAAAATTGTTCATGGCCTGCTGAAATATCGTTATAGCGATGAATCTCGCGATGAATAAAATCAATCTGCTGATATCATGTAACTACAAAAACTCAAATATCTCACCGAACGGCTCAATTTTTTGTATTTGAATAAGAGTACCTTTTTCATGTAATTTTCTTCGCTCCATCAAATGCTCAGAAGTTATGCAGATAAATTATTTTAATTTTATCAACTTTGGAAGGATATATCTCCCTTAATAAGCATTTTGGGCCATGAGTTTAATCATCAAACTACACTTATTTTTCAATGGTCTATCACCCCCAGAAAGCTCGGTACACATTTTTGACTCACCCTGTATATATTATATTATGTCTGGATATATAAATTCTCGGTGATTTCGACTTTACCGATACGATATAATCATTGTATCATTGAAATGGAGAGTATTCTATTCTATTCTACTCTAATAGAAGCTGGTGAATAAAGACATCCTGTACGTTGGACTGCATCAAAAACACCACGGTCTTCATGATGCAAATTATTGATGATTTGACTCGAAGATAGAAACGGTGGAATCATATAACGGTATTTAAGTCCACGCCACGAGATACAGCCACGATTGGTCAGAGAGGTAGTGAAGGGAATAGGGACGATATGGAACGCCGTAGAAGACTATAATTTTGCGATAGGCGACGTATTCGCCTTCATGAATTTTTCACAAGTTTTGGTCGTTCATCGACCACCTATACTCATTTATTCATTACCTTCAGAGTTAAGGTACCTGATACTCAATATGCATCCGAATTCACTTTTCTTCAAATTCCACGTTAACTCCGAGAAAGAGTTGGTAGGCAAAATGGAGAAATTAGAGAATCACGAGAGATTGGGCTTCGATCTATAAGTATATTGCGAGAGGTTTCACAGACTCTTTAAATAATCTTGTTCCATTGTCCATCTATTTTGATGTAAGACGTAATTTTCTTTTATGTTCATCTTATGCTGTGGTATATTATGTACGTAATTGAGAATGGAGGTGATTATCATTATTGTCACCATTATCATCACTGATTTTAAAGATATAAATACTCTTAAGAAACTGTTCTACTGTTATATACGCTCGAAGATTGAATATGCATCGGTTGTTTGGAGCCCATACTATCAGAACAATACTGATCGTCTTGAGGGTCTGCGAAACGACGGTTCTTGAAACTGTTGAGATACAGGTCATGCTGTATATACCCTCCAATAGGAACACCTCATGAAGAGCTTCTTGAAACCTTCAAATTTGTAAGCTTGCATGTAAGAAGACAATATTGCTCTATTCTGATCCTTTACAAGGTTGTCAACAATGCAATTGACTGTGCAGATTTGTTAGAGAAACTGTATTTCACTGTACCGAGACTTTCATCCAGAAATTGTAATACATTTTACTTAGATCTTCCACGAACCAACATATATAAAAATTCACCTGTGTATAAGATGTGTAGTGCATATAACTCAGTGTCCAAGAACATAGACTTCGAGACTGTGAAATAACTCATGTTAGATCTCTTTTTTTTTCCTGTGTATGACTAGTCAGCCAGGATAGAATAACATTGATTCGTTTATTCATTAATGTCATGTAATTATTCAATGTATATGTTTGTATTTTGTCTTTTTTCCCTGTTCTGTAAATGGGGCAACCTGTTGAACAGTGTAAGAAATGAATGAAATAAATAAGAAATAAATAAATCACTTACTCCTGAACGAAATATTATTATGTGTTTCTCCATGCTCGATGATGATTTCAAATTAGGAACATTGTTTGAGGACACTTCAGAAATTGTGACTTGTCGATTTCACCAAACCGAAGCCAAATGAAAGTTTGAAATTCTCTACTTACCACGAAATTTTTGATTTCCACAAGTTCCTATTGAAACCGTTCATTTGAGATAAAGGGATATAAAATGAATTCCACATTTTCGTTATCGATGTTGATGAAAAGGATTACCGTTTTCTCCGATTCCTGAGCATCCAATACAAGTTTTTCGGAATCCAAAGAACTTGAAACAATTCTCGAAAGTAGTCATTCCATCGTAGATTCCAAAAATTTCATAATATATAAGGTAAAATCGGAAGTGATTGGAAACTGAAAATATTCTAGCATGTATGGTCAGATTTGAAACACCTAGAACACCTTGTTACAAGAGGAGTTCGTTGCCTAGGATATCGTCACGTTGGAATTTATTTATTTATTTATTTATTCAATGAAAATGAGATACAAACAGGCCGAGGCCCGAAACTGCATCCACTGGTTACACATAATACTCTGATGCTTACAATTCACAATGTTAATATCGCAATAATATCAAATATTCAATACCTGAAGATAAAACATCAATAAATTCCGAATTCAGATCGATCAAACAAATATACGATTTCTAATAAGTGTCCTGAACTGACTCAATGATGTACAATGTATATCTACGTTGCTACAATATTCATTAAAATTATCACTCATTCTACTCATTGGCGAGTTCAGTCCCAAATTGGTATGGCAAAAATTGACTTTCAAAAATATTTCAAGTCTTGTGGGTCTTGACGGTACATGGAATGATATGAAAGATAACAACATAGAAGAACTGAAAAATGATTCCTCATTGTTTTATATATGAATAATAGATCTGACATAATTAAACGTTGCTCCAAGATTATAAGTCCAAAAGAACGTCTGATTTGGTTAATACTCTCTACAACAAATGAATTGTTCACTCTGAAGTTCAGAACTCTCACAAAATTATTTTGAACTCTCTCCAATCGGACTCTGTGGTTGATATAATGACTAACACTTGCGAAACATAATCGGATATATACGTAGGCAGAATATAAAGTTCTTTCAATAAAACCCAACATTCTATTGCATTTGTTAGTGACATAATCAATATGCATTGCAAAACTCAATTTGGAATCGAAAATAACTCCAAGGTCTTCAATATGAGATACTTTTTCCAAATGAGATTCAAATTGTAATCAAATGTAATAGTGTTCTGAGTCCTCTCAATTCACTTCCGAATAAACCGAAACATTTACCACCCAAGTCATGCTCGATGCGACCACACGATGGACCTCTGTGACCCTCTCGAACTCCTCCCTGGGGTGTCTTCGATACTTCCGACTTCATGGCCGGTCAGTTAATCATGAGAGGAAAAATGCGAGCCCTAACACCTTGTCAGAGTTCTCCGCATCAGCGCGACATATTGAGAAAGATGTTCGACGAGAAAAAAAAATTGTCGGGGGAACGGATGTACCTCGAGTAATGGGCGAGAGCGCCGGATAAAAATGGCAGCGAGATCAAATGGCCAATTTATATCGCGGTCGGTCAGAGAAGATACTCCGTTACCTTTATGTATCAGGGGTCCGGCACGACGACGTTGACCGATCGGGCCTCGAAGAGGTCATCCGCGGAGTGTATCGCCGAGCGAGTATCCAGCAGCCTTATTGATGCATTTTTGCGTTATTGCTTTCCCTCTTCGTCGGCTTCCTTTTTTTTATTGCGACATTTTTTCTTGAGTTGCGGAAGTGCTTTGAGAGCAATTTATTGGATTGTTGTCATTCCGGCGTTCTACCGGATGCCCGCTGAATTTCATACTAGCCAGCATATCATTTTGATACGTATCAATCAGTCAGTCAATCGAAATCTGCTTCATTGTCGATGAAGAAAGGGATCTATGCAGAAAAATTTACAGTATTGGTCTGTGAGGGTAATTTTCCTCTCCAAAGCTAGGTGTTTCTCAGATACATATTCGAACATATACGACACAAATGAGTTTTTCCACTTACTAGATATGTAGTGTACACAGAAAAGAACTCATACAGGCTCATACATTTTTTTTAACTGTTGACAACGCGAAAACCTATAATGTTCAAGGAACATCGTAGTAGCCAGTGGTGGAATTTTGAGTGAGAAGGAGGATGTTGGAATTTTTCTCGAAAATTTGGAGCACGTAGATACTGGAACGGGTACAAAAGAGCAACAAGCAAGGTACAATTGGCCAAGAGGCAGAAGTGAGATCGGGGACTACAGTCGATCAAGCCTAACAGCCGGTAGAGTTCCTGGTCATACATGATATTCTCGAACGATATCAATCACCTCCTCGAGAAAAAAATACGCAGATAGCTTGAAGTCTTTACATTCATACACTAACCATTTCAAACTCAGATCTCTGCTATCGATTCTGGGTAATAGAGCAGACTAATGAGCAAAATCATCGGTATCATATCAGACAGCCAGATTGCTCTCAGAGTACTGAGCTCCAACGAATTTTCATCGAACTCCTTGGACTGCCTTGGTGCGAACAACAGAGTGACTCCGTTGTGGGTGCCTGCTGTATAATAGGAGGTGGAGAGCAATGAGAAAGCCGTAAAAATTTCCGCAAGGAAGAGCCGAATCTGCATTCATATGGATCAGAACTATCCTGTGGAGTCATCACAAGTGCCACCAAAATAATCGATCCGAACTTACTTGGTAGAGATTGAAAGACTTATGCACTCATATGATCTAACACTGATTATATAGGCATTTTCAACGGAATCCTCAGGAAAAGAATGGTCTAGGAATGACCCGCAAGGGTAGCTTACACTGTCGCCTGAGATACCACCTAGGGAAGATTGTTTTGAACCAAAAAACAGACTGAAGAAAGAAACGAATAGCTGAACACGTACTACTTTCATTCCCTTGCTCAAAGTTGATGAGGTTCAAATTATCTGGATTCATCAACCTAGAATCTATCGAATTTCACCTTATACAATCATGAACTTTGCTAGGAAATCTGGATTGTACGGTAAACTGTTACCACTGTGAACCACAATATTCTGATAATAGCAAGACCCACCAAGAGTCGCAGTGGAGAGGCATAGTACTTGTCCTACTAACATGATGCCTAACCATACCTTACGCACACACCCCTTATACAGCCTATTATAATGATTCCTGCGCTGATGTCACAACTGGATGGAATGAATTTCAGGGCGCTATCTGCGCTAGGAGAATTCAACATCGAACGCAACGAGGATTCTGTAGGAAAATAGTTTCAAATACTAACCAACAATGTATAATCCATTGTACAAAGATGTATTATTCTTTGTGGATGAATACATTATACGGAAAATCCTGTGGACCATCTTGAACCACCATATCATCCTATGGAGTCAAAGGTGCAAGGCGGAAACAGTTCAATACTTGAAATACTTGAAATGAGGATCTGACAGAAATTTTGGAATGAGGATCTGAACATCGAGTAGAGTTCAAGGCTACAAAAACTCAAACTTGAATATTCCCCAGTAGGGCTCATCACAAAATGCCCAATATGAACATGACGAATAATAGTTCAAGAAACTTCCCCTCACTTGGCCAGAAGAGTCAGATTCAGTACAGATATCCATAGCATAAACTTGGGGAGGAAATATATTAATCCTTTATCATGGTCCTAGTTCATTTCGGAAAAGCTTTTCCTATCAAATATGATTTTTAGAACCTATATGTATATATTTATATATATATATATAAATATAGTAACATGATTTATTGATTTCTTTTTTGTTTCTTTTCCTGTTGTTTGTTGTACCGTACGAAATATCGATAAGAAAAAACGTATGCTGCAACATCCGAAGAGGGTATATCATTTAGGCTGGTATATGTATCGTAGTAAGGTTAAGTTGAGCTTTCGTGAGGAAGAAAGGTTCTATCCTGATCACGCACCTTCCATCCTTTTAGTGACTTATCTTTCTTATTGTGACTTCTGTATTGATATTGTCATCGAATTGGATAATCAAGAGTATAACTATCGCTATGGACTCGCCATTTTCCATCTTTGGTATTATCATCATCCATCCTCTGCTTCACATGAACTTGGTTTCCTGTTCCGTATGAAGACATACTTTACACTCCAGCAAATCAGTCAGTGAAGTCTTTCCTGATTCTCATATTTTCGTTGAGCACCGAGCGTGGAAGTATCTATAGGAAGGCAGAGATCGCCGACCTTTCTACGATGTTCTACAGGGGTCATCAATTTGGTGAGTGTTGTACCATCGACTAGGCGAATAGCTCTCTCCTGAATTGAATCTAATTGCTTCAGCGTAGGTTTGAGGGCTGAGCTCCAAACATGTGAACAGTACTCTAGGGCAGGTCGAATTCGTGCGACGATACTTTCTGTCTCTCCTTTTCGTAGCAATCTCCAATTCTGCTACCGCTTGCGTATCATCGAAAATATAGGCGGTGCGTTTTATATTCAATAAAATTACTACTCACGTTATATAAAGAATTTCATTATTTGGCGATAAATAACCTAAAAGTTATAGATGTCTTCTAATGCCGTCTTCATTGTATTGCTAAGAACGACATTCTGGATCGGAAATTGTATAGCAAAACTCGAGGGTGTGATTCTGAATTTTCTTACATTGCGAGAAGAATGTGCCCTCTGAGATGAGATATTTCGTCTTATACAAGACAGGGCAGGGGTTGTCGCTCGCCTCCCTCCCGACAAATTCAAAGAGCCCGGAATTTATTGAGGAACATTTAATTGTCATGTTTCAGATAAGACAGTATTTATATTACGCGCGAGCGTTGTTCCGAGTTTTCTCGAGAAACGCGGTCTCGATTTTATCAGCGAGCTATCGCGAGGGGTGTTTCCGAAGAGTACAATGGAGAAGTTTATGAATTTCAACCTGTTAGGAAGTTTCCAACGGCACGTCAGTTGTTCCGTACAAGCATTCGAGTTTCGGTTGATATAATTCCAGCAGGGTTTCGCGAGGAGAGGTCGTTAGGTGGATCTTTTGAGGGATCGTTAGTTCAATTTCTCTTTCGCTCATGAACATCATGCGAACACGGGAGCATTATTGAAACATATTCATGCTTCAGTTCCTGATGTTCGCAACAACAACCACTGCTGTATGTCTGCTCATATTATTTTTAGGACTACATAATATATATGATATAATGATGCATCATTTGTGATGGCTTCTCGAGCTTGAAAATTGGGAATTGATATAGGAAGAATCGAGAAGGCCTGAGGGTATTCACATGTTGAGCATCCAATTTCCAGAGCATGAACATAAAACAGTATTAACATGAACAAGCATTGACTTACAAAAATCTAAAATTGATGTGAAAGTTGCCTTCAAATATAGTCTTTTTTTGAAGTCACAAAAGAATATCGTTCAATTATAATATTTCTTGATACTCATCTCTCAGCTTTTTGTGTAATTTTCTCTCCTCGTTTCTGAAGAGTTGAGTAGAAGTTATTGAAAATTATTTCAATATATTTGTAGTAAGGATAGATTTTGTGATCTACCACAAAATGTCACTGCGCTCGAAATTAAACCTTTTGATACCTAAGAGAAATTCTTTGTTTTTGGAAAATTTGGAAATACAAATATATTCAATGAGAATGAAACTTCTACTTATCTTGGTGGACGTTTCGGAAACGAACTCCTCCCGTTCTCAACACAATTAAAACACTTTTCATCGTGAAGTTTTCCAACGTGCAGTTGGTTTTTGACACTGATTCTGGTCATAAGGTTTTTTCATCAATCGACATTGAATTCTCCATTTTCGTATTGAAATAATTCGCAATAACTCCTACTTCATTTTCCAGAAACGAGGAGAGGAAATCCCACAAAGAGCTGAGAAATGAATGTACCATCTCCTCGAAAAACTTACAGACATTATTCCTTAATACTGTCTGTAGATTAATCGAGGAGGTGGTGATTTCAATGTTTCTGAATTCTTTGAGATTTTTTCTCTTCGTTATTGAAAGAAGTAGTTATATTGATTGTTTCAATATATTTGTAGTGAAGACAGATCCGTGAACTGCCACAAAAGGTTATCACGCTTGGAATTCAACCTTCAAATACCTGGAAGAAATATTTTTCAATTGTTCGTAACACCTTGTTCTTCAAAAATTCTGGAAATACAAATATTTTTTTGATGGAATCAAAACTTCTACTCATCTGAGATACTTACATATACTCATGCATAAAATTCTCATCTATCAAACGTCAATTTCCATTATGAAAACGACGGAACAATGAAAACGTTACGAAGAGAAAAATATATAGATTATGTTGGAAACGCAAGCAGATTCTTTCCCGAAAATTCAAATGAGGTGAGAAAATATCCATTATCCATTTCAAAAATACACAGGAAATTACGAAATATACAGAATTTTCGAATGAAAAACTCAAACTCGTATTCAATCAGGTATTTTCATTACTAATCCAACCATCTGTTTGAAAATATGTCGAACGATTACGAAGATATTGTTGTTAACTGCTAATTCCTGGATACCGTGAGTTCATAGATGATAAATAACATAGTAATTCACCAGTTGGGTATGATTCAGAGGTATACTATCATTGACAATTCTTGTGTTATATTCGTAGCGTAATCTGGAATGTTGTGCGGATTTGGAGAGGTGAATTCTTCGTCTACAAGGACATTTATTTCTCGTATTTCATTCACAGCTGTTAGTGAGTCATCCTTACTGTAACCCGAAAAAATGAGATTTCCACAATTATATGAATACAATCTTCCATTCATATGTAGGTACTGAAATGACATGGTCTTCGAAGACGGTCCATATATTGGAATCAGAATTGATACCGTTGAATATGTATTGATTGATAATTTCTATTGGGAAAAAAACGACAGTTCGAGTTGCCATTGAATTGAATCGACATGTGTAGGACGAACTGTGTCGCGTCTTCATCATATTTCACCAATGTGCCCACGTTAACAATTCTCCGAACGAATACTAGTGATTCAAATCAAAAGTTTCCGTGTGGAGCTACAAATAATGTCTTCTCTGTTGCTAGAATTCATCACGTTGCCATCCGATCCTGCCTCTATCATTTCCCGCAATAAACTCTCGCCGCCAAGCGAAATCTTCCCTTCTTTCTATCGGCTTTGACGAATGAAGTGTGAACGTCACCAACCGATAAAGACCTCTCGCGAATCCTTCCTATCTCTGCCCCGTCGCGACGCGATAAACCGTCTCCCGGCAAAGGACCCTAATGAAAAACCCGAATTCAATTCGACGGGACGCCAATTATCCTGCGGGCCGAACCCGCGAAAAACTCGCATCGGTCTGCATACTAATAAAATATTTGCAAAGCAATCCATCAAGTGTGCTTCGGAAGGGTTCTTTCGCAGGGAGAAACAAAAGGCGTTCGGCGCGGAGGAACTTTGCCGGCTTCTTACCTCCGAGATTTGCTGGGGAAATTGTTGGGGCGCGGGGAAAAGGCGAAGGACGGAAGTTGGTAAGCCTGCGAGAGATTTTTGCGATGAATTAATTAGCCGGGATGACTATAAATAATAAAATCATTAGAAGCGTAGGTTTCATGAATAAAATGCCTCCGGATTAGTTGGCTTCTTTTTTCCTGAGGTATTATTGGGATCATGTGCAAATGAACGAGCGAACGGCGAGTTTTCTTTTCCTTAATTTCAATTAGAGTTAGCTTGGTCTGTTGGTTTTTCAGATGGAGCGTGGAAGATTTAGATGAATAATCTACTTTACAAAAACATCGCCTCCAAATAATGAGATATTCATGAGAGGCCGTTATATTCAAGTTTTACTGTTTCTTCACAGTGAGTGAGGTTTGGACGAACCTTACTACTCTCTACGCGTTCTACTACTTACTCACTACTCACTACCCGTGCTAAGATCCCTTTTGGTTTGCTCCCCATATGATCTACCCTCTTGGACTCCTCTATCGTTTTCAAATTTCGTAGTCCAACTACAATCCAATGAAAGTCGTGAGTTGTATATGTAACACAACTACCAATAGTATACAATAGTATAGTAGATGAGCAGTACAGCACCACCGACTATATCCCTGACCTAACATAGGCGCGCATTCGCCATAAACCCAAATTGTGGCATGGTGTGATGGCCAACCCACAGAATACAGGATGTCCGGAAATTGTGCGCGAAAAATCAAGGTGGTTATACTATTCGAAACAATATTGCTCGAAATCGCTACCAGATTTTTTTGAGAATCCACTAATGAGGAAGGTCCTCAAAGTTGATTTTCTTGAACGAATATTTCTTTATAACTTTTTTCTTGTTTATGGATTTCTTTCAAATTTGGCACACTCAGTAAAGATGATGCTCTGCATCCTTGGACCGAATGAGACTCAAATTCTTCGAAAGACTGCCCTCGACCTTCGAAAAAAACTTATATACTTTTCTCTCAATATTTTTTTAAAAATTCAACAAATTATCATCTGTCAGAATCGATTTCAAAGCACACTGCTCCTTGTTTCCTCAACGACAGACGCTATTGTTTCCAGAGTATGCTCCACTATCAATGGGAATTATGAGAATTCATGTTGGTCAGAAAACGGTTTGAAACGTTTCAAAACGGGAACGGCTGATTACCTATAATACAAGAGATAAAACAAGTGGAGCTTTCTGGAGTAGTTTTTCATGTTCTTAGAGAATCCGAAATGATCTTACCTTTCCTTGATTGAAGATGTCGAATCATAGCTGACACTATTCACGACTAGTTGAGACGGATGAAAGCAGAGAATCTACATTGAATCAGATTAACAATGGCTCAAACTGCCGAATTGACTAAATTTACCATCATTCACGCAGAATCTCTACATTTAAAGCATTCATTATTTCTTGCAAAAAAACAGTTTCTCATAAAATATGTCGAGGTGAGTATACATATTTTAGTAGAGAGAGAGTCATGAAACTCGTTATCCACTGATGATGTGTGACGAAACCATATGATTTTGTTCAAGTTCAAAAAATCCTCCTGCTCAAACTTGGTCGTATATAGCGTTTTCGAGAAAATCTCTGAGCAATGTACTACTGTGCTGTGCCAAGCCGACTGGAATATGTTCCAATTATCGGTATCCACTCTCATGATATTCGGAAGTCAAGGTATTTTCATGTCTACCGTTTGGAAATATTGTAAGAAAGATGTAATTTTCCAAAAGAGGCACTTTATTATCTATGCCAACCGGTCTTGCACGAGTAGACAAGCAGCCTCCTTTATCAAATAACATGCACGAACATAGTGCAGTTTTCTTCTTATTCCACAACGAAACAACCGTCCTCATTTTCGACAAAGTAAATATTGGCTGCATAAAATTCGTCCTTTCTTTGGTATGCTGCTGCTGTTGGATGCTATATGCGTCCCGGTTTTATGCCCCCTGCAAAGGTTGCATATAAAGATTTCGCGTATAGATTTAATAAGGCTTTGTATTACTGTTTGTTTACGACCATTGTCGTATAGTCGTGAGTCCGGATTGTTCCTGGCACTGCCGGAAATTCAACCGGAATACGTTCGGTGCTCGGAGACTCTGTTCCGACGAGAGCGTTTTTTTTTTTTCGGGACCACATCAGGGCCACAGCAACATTTCACGGTGTTTCAGGTTCGTTGTTCGATGTTACTGCGTGGATCTGAATCTATGCTTTCATCTTTTCCCTGGGACCATCTGTGGAATCACCATAGAGTTTTCTTCGATGGCGAGTAGCTCATATCATCATTGCAATGCGAAATCATCTAACATCGTGTACAAGAGTGTGGAAATATCTCTGGGGGTGGGAGTGTTATTTTCGAATCATTCTTGTTCGATTTATAAACGAATAAAGATACATAAAATAGTATATTTTTTCGTGAGTCAGGTAATGAGGAACTTCCCGTGCGAGTGTGTAAGATTTTGGGAAGAAGAAATAAACTGGAAATCATGCAAGCATCTTTGATTATACTCTTCTAAAAATGACAACATTGAAACAAAATATATCATAGTTCGTTCTTGTTGAAGAAAGGAACCATTTCCATTGTACTGTAGGTAGGTAACTGACTATCGAAGATTCACTTTTCTTGCTTCAGCTACATCTCCAAAATTCACAGAAGCAGTTGTTCCTTTTCCACTTCTAAATATGTTGAGTATGTTGATTGATCTCTAAAACAAGATCTGACTTGGTAGAATTTCCTGATGAGTTGATGCTTGGAGCGAATGAGCTCATGCTTGAAATCTAAAACTCTATTTCATCAAGGGACTCAGAAGCATCTAGGCCTTCCTCATACTTCAGAACTAGATATGCAGCATGTCGCTCGATGTATTTCATTGTGGCTAGTGATATCTCTTGGCCTTCCTAAAAATTCGAAATCGTCACTCACTCCCTTCATACTAGCAGATAGAGAATTGAACTGTTATCAATATTATCAAATACAATTTCCTGAATCTTGAGTTCCCGTCTATATCGCCAAGGCCATCATCAAGAAGTTCACCAGACACTCTCTCCACTCTTCTCTTCCTTTCTTCAGAAAGGGGCGGATCGATGTTCAACTCGATAGCATTAATACCTATCTGGAATCCTGCCTGACCTGCTCTCATTGTCGCGCATCTACTGTCATCAGGGTGGATCAGCTTGGTTGAAATTATTGATTTCATACGTCGAACCTTCTATAATTTCAGCTCCTCCAGTCACATCAAATTGGTAAGATTGGCCGGAATCCTTGATTTCGTTTGTTGAACCTTCTCTCATTTTCTCTCTATTCATCCACATCAAGCTAGTTAGCTTGATTTGGATGAATCACATCATCACAATCATCACATCAAGCTAGTTAGCTTGATGTGATGTTAGCAGATCTCATGATCTCATATATCATTTTTGCTTTACCATGGAAATTTTTCATTTTTGAAGTTGACAATAAGTATTTGAAGTTGGAAATTATAGAATGTCTTGATTCGGTTCAATTCACTACTCTTGAGGATACGATACAACTGTAAACAAATTTTGTCGATGATAGATCTCAAACAGAGACACATAATCAATAATTTTGTAACAAATCGCTCGAGCACGTTTCTTGGTACAACAGACCCGTCATCGGTCTGTGGCAGAGCAACGTGCTTTCGCGAAGTGTTATAACATTATTGATTATCGATATCCTTGGGTCATCATTACATGAGATATATTTGCATAACTTCGTGTACAACTGAATATCTATTCGATACAAGAAAGTCGATTTCCTTCCCCACCACAAAATTGAATCAAAAAATAAAATTCTCGGAATTGGTAATATTGGTATCTTCTCATACTCTGATTTGGATTCGGCCGGTAACATGTTAGATTTCGCCAGATTTGTTGCATTGGCAACCGGAATTGAAGCAAAACCGAACAAACTATAAATGGATGATAGCACAAATACGTGCTAATTAGCCTTTCCTCTAGTGACCACAGAGCAAATCGATTCAAAATGCTATGGAATTGTATAGAGAAAGTATCTATTCATAAAAGTTCTACTACAACAATACCTCATAGCTGTGGAAAAGATCTGGGTATTCCGTTTACAAGAACACGTGTTTATTATCACACGTCTGATAGAGTTTCTGGCCTGGAGAACACTAATTGCGAGCACATAATAAAGGAATCATACGAAAGTCAAGTTGTATTCAAATTTTTCTGAATATCATTGTGAATTATCGGTACTTTCACTGTTTCCAATCCATTGTCCTTCATAATACGAATTCAGTCACCGGGTAGGTGAATCTTGAGTATTTAACACTGATTCAAATAAGATGGAATATTTATAATGGATGAAATCCAGGGATATCGATCAGCAAGCAGTTTCATAGAGGTAATAGGAAGGAAGATGGTACTATAACAAACTACTAGAGCTCCTCTCCATATAGAAGTTTGAACAACTGAACATTGCGATCTGGAATTGATCTAATTTCTCATCAAAGGAGTAAGATCTTTTTCCACCTTTAAAGTGCTTATGCTCGAACATACATGATAGAAAATATTTCATTCACTCAAACCGATATCGATGAAGAAATGTATTGTGAATTAACATTGTTACTCAAACTGTAGATGCCCAGATAGGCTTGAATCATTTAGTGAGAAACATTATTTTCGAAAATATATATGGTTTTATTGAGATGGAGACAATGCAGACTATTAAATCCAATTTTGTTGTTGAATAGGACGATTTTTTGGACCCGAAGAAATGAAAGCTCACAAATGATCCTATCACTTACGGCAGAACGAACAAGCTGATATCATCGGTGGAAGAAGATTCCGCATTACCATAATTATAATGAGGTGATAAATTCGATAGGGAGGCGAAAGAATCGGACAATATCGCATCGCCGAAGACAATAAAAATCTTCCAGCCAAACGCGCTGACAAATAGACTCTGCCGGGACCATCTTTTAGCCATATTTCGCAAAGTTTCGACCTTAAATAGTGACTGCGAGGCCAAACAATAACAATTTATGCCATCCCACGCCACATAAAGCATCTGCGCATTAACTTATTAATGTACAAGGGAGCACAAAGCCAAACGGAACAGAAAGGCAGAAGAAGAAATACACTCGCGTATACGTCCATAAGACAAATTTTATCGTGCGAACAAGACAAAACAAATGCCCGACAATATGTACCCGGGCCATCTCGATATTATAAAATTGCACCGTATAAGATGACAAATGCGCCAAGTTGGGCGATTCCTACGTCTGGATAGAAATTAATATTGCTTTGTCGGAGATACGTCCGCGGCCTCAACTATTTCGTACTCCGCATACTCGTGTAGTTTAGCTGAGAGCTTTCCGGTATCACTCATTCGTTTTAAATATCCACCAACGATCGTAAAATCACAAAGGAGTCGGCTAGACTTCGATACACAATGGGAACAGTTGATACGTCGATGTGGTCTCGGCTACGATAGTAATGGCCAATATTATTTCTGGATATGCCTCGGTATCTGCGAACATATTTTCCTACGACCCCATTATGCGAGCAGCTACAGTCAATAATGATAGAAATGAGCCCCCATTCGGGAAGGCTGATGCCTCTATATTTCTATCAGGGTTGGCAATTTTTTTGCAGGACCGATTTGAATCCTCCATTACAACCTATGGGTGTACACCTCATGAATCTAATATTGTGCGCTCATCCTTTCCATCATTGATGAATTTCCCAGTTTTGTACCCACCAGCTGATTTTTGTATCTCATCCTCAATCCTCATATTCATTCGTTCATTCATTTATTCTGATTGAATTATCAGAATCATCGACGAGAATAAGAATATATGTTTTATCATTGAAGTATACTAATTGGATTGGTGAACCCGACCCTGTCAAAACCAGAGATAGATTTTTCCTATGCCTTTGAATATAATATGGATATTCTATTGGTTGGTAATTATATTCGAGGAATACCAGAACCTTTCCATGTAGTATCTGAGAAAGTATCAGAATGCCTGAATCGAATTTCAGCAAAGACACTTCACGAATATATCAAAGAGCAAGACATGTATTTCAGAATAGTGTGTACAGAAATTCGGAAATTATCAATTGTTTTCCAAATCATTAGGTTGTACCTCAGAATAGTGAATTTGTTAACAGAACCTATCGCTTGACTCTTAAAATCAGTCAATGATACGTATTCAGGAAATCTTCATTTGAATTTCAGAATCTATCAATATCAGTTTTTGGGTACTGCGAGTATACATATAAGTCTGTTCATTTCGTATATTTACATAGCTCCATTGATGATTCATTATCCACATGATAAACAAATATTAGAAATGAAATCTCGGAAAGAATTCAATAGATTCAATGAATTCCAGCCAATTCCTTCAATACCAACCGTACATCGAATAATATGATTTCTGAATCATAAATGACGCTCTCTGAAATTAATTCGAAGTTGTCTGGAATTCCAAATGAACAGTCCCAAAACTGTTGGCGATATTATCTGAAATAGAATGGAGAAATATTGAAAAATTCAAATGATATCTCCTGAAATGGACTCATTACAAATTATTCCTAAATACTCATTATTTTAATATCCATGATGGGTGTCATCACCAACAGCGCTCTCTCATGTTACGATCACAAAAACTTGGTTTTCTTTTCCGTGCGAAGAGGTACTTCACATCCCAGCAACTGCTTATGATCTACAAAGCACAAATTCGACATGTCCTAGAGTACTGTTCACATGTTTGGAGTTCAGCCCCCAAACATACGCTACAGTCGTGGACTCTATTCAAAAGAGCTATTTGCCTAGACCTCTCTAGAACATCGTAGAAAGGTCGGTGATCTCTGCCCTTTTCATAGATACTTCCACGGTTATTGCTCAGCGAAAATATCATCTTTCATGCCACCACGTGCGATTCCTGGTAGAAAAAACAGACGAGCTCAGGCTAGTCACCCCTACACTGTCAGGCTCGAGATCCGTCGAACATCGCTATACCAAGCATCATTCATCAATAGAACGGCAAAGTTGTGGAATTCTTTGGCTAATGGAGTCTTTCCTGATGCTTACAAACTCCAAACTTTCAAGAAAAATTCCAACACCTTCCTTCTCTCCCAAAATTCCACCGCTGGCTAACACAATGATAAAGGTTTCCCTCACGTGTTGTCAACAGATGAAAAAAATATTCTGAGATCTGGCTGTTTCAGCTGTTTTGATTTCATCATTCCAATCATATAGGTAGATTTCTATTGCATTCTGGAATTATTCAGTTTTTGAAGAGATCTAGCCATTTTTGATGAGTGACAAAGAAGTCTGTAGTTATTTTGAGATGGAAAATCCAAATTCACAGAGTGTACGTTATCAGTGATATTGCTATATTCTACATTAAATCTTCAATCATCTCTCATTGACCGTATATCGAATATTCGAATAACAGAGAAAGTTCTTCTCAATTTTCAATGTGTGTGGTGTTCTAGAGGAAAAAATCAAGAAATGAATGACCTCAGATATTTCCTCTTCATGACCTCTTCATAGCCTCAATTTCAATAAAATCCCATTTTTTTTTCATCTGAAAAGGATTGACTCTCAGCAGGTAATAATTGTTGAAATGGAATGTCACCTGCCAGGAAGAATTATTATATCTGTAGATGATACCACAATTACCTCCTGGAGCCCTGGAGGAACTCAAAGAGAAAGTTGATCAAACTGTAAATGACATGGAACTGGTCTCGAAAGAATGCCCTCAATTTCAACGAAAACTCAAAACTCTCTGTATCAATATCAATTTTGAATAAATTGTCCAATGCCATTTTCCACTTAGATTGAAATGGATTGATGAAACTCTACTGGAGATCTTAATATAGCCATAGGTATATCATACAATATCATTATCGTTACAACATCATAAACCGGGCGGCGAAGCTTCCCCAATGTCAGAGGGTATTTATTGGTGAAGTAGAGTCGTATGCCACATTTCAGGTTTTTGAAGTGATGTGTAGTGCTCCTGCACTACACAGCACTTTCCATTTCAGTACGAGGAAACCTGAGGAAGTTCGACAACTCTATGTTTACTCATGGAGAATTGTTTTTTGTATATATCACACCTAAACTTCTTACTTTCCTCTAGATAATAATTAGTATTATTATTGTGCTACATTTTATTATTGTACGGCTTGTAAGTAACCTGTCATAAGTGCTTTGTGTTTGTGTTTTCTTATTGATTGATCGCCCTACATCAACCTTGAAAATCAACATCCCTTTGAGTCGAAACTTAGGAGGCTTCAAAAGAGACTGGAAATTCTTTACTCAAATTCGTGTTGTTGTTATGGAGGATAATTAACTGAGCATAGACAAAATGCTTTGAGGAACATGGTGAAAAATCATGACACTGAGTCAGCGGATTTAAAAAAAATTGTTATGATTGTGTGAGTAAAAAGTACATCCGTGATAATTCGTCTTCGTTCAAGAAGCTGTATATTATGAGAGGAACAAATTCTACTCATCCCAATAGTTATATGAACTCTCGTTATTCTGAAGAGGAGAAAGCTCACAAATCTATTCTGGAATTTTTGTGAATGCATAAATATCATGATGTGTGTTTTGTACTACGCTGGCAAGGTTTCGTTCATTGTGTAAAAAAGCATAACGAATGATTTTGATGACTGCCTCATTATGAGAATCCTTGCATGTCCTGTAGGAAAATTTCTGAGGTCTATTGCAAGAATTGATGAAATGAGGATTGGAAGTCATTTTTTGTGTTGGCCTCATTTGGTCCATTATTGTGACTACACTAATGTTATCTAGTTAATATTGTGAATCTATATCGGGGCGATATCTTTGCTAAAAGATAAATACTAACATATTTGCTAACATCAAGTTTCATTTCAACCTTTTATCAGATCTTCTCGAACCTTCTAACGATCAATAATTGTCAACACCTTTCTGGATATCCACAAATGAACAAATACAAACAAGTACTATATTAAAAACTGAGTATACAAGGAAATGTTATAATCGAAACTTTTCATTCAGTTCATAGCTCATTGTCCTTTCAGATTGTCACTGTAAGTATGCAGTTTGCGACCTCTAGCAGCCAACTGCGCGGGATTTCTTCCGTGCTGACACCGTCGGACACTATCTGGCCGTGGATCTGGACCTCTCGAAGGGCCGTTCGATCGATCCCAAACGGCCGCAGACATCGCCGAGTCAGCAGCTTCTGCTGCGGCGGACCCGACGGAGGAATGAAGAGCCGCCCGACGGTTATCATATCGGCACCGGAATGGCTTTTCCGTGTAGGAAAACTCTCCGCGAGGGAAACCGACGGATCCGCGGGCGTCAGCGAATTAGTCGCCGACTTCCGAGCGCGAAAATATTGGATGAAATTGAAAATTTATTCGTCCAATCGACCGTTCGACAATAGTTCAAAGGAGAAGCGAGGTTGTTTTATGTCATGCAGGGGCCCTTGGGTACAATACAATTTGGGGCCCCTACATATATATATATATATATATATATATATATATATATATAGATCTTTATTCGAAATGGGAAACCTAAGATGTAGTTCACGAATCTATAAAGATAACAGAATATTATACACTACAAAATATCCACTTGATCTTCATAAATTAACCTATTCTTGAATATTTATGAGAATGAAAATGATGCACTTTTTTAAACTATTACAGTTAACATATCCTCATTTTGGCCATTCATAATGATAAATCAATGCACACCATGTTGATGAGATTGAAATTGAGACATCTAAGATATTTATGTCACCGGAGCTTCAAACGAATCCATTGAATCCATTTTGAAAATTTGAAAATTTGATGACCAACAATTAGGCACACTGAAAACCAATGAAAAAAAATCGGTGATATTTGAAGACATTTCATGAAATTTTTCAGTCTCTTATTGAATTTTCCAGGCCGAATAATGAAACGTAAGGATCCAAGTAATTTGTTGAATTCTTGAGAACCTTTAAAAAGTAATTATGATGATGTATGATTGAATGATTGATGGAAATGATTGAGTTGAATGATGGAAAACTAACACTCATATCTAAGAGATATTCATATTCATTTCTTTCAATGTTCAATAGATGTGCACAGATCGAATCCCGTGATTACTGTTCTCAGAAGCACGAACAAATCACTTTTTCATTACTATATTTCATTGACATAGTCGTAATTCTCTCTGAATTATTTTAGGGGCGAGAATAACCATTGAAGACAGAAATTCCCTTGTAGCTGATCCTTCCACATCAGGCAAAGTTCTTCTGATTTTTCGGTTTTCAATAGCTTTCATCTGCATTCTCGAGGTGTTTCAAGCGTTCTCTCCAACCAAAACATTCTGATTTGAGCTCTTTCAGTTGGTATGTCTTCGTCATGAAATTCTGCAAATTTTTTCAATTTGTCAACTGGTCATGACAGATAGTCTATTTTAAGCGCCTGTGTATAAACGACTGCTTGCCAATGTACATCATGACCGCCATTTTGGTTGGTATAAGTTTGTGGATGCAAACAATCCGTACCATGACTGACAAAATGAAATGAATCATCAAAACAATACCATAACAGGAATTGAGGATATGCCTTGTCACTTGTTTTTCGTCTTGTGGTTTGTGTTCTGTGGACGTGTACATTCGGTTGTTGTCTGTACGTCCCAACAAGAGGACGAGCATACTCGCATGTCATATGTCAAGCTAATGTATTCGAAATATGACACAAACAGCGTACCTTATGATATTGTTAAGGTACAAGGTACAATGATGCCGAACAAGAATCACTCAAATTTCTTCCAAACATTGGGTGATTGCACTTCTCACTCAATGAGGGTGGAAGTATTATTCGAAATAGGATTTGTGATGACTGGTGCATACCTCGCGGCGAGGAATTGTTCATCTCGATGCTTCAGAAAGAAAATTAGTTCGAGTTCATTACAGTAGACCGAGTTGAGCTTTCGCGATTCAACTCGGCGAAGATGCATTACATTTTCATAGGAACGCCCTAAGTTTCGAACAACGGGTTTCTTTTTGAAATTTTAATCAACCCATGTGGAACGCTGGGGGAGTGTTTAACTTTGAGAGGATTTTAATTACAACTTTTCGCGCGAGTACTGCGGGAGAAAATGTTAAACCAACAAAGCGCGAGGCTCAAGAATGAAAGTAATTAAATTGACAATAGACCAAAGAGGCAGTGCTAATCTGAAAACGTGTGCCTTTGACATCGGAAGGTGGAAATATAGTTCTAATTAAAGGAGGTCGATGTTCGACAACAGTCTGTCGATTGATGAGTTTCCCTTTTTCAAAGAATTAAGATATTTTGCGAAACTTTTAATGATGAAGATCTTTGTAATCCAATACTCAACAGGTTCATAAGCACTGCAAGAGAATTCAATAACTCGCAAATCACGGAAATTTACGTTGATTAACATGCTACAGGAGAAGCAGTTCGAATTTCTTCTAGACCATCGATTATTTTCTCCATTTTCAATTAATTGTGAAGCCAAGCATAAATCTTGTCGCTGATCTGAACCAAACGATGGGCTGATCTTGAATTTAATAACTATAGGTACCAGTTGACACAAAGGAATATCATACAGGGTGGTTATATACATTGTGAGAGGAGTTGTATTGTAATCATGATATTCATCCATTCAATATGTACCACACTGTATATCCATTGCGAGGCATTGACATATTTTACTTTCGATCGATCTCGACAACGTATTTAGTGTACAGATTTCCTGAATCAAGAATGTCGAAATCTCGAAAAGATACATCAGCACAACAAATTCAACATCTCACTATGAGATATCCATAACAAGAATATCAATTATGTTCATAAGGACTCTTTGAGGGCATGCGCAGTTCCTAAAAACTTGAGCACCCTGTGTGTAATATCATACGCACGATATCCAAGAAGTGTGATGACAGAGCATGAAATGGTTGAATCGAATATTCAAATAGGTTATAATGAACAGATTGTCTGAAATTGAAACTAGATATATTTTCATGCTGAACAAAGGTCGTATAATGTCTTTTGACAGTATTATAGCTACAAAATGATGAACAATCATCACACATTGCATTTGTCATATCTCTAATATATGGTTACATTTTCAAGTTCAAAGTTCACTTCTAACATTTATTCAACCAAAATGTTCTATGTCGAATAAAACTAATCAAATTGATCGTCTTCACTGCGAGGTTTGGAATGTATGAACAAATTATTGCCACAAGACGTAAGAAGACCAATGACATCACAAAATTGAATTTCGTTGAAGCAAACCAAATACAAGACTTCGAAGAATTCCGAATGACAGATCAAAATGATGGATGGTATTGATAAAAACAGGAAATCGGGAATATCTCAGGAACGACAATTTATTATAAAACTGACAGACAAAATTCATCAGATTTCTTCCAGTTATCTCGTCTGTATTTCTCGTAAGAATATTACGAAGAATCGTTGAAATCAAATAGGCCGTTAAAGAAATATTCTAATATTTCCAGATTTCTCACCAGCCCTCAAGAGCTATTGAGAGTTGAATGCGAAAAAGGTCGACTTCGATAAATTGAGGAAGTTTCTCTCTAGAATTACCACGGATTATCTGCAAAAATTACGCAGCTACCATTTTTTGTTTATATCATCTCTTCGATTCCGCGCGAGAACATGCGGAAATTTTAATTACAAAGTTCTCTCTATCTCCTTCTCCGGAGTTCATTAACAACCGATTGACTGCGAAAAATGGTTCGGAGCACAAATGCAAATAATTCCTGGGCTTTCATCGCGGAAATTATAACCCCCAGAGAGTTTTTCAATTGATCACACGATAAATACTGCATCTATGAGGAATATTCCACAATAATGATCGAGTCAATTCAAGTCGACCGAGGAATATGAATAATGAGCAGAACAGATATTTTCAACAACTTTATTTTCTGAGGCAAATATCCAACTTTGGAATTCTTTTTGCAAAATTCGCAAGTGCGTTTTGAAGCAGAGATGGAAAATTTGTTTCTTGATGCATATCTTATACTGAAGCTCACAATAAAGAACCCGTTATCACTGATAATGATAAAATTTGCTATCTAATACTGTTGAGTCACCATTCAGGAGGAAATCTGTGGGAGTTAACGAAATAAGGGAAGTGAAACGGTCAGTAACAAAAAATGCAAGGCACTGATATGTTAGATTTTCACACTTAGATATTGGCCAGGTATACACCATTTGAGAGGTTGAAAGTAAAAAGAGTGCACGAATGAACAAATTACAATGACTGTAACTCAGAATAGGTTTTGTAACACCATGTATAGCTCATTTAGGGGAGTATAGCTCATTCAAAGAAATGTGGTCAGATTCCTCTCTCTATTCAGTCGACATTGCTTGAAATATCTATCCCTACATAGGAGTTGTATTTGAAAATATTTCTAGTTGATTTGCGCACTTTGAAAGTTGATGTCAATGATAATTATTCAGTTCTCATGAAGAAGCTGTGAATATGTAGCCGAAAGTTTCGAGAAATATTCTTTCCTGAAACCTCAAACACGCCGTAGTAATGCACCTTTTGAGCAGACAAGACGGAAACTCCTCTTTTGAAAGATATATACCTTTTTGTGTAATTTCTCTCCATATTCGGTCGACGTTTTTCGAAATGTCTATGCCAAATTTCCAGCGTGAATGAGAGAATGAGAGTTGATATCTGCAGTTCCATTGAATGTTAACGACCAAGTGAATGATTACATCTTTCTCAAATGAAACAAATCGTCACTATGTAGCAGACAGTTTTAAGCAGAACATTCGTAATTGACACTTCAAACACCTCGTAGTCTGATCAGATTGGGTGACTAGAGAAACTTCTTGTTGACTATTTTGTTATTTTGCCTATCACCTGCTGTGAATTCGTGAGGTCGTGAGTAAGTGAAATTGTCAGAATTTTTTTGCCTGATCCAAATTCGAAAAGGAACTTTCGAAGAAATATACAATACAGGGTGGCCGAAAAATTATGCGCAAGAAATCAAGGGGGTAATAGTATTTGGAAAAATATTGCTCAAAGTACCTACAAGATTCTTTTTTGGAACTCACTCATGAGGAAGTCATAGGCGTTCAAAGTTGAATTCCTCGAATGAATATTTTTTTCTATGTCTCTACTCTATGGATTTTTTCGAATTTTGCACACTCGTTACTGTTGTTGCTCTGCATCATTGAATTGGAGATGCAATGGGCCTCAACTGCCATTGACTCTCAAAGGAAAGCCCAATTCTAACACCACCTCGATTTTTTGCGCACGATTGTGGAACATACTATATATTGAGGAAATGAACATATATGCGTAATAAAATAAGAGTGGAGCCATCATTCTACATCAGCTTTTTCGCGTTCGAAATTATATGGTCTAACAAATGTCGCAATTTCACTCAGTTCATTTTATCATAATCTCATGGAATATACCACGATGTAATTTTGTATTATTGTAGGTTTCGTAGAACTGATCAGTTTCACTGTTCTTAGCTCTGCCACCCTGAATTCAGTTGAATAGTTGTGCCCTCTTCAGGAAAACCAGAGACTTCTACATTATCCAGGTGAAACGATTTGTTTATTTTCCTAACATTGTTCTGAAAAGGAGCGCGTGCACCAGTTCCATTTCATCATGAGAATTATCAGAGAATTATGAGAAAAATCAGTGGATGACTGAGAGGAATCGAGAAACTTCACTCTCTACTGGACGTGAAGTATGGATAAGAAGGGATGAAACTGACTCCCGTTGTACCACCTGTCTGACTAGGAGATTCTCAGGAATGCGAGTCCAACCACTTATCAGTCCATCAGACTGTTTGCGAGTCCAAACAAACCAGGAACTCCAAACTCCCAGCTGGCCAGGAATCCAGAGACTTCGGTGTAGATGTAGGTGGGTCATTTTGGGTAGGGAATATAGCAACTGCTCATCAGAAAGACATTCGGTCGTCATTTCTTGAAATATCTCTCCCATCAAATCTCCAGTTTGATTAGGAAAATGAGAGTTCATACTCTCAATTTGATTGAGTCTTGACAAGAATATAATCCCATTTTTTTTTTCGGAATGAAAAAAAACGTGAATATGTAGCAGAAAGTTTGAAGCCGAGATGGATCCGTGCCTGGAACGAAATTGGGGTAATTGACATGAGGTTGATGCTGCGGTCGCCATCGCTAGTCACATACACATCCAGGCACTAATGAGGGCCATTAGCGTGCCCGGACGATTTCTTTCTGATCTCGGCTCCAGGAAAACAGGAGACGGAAGAAAAAATATACCCGATTAACTATAGAATGGTGTTCTCTTCTTTCCTGGCGTCGTATCGGAACTAAATGGATTCGGACTGTCGTCATGAGAGCAGGAAAAAGGGGAAGGCAATCGATTTTTACCGATTGAAGAGATGTATAAAGCCAGTTTTTTTGGATATCTGTACCAATGGGCAATGTCTCTGTTATTCTCTATTGTGAGTGATTTCAAATACGGCTCCTTGGAAAAGGAGGTCAATTTCGGAACATTGAAGAAGGATATCACAGTGTTCATAATTAGCCCGTTGAACTTCAACAGCGGCTTTCACGACCGAAAAATAGGAGAATCACTTCTAGAAATTGCACAATGCATTTTTCATACGGTTTTTGTTACGTCACTACCTTGTGCGATTGAGCGGGAATATCAGACACAATTTCCGAATAGAAGACAACATGGGAAAAACGTGGAACGAGTATATTTTCGTCGATAATTATATAACTGAATGATCAAGATGATTTTCGACGTATTTGTCGACAAGGAACACCTTTGAGAGAACAGAAAATGAAAAATTCTCCAATTTTCAGTTTCAGAATCGAGATAATTCACAGTCTTCAGTAAGGATATGTTCAGTCAATTTTGATTAAAAATGGACAAGATATGGCCGATTGGAGTGATATTCTTCTGAACGGAGACGATGATATTGCTCATTGTTATAGACAGAACTTGGCACCCACTTCTCAAAACTAAATATGAAAATGGCAAATTCAATATCAATTATTAAAGAACACCTTGTCACCAGAATCCCTTCGTCTGCCAAATTGTCACTTTTCAGTGTCAAAACAGCTGAACATCGAAAAAATTCTGTGAAGATGAACTGTTCTTATTGTGTTGGAAGTGGGAACAGATACGTTTCCAAAACGTCCTCTGAGATAAGTAGGAGTTTTTTATTATTGTCGAATATATTGATATTTTCAAATTTTTCAAAAGTATAAGGTGTCTGATAAATAATTTTCCTTGTAGGTATCTGAAGGTACAATTTCGACCGCGGTGACATTTTGAGGCATATCACAAATCTGTTCTACATCATTATCAAGAAACGAGTGGGTACAATCAGAATCCAATGTACATGAATGCACTTCATTCTGATTTGAGAATTTTAGGCAGATGTCTCACGAAGCGAATAGATCGAAAAACTTGATGAATATGTGATCTTGAACATAAATAATGGAGGATTCCATGTACTATTAAATTCTTCGAAGTATTTGTTCGGGCTTGTAATTAAACGAATGAGAATTCTAATGAACGCTAACGTCATCGTATGACTCATGCGATAGAGCGGTAGTGAACATAGAAAGTAGGTCGCTAAATATAGAAATTTCCTTATCCTCGCATTAGCAATTCCATTCTTTTTTAATGCCAACAATCAAGTAACTTTCGGAGTAACATAGATTGTTTTCACGTGAGTGATGAATGCAATTCCGATGAATAAACGTAATAATTATTGTACCCCATAGCGGAAAGCGGAAACAGTGTGGGATGAGAAATGCCAGTCATATCAGGACCCTTATAAGGGCCCTTGTAATTGATTCAGACAAACGACACAGATCCCACCGAAAATTGCAAAGATATTTCAGTGTATCTGGCCCGAGAGGAAACCGTTCCGATTAACATTCTTGTGACGGATCGGGACAATCAGCACGACAAATGAGAGAAATCTTGTCGCCAGGCCAGAACAACAAATCCATTTATGCCGGTATCGTCATCGGAAAAAAACGATACGAGTTAATCGACAGTATTTGTCTCCTTGTCTGATGACGATGAAGAGATCCGATAAAACCGAAGAGATCATTGATCATTCCGATCATTAGGGGGTGGATAGACATCGCGACATAATTTCTGTCGCAGCTTTTTCACAGACAAAGCACAACAGTCGATGGCCTCGCTGTGGGAAATTGATTTCCATCATCCTCTCGATGACAGGGAGGTAACTTTGACGATACGTGCTTTCATTCCATAACCCTCTGGGTAAAACACTCACATTATTAATTGGAGGGAAATGGAATCTTTCTACGACCACACAGGGAAGTTACATCATATGAAGGGTGGACAGAACATGTTGAAATCAATGGTTGTATTTCGTTTTGGTCAAAATGCCAGCGGCATATTCCGCAGTGATGGAAATGTCAGTAATTGATTTCACTGAAATGTGGTGAGACCCACTTCGGTAGGATTGTAACATTTGTTCTGAAATTTGTGTTGTTATCATATCGAAACAAATAGCAAATATTTATTGATACTCTAGACTTCGGTCTATGAATATTACCTCAATCCATACAATCATTCAGGCCAACCATCAGAAATGAACATTTGATGAATCCGTTCTCTGATAGTGTAATACAGAATAAGTGAACAAAGTGACATATTCAGCACAAGCTATGTAGCAACGACTGCGGAAATGTTACGAGTGCCAATGAAATATATTTTCCAACGGGTCGTGTACACTATTTTTCTCACGACCATGAATATTTTCACAACACATCAAGTTCCGCTCAGTCAGGAACGAGAGAACCCAAACCAAAACCCTGTCGATGCTTTGACGATATCATATCAATTCTATGAGAAAGAATGTGTGCGCATATGAATTGTTTCAAGTTCGAAAATACACAGATATTTCAGCTATCATATTTGTTCACCAAATTCACCCAACTGAGTCAACTGTGTTGTCATTATCATAAATGAAACACAATGTTTCCTCAGTATTTCCTGACCATGAACATGAATAATGTAGTGCTTTGTGAATTGATGATATCCAAAGAATCAAAAAGGAAGGAGATGAGCGTAACATAATCAGACGCATCTCGAAGGAGGAACTAACGTAGTGGATTCAATCATTCACCAAAATGATGATATGCAAAATCGATGTGAAATATGAGTGTCATATGTGATGATAACACCAGTACTATTCTCGAGTGAAGTATCATTATATTCATCAATCTCCGCGAGTGTACTTTCATTTCCACACGTGTGCGTTTCACTTTCGACTCTCCTGTTGCTATAGTGGAATAGGCTACTTTCTTAGTGAGGAAACACTGTTTTCATAGATGATCGTGGAAAAATATGATTCCTCCTAATCACTCACTTCACCATGAGATCATTCGATTTCGAAAAATCCTCTGACTGACACAAATTTCGACTTTCACGACAATATTCGAAATAAATCTCTATCCCTTGATCGAATGTGCAAATGCCGACAAATAGTGGGAGGAATGTAGAGAGAGGTAATGAACTAGTGTCATGATAATCACACAGATGCGCACAATCATCACTATCAAAGATGGAATGAACAAAATTTGTCGACTCATAACGCAAGGAAAATATGAACCCGATGATGAGTGGAATCATTATCCAATGGAAATTGGAATATTCATTACATGATTCATATGAAAGTATATTCGATATACGCCAGCCGATCGAATATCTATAACACCCATAACTTCCAAATGATCAAATATATTGGATACTGTGCGAAATTCACAATGAAAATGTATATAGATATTCCAACCCAGTCTGATTGTTTTTGTTACACAAAAAACAGATAATCTCTTTCTGTTGTCCTCCCAAACAAAACTGCGAACTCACTATAAAGGGCGTTTCCAATACATAAGTTTGACAGACAAATAATGACGAATCTCTTGGTGATTTCCTCAGAAATTTTCAATGGTTACTCTAGTAGTTTATCTCTGTATAAGAGGGGTAGCTGGATTTCAATAATTGTTCGAAAAACGTAGGGAGTATTCAGTTTGTGACAGGAATCTAGGTAGCTATATTTTCTGCTGAACATTACGTTATGGGCTTCATCATAGGAGTTGTGTTGCTGATGGATCCAATCTTGAAATGTTCCAGGTATATTGTATCGACACCCGGATCGAAAAAGCAAAAGAGGAAAAAACAGATTTCTAGATTTACATGTTAGTCGTTGATTTGCCGGTGACTTTATAGGTGTTGCCATTGCGCAGTTATTTGTTGATTGAATCTTCCAGCAATCGCTCGACAGCAACAAAATCGGATCTATCGAAAACAATAAACAATCCACCTCGTCCTCTCGCCTCCCGCGTGCAATTTCTGGCAAGTGCATTTTTATGCAGAGCGACGCCATTTTGGTGCTCGCAGCGCTTCGTCAGACACTTTACGAGACGTAGATCGAGCTTATCTCCAACAAACCGACGTCGCCTCCGTCGACTTTACGGCCGAGATAGTTTTCGTGAAATTCCTTCCCGATGAGCCAATTTTCATTTTGCGAGAGCAGAATTGATGAGGGCGTATGTGTCGAGGATAGAGAGAGGGACTCAGTCTGCCCGGCTATCTCTTGCCTAGCCGGTTATTGAATGCCGACGCGATATGCATTTTCATCTCGCCGGATTTCGTGTCTTTTCGACGAAATATTGCTCTGAAATCGACGTTATCAAAAACAGGTGAAGTTGAATCGAATCCACATGAGACGTCTTCGATCTAAAAATGAGGTGTCACTGGCAAATAGATAATTTCTCTTTCAGGTATCTGAAGGTTCAATTATGAGCGCAATGACATTTTCGGATAGATCACAAATCGGTCCTCACTCAAAATGTATTGGAATAATCATAATTCTTCTTTCATTTACTACTACCACTTCAATTCATTCCTTCTAGAAACGAGGAGAGGAAATGTCACACAAGAGCTGTAAAAATATACACGGTGCTCTTCTTTGAAATACATCGCACAATCTCTCGTGATGAAAAAGTCTGTGAAACGGTGAGATTTATCTTTTGTTTTTGTGTCTTTGGCCTATTTGACTACTCTTCCTGCATAGACTGCGTCGGAGTTTGTTTCACGGTGTAATTTTTGATTCGATAATTTTCTCTGATATGGAGGCTTCAACTGCTGTACTTGCAGGAATCATCATCATGTGGTATTCAAATTGCAAATGATAAAAAACCATTAGTGATCTGATTATCAGCGAGGTGACTAGTAACTAGTTCACCGATATTTTTTTTTCTTATTATTCACCAAGGTTCATAACAATATGGTTTTGTGTGTGAAAAATTGGAACATTTCAACAATTCGTACTCATCTTTCGACCACATCAGTTACCAAATAGAAAGAAACTCTCAATATTTTGATTATGATTGAATCTCAGTGTGGAAAATTTTGATATTCTATTTTGCGCACTGCATATTGCTCAGATTTTTCCATAAATATAAACATAATACCTATTCCATACTTGCACACTTCCGATGGACTTTGAGTCAACAAAATACATCATTCATTAATCGTGAAGGAGGACAGATGGGTAGATGAATGAGAATTAGGTTGACTTCTATATTATCCTCTAATTCTTTCCGAATGTAACCCTATTATACACATTTGGTGCACTACTGCTGTGTATGATAGCAGCTCGCCTGTTGAATCACCTTCAGTGCTCTTGCCACTAAATCACCGACCTGTTGGTGCACTAGTCACTTGTCACAATTGTTGAAATAATCCACAGTGACAATTCAATAATTCAATCGATTGATTACCATTAATATTCGATATCATATATGATATCGAGAATATCATATCCGCAGTATTCTTTCGAGGTTGTTATGTATAATGTAGTGGATTCTTCCTTTGGAAGCTGAGGATGCGCAGTCAATCTTCATATATGATTAGTACCATATGTGATGATACTGCAGGAAAATTTCCAGGTAGAATAGTTTCCTTCGTTACTTCTTCTATTCGTTGCCTATTCCAGTAGGATAGAAAACGCAGTTCCTAGTCACGTTTCGAAGTATTCCCACACTAGTGCGTTTCACTTTCGACTTTCATATTGCCAATGTGAAATGGCCTACTATCTGAATGAAAAAACAATGTTGGAAGCAATGTATTCATAAGTGTTCGTAGGGAAAAGCATTCATGGACAGTCGTTCAAGAAACGTAGTCATATTCTCAATGTGACCTATGAAGTTTCGTGGAACTGATGGACCATATCAGTATGGTATGTGGTGCACAGTCTGCGAATCCACCAAAATGAGCTGCAGGCCTCAAGATTGATCAGTGTGTTCGACTAGGCGTCACCGCATTTTCATATCCTGGGACTCGGAGCCGACGGTTCGGGATACCCGAAATACTTGCACCAACTTCTCTGTGTTCGATAATGACGACGGTATAAAGCGGACAGATAAACTGAGCGCTCGAACTTCCTCAATTTCGAAATCTGCCGTACAATCAAAGTTGAATCGAGGTGGAAACAGAATACAGAGAGACGGGAACGGCAGAGAACGGAACTTGGAAACAAGCCGCTTATTGTATTGAAATAGTTTCAGAAAACATGGCCCCTACCTATTCGAGCTCGGAGCTCAGAAACCGAGAGTGAACGTCGGGGGGAAGATAAGGGATATTGTCACGTGGGTTTACAGTTTGTTTCATTGCTCGCACAGGTGCATCAGGTATATAGAAAACATTCGGAAAGCATTTTTGTGCTGGAGTCTGACGTTGATACTAGCAGCTTTCAATGCCACAACAACAAAGGTTGCAAAGAAAATTAATTTCCCAAACATAACGATATTATTGCTCTCATAACTCGAATATGCGAAATTGTAGCTGCAGGGTGTTTTCATGAAATGATAAGGTCGCCCTATACTTGAAAAATTGCATGTTTGGTTTCAATGCAACCGATGGTTTTGAGGACAATGTTTATTTGCCGATAAAAAATTGGAAATAACAAGTGACAATTACAAAATATAACTGTTCGCTTGCAAGTGGTTGTAGTTTGGATATAATATCATATCCGTTGGTCGATTGAAAAATCACATATGATGCTGCATGAGCTCAGTTTGACTAACCTGATGAAGTTTCTCGGTAATACTCAAGTAGCATTCGGAGGAATCAAAAAAAATAGGTAGGATTTATCCTCCGTAGTCTTCGGAGAATCTTTGGTCTTTCGTTCAATTCGTTCTTATTTCCATTTTTCTCGTGATTCCTCTTTAATTCCTTCCCCATATTTTCCTCTTTCTTCTCCTTCTCTTCCTCCCCAGTTTTTATTGGAGTACATGAATTTCAAAAAATTTATTCGATCACAGTATTGACAATAGTCTGTTGTATATATTGTATATTGTATATTGTATATTTGTATAGCCTAGATATCATGTACTTCTTGAATATACTATAACTACTATATCTACTCACTATTTTTATACCATCCACCACTGATGTTCTGTTTCATCTTCCAAGTTCTCCCTGACTCTTCGACAACTTCGAATGGAAGTGAATCACCCCGTTCACAGCAAATAATTTAGAGGGCTCTTTCCGTATGCGGGTATCACAATAATAATCGAATCACTTTCCGAACGCAATCGAATCGAACACAGTTCCCGTACATATAGAAGCCCCTTCACGTTAATGTATTCAATCCGGATCGCTCTTGCCGAGTTTTTTCCAGTTCAATTCCATTATGCCTGATGACGAGAGATGCACTCTTTTCCCTTAATGCTGGCTTCGAATGAAAAGTACCTAATAAAATACGTCAGTTCTGTATCGAATTTTACTGCCGTGACATTCAAATTCGCAATTGGCATTGTTATGCAGAGAGAGAAATGCCTTTCTAAGAGGATTCACAAGGGAGAAAGTCGATATTCAGCAGAGTGGCATTATCATAGAGAGCATGGATTCTACTGCATCGTTCCCAGTTACAAGCTTACTGAAGATGGAATTATGATTGTTAGAGGAAATCGGATTGAATGCATTTTTTGTTCTACTAGCTAGCCAATTTCTACTTCTACCTACATGCTCGATCTCTCGATGTCCTGCTCAACTGTACTGGGTGATATAGAGATTTGTTTCGTCACGCATCCTATTGACTTCGCTCTGTCTACACGTAGAGAAATGTATAGTAGATGATAGATATGATCTCTATATCTCCTCATTTATCTGCGAAACAAAAGTCGATAGAGTAGAACAGTTTTTTGCGATCATATTGTTGTCCGAAGAAAACAACTTTTTTACTCGTTGAACCTTTCTCTCTGATGCTCTAGGCAATAATCGTGGGAATCAGAAGAGTGCTAACTCCTCATGTGAGTCTGCTGATAGGTCTACGTCATTTTCAATCAATGTTTCTCCCTCTGGGCCCCGTTGCTCCTCGAATCCTCCGGTAGGACTCAGGGCTGAATAGAGTGAAAACTTAGTTGTATCATTTGCTGACCTACACACTTTTTGTTACTGGTTTTGCTTCTAGTTCAGGATTCGGGGTTCCGTTCGAAATTCAGTTTTTCGTCACTTGGAAAGTTTGAGAACCGCTGGTCTACAACATTTAATATACGAACTTTATTGATGAAAATAGTTCATGACCTCTTCAATGATTCGACATCAAGTGATTCTCATCTCCAGGATTCAATACTTTGCTGAGACATCATCTCGAATACATCCAGGAATTTTTCTGGCTTCACTGATTGTTCAATATCTCCAATAACTTGTGAGATACAGCAGGTTTCGAAAATTCGACTCAAACCATTGTTCATCATTTTTTTTTGTTGAATTCTCGTGAACTGTATGCCAAACACTGCAGATCATGTGAAAACGAAGTTATGTGGCTTTATTTCATTCGCACAAGGAGTTGTTCTCAAAATTATATTCAAAGAAATGTGATACGAAATACTGGATGATTTCATTCCACAGAACTCCTCAACAAAACATTCTTGTCAACCCTTGGCATACAAACTGTGATACTCAGAAAAATAGTTATTTCAGTCAAACAACTAGATGTCCTTCGGCCATAGATACTATGGATGAGAATGGAATTTCATTCTGCTCATATCGTCAGCTACATGATTTTTCGACATTCAGGATAGGATATAATAAAAATGTGGAATGACTGTCAACACGAGAACATCATTCTGAAGACTGGCATAGAGTTTTCTATTCGAAAAGTCAGTTACGAGAAAAAATGGGGTTTTGGTGATTGACATATATCATCTGAGAAAAGGGTACGATTCCTCTGAAATACGAACGGCTATCTGAACTTTGGATATGATATGTTTTTTTTTCCGATAATTTTTTGCCGAACTGAATGGAGCAAATCCTCGCTATAGCATGCAACTCTGGCATGGCAGATACTCAGAGTCTGATGTATTACTCAGTCTCTTAGATTGAAAATCATAAGTCGGATGGGTAGGATGAAGTCAATGATTCTGTTTTGTTCGTACTTCCCCTAGTCCCCTAGTTGATGCAAACTAATTAGATCAATTCAAATGGGAATGTTTACCTCCAATATGATGATGATGATGAGTTATTTGAATTTATGAATCATTGTTCAGATGGTGTCACTTGTTTCGTGAATATGGTGATCCCAATGTGAATGACTATCAACTGTGATACCTCCATATCTGGCGTAGTTTGTTGACTCCCACGGTTACTAGTTTCTAATTGACATGATTTTGGGGAAGTTCCATTTCTGTGGGAAGAAACATCATTTATTTTCCACACTCACGGTCGGCAACTTATTGTTGGAAAAGCCAAATATTCTGCCAAGATCAGTTTCCGCTTTATATGCTTCAGTTTTTCCAGGAGTTGGAGTTGCAAATGATCGATGCATCATCAGTGAAGTTGAATGTTTCCGCACTGGTATCCAACTGAAGAATATCATCGGTACACGCAAAGAAGGAAATAAGTCCCAATATAGTTCTATGGTGTACACCACATCTGAAGGTTCTTTCATTACTCCGTTCCCCAATGGTTTTCACTATTTTGTTAAATAATTTTGCAGTAGGGAATAACACCGTCCATTCATATATCAAGCAAACCAACTTTCTGCTAGTTAATATGAATTCAATATGATAATTTACGTGATAAGCTAGTACACATGAGATCCTAACTAGCCATTAATCTCTTATGAATTATTCTCGGATTAGTACAGGGATTCCAGCGAGTCCGTGTGATTGACCATTTGTCGGCTCCAACTCGAAGAGTTTCTCTTTGAATGGACCCTTAACAAGGAATCCCGATAACTGGCCGATCCCATCTGAAGGAAAACTGTTTGAAGACCTTTCACAAAACTTTCTTGCTAAAAGAAAAGGATTTTCCGCATTCCCAGAGAAGACGAGATTTTCCTTTCACTGCCGGCTTATTCTCCTTCTCCTCCGAAACTCCTCGACGCACTTCGCAAACTTCTGGCAGGCACGGAAATTCACCCTTCGACCCTGCCTCTCGGAATCCTTCTGAACAAACTTCCACGAGCTGTCACTGTCAATTACACGAAATTCATAAAGCAACAAAGCCCGGCCAAGAGAAAACAACATGGGCGGAGAGGTTCTCTCTGATGTTGAGTCACGCGCAAACCGTCAAAACTTTAATAATCTAAGTTGTGATGTACTGTGTGTAACGCAACCCTAGTATATCGATATTTTCTAGATTTATGGAGGTCCACGTGTTATTCTCACTGTTATCCTCAGAGTGCTAGGAATTCCTGGTGGCCCAGAAGATATTTTTTCCATTGAACAGATATACTATGATTCATTGACGACCATTACATTCAGTTTTCCTACCGTAGAGAGTTCAGAGACCAATTCGCAAAAATAGTCATTCATGTCAAAAGGGGAATATCGGGTGCGTAGCGTGAGCAAATGTAGTAACCCTACGAAGAAATGGATCATACATAATTGTGTCCATCACCTGTATATTGTTGGATACGGATATGAACACACTCATAGGCTCTAGGTCATTATGATCTATAACGCTTGCTCATTACTGAATCAAATCATGATACAGTTCTCACAACTAGAGGAAACAATCAATTTCTGAGTAAAATCCCATCAGGTGACATCCCTCCCTATAACGTACTTGGTTCATAAAAAACAATTATGTACAACTGTTACTTATTGTCATGGAAATGTGTGAAATGAAGAGAATATGTTCAAGGGATATCTGGATTGGGAAATTATCAATTTGACAGAATGACCCAGTACACATGCTTGTTAGAGTATTCCAACATGATCTTTTAAAATTCGTATTATTCAAAGCGAAATCAGCGGCAAAGCAAATAGTTAAAAGCAAATCGTTCGTCGGTAACATAGACTTATTATCCTGAGGAGACGGAACATCTCATTCATAAAACTGCTTTTGTTTTGAAGCAATGATTGAAAATGAACTGCACGTGTATGAGAAAGACTACCGATCGAACCTCTTTGTCTTCACCAACTTGTTGGCAACCTTCGATCATTGAACAGACTATATAAGTAATCCACAGCCCTGGCAATACAGTTTGTTTGGAAGCAACATCTATAGTATCTATCTTTGTCTAAACAAGGATAGCAGGAGCTGATTCTCCCAGCACCAGTGCCGTCTTGTCAGAGGGGGTCGAATTTATTATTAATTCATGATGAAACCAAATTGAAAATCTGTAACGATTTCAGTAGTACTTTTCAGCATTTCTTGGTGGGAAAATGGACATCTTTATACTTCCTTTACATTGTTACGAGAAATTCGAATACATACAATCCTATGGTGATTTTTGTAACATGCTTGTAATCAATAAACTTATTATGACCACGTCACAAGAAAAGTTCAATTCTCAACGCCATATGAAACAATATACTAACTATTCAGTATACAGTTGTCTACTTATACGTCATCATAAATAACGTTCAATTTCGATAATGAACATTTATATCTTTGGCGATCAGTGACAGTGCATGTAAGTATATTTACGATTTCAAAGTTCAGTAGCTACTAGTGGAAATTATTTTCAAAAAAGTGAAAAACTTGTTTTCAAGGCAAATAGATATGATTGCATATTTGAATGTTCCTCATTTAAAAGAGGACTGAAATGAAAAACGACCATGGATAATCACACAAATGATTAATTGATTTTTGAATAGGATTCTTTTTGTTAACATATTTCTTACTCTAACTTCCGTTGAATCTTTCAATTTATTTGCCTCATGATGGAGTCTCACAGTGAAATATTTCTCCAAATTAGTTTGACTAGTTCCAAAAACATTCAACGGTAAATTTCTTATTGTTGTGTGTACAAGAAGTATACAAATATCCTTATATCTTTTATCAAAAATATTAATTGAGTTCATCATTATTCTCAGTGATTTTTCAGCAGCTTCGCATATTTTGACTATAAATAAGGACCTATGGGTATGATCAATATAATCTATTCAATTCAATTTAAATTCATGTATCCATTCCATTTGGGAAAATGCTTCAAAATCTCGAATGACTCACCTATGAAATGACGTGTTTTGATCGCCGGTTCAAATTGTCTTTAACACACCTCAAAACGTCTCACCATTATATCAAATCACCAAAACAGGAAATAAACTGAGTTTCTGATGAATTCTGAGTACACAAAACTGAACACAAGTTGAATAATATCGATAAATCAAAACGTAAATAATGACAGATACCAAACAAAGCAATAATCGCCGTCGACTGTCAATATCAAATTGTGGTGTTGCATCGTTGAGCAAAAAGTATTCACAATACCCATGCTGGTCCTCGAGCCCCCAAGAAAGTAAAATTGCTAAGTCTCAGAATAATGTAGCAATCTTCTATCAATCAGAACTGATTCATAATCGTCATGACCCAAATTTATTTGTGCATTGAACTACATGAATTCATAAAGGACTTTAAATATTATGGACTATTCATCACTTTTTGATGATTGGATATGACAACACTGGCGACGATTGGGTACTAATATTATGATAATTCTGGGAATTCATGTTAGCTTCAGAATATTTGTTTTGTGATCCTTCTAGTGGGTTTGTTGTTCGGAGTTGGCAACGCTGTTATGTTTATTTGTCTTGTTTCCCTGATTTCAGCCAGTGGCGTACCGTCCTAATGGTTCCATAATTTGGAAATATATTTTATCTTTAACTATTTTATAAAATATTGTTCTGTACGGAGTCGAAGCGTCGTGTTTGTTAGTTAGGAAGACGAACAAATTCCTTTTGATTATGAACAAGCTACGAATGTACTCTCAATGAAAACATGTGATTTCTCTCTGTATATGTCAATCAACATTCTGAAAAATGAAACATCATTGGAAATATATAACCAGATTCTTGTCGGTACCTGTAATTCCCGATATTATGTTCAACTGAAACAAGTGCAATATCATATGCATTCAGACAGTTGTATAAAATTGAATTTCCTTATAATTTGCACACAAATTTCTTTGTTTTGAGAAAAACAAAAAACACAGCTCACATACTTTTAATATTCATATAATACAACAAATATATATATATATATATATATATATAATATATATAATATATATAATACAACGGATAATGATGACACATTTTGATTCATTACTGGAAGAAAGGTTCGGTTCAAATTGAACTGCAAATAATTTTTGGATTTTTATACAAAAGAAAACAATAGATCATTACATACGACAATAATTTACAGAGAAAATAAATGAGATCGCTCGTGAACATAGTTTGTTTTTTTTCTGTACTATATTGGAGAAATGTGATGTTGAAACAATGGAGTATTAACTGCAAATTACCTATCAGATGCAAACTGAAACGCTGAATGGCATGGTAGTGGATTTGCATCTGGCCTCAAGTATTTAGCACCACTTTTCTTTGTTATGACATCCTTGAATCGAGATGATCAGAACATACATGAAGATATTTGCTCAGACGATTCTCCTGCCAGCCAAGAAGAGATGCCCAAATTTTCCTTTTTTCACTATCAGCGGGAAACCTGAAGTAATGCGGAAATAGGTTGACAGGAATAAGTTGCTTAGAATTCTTGATGCAATGAACAAGAAAGTATATGCCATGAAAACATGAACACTACCTAAATCATTACCAATCATGAATAAACAGTACCTAATCATCATATATTCACGCCACTGGAATAACAAACAAATTCGGAGGTTAGGTATTCCAACTTACTTGTGAAAAGAAACATCAGGGCTGGAATTGTCAAGTTTTTTGCACACTTGGCAATGACGAACCATATTATCCAAAAATTCACTCTGAATTCCACAATATTTATTCAGTCACTAAAAACAACACTTCAAAACACAAGATCACTTGTCTACAACACCGCAACGAGAAATGGGCAGATCGCAGTTTCGTAGTAAAAATCATTCATACAATAGGCGTGGCCTGGACGCGCCGATGTCGCTTTGTGGGTAACAAATCCTATGATGCTACAATGTAATAGTTCACAAAATGAATATTCGGTAATTCCAACGTGTATATTTCAGGTTTTCATGATATATAAAATACCGTTCAGAAAAATGTTCCATTGAGACTGTATTACTTGCAATACAATGAAAAAATGATATGAACGTGTCAATAATTATTGCGAATCTCGTTCTCAAACTGGAAATATGGCAACGACACTTTCCAATCGCTCACATGTATCCTACAGTGAACCAGATATTGGCAATGTCTGATCTTCCTTGAATGTAAATAGTTCCGTCTCCTTAGGATAATAAGCTTATGGTCGGTGACCATGAATAATAGGAAGTTTATTTAGCTGAATTATTATTTCGTAGGAACAGCTGCATACAACATTAAATCAATGCTTATGGTGGTTTCATGAACTGAATCGAAAATCAAAAAAGTCGGGAAGCAGGTTCACGTCATTTTGAAGAAAAGACGAAGTTATGGAAGTCATCAACATGTTGAAGTTAATGTCATAGGTTAGTCGTAAATCAAATCTTCGAGAAATTCACTGGTATGAAAGAAAAAATTGATTTATTTTCAATACCATATAGTGGAGTGCCAGAAATTGGTCACCAATGGATGGATATTCTTTATAGGAGCGATGAATACTTCCTTTCTGGATAAAGAATGAGGAAGAAGAAAGAACTATCATCTCATTGGATGATGGAGAGTTCGAATATTTTCTCTCAAACAGTGATATGGAGATGAGATAGGGAACATTTGAAAACTCACCTATGCACGATTCCTAGGCCATGCATGTGCAACAAGGCTGAAGCAAACTGTCTGGCATACATTCTGGTAGGTCTTTCTTCGAGTTTTCCTTGATGCTGACTCTTGACGAAACTACAGAGATCACCACCGGACACCAATTCAGTAACCAAGTAGTAGACGTTGTCAGATCTCTGAAAATGAATTCATGGTGAGTGTAGATGGATTCATTATTCGATCATTCCTTCTTGCAATGATTCATTCTGAATGAATCATCTGAAATTTGAATATATTGAACTCCTGAATCTTGTCGAATTCCGAAGTGAAAAGAATGTATTCTAGATCTGCTTGTAACTTGATTCAATTTTTTTTTCACCACTTATGGTGATTTTTCACAAACTGTTCCATATTATGAGGTTCCAATTTCAATTTCGAGTTCATTCAATGTGTAATTATCAGCGCCAACTGATTGGAACATGAGTTCCAATCGATCAGATGTTAGTCAGTAATGTTATGGAATTTCGAGCACCCTGTGATAATGTGAGATGAATCCATTCTATTCACACTGCTACTGAACAAAAGGAAAATATTTTGGATAGGCTACAAAACCTAAAAACCGCTCAACTCACGTAATGGGAATATTCGACTAATTAAAGTTGGGTTCGAATGAGGAATTCAAAAATGATGATATGGGAGGTGTTCCATCTGGAATTACGAAGCTGACATTTACTCGACAGCGTCGATTGACTTTCTACGAAAAACCGTAATTGATCTGTTATTGTGAATAATCCTCTGGTAATGAATTTCAGAATTCCATTCTGGAAGTTTCCGAAGAATGTGTAAAGGAAACGAAGCTTTCCATTGATTGGAAGTTCAGAACGCTGTGAAAAACTTCTCTCATTGAATATGACATCAATTTTTGTAATATACAGGGTGTTCATTTGAGAAAAACAAGATATTGAACATTTCACAAGGGTAGAAACATACCGTATGATAAAAAATGAATCGACATCAAGTCAGGATGATTATCATTCTAATCGTCAATAGGAATGTCTTGAAGGAAATTGCGCTTCAATATCTCTAACCGTTTGGAAGCTATGCAGATTCGAAGATGATCACCTCTTCTACACTTAAAGACTGGGTGGAGAAAAACAGTTGAAGATAGACTTTCACTGTGAACATCGTTGAGATGAATCATCATGAAGAGATCTCTTCGATAATATCAATGAATACAGGGTATCCCGTTCAAAAAAAAATGAGTTTGGTGTAGCACTCTGTGAACAACCTGTACAAACCAAAAGATGAGAAGACAAATATTGTATCTATCGAATAGTCGAAAACGCATTTCCATATTTCATCTCAATATCATCAATTATCGAAGATCGCGGAAAAATTGGACAATCTGTATAGTGAATTCAAGATAATCGAAGTATGAATAAGAATGATCAAAGATAGCTGTGAATTTTTGATGTTTTCAGATTTGTCATTGAATTCTCAACAATTCGAGATGAATGGTATAAGATGGATTGTTGTGATGGTACCTAAATAATTCACTCCCATACGTTATATTCTAGACCAATCAGTGTTATAGGATATCTTTGGAACGATTTTCCATCCGTGTCATCTGAGTACACAGCTTGTGTTATCTTCGGAGCGAGTTCATCGTTTCAAATGAAACAATCCATCACACAATCGAAAGAACTGAAGAAGAAAAGCAATCAACGTCGATAAATATTTTATTACAGTTCATTTTACTAAACAGAGACGCATCAGCTGATCCATCTATTTTTACAGCTCCCTGTTAGGAAACGTTCGCTTTCGAGCAGTAAAACCTCTCAATCAGAACCGTTCAATCTTTCGATATAAGCATCAGTCTGAATCGGGAGGGTGAGGAATGAATAAATTCCTCACCTCTCCAACCCAGTGCGGAAGATTCAACAACTTCGCGAAGCAGACAGAAAAAAGCCGGCCGATTTCTCTCAGTGGCGTTTCTGGGGGTAATTACCCTCTCATCTCCTGAGCCACAACCGAGGAAACAAATTTGTCATTGAATTCAGTATTTTTTCTTTTCCCATCGACCGAGCACATCACTATAGCTAGTGAAACAATTGAAAATCTGTAATGTTTCCTTCGAACTCTTCAATGGATCAAGATAAATTCATACAGGGTGACTGCGCAGCGACTAGTGAATCACTTGCCAAACAGGACACCGTGTGTATCATTGGCTCCTACGGTGAATGTTGAATGAGTTGAAGAATGGTGTTACATCACGAGAGGTAATAGTTTTTGAATTATGCACTATCGTGAATTATCATTATAACTACATTCGCGAAATTTCAGTGATAGAACTGTAATAAATGGAATATATATATATATATATATATATATATATATATATATATATATATATAATGGTTTTCACTTTCGTATCCGAACTTTTTGGAATCTATCTGATGTTGCTAACTGCTGCTGATTGTACCATCGATGTGAAACTCTACCTTGTTGTACCATTTTCACAATTTTTCGAGTTGTTGAAACATTTTTTCAATGAATGAGATGGTCCAAACGAAGAGAATCATGGATGATTGAAAACGATTAGTTTCAGGGATTTATTATTCATTATGGGGATTGATTGAGGATTCTCTTTCATCGTTTCAATGTCAAAATTACCTAATTTCGAAAAATTTAACGAGGAAAAGTGTTCTAATTGTGCTCAGATCGGGAGCAGATTCGTCCTCGGAATGTCCAGTAAGATCAGTAGAATTTTTTTTTCAAGATATATTTGTATTTTCAATTTTTTTTGAGAAACGAGGTGCCACTGACAAGTAGAGAATTTTCCTCTTTGGCATCTGAAATTTGATTTTCGAGAGCAGTGAAATTTTGGGGCAGATCACAGATCTGCTCTCACAACAAATATATCGAAATAATCATACACACAAAAGGTAGAGAAACGAAACCCTACAACTTTCTCATCAATTCTTGCAGATATGTGAGATGATGGAGCTTGAGAGGGCTTCGAAATTTTGGTCCAGTATATATTCAGAATCTCTTAGGTCAAACAAATACAGTATCTTACGATTCAAGTTTCAGAGACAGCGCGCGGCTGGTTTTCCTCGAAGGACGACTATGCCACCCCTCGAATTCCTTTCGCGTACAATTTCGAGTACAACCGGGGCGTCACAATTTTATAGTTGATGCGTTTAACCGATCTCCGGTTTACGACGCACGTCGTAAACGCAAAATTCGTGCGTAGCGTTTTCACACACGCGCCTCCTTAATCCATCGTAAAACGTAGCGCAATGAATGGCCCACATCACTAATTCATCCGGGAGAAGAGGAATTGTTCTGGAGTGGCATTGGGTGGTTCGACAGTTTCACCGAAGAATAGACGAAGTACAAGATCGTGCAAGTTCCAAAAATGCTTCCATCTTCCATAAACTCTTTTGATTATTATTATTATTATTATTAATTGAACCCCTATGGAAAACTTGTCATTACCGCTAGGCGAATGACGACAATGTATTTGGATAAGTTGCTCAATATGGCGGCTAGAGTCTCAGCCGATTTCGCTCAACGATATTTCGACAGAATTTTCGAGTCAGAGACACATGTCAGTTTTCCAAATATTTTCGTAGCTATTTTTAGGCGCATTGTAGTCCTATAGTTATTTCGACTGAAAAGGAGGGCTTCCATATAGACTTCATCAGAAACGATTGCCTCTTCACCAATTTTTTCTCAGGATAGTTATCTCAGAGCGGAAATTCACTATCAAGAGAGTACTTTCTGTATATATTATGGAAGGCTTGCAGATTATCTCTATTTATTTATTTTGTACTTCTGAAACTTTAAAACTTTTACATTGGTGCTCGTGAATGATTTATTGCAAATTTATTATAAGTTCTGCTTTTGTAGGTTTAATTGTGTTTTTTTAAATATTTTGTATACGTTCCCTTTTACTTTTCATACCCCCAATTTCGAAAAGGCAATAAATTTCTCTAATCTAATTTATTTTCATTGAAGAAGAAGATTTGACTAACTAATAATGCTCACTATCTGTACTGAACCTCATTTTCATATTTCAACTTGATAATTGGTTTAAGACCAATAATTTATTATTGATTGGATTCAGCAATTTTCGAAGGAAGCGGTGACAGATAGCGATTTTTACAAGAGTACCCCTTTTATGTAATGGGCATTGGAGAATCATAATCAGATATAAAAATGGTGAGAAATTGAAGCCTAAGAGGAGTAGGGTCAAATTTACCCAAATACCCCCTGGTTTGTACGCCCCTGGTTAAAGGTGACAAAATCCGGAAGGCTCAGATTGATGAACCTACGAACTAGATTTCATGTCCCAGAATTGGTTGCGATAGCTGCAGTAGTACCGAAGCTATAAAACGAAAAGTAGTTTTTGAAGGTCATCTTCGAAGGGCCCTAGCTCCCTGAAGAAGCGTTTCCGGACCCATGTTTACATGAACTTCTTTTCTTATTTTCGTGTGTTTTATCTACCCTGGGAGTTTGTAACATGATTACCGGAGCACCCTGTATTACAGAGACATGAACTATTCGGGTCTCTACAGAGATTTTCAAAATGAATGCCAAAAACAAGCTTTGGTCTCATGAACGTCACTGCGTACAAAAGTATTCCAGATACACCAAGATTATTTCGTCAAGATCATTGAATGATCCAGTATATGAATAATAATCCATTCCGAGTGAATAATATCGCATCATCAATACCATTTTTGATCAATGATAGTGATAGCTTTCATAAGCACAATACATACATATTATTTGAAATCATAGATAGCATCGATTGAGATTGATGGTAAACGTTTCAACCACAGAGAAAGGTAACCTTAGAAGTATATCTTATTGATGGAGTATACATTGTTGATGAACGATTTGTAAAAGAACTTACAGTATTATCAGAATTGAAGTTGTATTCCAGAAAATGTATTGATGTCGCTTTTATTTCATTTTTTTTCTCTCTCTCTAGAGAAGTGACTCATATCATCGACCATTGACATGATATTGACGATTGGAGGACTGCTGCTGATACAGTCGGACGCTGGGGTGGGTACTTGTTTTTCAGAAAATCATTCTTTTAATCCACTTCTGTTGCGTATAGAGACATTTCAGATGCTGTTCATATGAGAAAAGTTGTGTTTTTTTCTACGAATAATTTTGATGTTGAATACATGAAATTAATTCGAGAGGAAGTTCTCAAGATCCAATTTTGAGATCCAACATCGATTTTGCTATTCCACGAGGTATCGGAGGTATCAAATGAATCGTGCAGCTGGTGAATTGACATTGCATCCAAATACATAATTTTTCCAAAAATCTATCAGAGTTTCTTGAGAATACAACATAATCACGATACTCAGAGGATATTTCTCTGATCTAAACTCTAATTCCGATGATAGCACAGCATACCTTCACTTCTTTCTCAAATAATACTCTTTATCGACGTCATTGAGATTCCACCTGAACGAGAAGATAATGGAATCGGTTGACAACCTCCACTTATTGTTTTTCCTCATATACTTGGATGCCTCAAATATACATTAACTTCTACGTATATGAGATAAGGAAATCAACCCAACTGTGACCTGGGAATTTGAAAAATTTGTACAAGACACCATTGGCATAAGGAGATATGATAAAGTAAACAAGAAGTATCATAATATCAAGTCGGTATCAAAGTGGGTGAGAAGTTATTGAATATTTGATATGCTCTCACCACCCAATGTCTCTTTACTAATTCATCTGCCGAAGGAATTGTTTGTGCCTAATTCGTGAGGGGTCGGCCTATTAATTTACAGCTAGGCACTTTGTAACTTTCCGAATTAAAGTTTAATAGCGGACGGGATAATTCTTAGGGCATTACTGGAATGCCGCGCGAGATTATTTTCGGTAACAATCCACGCTAAACCATATGAGGAATGTGTAATACGACACTTTCCGCCACTTAGTCTATTAACTACTGGAAATCTCTCTGCTGAATAAGATCCTTACAGAGAGCAATGCCAGCTGAAGATATATATCTGAAGTACCAGTTCAGGAATGAAGTGAATGAAATGCAAGAATATATCGCAATCCAAAATCAATGCAAAAAAATTGATTTGAATAGATATATCGAACAACTTATATATGCCATATAATTCTTTCTGTATTTCCATTTCTATCGATTCCTGGGAAACGTGTGTATCCTCTACCTGATTCATGCACATAACTCTCGATAAGATCCTCTGGGAATCCGGGGAAGTCCATTCTCTGCCTCAAAGACGGCAATGAAATGAGTAACGGCCACTATAACATTGAATAAATAAACTACCGCATTTTTATTGGCTCATAAAGCTCGAGATGATCGCTTCCCATCAATATGTGGATGAGGGTTTATATATCCAAAACGAAAGAAGAGATTTTTCTCTCTCATCCATTCGAGATTGTAATGGAGATGATGACAATGATGATGATACTTCCACTCATATTTCATCAATATATCCATAGTCGTCAGCTGCATTGAATATTCATGATAACCTAAGAATCAAGATCATAAAGGATGTTCTCGAATACCACAGAGCTCATTAAATATATTCTCAGCACTCTGAGTTCATCTAATCTCTCACATTTGAAGGCGTGAGAACGAGAAATTATTGTTTGCAAAAATATCGGCAATTTCTTGGTTCATTGGTCCATCAAAGATTCTTGACATCCTGGAGATCTTAGGACCGAGTTTGGATATACGTATGGGTTCTCACAATTAGAAATATTGAGAACAATAAGGAAATGTTCACATGGTATACATAGTATTATTTAATCATCCTATGTTGTGTCATTATCTGAATTCAAGACATCGCTGAAATTCATTATGAAATAGAGAGAAAGAGGAAGTTTTCAACAGATTGGTCATCAAATCCTTCATTCTTCAACATGAGTTGAATCCATAATGAATATGAAACCTACTGATACATGAACGATTGGCTCAATCTCAATTAGCTATTCATATGATGGATAAATTTTGATCAACAAGCTATAACGTAAATTCTGATTGATGTGATGGAAGTTGATTTGTTCTACCGGTTCATTCAACTAATGCAGCTAGGGGATAATGCAGTTGATGATGATGAGTCTTGATGAAACGTGCTAATGGAAATATTCGTTGCGGACTACGATATTGAGTTCAACATTGACGTCAACTTGAATATATCCATATCCATAATTGCACCTGCAATACAGGCAACACTAATTATAGCTTCGACTGTGACACGAATGCAAGCTTCTAGACTAGAAACTACCAGTAATTATTCTCAGCAAGCCACAATGGCCACCAATAATGATTGTTGTTCATGAACAGAGTGATTATTGAATTATTCTTAGATGTTGCTATTGATACTCGCTTCCACGAATCCTCGATTGGAGACGAAAGGAAGTCCAACAATGGCAACTTCTTGAGTTACGAAACAACTCAGTCAGAGAAGAGTTCAAGCATGGTATTCGCCATAAAACGAATGAATTTATAGAGATAAATAAGATATGGCAAAAATTGTAGAGTGGTTCAATCAAGAATTGCTCACTCTGAATATCGACAAATTAAAATTTATGACCTTCTCTGATGACATGAGATCAACTTCGCCCTTCACTGAACTAGGAATTATAGCAGACGGAAACTCTTACACCATTCAAAAAGTGGAAAGTATGATATACTCAGGGGTCAAAATTGACCAGCATATGCGTTGAGATGAACATATCAACATGATAACGACGACACGAATTTGAATCCTTCAAACAATCTCCAGATACCATCCACATGGAAATCATCTATCACGCTCTCTTGAAATCCAGGATACAATAAGCAGTCCTCACATGGGGAGGAGTCGCAAGCTACCACTTGAAAAAAATCATTAACCTCCAAAGAAGATCTCTCAAAATAATGTATGGCAAATAGGGAACATATCCTTCAGACCTGTCATTCTCTGAAACCAAAATTTAGAATATCAGGGAAATATTTTCACGAAATATTCTTACTAACCAGTATAAAAACCGCTCTACTCTCAACTTCATGGATCCGCCTTGTTGAACTAGAAGAAAACTTGGCACCTTCTTGAAAACAAATATTGCTAAAAAAACCATTGGTCAAAGATGCTTCACCTATATTGCGAAAATGGTTTTCAATATACTTCCCGAAGGTATGAAAGGAAACTTATGAGAGTTGATATGACATGTTCAAAAGAGAGTCCAAAAGTACATCACATCAATGGAGGATCTGGTCATCCAATGTGTTTTTTTGATGATACCCCGAACCCCATCAATTTATTGTTTCACTACTGAAATATGCAATCACAATTCTTGAGGCATTTCTTCACTGAAATAATTTGTCATGTCATCAGTTCATTTCGTTATACAAGCGAGTTCATTGGAAATCCTCAGATGTTACCTCTATAGCAGAAATCAATCATGGAGATGGGTTATCACGCACAACTTAAAGTTTTTGTGGAAGGCTTCGACCTGCGTTCCAACTACATCGTACTAGATCGTACGATGGAGGAAATATTCTTCGTTTCGATCAAACCGTAGATTTTGAATTTGATACTGATCTGCTGGATAATTTTTGTATGATTTTCCACACGGGTGCTATGTCATATCCATATCATATCAGAAGGTTGATTTCATTGATCTATTGATGTTATGGACACTTTGAAAACCAAATGTGGGAGTTTAGAACACTTCCATGAATTGATGAGCATTCATGACTCTTCTCAACAAACCTATGATATCATGATCAAGGGAAGAGAATGAAGCAACCGAAAAAGAAAAATGAAAGCATCTGCTAGCATTCGCCTGAATGGGGAAAAAATGGTATTTCTTCTTGTTCAGTTGATATTGATAGATGTTGCTATACACTCAACATTCAATATAAAAATAGTGGATTTGGGATCAATTGACGGAAAAAAACACCTGGTATCCAAAACTGATCCTGTTGGACCAATTGTCACTGTTCAGTGTCGAAGACGAACAGTGCAACTTCACGGAGAGAAATCTTTTTTAGTCATCATGTTGAAAACGGAAGCAGATTCGTTCTCAAAACATTTACTGGGATGACAGAAATGATGCGTACAAGTTTGAATATTCTACAAATATATTTGTCTCCCGAACTTTTGGGTATATGAATAGGTTGAATTCCAAGCGCAGTGACATTTTGAGGCAGATCAATCCTAACTATAAATATATTGAGATAATCATATTTCTATGTTCATCCTTCAGGATCGGAGAGGAAATCTCATGAGAACTAGAATAATGAATAAATCACAGACCAGTATAGATGGAAAGGTTTGATACATCACTCTCTCCTGTATGCAGGAAGAAAATCTATCAGAAAAGAAGTATCATTCTATTCGAAGTGCGGAGACATATCCCATTATGGAACCCGGAAGAAAAAAGAAGTGTATTCAATTCAACTATACAAATCGCGATGCCATCATACATCAAATCGGTCAGACCGGGAAATAGAGGGAGGCCGAAAAACGTTACAAATTACCCGGAAAATATTTGTCTCGTGTATTGTACCCTCTCACAATTCGACCATTAGGAAGAATGTCAGACGTCATGGAAAAGGGATCTGATATATTTGTGGCCGAATCCATCTATTTCGTGATAGATAAAAGAATTCAATAGCGTTGTCTAAGAAAAAGCACCGCACCTGTGACCACTAAGATAGAAGTTTTACTATCATTCGACATTCAGTAGATATTTCTTCAGTACGTGTTGGGAAAACCTCTTCAGATTCCATAAGAGAATCTTATTGTCTTCAAAACTTTCCTCGAAAATTGAAGTTAATCGCCCTGCTTCATTGAAGAGAGTGAACTGAAGGACATGTGATATTGAATTCATATCAGAGTTCTGGCAACCACCTTTTGTATGATGCTTCTGAGACAACCACGTAATAACACAAAACATGATAATGTTCCAAAAAAAGTTCAATACCTACTGCTGGAAGAAATCAAATCACAAAAATACCTATACATACTGTCCAAGAAATGCAAGACGAACTCAACAAATGTTCTTTTAATAGAACGTCTCGTAAATTGTAACATTGAACTATTTTTCCTGCATTTTTCCGATCCAACCATATGAATTCATATGTGTACCCTGGGGTGTTCAGAAAAATAAAACCAATAATTTCATCTGAAAATCGTTCTTCAAGGTAATTTCAACGCTGTATCAATTATTAAAAAGAGAAGAGGCAAACTGGTACACCGGAGGAGAGCAGTTCAGTCTTCCTACATCATAGGACACGTACCCGTAGTTCATTCAGAACTGGAAATGCTTCTTCAGAGTTTCTCTAGGTGCAATTCAGAAGAACTATCCGATTCGGAAGATTCACTCGACCATAAATATTCTGAATGAATAGAGATGAAAATACATAACAGACACATGAAGATATTCGGTCGCTATAGTCACATAGTATTGATTCTGATGATCAGATGAGCTTCGAAGATGGAATCTCGATGTGTTAGTAATTGAAATGGAGTTGCGATACTAATTGACCCATTGTTATTTCTCTGGTGACTTTTCTTCTGAAGAAAGTACTTTTCAAAATCTAAAGTATGTATTCTTCTCGAGGTTGTATTCCAGGAGGCAGTGAGCCTCGACAGATCCTATGATGAATTCATCTGTGTTTACCGTAATTGAGTAGCTTCTTAGCTCAATGTACGAATGGTTGTTTCAGATCTTCTCAGTCCTCACCCATCATCAACCTTGGCCATAAGGTGCAAATTCACCCACTTGACAAATAGGTTTCGTAATCTGAGATGAAGAATCACTGTGTTGGGAAGTTCAAATTCAGAAATCAATGACTCCAACAGCTACTACCCAAATCAATTGAGGTGCAATGGAGTTGTATTCATCCTGACGGTTGAATGTATTGAAAAAATCATGCATAGTCAGTCTGCTACTTGGCGATTGTCGACATTGGACAGAATCGCTTCGGAAACGACAGATATTCAACAAAATATGTGTAGTTGTGAGATCTTGGTTGAAGATAATTCCCATTTGGCGAGCAAAAGCCAGACAGATCTGTTTCGGCTCACCAGAGGTTCCATCAGTCGCCCTTGATTCGCTGGCAAATTGGCAAAAATCCGTGACTACTCGAGAAAAAATAGAGTGTCAGGGTGGAACATCAGATATTTCATGTCAGAGCTATACAATGGTGGAAATATTCGAAATGGGTTTCCAAAATAAAACTCGAATTCGCCATGCAATTTTGGAGTCATCTACAGTCACTTACACGTTTCTTTGTGATTCACATAGCTACTTGGCAAATCAACAATCATAATAAGTCAATACTTTTTTTCGTATTCAATTTTCAACTAGATAACTCAATCATCTCAATTCATCATCATCATTTCCTAGATAGATCCACGGCATCATGTTGAATTTCGCAGATGTGAAACTTTCGTCTACGATGAATGTATATATTATTCAGTAAAATCCCAGATTCAGCATATCTCCACGGCAACATTAGCATGATCATATCTAGCAAGTTGCTCTCGAATAATCAGGGTTCATCCATCAGAGAATTCCGAACTTCCATTCTACAGTATCAAAGACTCAGTTCGCTGTACCTTCTATCACCAATGTTTATTGGTTCTATATCATTCGATGTTATAGGGAATAGGAGAACGGTATGAAATAACTCGAATCTATCGACTGACGCCTCTAAGTAGGTACGATGAAACTCTAAAACTCGATTTCCGTTGGAAGATACCTCACGGAATATTGTTATTGCAGGTAACATGTTATTTCGGAGTTGACAGTCTCTGAATCGATGCATTGCCAGTGCAAGTTTCATTTTCGTCTTCGAATTCGATCAGCGTGTGGTAATAGCATAGGAAAATTGGTTGTTCGAAGAACTGCGAGTGAAATTTCCGCCTGTCAATTGCGAATGTTATCGCAGGAAACCACTTTCTTCAGGATAGGCTCGATACGAGTTTACGTATCAAAAATTGTATATTTTTCAGAGCTTGAACGATTGCTCGATACCTCATGAAGATTACTGTTCATGATGACATTATTACCAATCATTACAAACCTTGTCGTTCTCTTCCAAAACTCAGTACCACAAAATTTATGATGAGAAAAAATATATTTTCAGTTTGTGAAGCACAAGCGATATGAAATGTTCTGGCTGAATTCACGTTACAGTTATAGCACTATAGTGAAAATGGTTTCGTTGTTTAGCCCTCTCATCGAATATGATATTAGTCTCATACAAGGTGGATATAGGATGGTGAAATAACTCTTCAATTGTTTCTTTTCAAAACATGTAGACCTGTCAAACGACCTCACTAAGGCCGCACTACTTGAGTATAGATGGCGATACGATCGTCGATCCGGTGAAGTCAAATCCGCTTTTACTGATAATGACGGATACCTGACAGTGATGGATAGCTAACAGTTCAGTTTTTACATTTATGTTGAATTTCAAATCCATATCGTGTTTCCAGCATTTCCAAGATAACCTTCGAGATCGGCATAGGTGACGCCACCTAGTTTCGATCTTGGGAAGCCTTAGTAAGGTATTGAAATCCGACAAAATCAAGTAGGCGAAGGTCTACAACTTTTTCTAGTGGCTGGGTATAGGGAGTTGAGACACCAGTCTTTATTTACATCATGGTCTCATAGGAGTCAACAATTATCATAAAGTATTATTATGAATCTCAGAACATCCTCCAGTTATGAGGTTTTAGTTTCTCCATGCATGATTAATCTAGCTCGAATTGAACTCAGGCTGCTGATGGTGTCTAATTCTTTGTCGAAGTACCTTTCTTGATTTTTCACTGAATTTGTATCATTATCCATTTCGACAAGTTCCATAATACTGGGATGATGTCACCAGATGTGAATCTATAAATATACTGTTCCATGTTTCATTCCTGCTGATAGGATTATCAGGTGTCAACTATTTTTTAGGCAAGCCATTGGTTTCCAGAGTTCCAATGGTATGAGATTCAATCTTGATAGGGTCCTTAGATTCGAGGATTCAAAAGAAATAATGATTCCATAGATCATCCATTCCATATTCACGAATACAATAGATCATCATCGAACAGCGGCCTTTTAATATCGGCATGTAAGCGTCGACAGAAAATGAAAATCATTCTGATATCTCATCCTGTCCATCTACTGGGGAATATCTCCACATTACTCCCCTCAGGGCTTTTGCGGAATCAGTCCTCAAGTTTGACTCTCGTACCATAACGTGCAGCATTCGTATAAGCACATCTATCTCTCAACACATCAACATCCATTCTCGTCTCATTTCTTTCATGAAGCAGTTTATCTATTGGAAAGTTCCTTTCCATTCATCGATAGTTCGAAATATTCATCTGATCGTCTCGAAATCTCATGAGGTCCAGAATACGGTTGCTGAGGTGGTTTTCTAAATAATCTTCTTCAAATTGGTACAGCTTGATACTTCTTCGGGCCTCCTTCTGGAATTTTTCTTCTGATTGCCAGTAAATCTCGTTCCGGATCTTGATCCACTGTAGCTTCACTTAGATCCTCGGTCCAATATCTCTCTCTGAGATTTGAAGTTCCATCTAGTGTTCTGATCATTTTCTCATTCAGTCCATCTTCTTCACAGTCCTGTCCTCCATCAGGTTTTCTGAGAGAGCACACTTCAGTACATTCCTAACTCTTTTTCTGAGAGTTCTTTTTGGAAAGCTCGGATTATCTGCTCAACGGTGGTATTTTTCTTGCCAACTTAAAATTATATTTCTCGGTCATATCTCCGAACAGCTGACTTTGTTTCTTATTGCCTCCTACACAATCTTCAAATAATTCAATTTCGACACTTGAGATTCCGTGTGCTTTGGATAGATTTCCTATAGCATGAAACCATAAACCCGGTTCATCTCTCCAAAAATTTCGTGGACTGAGTGATTAGGCTCTTTTATATTGTTTTTCTGTGTTATCACGTATCGTATTCAGATTTTCAGTTGGATTGGAAACTTCAGTGGGCTCCTTGATCTTGCAACTAACTAAGATTCAGATGCATTTATGCATACTGAGTGCGTTGGGCTCACCAACCTCACTTGAACCAATTGATTGGATATGGATGATGATATAGTGAAGAAGAAAATTGATGTCTGCAAAGATTGACTCTTATACCTTCGGAAGTCTGGAAACCATGGTATGACTATTCCTCCATCGTAGTAGAATACGGTTGCACCAGTTGTGTTTGAGTTGTCAAGATATAATCATATCTATATTATAGATATATTTATATCTTAAATATTTTGCCGGTTAATGACGTTCCTCGATCTGTCATGACCTGCGGTTTTCATCTCTTGACAACACGAGAGGAAAACCAATAATCCTATAATGCTCGAGGAACATCGTGTTAGCCAGCGATAGAGTGTTGGAAAAGAAGGAAGATGGTGAAATTTTTCTTGAAAGTTCGTGAGTCGTGAGCACTTCACTAGGGAAGGACTTCACTAGGAAAACAATTCCACAACTCTTCCATTCCAATGATGAACGATACTCGGTGAGGCGAAGTTCAATGTTTAGTTTTTGAACCTAACCATACTCCGTCGCTGTTCTATGGGCAGACTGTTCATACTTGATTAGTTGTGATCAGTATAATCGTAATATCCAGGAATATATATCTATCTTCTTTCAATAATAGTCTTCTTGATTGGAGTATTTGAACTCCCGCCCTATACTGAAGAAGTTCAGGAGTTTCCCGAAGTTACCTCCTCCGATGAAATTTTCATGAACCTTTCGTTACTCAATCCACTAGACTCCGGCCACTAAACCTTCCATAACACTCCAAACTTCCACAGAGAGTTTCGAGTACATAAATTGCTAATTACTTATTTAACAAACATGCACTTAGAGGCTCTCTTTATTGTTTACTCTAATGAGAGCTGCAAGTCGAGCATTGTTGAGTAACATCGTTGATTGCACAATATTGGATTTAATACGGTATAAGCGAACAGCAGAAACAAGCGATTGTTATTGAGAATACCGCTATGAAATTATTATACGGAAACTATGGGCTGAGCCATGAATACGTGAGGAACTCTATTGTGGAATTCTGACAGAGCTTCGAGCTTTATATCGATTTTTCAGGTAGTGGTGGCAGGTGTGGGATTCAAGTCAAATGTGGGATAGCATATACTCAACATTCTGATACTGTCTTTTATCAAGTCTGAAGACTTCAAATTGTATTGATTCATCCAACATGCATAACTGAACTCTGCAAGGAACGCAGTTACTTTATATTATCATCAGCTGCTTCGTATGTCACTAGGAACAGTTCTTGTTTAGCTCGAACTAATCGTATTCGGGAATACTATCGGGATGTTCGTTAATCGATGTGGGGATGTTATCTGCACAGGTTGACTTTGGCCGAATGTTTGGGTTGAGAAAGGGTATAACTAGAAAGGAAACAATATGTTACCATGTGATTCATTCGATAATTTTCTCAGGGTAATGGTTAGGTCACCCTTGAATGACGACCAACTCCCATAATAGTGGAAAGAGCGACAAGGCTGGAATATTCATTCCAAGATATCTCCACAATTTTCTTTCGGAGCAGTCAGTTCCAGGCAAGGAAACAATTCACTCACTGTATTGTGGCCTATCGACCGCTCATTCGTTTCTAACGTAACTCTGCTGTCGCTATGATGAAATATCGATGTCTGCGTTCGAGCTGAGGGTTGCTGGAACGGGGGACATCAGCTGTTCTCAGAGGGGAGATAATACTTGGATTGTGCGTATATATGGCCTGGATCCGATTCACGCTCGACGATGAATCGATGCACACAGGAATCCAGAAGAAGCGTGTCTCTCAAGGATTCCTGAAGGAAAATAGCACCACTATCAGCAGTGCATGATGAATGTGATCATGACTCCATCATCATGGATACATCTCTATATCTATCAGCGAATTCGACTGGAATGCTCTCTGACTCGATGTAGATGCAAATTTTCAGCAAACAATATTCACTTCGTTCGAACAACAGTCTATCCACACCATGATCGGATCATATAAGGGATATCAGAATTTGGTCCAAATTTCGGAGATAAAATCGATGATACATGGACAATCATTTTTGAGAATATGATAAGACTGATCAGACTCATAGTGAGCACACTGTAATCAGTCAGAGGTGAATTATGCTCTGAACTCGAGTTATGCATAACCAGCCGATATGAATATTGACGGCACAGGTCCCGTGCATAGCAGCACGATACACGCCCGACAGAAACTCGAATGAAATGCATACATACTAGCACAGTATAGAGAATACTAACAGTAGACCGACTCTGGCCTACGTGCTCCCTTCCCCTCAGGCCCCTCGGACACCGTTCGGTAGCCATACCGCTACGCAGTGGCTAACGAAAAGTTCTGCGCTCTAGTGAAACGTGCCGTAGGCTATAAATATAGAGTGCGAGAAAATAACTACGTATCATAATTCTTTGGTGCTCGTTTTTTATTTTATAATAATGCCTGTGGTGTATTGTCTTGTGGGAAATTGCACGTCAAGACGTGGAGGTGGCTTATCCTTTTTTCGTTGTCCAAAAGATGAAGCAAGGTATGTATTTCACGCAGCATTTCATATAAACGTCTGTTGAATCACAGTATAGAGTATGGATTCATATTTTATTTAGAAATTCACAAACCAACAGTTATAAGTTTTCATTCACTAGAAATCTCAATCAAGATTGTTTATAAATTTTTTTTGAAGAAATCATGAACACTTGTGGTAATTTAAACTCCCATACAATTCAGTCGATCGTTTAAAAAAATGTTCGCATTGAAATATTTTAATCAAACCGACGGTACTAATTGTATGGAAGACATAAATGAAGTTTTATTGAGTATCGCTAAAAAAAATATCGTCGAAAATGTCAATCGAGATATAATTCTCAAACCTACGTATACTCCGCTTAAAGTATACACAAGCGATTATCGAAATCTAGAAACTCCTGACGGCAACTCATTAGTATATGTAACCGGCTATTTTTTGAGAAAATGTCTTTCACAAAATTCTTGTGAAATTTTCCACGATTTCAGTAACTCAAACACTTTGAATGAGAGAGAAACCGCGTTCTGCGATCTCAAATCATATAGTAGCACAACATCAGGGGGTTCAGTTGTGCCCTCCAGAAATATCGCGAGTTCGTTATTGCGCTAGAGAATATTTTCACAAGTGAATTTGAGGAACTGGTTTCCCAAGTTGACATTGGAAACATACTGGAAAAACATTTCGCAAAAATATCTTTCAGTCATCCATTTGACAAGTTTCCTTTGGACTACTTCATCAATTTGTATTGCAGAGTTCGTATTTATTTCACATTGAAATTTGCCAATCGAAATATGGAAACAGGAAAAGCATAAGTGAAGTTAATACGAAACTTACAATATCACAGCATTTGTGATTTTTGTCAATGTCTTTCAATATATTATAATAAACGGTTCATTCCCATCTCGAAATATCAAAATCCTAGTAAATATCCAATCCACTCGAATTTTTGGGTCGTCACGGTACAGCTATCAGCTATCGCGCGAATGCTTTTCCGTTACCACGTATTTACAGCGAATTCGCCATGAGGACACGTGAAGGCGGTACGCTTTTGAGCTGAGAATTTCAAACGCCCGACAGGGAGTCGTCCAACTGTTTATTTATTAAACTGTGTATACTAGCACAGCTTAGAGAATTTATTAAACTGTGATACTAGGTACTGCGGAATAGTGTAGCTAGTCGAAAACGCCAAGTATATAGAATACTAATACTGTTCATTTCTCAAACTGTGCTATGAGGAAAGGACATCCTCAACGAGGAATGAATGCATAATTTCTGAAAGTAGCCATAGTATACGGAACTGAACTCCGTACAATCTATACTGTTGAAAATATCACAACATGGAATCAGCTGGAATGGTTATTTCAAGTGACAGTAGTGGTAAAGAGGACTCTATCAGCATTAATTTTGTCATCTGTTGTTCGAGAATAATTGTAGAGAGATAAAATATCACCAACAATAGAGGATCGCTTATTTTTCTGCGCTACTCACTTGGAAGACACCCTCCTGGATAATGTGCGATTTTTCCTCCTGCCACTATTTGCATTTGCTGAATTTCATCGTCAATTTTGGATTCGTTCACTCCATTGTGAAAAAGCAGGTGGAAGGATCATTCAAATATTGATAAGAATGATATTCCATAATAACCACTAACAGTAATGATCAAACAATAAGGCGACTCAATTTTTCCATGTGTAAGTCTCTCTGCTTGTATTCTCTTGTCGCTATATAGATTTGCTCCCAGGAAATAATTTCCCAGCTATATTATATACTCGATATAAATTTTCAATCTGGAAAATCATCTCCTCGACTGCAGGAAATAGTAGGAAAGCGGAAGGTTGGCAATCGAAGAATTCGTTGAGGAAAACGTTATTTGTGATCACGTCTCTTCATATTGATGTTTACTGTGAACCATCCGAGAGATATTGCTTCAGGATATAATGAAGAAGTCTTGTTTGTATATCAAAGTTGTTTGAAAATCGGTGTTCCTAATCACATCATCCACATTGATATGAAACGATTACTTGTTGTTCAATTGATTCGATGTTTATGCTGATAAGTGAGCTTGTCAAAAAACGCATGTCTCAATGTCATATGAAATATACAGGGTATATGGGTTCGTGTTAGATGAGATATCGAGTAGCGATACGGAGAGCCACAGAGTATTCAGAGAGGTCGAATAAAGATATTGGTCTAAATTCTATTAGACATATTCATTCATTTATTTAGCTTCATGCCGCCCTGACATCTGCATAATGCCTTGAGCAGTGTGGGAAAGAAACAGTGAGTACAATTCACAAAAACACTGATGAAGGATATGATGAATCGGAGAATATTGAAAAACATGCAACTATGCATGTGAAATGAAAAAAAAAAACTCTTCGAGAAAAAAGTTTGCATGCATTATCTGTTGACATCACGAAAGCGAAACCTATAAAGTTCGAGGAACGTCGTGTTAGCCAGCGGTGGAATTTTGAGACAGAAAGAAGGTGTTGGAATTTTTCCTGAAAGTTTGGAGGTTGTAAGCATCAGGAAAGACTTCACTAGGTCAATAGATCATATTTTCGTCGAGCACCGACCGTGGAAGTATCTATGAAAATGCAGAGATCGCCGACCTTTCCACGATGTTCTAAAGAGGTCATAGATTTGGTCAGTGTTATATTATCGACTAGGTGAATAGCTCCCTTCTGAATTGAATCTAAGCCCTTAGCGTATGTTCGGGGGCTCTAAACATATGAGTTAAACAAAAGCTTGACAGTAATATTGGGGTCGACAAATTGCTTAGACGAATTGCTTAGAATTCTCAACTCTTGCACTTTGCGAGTTGACTGCCATCAAAACTGGGATCGAAGACAAATGTTATTTGTGGGTGAAAGAGACATATTTCTATATTTGAAGGGAGTAAATTGGACTCGTACCAAATATGAAGATTCCTTAGATCCTCTTGAAGTTTCTTTCTACATGAGAATGCCGATATATCCACAAATAATATTTATGAATAACAAGAGGCCTGAAACTGAGCCTTCCTGGAAACTAAACCAATGTAGCAGTTATTTCGGTTGATCGGAGACCACTTTATCACACCCTGAGGAGTCTGTTGGATATATAAGAGTAGCAAAACACGATAGAACCGTGGATGAGACCAATGTTGAAGAATTCAAAGAGGAGAATACCATGATCGAGATGCCTACCATGTTTGACTGGTCGACGTCGATCTGTCAAATGTTTTGGAGAACCAAAGATATTGTCACAGAATACTAAGATTTTGTTTGAACGTTCAAAACAATTGAACCATCATGAGTTCAATTTGTTGAGGTCGAATGCATAACATTGACTCAATGGTTGAAGTGACCGGGTTTTCAAATATAATTCATCAAAACGTCGATTGGAAGTCGAGTATCAGTTTGGAGTAGAAAAGAATTTATGTGAGAACAAGTGACTTCTGTGACGGAATTCCCGGATTTCGAGGCAGCTCGTGAAATACCCTTATTGCAAGCCCCCGGAGATCATTTTGTTATATATAGAGAGGAATTGAAACGACCATTAGAAAGAGATGAAGCAATCGAAACTCAACTGAATGTTAGATGTGTCATGCCATTGTTTTGAGGAATACGACATTTTAAGTTATTTTCATCCGACTTAAAATACGACTGTACGATTATTCAGTAAGATCTCTCATTTATCACAGTTCATTGATACATGAATGTGTTGAAACAGTGAATCTAACAGTGTATTGTGGTTTGGATATTAAAAATCAATAGAAACCCTCATTGGTTCAGTCGGTTCAGCCAATTAAGTCATAGAAGGATTTCAAACCTTTGTTGGTGTTGCCCAGTTCGACTGTTCTGATAGTTTCGAGAGAGATCAGAAATATCATTCCATAGGTAAGTGATTGAATAATGTTGAACAAATTTCAAATAGACTCAGTCGGTTACGCCTAGAGAGAGGCGGAGGAATCCAACCAATGAAAACATCAAACGATAGAGAGGTAACAAACAGTGATCAGCTGACTGCTGGCACCTTCCTTTGTCGCACATCCAGAGGAATCGATAGGGCTTTCTTTCTCTTATGTTCATATCTATGCTCCTCATGAGTCGATGGGGCATGGGTGTATCTAGTAGAGAATATATAAAATCATATCTTTGGTGTGAACGACATTTACCTGTCATCCAAATTATCAGCAATACATTTTGTGATTCCAAATGTCGAGAGAAGAGAAACCATCGAAATGTTGCGAAGACTAACAAACAAAAGAAGTTTTCTGATAATTCGCACACAAGTTGCTTCCTCAGGCGTACAATCGAATAATCGATTTAATTTTCCTTGCTGTCTCTCCGCACACCTGTTTTCCCAAGCAGCTGCGAATAAAAACGGCCTTCATAAACAGCAATATCAATAAAAGCGACACTCGTTGTCGAGGTGAATTTTTCATCGCCCGGCGCTTTCCTTTTTCGATGTGCACAGACTTTCCCGCCGCAGTAACGGTTTTACGAGACCCGCGACGATGGTTTCCTCGAGAAAATTCCGCACCTACGCAATAACTCACCCTTAATGCGAATATACTGGGTGCGAGGTGGCGTATTTATGTTTGAGCAGAGTAGATGTCCCGCAGGAACACGTCGTGACTTTCAGGGAATTTCCAACTTTCTCTTCATTCTCAAAATATCTTCAAGACTTTCGTTCACATTGAAAGAATTGGAACTGCCTGTGGATCTGTATGATTAGAAAAGTTCCGGAAGTGATTTTTTTTGTGGTAGATGATAGGAAGATACATATACCATCGTACCTAAGAAATTCTAGAAAACTGATTTCTATTCTGTAACACATAACCGATCGCGCAATGAACAGAATGTTTATTATTTCAAAGCTCGATGACATGTCAATTGAATTTATGATTCCTGGTGTTGAAAATCAATCCACAAAGGAATTATGGAATCATCGTCGATCGCTGGACTTCTATGGCCGCACTTTTTGAAGTTTATCAGAAAATCATTGTCATTATATTCTACAGTTGAGGATTTTCTGAATTACCTTATAATGATGTTCAATTGACATTCGGATTACGGAATAATAATAAACGATCTGCAACAGAACATGATGATTATTGGAGAATATTGTGCATGTTCGACACTTGAAAATAGACTTTGAATCAGGTCACCTGATTTGCGAAACACTGTCAAAATTTGCTTTGAAGATTGAATAAATGGGCTTCGATGATAAGATATCCAAAATATCGAAAAAAAAATGATCGGAAAAGTTGCTCAATAGTTGATTTCATACTGATGTATTTTCAATTCCAATTCGATTCATAATGCACGCTTTACTTTCTGAACTTGTCATTGCATATCGATGATGATCTTGAAACATTCTCATAGCCAAAAATGAATTGGAAAAATTGATTTCTGCCGAATTGGTTTGTACCTAAGAATCTCAATAGAATTTCACGACAATTTTCACATGGCACTCCAAATATTTTAGTTTTGTCCATTGAATTTGAGAACTTGAGTTCCACTGAATATCAAGTTTCAATAAATATCATACATGACTCCGTGCATGAACTTGAAAACGACAAGCATCTCTCATTCGACGCACTATTTCATTTGATTCTTCTCAATTCGATACACAGGCATACATCTTGTTGATTTGGAGTCTTGAAATTGTTCTGCCAACCTGCAAGTTCTGATTCTTCAGGTGGAGAATAGCACAAACTATCTCATTATCAGATTTGCGACTCACCTGCATGGTCTGAAACAAAGCCACGATGCAAGGATGATTCAGTTTCGACATGATTTTTGCCTCTCTGCAGAGATTTCTGATGACATATTCTTCTTTGATCTGGTTGATATCCATCACCTTGATAGCAACCTGCAAGAATTCGAATCATTCAAGCACTTTATATTCCGACCGAGAAATATCTGGAAGATGAATCGATCGGAGTAGAATAGTATCTACATAAAATAGTTATAAATTCAAATTTAATGATTATTTTCGAATGCAAAGGGTCCGAGTTATCGCTGACTTCCCGAAGAAATCTCATTCGGAAAAAAAACTTTTTTGTGCGACAAAACGGCTAGTCGAAATTTATAGCCAGATTAGGCACAACTGATTAATTTTATGGGAGTTATTTTCCCGACGTCTCTTCCATAAACATCCCTGACCGAATCCCAATTCTGCTCGAGACAACTTTCACGCATAAACTTTGTTTGGTTTGTCTTTTCCTCAGATTGCCAATTATTCCCAGAATCAATGGCACGGAAATTGCCAGATTTTCTGATATTTGGATAGGTACACGGTGCTCCATTTCGAAGGATGAATTGAACGCTACATTGAGGATTGATCCGATGATCGACATCTATATCTTGAATACAAATCACTTGTGTTCAACAAATAATTTTTTCTGATCGTTCACTACACGTTCATCTACTATGAAATATGAGAGAATCCGAGGAAAGAGACTAGACTCCATAGATCCAATCAAGATATTTTTGCTCCTCCTCGCATGAATGACTATAATGTTTCGTAGTATGTGGTCCATCATTGTGTGGCCCTTTCATTCAAGTGCATCTGTCTAGCAATTCTACTGTAGAAATCTTGAAAATCAAAACTCAATCAGATATTGAAGTTACAATCCAGAGACTGTGGTTGAATACTAGAATAAAAAAACAAAAAACCACAACAATATCTGGAGAAGTCTTAAAACCTATTTCGGCATCTAAGTTGCCATCCTCAGTAGACCTGAAAAGTGAAAATGATTAGCGACTCCATATCTTTCGAGATATTCTCCAGAATTTCATTTGTATTTTTATTGGCCATAATTTTGCATGCCTTTCGAGCTATCATGATATTTCATTGGATGAGAAATGAAATCGACTGAAATATGATCCAAAACAAACATGGGGGTGCAATTTGAAAAACGGAATTCAGGGGTGGTTTCTCGGGGATTGTTTGCCAGGGGATGGATCTTGCTATGCTGCATTAACGAGCTCATGGTCTCCTACGACTACGTATTTCTTTCCAATTTTCTTTTTTGGAAATATCTGAAATATCTGCTGGCCTTGAAGCTCTGGGGCACTTGGTATCATTATATATATATATATATATATATATGTATATATATGTATATAATATATATATATATAATATATATATATAATATATATATATATATATTATATATATATAGTTTAATTTTGTATTCATGCTCCCAAATCACTACATCTTGAGTACTCGTCAGGAATATCCAGGAGTGAGTACTGAAAAAACAGGAATGTATGTGGTGGAAACCACTAGGAAAGGTCACCTCTGTGATGTAATATCTCGTAGCAAATTTTCTAAGAGAGTAGATTGGTGATATCAAGTAGTTCCCTCATCCATTATCAAGCATTTTCAATTACGATGCGAATTAGTTCAGTAGTGATAGTTCAAATCCTCACGATGAGATCCGGTGGGTTCCTGGAAAGGCACAGAAGGCGTTGGAAACAAACATATTTTTTTTTTTTTATCTGTGGACAACACGAAAGGGAAACCTATGATGTTCGAGGAACATCGTGTTAGCCAGCGGTGGAATTTTGGGAAAGAAGGAAGGTGTTGGAATTTTTCTTGAATGTTTGGAGGTTGTGAGCGCCAGGAAAGACTTCACTAGGCAAAGAATTCCACAACTTTGCCGTTCTATTGATGAATGATGCTTGGTATAGCGATGTTCGACAGGTCTCGAGCCTGACAGTGTAGGGGTGACTAGCTTGAGCTCGTCTGGTTTGTCTACTAGGAATCGCGCGTGGTGGCATAATAGATGATATTTCCGTTGAGCACCGACCGTGAAAGTACCTATAAAAAAGGCAAAGATCGCCGACCTTTCTACGATGATCTAGAGAGGTCAATGATTTGGTGAGTGTTGTGTCATCGACCAGGCGAACAGCTCTCTTCTGAATTGAATCTAAGAGCTTAAGCGTATGTTTGGGGGCTGAGCTCCAAACATGTGAACAGTACTCCAGGACAGGTCGAATTTGTGCTTTGTAGATCATAAGCAGTTGCTGGGATGTGAAGTATCTCTTCGCACGAAAAATAAAACCGAGTTTTTGTGAAGCAATTTTCGCTATGGACCTCACATGATCGTCCCATGAGAGAGCACTGTTGGTGGTGACACCCAGCATGGATATTGACGACCTCATAGGAACAGTGGTACCCGACATCATCAAATTGGGCATTGTGTGATCAGCCTTCTTGGTGAACATACAAGCTTGAGTTTTAGTTGCATTGAACTGTACTAGATTCTCAGATCCGATTGTCTCGCAGTATATCTGTGACCCAAAACTGCCACACAATATGACGTTGTTCTGTTCAGCTCAACCCTGTATATCCGTCATACAGAAGTGTGAATTTCAATGGCATCACGCTTCCACAATTCGCGCTGAATGAGTCACACGAAACACATATTTTCGATTCAAATTACTCATCAGTGTGGAATCGGCACGCACCAGCAAACATCCCCTATGCCGTCCGTCATTGATATATACCTATACGTACGTATAATATGGAGAGAGCCAAACGGCCATCAATATACAATCAATAATTCACCGCTTTGATTGCCCGCCTGACGTTTAATAATTGCTATTTACCATGGACTTAATCAACGGCTCCGGATGGCACGGAGTGGATTGCCGACCGCAGAATTGTACGTTTGGCGTGGAAAATAATATCGACATATCGAAAATTGAAATGGAACTCATATCCGGGGAACGAGCCACTAGCGAGTCGAGAGTTCCATATCTAGTTGAATCTTGGAATTATTTTTGCATTATGAAATCGGATCGCATGTGAGAGCTTTCATTCATTTATACAACTCATCGATAGTCATGAAATCTGATGAGTATTCATTCGCAAAATCAATATATACCGGTCGAGGAACCTATTGACGAATATGTCCAACATGCTTTCGAAGCATTTTTCATTCCATGAATTGATTTACAAAATTAACAAATGTCGAGGAAGCTATTGTCAATTGTGTCACATGAGTCCGAAGCATTTTCTGTTCCGAGGATCAATATATATCGGATGGGGTAGCTGATGCCAAATATCCAAAATGTGTTCGAGGCATTCCTCATCCCATGAATTCATTCTCAAAATCAACATATATCGGTCGAGGAAGGTATTTCCAAACGTTGAACATGTTCTAGAGGCATTTTTTGTTGTATCATTTCATGTCCAAAATCAACATAATTTATCGGTTGAGGAAGCTATTAACGAATGTCATATATATACCCTGAGTGGTTGATGGAAAGCACAACACAAGTACAACAGTTACTTAGGTGCAACCATCCTCACACAAAGGGTAATAATAAAGGTGTGTATATATAATCAATTGTATTCAAACTAAGAATGAATTTACTTTACTTTACTTTACTTTATCTGTCCAAAGCATTTGACATTCAAAATCAACATATATCGATTGAGGAAGCTATTGACGAATGTCAAATATGTGTCCAATGCATTTGACATTCGATGAGCTCATTTTCAAAATCGAGATATATCGGTCAATAAAGATATTTCCAAATGACAAAATCGTTCTCTAGTCATTTCTCATTTCATGAAGTCATTACCAGAATCAACACATATCGGTGGACGAAGGCATCGCTAATAGTCAAACATGTTTTCGAGACATCTTCCATTCCATGAATTCAATGAAATTCATGAGAGAATGAGCTAGATAAAATAGATTTTCCAACTTTTATTTTCCTTCTTCAGTCGGGAGATAATAATTATGTGAGGCAAATTTCCAGTACATGGATCTGAGAAACTCTATTGGTACCAACACAATAGGAGGGATATTTTGTCTGGATCTATAAAATGTTCCTCTTTGATTCCTAGGAATGGAGTTTAACCTCAATTGCGACAGTTGATGGCCATGATGAGTGAAGTGAGTTACAAAATTATTAGTATTATTATAGATAATACCTACGTCTCCTCAATTTCTCCTCATGTTCCACCTACATCTATTCTGACAACATACTGTTTCGAAATCGTGACAGATATACAGGGTGTAACTAAATAACATTCAAGGCGGTGATTTCTCATCCTTCCCATTCCTCACAAGCATAAATAACTGACTGAGTGTTTTTTTGGCAGTATAAGAGGTCAGATTGATTTCAATTTTGTAACTTCTTCAGTGCTTGTGAAAAAAATTGTTAAACACATTTCATGTACCCCCTTCAAGAGGCTTTATCTTAATATGGGATGCTCCAATGAAGTTCCTTCATATGAAAGATCCTATCTTGAATGTTTCACACTTATTTAGTTACACCCTGAATAATGATGATTGAATAGTCTTCATTATTTCGGGTATAACGATTGTGTTGGAAGACATTGAATGAAAGCTCTCAATCACGACTGTCAATAAATGCCTCAATCATATGTTTCATAACAGTTTATAAATCCAGTACATTATAATACTCCTTTGCATCATTCATTACTCGCCTAGTAAATATAGCTGAAGGAGTTGGAAAATACATGGCTGGGCACATTCTCCATCCGGAATCTTGAGCTAGGAGTTGGTCGAAAATATTTGACACCGGACTGGAATATGAACTGATTGGATATAATGAGAATGCCATATTTACGAATGTGTGAAAAGAACTTTCGCAGAGGAGAACTGGCAACAATCTCGATCGAGTCGATGCTCGAGAGGCGATGACCGTGATATCGGGGATTGTTTTCATGAACTGAAAGCATTATTTCCGTGATCATTCGATAATGAATAGTGTCCCTATGCGAATATTCACGTCTCCATCAATTTTCATGATGAAAATTCAATAAGTTCGTAATTACGTCAAGAATGGTTAGCCAGACGAATGGAAATAGTTGTGTCTGCATATTTCTCTAATGCGCGACATCAAAGTTCAAAGATGTCTTCTTTCGTGAATACCTCAAGAAAATTCGCCCATTTTCCCCATCAATGAATTTTCATTGGCGATAGATTCTCATTTGTCGTGTTACATGCAGTTTGTTGTGAGCAAATCTATGTCATCGTGACTCATATCTAAAAAGTGTCACCGTTTAGAATCAAATTTGATGTGAATTAGCCCTACATATATATACTAGAGATTATTTAACGGAACAAGATGTGCACGACCCTGTTGAAGAATAGATTGAAGATTGAATGGAGATTTTCCATGAGGGATTTGGAAACAATACCCAGATTTCGCTACAGTCTACCTTTCTATCTGAAATAGTTCAGTGGCAATTTGTCAATAGTGTCGAGTGTCATACAGCAGAACTACCATTGTTGTTTGGATTCGTGTGCTTGTACTTGTACTCTGCAGTCGTCTTTTGTGTTTCCCATTTTTGTTCGGAGCTTTTTCGGATCAGCGATACTTCAAGAATAATCAGAAATGCCTGGAAATGTGTGCGGATATGTGAAATGTGATGGAAACGTAGGAATAGTGCGAGTTTGAAGATGTTACTCATCACATCTAAACAATGTACTATTATTTCCTCATTGCCCTCGATTTTGGATGGTATCATCAACTCTTCAACAAATCGAGGACGTCAACTTTCTGAAACATTCCAGCTGAGATGGTATTCATAAATAGAATAGAGTTGAGAAGAAAACATGCTGCTACCTCCTATAATGATAACCTTCAACAACATTCCATCATCATCATGTGACTGTCTTTCCAAATTGTCTATTCGATGTGCACATCTTGTTCCATAAACTGATCTCTAACATACACAAACGTATACCAACATCACGTATCGGCAATCGCCTAAGTCACCACAAGGTCAGTGTTCCCATCATGGGCGTGCATTGCCTTAAAATATTGTGAGGTTTGTTTCATTGACTTTCTCTAAATTTTTTGATTACAAATTCAATTTCACTCGTTTTGAACTCCATTTGGTGGGACCCACTGAATAAATCCAATATCCTAATTTGCACTGTTCAGTTCTCTATCTTCCAAGATGTCAAGACTGATACTGTTACGTAGATCATCAGCTCTCTCATCAGTCATGCATGAAATTAACTCATTGTAGTAAAACCCTGTTTATACAAAGATTATTCCATGAATATAGATTCACACATTCGTTCATCAGGTTCGATCCATACGAAAACAGGATTAAAACTGAGCTAGCTGTACACACAGTTGGTAGCGGTTGGCAGTTCATCCATCGAGGAGATTTATAAATGGGAATCGCAGCAGAGAATTTCATTAAACTAGTCATACATGCATATTCCGCTTCAGGAATGCTCTGGATATTGTACGTATTTTTGGTGGAAATATTTAGCAAAGGGATCGTGCGGCGTGCACACAGTGAAAAGTGCAGCGGAATTTCACGAATTATTAATAGTCTGTCTGGACCTACACAACAGTATTCTTCTACGTGAATACAATTCGAATTGATTACTTGATGCAAAATCGAAAAACAAGTTTTTCAAGCAATCATTCTGTTTTATGGTTGAGTATTGATTTTTCTCCATGATGCATACAGTTTTATTCTCATTGAAAGTTGATCAGATCAGTATTGGTCAAATACGATTATGAAGTATATGATTATGAAGTATACGTCTGAAGATTTCATCTATCAACTATGACAATATCATAACAAGTATCGGAATTATCATAAACGAATCTTGAGTAGTTTGGAACATGTTATTCAGTCCAGTTTTGAAGATTTTGAAATTATTATCACAAATTTTGACGCAGAAATGCAAACTTGTCAATGAAACGAAATACAAACAACACTTTGAACAACTATGGATTTCCAATCGTCGGTTGTGGATGAATGAATACTGTGTGTGATACGGTTTGTGATAAAATTTTCGCAATATCATATATGTCACTAGCCAAATCAGAGCTAGTGTATGAAGAAACATACATCTCGACATATTACACAATCTGTAATGTTTCCTTGTGATGTAATGTTTCCTTGGGTGAAACTTAAATTCATTAAGAAAGTTAGGACACTGCAGATACCATATTTACAACGTTTCAGCATGTTGTTCGATATATTGTCAAGACTACTAGAATTAGAAAGCTTCAGTCTGTTTATGAAACCTACTACCTCAGGCTCAGACACAAGCGGCATACAAAATGATTCATCATCAAGCTGTATATTCGCTGTTAGAAATTCTACTACATCTTTCTCACCTTTGTCGGTTGCAAAACTGAAATGTGCAAGGAAATTATTGGCGACTACTTCATCATCGAGTTGTTAATCGTTTTCTGTTATTTTCAAGTAAGCTGTCTTTTTTTTACCTTGTATTTCCGAAATGATTCCAGAAAGATTGAATCTCGATCAGACTATGCAATTCCACATCAGTATTCCTTCCATTTTATGTCTTTTTGACTATTCCAGCTCATTGGAATTTCCGATCTGGAAGACCAGCAGAGTTATAGAATGATTTTATTATGAAGGAAAAGAAGAACATTTGATCCGAGATCAAGCCAACTCTGAAATACGAATTCCATCATCAACACACTCAAAATTTTACGACTCTCGAAGAAAATTACTCGAGACACTTCTTCCTGGGATAGAGTGAAAACTAGCCGTAAAAATATGAAACTCCATGCTCACATAAAAATACTTCGTATCATCCTCGAAACATAACTCCCGCAACTTCGGAGAGCTTTATGAAACCAATATGGCGGTGGAGCGGGTCATTGATAATTTTTATGTGCGACCATATAAGTGGAAATCGTGAAAATCGCGAAAATTCTGATGGAGCACGATGGCCTCGGCGAAGAGACAGCAGCGACTTGTACGTGAAAATGCATCCGAATGTTTTCATCAGACGAGTTACTCACAACGGATATGATGAAATTCTCTGAAATGGCGTATACAAGAGACAGTCCAAATATACGTATCCTAGAAGAGAACCAACTGTTATGGGCATCTCTGATGAAATTCCTCCATGATTCACGAAATTTTGGATTAAAAAATACGCCACCTTGACTTATGTTGAGTTTGTATTGGCTGCGTACACGTAACTGATCATCAAATGAAGAGAGTTTCATAACAGATAAAGAATATTGGACTCAAATATTTCCACACTCATCCATCAGTCAAGCCTTCAAAGATGGCGGCAAGTTCACAAACTTTCAAAGAATGACGGCAACCCCGAACTTATTCTAGACGGCTCTGGCACAACGCGCCATAATATGCTATATTATGCATTTCGTTGCGATCATTCAGCTAGAGTGGAGTGTAGTCTGTATCTATTTCCGTAATGTGATAATAATGATATGTAATATTGTTTCATGCAGTTAGCAGTCGATAAAAACTGAAAGTTCGTGCACACCAAGTAGTTGTATCTTTTACATTCAACCTGAGGATATTCAAGTCAATTGAGACAAAGAACCCCACATCATTGTTATTGGTATTGGTTAAGTGTTGGTATTGGCATTAATATTGGTATTGGTGGTTGGAGATGATGACAGATGCGCTGCGACCTGATTATATCTATAATGCCCCATCTTCTTATGCTTATTTCGATGATTGATCATTTATAGCAACTCCAAGATTGAATTCTTTTATGAATTTCACGATTTCGAGGCCCACTTCTTACCGAACCCTCAATTTGCGAACAAACTCAACCTTAAGAATTATATAGAGATATGTATTAGAATGGTGCACGCGCATTGATTCGCTTCTGGTTTCAGGCATTCCTCTCGATGTTGACACAACTGAGGGACCTCAGTTGAAATTAAAATCATATTCCAATTGTACTAGCTATACCTTTTATTGTTATTTATCAGAGAAACCACTAAATATAATTCCGAAATGAATGATCTCAAACAATGAGCTCAAAATTATCATTCCTTCGGTTTTGATTCATGGACGCTGTAAACGACTTCAGCGCCAGTATCCGACCTGGCGAAAATGTTGGAGCAATTATCAGCAATCGTTTTAATAACCTATTGTATGAAATCGCTGATATATTTGAACTATCATGTCAGAATTTTGAGATACTATGTGATATTTCTGAGATAATGAATCATGAGATACAATGTTAAAATTGAGGTATACTATGTCAGAATCATAAAGTTCAAAAAAATCACTTCGAACTGAACCCCTACGTACTTGTACTATTGAGACTTCTGGAGCGTTGGTTATACGAACACTCACCTCAGAATATAAAACATGGGTTGATATTGATGGTAATATATTCTTCTTCTACACATAACTCCAGATGAGAATGAAGCGTACTCTGAGATATTACTTCTCCTTGGCTCATACTGTAGCATAGTTGATATACATCCTGTATGATAGAAGGTTGAGTTATTTTGGTATCTAGGTGTCAGGTTGTCATGTAACGAGAGGTTGGAGATGAGCATCGAGAGAGATGTCAGGTGGAGAGGTTTTGACACGTTGATTCTCTCCTAGCTCTAAAAACTACACCTGTACCCCCTGAATTTTTGAATAAACGAGCAAACGGAGAAGTTATATTCATTGTAAAAAGAGACTTGTAACATTGGCGCCGAACGTTGGTGGAGTAGAAGAGATTAGGAAGAAAGAAGTAGTATTATCCAGCAGAAAAGGTAGAATCTTCGAGTTATTGGTCCACAATCTCAAAACGCAGGGATGCAAACTGGGATACAAGATACAAGATCGTCAGATCCAAGGTAGGATCGTTTCAATTTCGCTTTGAACGAAATTAGAAGATTTTGGATATCATACCAGAACATCGCTAGTTTATTGACATTTTGTTCGGTTGTTATGGTCGATGTTTTCTATTTGACCGTCGAAGCCATCGTAGTTATTTTGTGCCCAGCAGCCCAGTAACCCAAATATACAGGGTATTCATCAAACTGACACGGAACCAACTTGTTTTGATATACTGTGTCACTCTTCTATAATATTAAATTCATGAAAAATTCCTCCTAAAGGGTCGAAAAGAGGTAGAAAACGCCAGGATTTGAATTCCGAATTCCTGCGGTTGACAGAAGTTCCTCTGGTGATGACTTTGAGGAAATAGCTCAGTTATTGCGAAATAACAATATATTATTAGATCGACTAACCAATACCATACAATTTTCTAATAATCGAATGGTAGAAAAGATTGGAACTTCTATTGATACTGTTAATGAAAATATATCCCAGATAACTGAAGAAATGAGTACCAAAATTTTGTCCAAATTCGAAGATGTAGAATTAGGTCATTCTGTTCAGATTGAGAATTGTCAAGCTAATAAGAGTAATGGAAATGATATGTTAGAGGTAGAATCTGGTTACAGCAGAAACTCATCGTATATCATACTCTTCAGAGAACTTGGTGGTTCGAATGTAATATTTAGACCTGATGACTCAAAGCATCCGGTTTCTTTCATTTCCGAATTGGAAGACATTTTTATAGAAGCGGGCGTACCTGAGAATAAAATGGTAGAATTTGCTATCAAAGCTTCAAGAGGACCAGCAGCTGATTGGGCATACATGAAAAAAGATCAATTTCATAACTTCGATGTTTTTAAGAGACTATTTATCGATCGGTACTGGAGTCAAACTAAGAAACGGGAAGTATTCTCTAAATTAAAATTTGGCACATACAATGTGGGTTCAAAAGGTGATTATTTCATAAAATTGGTGAAGAAATCAAAGTATTTAGACCAAAATTTTACTGATGAAGATTTAATCAGTATGATTTCATCTCATTTCGATTTCGAGACTAAGAAGGGAATCTTCAATGGGGGTTATCATAATATTGATGAAGTTGAGACATATCTAAGAAATATAGACGCATTGTATTCACAACAAGCAATGCAATCTCACCAAAGTATCCGTGTTAATTCTAATAATTATAATAGAAATTTCATTCCACAGGCATCAAATATCTACCGTGATTCGCGACAAAATCGTCGAACTGATAATAACGTTAATAATACTAACTATCCTAGTAATAGAAATATTAATCGAGATTGGAGACAAAATCGTCAATATGGAAATGATACTAGAATAATGCAACATGATAATATCGAGATAGGTCAAACAGATAGGCGTGAACAGGAGACAAACTATTTACAAATAAAGGAAGATAGGAACACTGAAAAAAATTCCAATAATATGCTTTTTGAACAAAAAAGTGATTGGTTGTTAGAAGAAGGATATGACAGTGAAAAAATTAAGAATGTTATGCCATTAGTGGAAGGTAATGTCGAAGGTATTTCAACATCTATTTTGATCGACAGTGGTAGTCAACTGTCCTGTATATCCCAGGGATTCTTTGAAGAGCTTTGCAGAATAAATAGTAAGCTGGCTGTTTTGCCAGTGAACAATACGGTCATAGTAGGAGCTTTGAAAGGTAAAGGACGAAAAATCAAACAACAAACTTTGGTGAGATTCCTAATACAATTATTATGGAAAAACAAACTGAGTATGTGAGTCCACTAGTTGTCGTGAGAAAGAAGGATGGTAGTCCGAGAGTTTGTGTCGATGCTAGATTTTTGAACAGACAAATGGAGAAGGATCACGTGATTCCTCCAAATGCGTCTGAATTATTATATCATATCACTCCAGGTGCATTTCTTAGTACACTGGATCTAACTATGTCCTACTGGCAAGTAGAATTGTATGAACCGGATCAGAAATACACAGGATTTTTGTTTGATGGTATCACATATGTGTTCAAAGTTCTTCCATTTGGTTTGTCTACATCCGTGGCAAGTTTCATTCGTGCTTTGAATACGGTGTTAGGAGAGGAAACACGAGATTTTGTTATCCCGTACGTTGATGATTTGTTGATTATCTCTTAGTCGTCAGAGCAGCATTTGGAACATATTCGAATCGTTTTTCAGAAACTTGATAATGCGGGAATAAAATTGAAACTGCAGAAATGCAAATTTGCACGTGAAGAATTACAGTTTGTTGGCCATATCATTAATTCCCGTGGTATTGGGATGCAACCAGAACGGGTTCAAACTATCATAAATTTTCAAAAACCACGTAACATCAAATCGTTGAGGGCTTTCTTAGGGTTAGTTAACTATGATTCTCGTTTTGTAGAACACTATTCTCATTTAACGTTGAGATTAAATCATTTACTTATGAAAAATAGTAATTGGCATTGGGGTTCGAAAGAGGATGACACATTTTCGGAAATTAAGGATGCTTTTACAAGTATTGTGACACTAAATCATCCTGATCCTTCTTTGATATTCTATACAGGGTGTCCTTAAAAGGTCTTTACAAAAAGCTACCACATATTCTTCAGACCAAAACAATTCGATACAAGCAAACTTACCTCAGTGAAAAGTTGCTTAGTTTGGGCGCTAGACGGCTCTGAAGTTGAAATTTTCAAATCGATTTTGCTTCATAACTTTTGGACGGCTCATGAGATTTTTTTCAAATTTGGTACGTTGGCATAGACTCATCGGGCAATGAAACTCATATCATAATCATAATGAATATCATTCCATGGGCGTAGAACTTGATTTTTTCAGTAAATAAACATCTAAAACTCCTACGCCAATGGAAAAAAATTAGTTTCAATATGAAATCTAAATTATTCAACTCATTCACTACAAAAAAGGTACTCTTGACAAAAGTCGATTCCTCTCATAGTTTCGACAAAATTTTAATTTTAGTGATTTAGAGCATAATTAATAATAAAACGATTAACAGATATTTCATAAAAATTGTTCAAAATGTTCACAATTTTCACGTATACAAAGATTTATACGACGCAAAAAGTTGAGATGTACTTTTTGCATAGGTTATTTCTATTGAAAATAAGTAGCACTGGTTTTTTTTCTGAAGACTATTATTATCTGCTCGAAAACAGTGATATTCACATTCTTGGTTTCCATAGTTTCATCTGTGTTGATTTGTCGAGTTTTATTGACGATGATTGTTGATATCGGACTTTTCTGATTTATCATGGCCGTACAATACACCAATGAAGAATACACCGATATGTTATTGGTATTCGGATATTGTCAAGGAAATGGTCGAGAGAGTGTGAGGGTGTATTCGGCAAGGTTTCCAAATCGTCGCGTACCAAGCCACCCAACCTTTGCTGCAGTTGAGAGACGTCTTCGGGAGACCGGTCATTTTGCTCCTAGAACTGGTGATTATGGAAGACAGCGTTATGTAAGGATTCCCGAAGTCGAAGTAGAAATTTTAGACCGTATTGAAGAAAATCCAGAATTGAGTACTAGACGGATAAGTAATGAACTAGAAGTTTCTAGGAATGCCGTTCATGAAATACTAAGAGAACAATTATTATACCCATACCACAAGACGCCAGTTCACGATTTATTAATCTATGATTCACAAAGTCGTCTGATGTTCTGTAGGTTCATTAATTTGCAAAGAGAAATGAATCTGAACTTTGGAAAGAATATTTTGTTCACTGATGAAGCCTGTTTCACGAGAAGAGGAATAACTAATTTTCATAATGAACACGTTTATGCAATTGAAAATCCTCATTCCATTAAAATAAACCATTTTCAACACGAATTCAAAATCAACGTTCGGGCTGGAATAATAGGAAATTTTATAATTGGTCCTGTCATACTTCCACAAAGATTAACAGGAGACATGTATTCACAACTTCTACGAAATACGTTGCCAAATTTGTTGGAAGATTTACCACTCCAACATCGGGTAGATATGTGGTTTATGCACGATGGAGCTCCACCATATTTTTCGGTGGATGTTAGGAATTTTTTAAACCAACAGTACCCAGACAGATGGATAGGTAGAGGTAATGATGCACCCGTGAATTGGCCACCACGTTCTCCAGACTTAACACCGATGGATTATTTTGTATGGGGTTATCTCAAGTCTACGGTTGACAAGACCCCTGTGAATACTGTAGAACAATTATGGCAACGTATCCAACAGGCGACGAATAATCTTACAGGCGATGAAGAAGTTATGCAAAGAGTACATTTCAACTTTTTGCGTCGTATAAATCTTTGTATACGTGAAAATGGTGAACATTTTGAACAATTCTTATGAAATATCTGTTAATCGTTTTATTATTAATTATGCTCTAAATCACTAAAATTAAAATTTTGTCGAAACCATGATAGGAATCGACTTTTGTCAAGAGTACCTTTTTTGTAGTGAATGAGTTGAATAATTTAGATTTCATATTGAAACTAATTTTTTTCCATTGGCGTAGGAGTTTTAGATGTTTATTTACTGAAAAAATCAAGTTCTACGCCCATGGAATGATATTCATTATGATTATGATATGAGTGTCATTGCCCGATTATCGATTTGAAAATTTCAACTTCAGAGCCGTCTAGCGCCCAAACTAAGCAACTTTTTACTGAGGTTAGTTTGCTTGTATCGAATTGTTTTGGTCTGAAGAATATGTGGTAGCTCTTTGTAAAGACCTTTTAAGGACACCCTGTATAATGACCGATGCGTCTGCATACGCTATCGGATCATGTTTGTATCAGATGAACAACCAGAATGAAACACAAGTTGTTGCTTATTATTCTAGAATACTTCATGGAGCAGAAAGAAACTATTCTGTTACGGAAAAAGAAGCTTTGAGTATTGTTGCTTCATTGAAACACTGGTATGTGTTAGTCTTAGGACATGATATTAAAATTGTGACAGATCATAAAGCTTTATCTTTCATTAATACTTCTAGACTTTTGAATGCTAAACTGTTGAGATGGAGTTTCTACCTCCAACAATTCTCGATCAATGTGGAATATCGTCCTGGTTCTGAAAATTATATAGCAGATACACTATCTAGATATCCTGAAGGAAGGATTTGTGTAGCAGAGAGACCGTGTGCTAATAGCTTTGAAGTGAAAGTAATTGAAAACAATGATCTTCATACTTGGGAAAAAATTAAAAATAATATTAATTACTTGCGAGATTCACAAAGAAAAGATACCTTTTGTAATGAGACTATTGCACAGTTGAATGATCTTCATAATACTAGGAAAAGAATCACGGATTGGTTCGTTATGAATGAAAACTTACTATTTCGACGGAATACCGATTGTTTTCCAAGTTTTCGGTTATGTGTTCCGAAGATTGAAGTTATAGATTTAGTTATGTCCCACCATGTACAGAATGGTCATTTTGGTGCAGATAAATGTTATTCATCTCTTAAGAGAGCTTTTTATTTTCCCAAGATGCAGAGTCTCATAAGAAAAATTGTGGGAAGCTGTGAGATTTGTCAAAAGACAAAGATTTCGTTGAAGTGCGTTGGGCAGATGCAGTCAGTCATAGTCGACAGACCGAATATCATGATAAGTATTGATTTAATGGGTCCGTTACCTGTTTCTAGAGGAGGAGTAACCCAATTGTTCGTGGTATTAGATGTATTCAGTAAAAGGGTGTCTTTATATCCTTTGAAAAGAGCTACAGCAAGTACTATTACTAATAGTTTAGGAAAGTACTTTGAGAACGTATCAAAGCCAGAAATAGCATTATCAGATAACGGATCGCAATTTTGTAGTAAACGTTATGAAGATTTTATGGGTGGTCATAAGGTGCACATATCACACACATCTTATTATTTTCCACAAGGCAACATGGTTGAGCGTGTAAATCGCGAAATTGGTAGGCTATTGCGCACTTACTGTCATTCGCAGCATCAAAAATGGGCTCATACGATTAAAATAATTGAATGTTACCTCAATAGGGTAATACATTCAAGTACTGGTTTTACTCCTGAGGAGGTACATTCAAATAAAGTCATGGAACTCAACGAACTAGGTAAGATTCCTTATCCTCAAATTGACCAGAAGGATATAAACATAATTTTGTTAGCAAGAGACACACTTTTGACACGAGCTGAAAAACGTAAATTGAATTTTGAAAAAGGAAAGAGAATTACATCATTTCATGTAGGTGAAAAAGTTTTGGTGAGACGTCATGATTTATCTTCTGGTGAAAATAAAGAAATTCGTAAGTTCTTTCTGCTGTTCCGGGGTCCATGTACAATACAGAGAGTTATCAATCATAATGCTTATGAGGTAATTGAGGATTCTTCAGGAAAATCACTTGGAGTGCAAAATATCTATAACATCAAGCCTTTCAAGGTACCAATAGATGAGCTTAATTGAATGCTATGCTGTAACAAGATTCTATGTCATTTGTGTAGATCTAATGTATGACGTTTATTATTTAGTATAGTTATAGTACAGGTTTTCGATTTTTTCCACTTGCAGGATGAACAGAAAACATAACTTTTATTTTTCAATATAACAAATGTCATGTTTTGTTGGGGGGTTAGAGTTTGTGTATTTGAGAATTGCAGTATAAACAAAAATATAATCATTAATTCTCAACATAATTATTGTATTGTAGTGTGTGTATAGTATTATTGGCATGTTTTTGTTGGGGGGGTTAGAGTTTGGGTATTTGAGAGTATTTGAGAATTGCAGTATTGACAAAAACATAACCATCAATTCTCAACATAATTATTGTATTGTAGTGTATGTATAGTATTATTGGTATGTTTTTGTTGAAGGGTTATGTAGCATAGTTGATATACATCCTGTATGATAGAAGGTTGAGTTATTTTGGTATCTAGGTGTCAGGTTGTCATGTAACGAGAGGTTGGAGATGAGCATCGAGAGAGATGTCAGGTGGAGAGGTTTTGACACGTTGATTCTCTCCTAGCTCTAAAAACTACACCTGTACCCCCCTGAATTTTTGAATAAACGAGCAAACGGAGAAGTTATATTCATTGTAAAGAGAGACTTGTTACAATACCAGCTGATTTTGAGAGATCTGGGAAGCATTCCTGTGTTCAGGTAAATTACTACTACTGTATAATGTATAATCGAACTCAATATTTTCAAAAATTTCCTCGTGGCAGGTTACATAGTGAGAAGTCTGCAATCCTGTTCTGGTAATTCTGAAATAATGAACCCTTGAATTCATTTATGATTCCTTCGGAATGGTTCTATCCATATATCGAGTGTTCCATATGAAAACAGCAAGAACAAGTTGATCACACGATATCTTTCAAGGTTCATGCCCAGAACTTATGTATCTTCCCTCGTATTAGAACACTCAAACTGTGCTTCCACGAATTCGCAATATAGTACATATTGCGCGCTGCATCTATTTTCCGGGTGTTTTTCATTGAGCAGCATGAACGTTCAGACTTTCAAATATCTGCGGTATAATGATAGTGTACAATGTGCCACGTTATATATATCGTCGCACAATAATATTCAATATTTCACACGAGTCAGAATAAGAAAAACAAGTATTTATATGACGTTTCTTGTCTCAAATCGAGCTGATCGAGGGAAATACTTATTTTAAACTTATATATTATCATTGTATTGCCATACCATACGATATGGTCCCTATAAACACACTCCTAACGCCTGCTCATGATACTCTTTGATAAACTATGCATTCCTATCGTTGCCTGGAAGTACTACCTAACAATAATTGTTCCTCTCATCCTCCTAGTTCAACTTATTCATATACTTAAATTCATCCAAGGTTGATCAAGCTTCAACTGAGTTCTACTGAATAAAAAGCGTCTGACAACCGTATTCAGATCCAAGTTGGAATATTGATGACTCATTTTTGACAACTGAAGGAAGTCAAATCCCAGGCCAATCATGTGTGAAATCACTCAACTGAAGAAATAACCATTTCTTGAATGAGAATGTCACCACATGAGATGATACTTTCAGAGAGATAAAAATATATCGTTGGGAGAACTCGCACCAACTGATTCATTCTACTCCAATTTTTTCGCCACAACAATATCATTTTCAATTTCCGGATAAGCAATTTTGATCAGCTGATATTTTCTTATCTTATTCAACTCATCAATATTCAGTGTAGAGAACGAACATTTTGAAGGAAACATATGTCACTGACAAATGCAGAATTTGTCATTCAGGATAAATTTCATGCGCAATGACATTTTGGAGCAGATCATGAATCTGTCCTCACTTCAAATATATTGAATTAATTTTCATGGAATCTCGTGAGAACGAAATGAACATACTAAGTCCTCTGTTAATTACAGACAGTATTTAGGTCTGACTCCAGCCACAATAGATTCTTGAAATACGAGTAGTAGTTTGCTGAAAGTGGAGAGAGGGAAGAAATTTATCACATCACATAACAAATTCCACATAGCAATTCTTTATATCCAATGAAGAATCAGGTAAGAACTCGAATATCATAAATCGATAGAATTCTTTTCGAGACAAGCTTCCTTGAATTATTTTACTGATTCCTGCACAGTTCTAGTTTCCAGGTGAGTTCATTTAGTTTTAGCAAGTTAGTGTACCACCACATACCTACATCCCCTTTTTTTTTTTTTTTTATCTGTGGACAACACGAAAAGGAAACCTATGATGTTCGAGGAACATCGTGTTAGCCAGCGGTGGAATTTTGGGAAAGAAGGAAGGTGTTGGAATTTTTCTTGAATGTTTGGGGGTTGTAAGCATCAGGAAAGACTTCACTAGGCAAAGAATTCCACAACTTTGCCGTTCTATTGATGAATGATGCTTGGTATAGCGATGTTCGACAGGTCTCGAGCCTGACAGTGTAGGGGTGACCAGCTTGAGCTCGTCTGGTTTGTCTACTAGGAATCGCGCGTGGTGGCATAATAGATGATATTTCCGTTGAGCACCGACCGTGAAAGTACCTATAAAAAAGGCAGAGATCGCCGACCTTTCTACGATGATCTAGAGAGGTCAATGATTTGGTGAGTGTTGTATCATCGACTAGGCGAATAGCTCTCTTCTGAATTGAATCTAAGAGCTTAAGCGTATGTTTGGGGGCTGAGCTCCAAACATGTGAGCAGTACTCCAGGACAGGTCGAATTTGTGCTTTGTAGATCATAAGCAGTTGCTGGGATGTGAAGTATCTCTTCGCACGGAAAAGAAAACCGAGTTTTTGTGAAGCAGTCTTCGCAATGGACCTCACATGATCGTCCCATGAGAGAGCACTGTTTGTGGTGACACCCAGCAAGGATATTGACGACCTCATAGGAACAGTGGTACCCGACATCATCAAATTGGGCATTGTGTGATCAGCCTTCTTGGTGAACATACAAGCTTGAGTTTTAGTTGCATTGAACTGTACTAGATTCTCAGATCCCCATTTCAGAATTCTTGTCAGATCCTCATTTAAAGCATCAACCTGTCTTCGCCTTGCACCTCTGGCCTCATTGGATGATATAGGGGCTCTAGAGGAAAAGGCGGAATGATGTGTACTATCATCCGCAAAGCTATGAACTGGGCTAGAGGTCACATTCAACAAATCATTGATGTGGAGCAAAAACAAAGTTGGTGCCAAGACAGAGCCTTGTGGAACACCAGCATTGATCGTCATTGTATCAGACGAGACCCCGTCTACCACCACGTAGAGTGATCTATCTGCAAGAAAACTCGATAGTAAAAGACACAGTTGGGGCGGCAAACCATATGACGGAAGTTTCGCTAGGAGGCCTTGGTGCCAAACTCGGTCAAATGCTTTGGAGATATCCAAGGCTACAGCCAGAGACTGCCCATGTTTCTCTATTGACACCTGCCACTTATGTGTCACATAGGCAAGCAGATCTCCAGTTGACCTCTGGTGACGAAAGCCATATTGCCGGTCGTTCACGATTCTTGAGCTCTCTAGATATCGGATGAGCTCGATGTTGATTGCTTTTTCCATTACTTTAGAGATCACAGATAGTAGTGCAATCGGTCTATAGTTGTTAGGGAGTGTATCTATAGTTGTTCTATTCGATTAGCACTAAAATTGCATGACATATACCCACATTTAGTCGATTCCATCATATAGAATCACCGGAAGTGGACGACAGAACAGTTGAACGCAATCGAGGACATACACCTTCATCTTCAACTCTTAGATATTCTGAAAAGTTTCTGTTTCCACGGATGAGATCATTTTAATATGATAATATGATATATAATATGATTGTAGGGTACTCTAGCCGAAATTATCCAAATAAACACTTGTGGGCTCATGAATTCATTTCTTTTCCATTTCTACATCAACTTAATACCTCCGTAACCATAAAACTTCTCTTTCCATTTTTCCTTCCTCTCTCTTACCGTGAGAAGCGTCATTGTCAAACATCACCAACGGAAATATGATCGGCCGGAAATTCAATTATCGACTTAAGGGGATTGACAAAAAAAACTCAATGAATCTTCACACTCTTCGCTGAATCACCTTGTATTGTCGACTATGACTGTCATAGAACTGCCTTTTCGAATGATTTTTCCATGGTCTTGATTACAATGCACATTGCTGCAGTAATAATGTCCAATTCTGGAATTCCAAACAAACAAAGAGTTGATTGCCTCGTAGAATTATTAGGAAATTGATGAATATTCCAGAATGAATAGCATACAGGTTGCTCCATTTGATATATCAGAGTTGCCACTGACTTCTAATTGAAGCGGCAACAGTATAATATTTTAGTTGGAAGTTCGAATATGCTTTCCATCAGAGTTCCGAAGTGATCCACCAGAAATGTCGTGTGCCACCAATTTGGGCCGGAATCACGATGAATCACCCCAATAAACCAGGTGTCCCAGAGCTTTTAGACCAGCAGATATGTCAGTTATCTGCGGCGAAGAAAATTTGAAGAAAAATTCGTCTCGTATGAGACCATGAGCTCGTTCATGCAGCATAGCTAAATGCACCCTCTGGCAAACAACCCCCGAGAAACCACCCCTGACTTTTGTTTTTCAAATTGTACTCCTATGTTTGTTTTGATCCAACTCACAGTTCATTCCATTCTCTATTCAACGAAACATCATAATATGTAGTTGTGGAGATGGTTAATCAAGGAAATCGAATTCGTTAATGGGCAGTATGAAAATAGTGGACCTTTGGCCTGAACGTTCTCCAGATCTCACGCCACTGGACATTTTCATCTGGAGATATCCGAAACGAGTTGTCTCCGAAACACAATCGATGAATATTGAAGATTCAACCCATACAATTCCTAAAGCTTTTTGAACAATTTCTGTAATATGATGTATCATTCAAAACACAGATTAGCTCATTAATTGATATTACAATTTTATTTCATTTTTTATTTGCCATGATACTGCATTGGATGAGAAATGAAACGGGCTGTGAGTTGATCCAAAGCAATTATTTGAGAAATGAAAGTTGGGGGTGGTTTCTCGGGGGTCGTTTGCCAGGAGATGGATTTTGCTATGACGCATGGACGAACTTATGTACTTGTACGACACGTATTATTTTCAATATTATTTCCTGCGAAACTGAAATATCTGCTGGCCTGGAAGATCTGGGACACCCGTAGGTATAGTATAGTTCGAGATACATCAGTCTAACTTGACAGTTATAGACTCGGGTATAATCTATTCAAATTTCAAAAATCGATTTAATTTCCGGTAGTTCGGAAATGTTTCGCAGAACTCGAACGCCTACCCTTTGTGAGTACGATGTGAGGCAAGATAAGAGGGGTAGTTTCCCTAAGAAAAATCACCCGGTAAGTAGCGTGCATTCACTAATGCGTACACATACATCGAGAGCGATCGGGTGCGTGAGCCTGTCTCGTTTCCGCCCCGCCCACGTTTCGAACTCCATAGCGCTCCCCATCATCCATAATTATCCACCAGTAGCTATCTACATAATTTGAAAAATATATTGAACGCACGAGAACCAGCGCGAAATAATGGATTTTTATTGCGAGAGGCTAAAAGCAGGAAACGTGAAAAATAATGAGAATCTATCGAAGATACTTTAATAAATTATCCGGTTGTTCCAAGTTATAACTGGTGAATCTACCCTAGTTCCAACCCAAATAGTAGATGAACCTTCCATATCGACATTCAGATAAACTCGTTCCGAAGAGTTTGATGTAATAATTCTGCAGGAATGAAAAACTATTCATTCCTTGAATACATTGAATGTTTTATTTTACCACCTTCGATTTGATGTTGACTCTACGTTTCTGAAAATGGAAAATTGCCGTATGAGGATTGATCTATGATCTTTTCCAAAATATCACTGCGTTCGAAATCCACCTTTCAGACACCTAAGAAAGAAATTCCTGGATGGTCTTCGATTCCTCTCAATAATTTTCGAAAAAGACAGGAATATATGAATATATTTCGAATTCTACCTTCTTCAATATTCCTGGAATCACTGCAACACATCCATCAACAATTATTTCGCAGTGATATCAGGAAAGTTGGAAAATGTGTGGAGATTTTGCAATCGCTCCAGAATTTGCAAGCCTTCTTTATAACCGTCATGCATTCTCTCTGAGCTAAGATTTCTCTGACGATTATTAGCTCATAGAATTGAAAATTCTGGAAGAAATTGTGATAGCTTATATAGAATTCGAAAATAAACTGATTTCTTGCTCAGATGTTGGTGAATATTCAATGAAGAAAAAATCGAGAAAGAATTTTTTATTGGATTTTGGAACAATTGGTATGGTTTCCATATCGCAACTGATGAAACTGATAATAGCATGCAAAAATCTGGTGAATTATGATGATATACTTGACTGACAGCCACGTCGTTGCACCGATCTCTTTCATTTATCCTCTCTGCACTTGACAGGAAGCAGAGATTACTCACCTGTCGGAAATGATTCATAAAATACCATACCATACCATCATTCACTTCACCAAGATTTTTTTCATATGAATACTTCGAAGGTGCTATATTTGATGTTGATGAGTTTGTTGTCAGATTCGAATTTGTTTCTTCTATTTATATGTAATATGATTTAGGGAAGGATTCACATAATATCGAAAGTTCTCAGTTCAAATACTGGTACATCAAAAAGAGTATTCATAGTACTCATTTGTCTCGGGATATGAGAGTAATTTCTGACTTTTTTGTCCATCGAATGTGTATGACATTTAACAGCTTCTTCTCGATGTAACGTTTTGGAACCGTAAGTTACCGATCATAATACGGAGCTGCAATGTTCTATGAAGCTCTGTGGACTCACTCTAAATCAGATCACCTTGTAAGATATTTAATGTCAACACTGAACACCGTTGATCACGAAAAATAATGTACTCTATTTTTGTTCTGTTTGTTTTGCGTGCCCTCGGCGACATTTTCTATTAACCGTTTTTGGAATCCGTGTTGATTCAATTGATGATAATGACAGCTGCCGTAATTATGTTTGAGATATAAATTGAGCGACACGCACGTTCTGAATAATTTGATGGTACTATATAGTTCGACTGGGCGTCACGAACATTGTCGAATTGATGCGTGAAACTGAAACCTCAATCATACAAAAAAGTCGAATGTAGACATTCCAAGAATTTGTTTTGAGCGTTTTGCTTCACGTGCATAATCTCTCACCGTTACAGAGAACACACCCAAACTGATCCCTACCATGAGTGGGCTCTTGTGTGGTCAATTCTCTTTTCAATTACTTCTGAATTGAATGTCGCAAACCAAGTTCACAATTCCAACAGTATTGAAATAGAGACATTTGTCATAATTCACAGTGATCGATTCTGTTGAAGTGATACTCTGGAGGACAATGGCCAGTGCGCAGTCTAGTAATCCATCCCAAGTCTTCATTGTCTCAATTGGGAAGGCCTTCAGTTTCTTTTATAGGTACTAGTCTTCCACTTCGTCTTATATCCGTCACTCCATTCCGTTATCCATGTGGACTTCAGAGCGTTGACAAAATAATTGTAGATCAGAACATTCTTCGTTTGTACTATTTCGTGGAGCGAACTCCTTCATTCAACTTCCGATTCTCTCGTGATCCGGCACCCAAATCTGACTGAACTGAGCTGCCAATTGCAAGAAGACTAAATTACCAAAACTGGTGTCATTGTACGTTAATGTATGATCGCAACGTTCCGACAACTAGCTCCAAGCATATACCTTGGAAACTTTGCATGACATCATGTTATAGATTAGGCTTCTAGAAGTCTCACTATTATCAACTATTCTTCTCACTACTATAGAATCGATAGCTTCAGTTACGTGAGAGCATGCCGAAACTGTTTTCACAAACTGAACGATCAGTCGTTCGTTCCGTTCTAAAAAATTCACAGAATTCTTCGCTGTGGTATGTATGTTGACATGAGAGAGTTTCATATGATTTAGCTGAATAGCTAAATACAACAAACACACTATCCAACCGGAGGTTCATGAGTCATCGTTGAAAATGCAGCCATGCCGTACCTAATTGGAATTGTGAAGTGAAAAAGATCTGAAATAGCTGTTATCTCTTTGGAGAGTTTGTTGTTCAATCTGCAGTACTAATATTCGATATATCACTCCATACTCGAACTTCTTGTATCGATGTTTTGCGATGCTGTCCTGATATTCGCGAATCGCGCGTTTCATTACCTACTATATGATGCTATACCAGTGCCTCTTGTAATTTCGTTACGATGAGCATGTGCACATATTTTAAGAATATTCCTCTTGCAACTGTTGCCACCCAAATTTCTGAAGGATTTCTTGAAAGGAGAATACATAACTTCGTGATGATTCTAATTGCAGACAAAATACACGGTCGGAACTAGAAGTATTTGTTGACTACAGTGTTGAAAATGAATCTGAGAGAATACCACTTCCTACTCAGAGTGAACCACTGCAATTGATTTACATGCATGATCACCAATGATCACCAATTTCGATTACTTGTATTCTGTTGTCTGAGGTAATTGAGTGGTAATGCCCTGACCTGATATATAAAAATTAGACTCACAGTTTCGGAATATCCCATCATCATGATAGGAGATGACGAGATCATGATAATTCGCTTGAGTGACTCATTCATGCATCAAGATCTTGGCCGACTCTCGAAGACGGTTTTTGTAACGATATCAAATGTTCGTTATTCGAGTTTCATCCACAATGCAACCCCAAGCAATACTTCGAAGATTCCCCAAGGAGCAGCACGGTCTACCGGCGACCTAACTTCTGACTTCCCCAGAACCCGATCTCCTAGTTAGAAACTCGTTAGCTGTTCGACGTATATACTCGACAAAGACGGTACTCTTTTTGTCTTGCTCGGGTCGGGGCTGTGTATATCGTCATTATTGTAGTGCGTGTCGCCTAATTGTGATCTAATAACGGTTCAGCAGCCGCGCTCCTCATAATTGAGGTGTATGCGTGAGCTTTCCCGGCGGTTTTCCACTTTGCGCCATTTGCTGCTGCTGCTGCTGCTGCTACAGCTACGCGAGAGCAATTAGCGGAAGATTTTCCGGCTTTGCGTGTCGCAACTTTTTGTCGGTTAACGGATTTGATTGGCCGCCGTTTCGCCAAGTTTCGGGTCCGCAAAAACTGTCATAATCGTACATTTCCGTATCGAAGTTTTATAAACGTTGCATAAGCAATAGGCACCCCACTTCCCATTTTTATCGCGCTTGACAGAACAATTTCATGCAAAAAATATGACGAAGGGTTTAATTCAGCTTTTATGAAATGGAAACTGTTCCTATAATATGATGTGAGACAATTGAAATACCCTCAATGTCCAATTGAGATTTCTATGGATTCATTTCGCCTTCTATTGAATTATTACTCGGAAGAAACTCTTGGATAACTCTTGGTGGCCATTTCGGGTAGCGAGGCTGATGGGGAGAGAAGTGAAGATGCAATGTCATTTTTTATGCCGACTCACTAGCGTGAATTTCGTTGATGAACAGTTTCATCGAAATTCTAGTTATGATTCACTGCGCGACGTGATTTTTTGAGAATGACTCACCCTGAATACCTCTGAAAATGACACATAGTGTTAGAAAATTCATTGAACACGTTGATTTTGATCGAGAGGGTTTTCTTTCTTTATCATTCCACGAATCGTTGAGATTCGTATTACTACACCTTGACCCCTACACACCATCCTTCAAAATGGTTGATTGAAAAGACCAACCTTGTGATCGTCATTGGATGAGCGATTTCACCAGGAATTGAGATCTGTAATTTTCAGTTCTGATTTCTGATCCTTCGCATATAGGTGAATTATCAATGGAATGTCCTTCCCGATGACGTTTCAGAATGTGGGTCATTCCATATGCCATTTGTAAATTCTGGATGGTGGTGTGTAGGGGTGAGTGATACGCATCTCAAAGATGCGTCATAAGATAGGGCATTTAGTGCATTCCGATTTGGATTGACGTGTTTCCTAAATTCATGATTCCTGTGTGATTTTCTTTAATATCGACCTCCTCATAAAAATGAAATCCTGAAATGAATCTATAAGTACCTGGAACTTTTCAGGTGCTTACATATTCTCAGATAGATGTTGAAGTATGTTTCATCATTGGAAAATAAATTATTTGGATGAGCCTTGATGGCCTTGATAGTCTCGCACCTCTCTTCGTCTACCCAATTCTCAGAGAATTGACTGACAATTTGAATGAACCATCTAAATCAACTCTCTCAATAAATGTTTCTTTATTCAAGAATTCAGGATTTCAGGTGGTGCACGACGAATTCGATTTGGACAAAATTCTTCCAGTAAATTTATCACGGCTCCTTACTGATACTGAAACACTCATTTTGAATACTCAAACTTCAACTCTCCTTGTGATCAGATCAATTTTTAGCCCAGCTACACTCTATGTTTGAATGTATAAATTCATAGCCATCAGATACTCAAGTGAACACATGGAATTGAGCCTGTGTACGAAATTTCCATTTCGTATCATGGTTTTTGGGAAATCCTTTTGGGATATATCATCTTCATCAGCCTTCAGAAATCGCAGCTAACTTAGCAGCCATTACTCAATACTCAATCAATATGCACAAGAACTATCTTATCATTCTTCATTGTGGGGATCAATGACAAATTTTGTCAAGTTGATGACCATGGATCGCTCGGTGTGAGTGTTACACACCGATTCTGAGAGACGTTCTATTCCGTATATCATAGATGACAGATCCAACAATCTCTTCTGGAAGAGGTACCCAACATTCTGGCTATTCCGGAAGTTCGAAAGATTAGTCTTGTGAAACCGCAACATAAATTAAATGAATATTCGCGAGGGATCGCGTGATAAATCACCGACAAAATTTCCTTCTTCAAAATCCCTTTTTATCGGCATCAGCGTTTTCATTCATTGGGAACAGAAAAAATGACGAAGTGAAACTTTCACTTGTTCTTCTCCTCGATGCCATCTATCTTGTGGGCGAACAGAGGCAGCATCACTGATGCTAGGATTCGTGCCCTCGAAATATTGTCAGAGAAAACAGTAGCGTATCGAAAAAAAAATACTGAATTCATACATAGAATCAACCAACCTGAGAAAGTCATGTTATGAGTACACGGTATACAACAATCAAGAAATTATAAGCATTTTCTGAAATTTAACATTTTCATCATGGTGAAATTTGACAGGCGTCAAATGAAATGAAAATAAAATTCGTTTCAACGAATCATATCGAGACAGAAAGAATCGATGATAGAAAGAGATGAATCAATGTTCACATATTGATGTAATAAAGTTTATTACATCAATGTTCACATAATGTTCTCTGGTACTCCATTTTGGTGTTATCAGTCGATGAGAATCGTTGGAAATGACATGATAGGCAATGACGTGTTGGAAGACAACAAGGTTGTTAATTTATCATTCAACAGTTCACATCATTCGGAAGTAACACACTGCAAAGTTGCAGGAACGAATAAGACTTCAACATTCAATCTTTACATCATCATTTCGTGAACTCCTCAATATTACCTTCATTAGAAGAGGAATCTCTTGAGATGACGCGAAACAAATGATTTCTTGAAAATTCACAGATCAGCATTTAGTGTGTATATTTGATGATCTTTCTTGTTTAGTATTTCGATCGGTCTGTGAGTTGTTTCCTTTTCATTTTCATTGATGTGTGGTAGGACAGTTGATTAGTGAAATATAGATTATCGTGTGTATGTATCTATCAAGTGACTAATACTTTATTTTTTTTCATCTGTTGACAACACGAACGGAAAACCTATAATGATCGATCGAGGAACATCGTGTCAGCCAGCGATGGAATTCTGGAACAGGAGGAAGGTGTTGGAATTTTTCGAATATCGAATAATATCGAGGCCAAATCTCCGCTACTGATCGTTTCAGCGGAATCCAGCTGCCTGACTGTCGCCCGATAATACTCCCGATGAAATCGTTCTCCGAAAGAAGACACCTTTTATGTTTTTCGATGATCAATTTGAATAAAACGGCGCCTCTACACCCCCTCTTCCTTTCCACTCCGCTCCGAGAAGAACATGATGAATGATAGGATGACGCGAATCGTAAAGTTTTTCGTCGTTCGAGACGAACACGGAATCGCAGAATGCGGCGCTCGTTTTGAGACTATTGTGCACATCTGCATTGTTCACGGCATACTGAGAAGTCATGAATACGACTCTTTCCATTGCGATGTTTTAAGGATTTTCCATTTCCACGAATATCATTCAACTTGCTATAATTGTGAAGCAAGATGACATCGCACCAACGGAAGACTCTTCGTAAATGGAAATATGGCAGGATTGAATGATCTGAATGATGTGGAGTGAATATAGACGTAATTATAAATGATCTGTGAGAGATTCCATAATTTCATTCACATCGCAGTTCGTATCACGAATATATATATATATATATATATATATATATATATATATATATATATATATATATATATATATTATAACATAGATATCTAGATGACGAAACTGCATGTGGGAGACCAATTGGATACTTCTCATGGCAGTCATAATGTGAATGAAATTCCAATAATGTCTGTCACTTGTGAATGTATTCTTGACGATGAACATAATTCTTCCATAAACTTCTACAAAGATAATGGTAGGTCTGTGGATCATCAACATAAATGAGCAAATCACAACAGCACAGATTATCAAAGAATGTTCCTCCAAAAGAATATATTACAAATAAACAACTTGACATTGTAGAACTAATCGCAGAAGAAATTAAATTGAATGATATCGATTCAACAGAAGAAATCCAACCAAAAAATCTCCACGATGGAAACACGTCGAAACGGTTTTCCTTCTAAACAAAAAATCGTGAAAGTTGCATTATTGCACTATTTCAACATCTTCACGTTGGACAAACTGAAAGAATCATCAAACGTGTCATTCACGAAAAACTCCAACACCATCTTTCCCTCCCAAAATTCCACCGCTGGCTGACACGATGTTATTCGAACATTAAATGTTGTCAACTGATAAAAAAACAGATAGTAACCACTCATACTGTTCCAATCATTCATTTTATCGATTGATGAAACCTTATTTCAACCTATTTCGTATGGTGAGATGTAAACTAGATGTGTTGATGAATTATTTGCCAACGTGAGGATATCTTGATTACTTTTTTACACGGCTTACATCAGGAGCCATTACTCATTCCTCACGGTTTCATGCAATCATGGACTAAAGAAAACTAAAATAATTATGTAAGTAGATTGGGTTGTCCTGCATTGGATGATGGATAAAATTGGATGATATTGGTTGATGACTAAAAACTCGATGAAACATAATGGAAATGTCGCAGAAACGAATTTATTCTGATCATGATTTAGGAAGATGCAAAAATTGTAGCGTGTTTGAGATAACATGTGCAATCCATACATGCCCTACAGCTGCAAGAATAGACAAAATGTTTCTCATATGACCACATATCTGTAAGGAGGTGCTTTGAGACCTTCAGACCCAACCATCGGGCCAATAAAGGTGATCAGGAAAGAACATCAGTCTTCTATAAGGATTCTGGAGACAATCTAAATAGAGTTGCTGAACAAACAGCCAATATACTCATATTGAATATGACTACGATAATCCTTTCAGGGTGATCATAGCTGGTCATCATATAATGGGAGTTGGGCAAATGATTATATGAAGAGTGATATATGGCATGATATGAGAATGACTCCAAGTGGAGAATAGATGTCTTTTATCCTCGGAACTCCCGGGCCCTTGCAAGAACTTCTCTCTAGGAGTTGTTGTTTCGAGCTGAAGCAACAGCTACCGATATCTGCACTCCAGAAAACCTATGTACTATGCACAACGACAGCAGAATGACACCGAATACTCCTTTCATCCAAATCAGTCTGGATTTGAGAACAATTCCTGAAGCATTGACAGTGAGCGTGAAATTGACTATAACTTGGGTACGAGAGCACGAGGAAACTGAAGGAAATGACAGCAATAAAGTGCTCGATGAAGGATCTACCAGACCAACACTCTAACCATAGCTCTTCTGTGACTCACCAAGGAGCCATGTCAGAGACTAGGAAAAAGAACAGGAAGAGTCCTACTGGAATCATGTTCCCGGTCAACTATGAGTTTATAAATCACTCACGTACGACGACAAATATGGTACAAATAGATGTAAGTGATTCAAATCATGCTGATAACAGGTCACCTGAAGAGAAGCACAATGTATTTTTGATATCCTCCTCATTTTTCCTTTCCGTTTTCATCAACTTCATCGATACCACTCTTTATTCTCTACGAGATCGTCTTCAGGGTGTCACGGACCGTTGTTCTCTCTCCAAGGAATCATCAATCAATTTTCAACGTCGTGGTGAATTTGACAGTTTGAGTTCGTTAGAGTTGCTCATATACGAATCATGGCAAATAACATTCCAAGATGGCTCTGTTTTCAATCTTCCTGATCTCATCTTCATGAATTAATTATCTGTGGTATCCATATTTTCCTAGGCCATTTCTCCTACAAGTTCAAGTCGAATTCAACTGAATGTTGGATCAAGTACTTCCAGGCCATTATCGGAGACAGGCGAATACGTTATTATATCGGTAGACCGTACTACAAGGACCCCGTTGGAGAGAAACAATTGAAAGTATCTGAAGCGGAAAAGTTGGCGCGTGTTTATTACCGTTGTTTTGCCGTAACGCGAACGTGCGTTCGTCACAAGAGAGTGCGATTTTTGGGGAGTTTATAGAGCGTACAAGGGTATGATGAAATGTGCTTACTTGATGTTTGCAATTGCTGATGACGTTGTTAAGACAGCAGCCGTAAACTTCATTAGTGATTCCCGTTCCTCAAGTCGTTACACACGTTTATTGTAATGCAGATAAAGCACCGACATGATTAAACTGTCTTCTCAGCTCCATCTTTCCTCTCTCATCATGGTTTACATAGAGACGAGAATTATTGTTGTCGTCACAGATATTGTTATGTACTCAGTTGGAAAGGTGTTACACAATATACACAGAAGTCTATCGGAATATTTCACAAGACGAGGACAAAGAGAGGGTAGGGGGATTCTCCACAGCCACTGAATTTCGAAAAATATATTCAAAACAAAAATGGTATCCATAGTCACAAAAATTCAAATTACCGGAACAATTGATAGCTAGTAGTCTTGTACATGAGCGAAATATGGACGATGGGAGAACAAGATATGAGAGAAAAGAGTCATGAGAAGTATTTTTGGAGGAATCGAAATAAATAATAGGAATGGCGGGGACGGAAAAACAGATTGGTAATGGAGATATATTCACTCATCGAAACCTCAGAGCTCATAGAGTTCAATGGTTGAGACATATCACGAGGATGCAGGAACATGCAAAAAGTATTGCGCGAAATGGAGGTACGAAAAGAATAGGTCGCTCAAGATAAATATGATTTTGAAATGTCAAGAGAGACATACAATTTGCAGGTGAGAGAAATTGGCTAGAGGAAGCAAATGATCGAAAACGGTGGAAACATGTTTTGAAGATAATCGAAGCCAAGAGCCTGCTAGGTCAGTAGAATTATTGCTATATACAACCCTATATGTTCGGTGGCACGACGCGCTGGTTCTTATACATAGAATGTTCGATCCAGGTTCGACTCTCTTTGTGATAACTCTTTCTCATTTGTTGCCACTAAATGTGTAATTTTCTCATGTGTTTTTCTTGCAAAAATAATTGTGAAAGTTATAGAGAAAGTTTAGTCTCCTACCCTCGTATAATGGTCATCATTTTTTTTTTACTGTTGACTACACGAAAGGGAAACCTATAATGTTCGAGGAACATCGTGTTCACCAGTGGTGGAATAATGGGAGAGAAGTTAGGTGTTAGACAACTATGCCGTTATATTGATGAATGATGCTTAGTAAAGCGATGTTCGACATGTCTCGAGTTTTCATCCTCGAAAGTCATAGCCATCATCATACGCTCACTGAAGAATATACCATTTCAAGTGTGACGATGAATGTATGATGATGAACCTCATAGCGTGTTTGATATTTTCAGTGACAGAATATGAAAGCATGTCTTATCAATCATTCAAGACTCCGCATAGGTCTCACTAGCCTGTTGCATAATTCTCCATTTTAATGTATCTACCAGACGATCAAGCGAATATCAAGTCTTATCTTCGTATAAAACATTCAGGTTGAGTGTCACCTTGACGACATTGAAGTGTTGGAAATGTATTATTCTTTGGAAAGGCACTGTTCAGGGTTGGAATTCGGAATAATAAAATTAAAATTCGTCGGTTGTTTTCGTCTCTTTGCTGCTGATAACGCGAACAGGAAGGTAATCTGAGAGGTCTTCGATAATAAAATGCGCTACTGAAATGAATTACTGCAGGACTTGATACAAATTACATATTTCCTGGGAATTCATACGAACCTAATGTACTCGTATTTGTGGAAAAATGAAAATGGTGGAATTTACCTAATTTATACTCTCAAAGAACACTGCTAACTTGTGTTTACCCAAATGATCGATCAATGAGAATGCTATAAAGGAAGATACGAATAATCGACATGTTGGTCGACATATATGGCAATGTTCGTATTTTTGAAGAACGACAATAGAGATTAATTCTTCAGTTTGGAATTTCAATGATATTTTGTCAAACATCCTATTGGAATCACTCTTCATATCTCGCAGTCAGTACCTCAATATGATTCCGAAGTGTATTGGGTGAGTTGGGTGGATTGATATCATCTTTTCAACTTCAAGAAGCATGAAGGATGGTAATTGAGAATCAAGCTGGCTACCACGATACAACTATGACAATAATTCCAACTCCGAATCAATTCACTATTGACTTTTTCCAACACTAGCCATAGAACCTGCCATTATCTAGTCATATCCAAGGCGTGAAGGTACTTTTCTTCACCAAGGTAGCTCTCAACATTTCATGAACTAATAGGTCATAAACACAAAGTCTCCTATGGCTCACTTTTCAACTCAACCATTTTTTCCGCTTTTGTACAATATAAATATTTGCGCAAAGTTGTTTTGCATTCATACCCAACCAGAAACCAGTTTATTATTATTCTTCCGAATGACCAACTCGATTGATTTCGTATAGGAGCTCTGTATACAGAGAGGAATATTCATAATAACGTTGCGGCAGCATTGAAAATTCTCTATGAATAAATTCCAGTTCGAAATGGAAACAATATCACATTAATATTTCTCCATTACCTGCATGCATTTTGGATACCACTTACACCAGTGACATTTCCAGTCCAGTTCATATACCAGTGAACAAAATATGAAGTATCAAACACATTCTGGCTGTTCAAAATCTTCTGAGATACAACTGTTCATATATGATCACAAAATTCGTCAAAAATTCATTCATTCTCTACGAGTCAATGAGTTCCTCTGATAGGGCACTTCATTCGACAAATCCCGTATATTTTATAACGACAATTGTTGTACTGCACTCGTTCGTGACGGATTTCTGGTTTATTGATGACAGTCATCTCGAAAATCTTTCGAAACACAAGCTCTCAATCAAGGCGAACATGGCATCAAAACGGGAACATTGTATCAATGAAGAAACCCCCATTCTGCCTTCCCTCATCATTATCCATCAGTTGGCGAGCCGTCGCACAATAGACCGGATTAATCAACGGGGAGTTTTTGTTGGAATCTCTGCAAAAAGGAGTTCTGCACCCGAGAGCTATCATTTCGAACTGACGGAACGAGACCGGAATCTGGATTCTGCAAATTTGTCATCTATCGATCGCAAGATATTCTTGAACTGCTATTTCGAGTGTTTATCCTCATATTTTGCATTTGAGTGTATTGTGTAACCAATCAATATGATGAATACTGTTTTGAGGTTAGTCGAGGAAGTAGTATGGTAATTTTCGTCAAGACGAAAAAGGAGTAGTGAAGTGTGGACAGAATAATGATCTGCAACGAAATGTTATTGCAACTTTCAGATACCTCTGAAAGAGAAATTTCTTAATTGACAGTGAATCGTTTCACCTCAGAATTCTCAGAACCTCAGAATTACCATTATGAACAGAAATGAATATGATGATGAAATAACGATGACACGATTTTCGTCGAACATTATAGAATTCCTTTACCTGTTGTGGAAAGATGAAGAGAATGCAATGCCTGGCTGGAAAAATAACAGAAATAATATCACGGATGGAAGAAATCACCATCGTTCCAACATTAATAGAGACATTTACGATCGACAATCAAAATGAAAATGACGACGGATTTCCATTCTGATTTCCGGGACATCATCTAGCGACTGTCGACATAGCGAAAAAGAGAGGTCTCCGGTTAACATATCAAATAACAGCTACTTCGAATTTTCAGGAAAGAGAAGTTCATGTATCCATGTCTGAGAAATAATGAATAACGGTATACGTTCCTGAAGGATATGAGAAATTCATGAGAATAATATGATGCTCATCTCAAGATATATATTCGCTTGAAGTATGATCTCAGAATGCTGTTCCTCCGTACATCAGTTCATATTACATGCCCTTTTCAGAAAATATTCATTCATCTCTTCCAACGTTGTCATTGACTATATACTGCATAGGTAAACAAATAATGAACACTGTCTGTGAGTTATTCGAGCAGGTGGTACAATAATTCTCCCAGCTTTTGTGTGGGATTTTCTGTTCTTGTTTCTGAAAAATGGAATAGACGTCATCATAAGTATTATAATATATTTATATCAGACAGATTTGTGATCTGCCCCGAAATGTCTCTGCATTTAGAGGTAAACTCTTAGATACCATTCGCATTTTAACGGAACCATTTACTTGTGCATCTCGAAAATCACAAGGAATAAACCTTCAGATACCTTGAAGAGAAATTCTCCATTCGTCAGTGACACCTTGTTTTATTGAAAAATTTGGGAAAAATCAATTTTCAATAAAAACAAAACTTCTACTCATCTTAGTAGACGTTTCGGGAACGAATCAGCTCTCGATTTCAACACCATTCGAATATAATAATTTTGCGAAGAGAAAATATGGGAAAAGAATAACGAATTCAATGAGACGATAAAAAAAAGGTGTTCCTTGAGAAGAAATATAAATTTCTATCGTATCTCCAGAACCATACCACGGAGAAAAATCGAGTACGCCAGTGAATCCTGTGCAAAAAATCAAACGAAGTTCTAAGCTCGACATTATTTCCAATGACTTCGTAGATGTAGAAGGGGTCCCAGGAGGATTAATTTTGAAAATCGCCCCTTTTTTTCTTCAACGGAAACAGTTATGCAAAAACTGATCAGACCATCTTCAGTTTCGAGGTGAAGTTGGCCAGAAACGTGAAAACCAGAAGGCTTCATGTTCAATAATAATCGAGAAACCTGGCAATCTCAACCGAATTGGGATAGACTGTACATCACTAGTGAGGATCGTTGCATTAGTATTAAACCAATTATTCATAAAAAAGAAAAGTGAATCATTCGCATTTTAACGGAACCAAAATCTTGTGCATCTTGATAATCACAAGTAATGTTATGTGCAATTTCATGCCATCCATTTATACTCGCTCGACAAATTCTTGCTCTGTATTTCCATCCACACAGAAAATCAGCATCACAGTCTTCTCCGACCAGCAGCTACACGAACATAAAAACGGACAGTCGATGAAATGAAAACGAGTGTGTTGTTAGTGTTGTTGACTGTTTGCATGGAAAATGTTCTCAGTGATTTCCTCAATCAAGTCATCGATGTGGATGACATCTTATCCGAAAATTTCATGCCGAGTTACTTGCTGATGCTCGAAAATCCTGACAGCGGAAGACAGGCCGCGAATTCTACCAATCAGACTACCGGCAGCGACTTGATACATACTCTGGAGTCGGATGGAAGTTTCGGGAATGCAATGGAGACCATGAATTTTCATAGGTTTGTGTTCTGTAGTAAGTAATCGCTTCAAGGAGAGATATAGAAATCAACGAAGAAGATTATCTAATAATCGGTATCCAGCTAACCAGATATTACAGTGAAGTTTTAGGGAAGCACAATGTAGATATGCGACCTCGCAATGTTGAGACGAAAAATGTGATGTGAAAAATTTGTCATTGGCGAGTTCTGTACGCAACATCAATAGTCATTTCAATTTAAGTGACCATGCATAAGAAAACCTCTTGATCTAGAAAATCTGGTTCAATCTGAATCAAACTTCAATGAACACCCCATAGAAGTTGCATCCATTTGACTTCTTGTTCCAACGATTTCTATATACATTTCAAGGTTGATGATAAACCAATACATGTGCAGAAATTTTCTGGCTGAACAAATCGTTTCAAATCTCACCGTGAATCGAATAGAACGGAGGATGGGGCATGTTACGCCAGGTATAGGAGAAGAGGAAAGTTCCTCCAATAATAATTTGGGCATCAAAAGAAACCTCATCACTGACGAGGGATCTTCGGCTTATAGAGATTGGCTGTCAAAGTGAGTTAAATCCGTGGAATCGAATATCATTATCATCGAATGTTACTCGTAGGAGTACTACTTTAGAAGACGTCTACCGTAACTTTGAACAGGCTCAGGATAAAGATGACGACGAAGATGAGGATGGCAAAGTAGAAGAGTTGGAAGATGATGTGTCACCTGTAGAGAATCCTGAAGTGAGGAATCCGGCGACCCTCAAACATCGAGGTCACGGTGGAGAGGAAATTTACTACTCAGCAGGTAAATAAGATTTTCTGTGAATGGTGTGAACAAACCGAGATAACATGCAAGATAATTCGATTTTGCTCATATTCTTTAGAACCGTGTGAAAAAAGATTTTCGATAGCTTCCTGCTCTCTGCTGAGGAATTGATAATTTTGATTAATTATGCGAGCCTCATGAATGGCACTTCGAAGAACTCAATGAGATCAAAGTTTGAATCCGACTTATCAAGGAGGTGATGAATGAGTCGAGTCGAACGAAGTCGATGGAGGAAATTATCATTCGAAAAGAAATAATAGATGAGAAAACATAATTCACTAATTATTTCCCCAATGAGTTGCGATTTCAATTTCAATTTCATTCAGAAATCGAAGCCCTTACGATTTCAGTAATTGTTATAATCACAGTTGGTGGAATTCTTAGAGAAACTTCAAAGTTGCTAGGGGAATATAACATTCGAAAATGGACGAAGATTAGTGTGAATGAAGATAACTATACTCGAAATTACCTTGGATGAGTCGTTCTCAGATTCTTTTCATCGAATTATACTCGGTTTGAAGTATTAAGAATATGGATTGCTCTTGAGAATTTCTCGTTGATAATATTTCATTGGGGTTCTAGCTGGAGGAGGACCTTCATATGGTGGGCACGAATTTGGGGGAAGTCACAGTGGGTATGGGGGTCACAGTGGCCTTGGAGGAGGCCATAGTGGATTTGGAGGAGGCTATCCTGTCCATGATTCTGAAGGTAATATTCTTGTCATGATTTCTGCCAAGAAGTGATCAATGAAAACGACGTTAAAAGCCTTTTGGAACGAGATGGAAGTGGGATCATAGTCATTCTCTTCTATTCAACCTTTTATATTTCATTGATGAGTTTAAGTATGTCCGTTCTATTGACACCAATCTGGTCATATCTGGATAGTGATGAAGTTGGGAGAGATATGATTTTTTTTGCGTTCATATCCCTTCGCGCTGCGGTGATGAAATTTCATTGCAAGAACAAAATCTAGTAACTCTATAGACGTTCCAGAACTGTATCAACAAAACGCACAAACTTTCATCGGACATTTCCGTTTTGGAAAGCTCTCGACTTAGCCTGATTGTGACCAACGAATTGATTTTCTTCTCATTTGAACTCAATTCAATATTACATTCTCTTGCTCATTCCAAAAATAAACGAATTCTCGAAATCTTATTTCCAAGGTCATTCGGGGTACGATGAAGGCTCTGTACAAGTTCATCAACCTGTCTACGAGCCACCGCCACCAAAATATCAGGTGCACCAGGTACACAATTACTACAGCAAAGGAAAGGATTTGGCAGATTTATTCGAGGTGGCGCTAACGGCGCTAGCGTTCTTAGCCTTCAAAATGTTCCTTGTCCATGTGATCATGTGCATCAGTTCACTCGTGAGTATTCAATAATCAGTATTCAATAATATGATTCAACTCTACACTATCGTCGACACCCGATGGAAACTGCGAGAAATTTCCCAAGAATCTTCTACTTTGAGCCTTGATGGAGGAAATCCATTGGTGACGGAACTCTGTCTAGCTCACCCCCAATTCCTGAGCGAATTTTTGATACTAACAGTAGGTAATGATTCTGCTGTATGTATTGGGTAGCTCCGGAGACAAATGATCATGTTCATAATCAAGGAATTCCGCTTGCCTAATCATATTGAATCTTTGATGCAGCCCTTTGCAACTCAAATCAACACAAAAGAGGAACTGCATCAAAGATCCAATAGGGCTTGGCAAGCAGAATTATGTGACGACTTCAGCTCTAGTGCCAGATCACGAATGCCATCAGGCGATGATAGGTCCTGAACCCTCCTGCGGTGCTGCCAGAGCACTGGAGACATCCTTCAAGGAATGAACGAGGAAAAAATCTCCAGAATGGTGGTACAAGCATTCAAGACTGACCGAGCCAAAATACTCGATAAGAGCTAAATTCACAGCGCACCTACTAGGAATAAGACGACCACAGGTCAGAAACATAGTCGGATTCCTCACAGTATACTATGGTCTCAGAAGACACATGGGCGTAATCTACAGGGCGGAAGAAGCACAACCATGCTGTTTGTGCGCCGAAGAAGGAACATCAGCCCTAGTCTTATGCCACTGCGAAGTCTCCACGAGACTGAGATTCTTTACCCTGTGTGGAAAGATGCCAGAAGCATCTAGCTACATGGAGATATCATTGTCCATTCAAGTGAATCTGATTGAAGAGGTGGAGCAATACAGCAAACTCTGAAACAAAAGGAGTTTTCTACAATAGATCTGAAAAGTACGCATTGGACCTGTCAGAACTGTAAATCTGCATGAAAATATCGAATTCATTCTGATCTGACAGTTATTTTAGATCAATTTCATGTTATTCACTTGTCTCCAAAGATGTGGAAAGTGCTTCATCACAAGTGGTCAATAGCTGATGTGAATACAGCTGTCCAGTTGACTATCGTATCAGCAACAATGTCGATCGTTATTCCGGAGAAAACGAATCTTCTCGATATTCAATTTTTGTGGGTGAACATAGGCCGATAGCCTTGAATGAAAATTGTTTCGCCGCTAATGAATAAATCCCCGCAGCTGCCTTCGTTTTGTAACTCAATCTTGCTTCAATAATGAAAGGAATCCGAACAATTTCCAAATACCCTTCTCATTCAGCTTGATTGAACTCAGATAAGTGAATTCTTGGATAGGGCTTTGTGGGGAGTAATACTGTGATTGACATTATTATTCGATAGCATTTTTGTTCACCAGTTTGGTGAGTGAACGATATTGTGAATGGAGCCACCTCAATCTAACCTTCATATTGTCTTCATGAGAACATAGATGAAGGACTGCAAATTTGACACCTCGGATTCACCGAGTGGATTCCAGAGCTCACATCCCATCTTCTATCATCGATTCCTTCCTGTACCAGATCATTCTGATATAAGGTCTTCCTTTCACGACTGCATTATTTTCCATATGATGAGCATTCAAAAGTTGTGGTGAGTAATTGATTTCTTGTTTCGGGCACGAGGTCAGCAATTATGCTTCTATATTTCATTTCATAATATTCCAACTGTTGGGCATTCACCCTCAAGTAAGTGGTGGATTTACATTTATTATGGGATAATTCACCTGATAGTAAAGGAAGCATGGTGTATTAGTATGTTTTCAGATAAAATGGGTGCAACTTTCCAGAGCAATCTGAGTAATTTTATGAATTTCTCAGAAATAACACCTGTCACAAGATAAGCTGTACTGGCAGCGGCTATTTTCCTCTCGAAAACTACAACGAATCTGACAGAACATTGGATAGTGATTCAAGGATCTGAGCATGAAAATGAAAAGAAAACTCACCACGAAATCGGTCGCAAGAACATATTCACGTTGTTCGAGGGAGGAAAACTCGAGTATAAAAAAAGCAGGCAAAACTTATTTACAGTTCACTATCGAAAGTTTTTCATCAATTCCCATTTACACTTCATTTGGTGGGGACAACACTGAATAAATTATTGTATCATCGGGCGAATCACCGTATATACCGTGTTTTCACTTCTATTCGTGAATCTGATGACTGTAGTGAGATAATGGGAGAATTTTGGTAACGTCAGCTCCTCAAGCGACAGAGATTGTTCAGAAGTCAAGATTCTTATTGTAATGTTCTTATGACATCCATCATATATCGTATATTAGGTTGTAGACTAACAGTTTTATAGAAGTGAACGTTCGGAGTTCGAACTACTCACACACGGAACTCCACTTGACATGAGAGATCAACTAATGTCTATGATTCATATCAATAATGAAACATGTATGTCAAATCAATATTATTGGTATTCAAGATATCTAGATCAGAAATATATTCAATATGTGATATAAATATCAAAAAGAATGAATATCAAATGTCGAATATGTCATGTTACAATAATTCGCTGAATTAAACATATATCGTAACATTATCACAAGGTTAATGACTCATAATCAAACTGCCATTCACGTGATTTCTTATTTCTCGTCATAGCTTCGTGGTATTGAATGTATCATTGGACATGAATATCTAGAATTTCCATGCGAAATTCAATTGTAACTAATTGAGGGACAGGAATAATTCAATGTTACCTCCGGAAGTAGTTCGTATGGGGAGTGATTTTGACTTGATCTCGAGAAACCCACCAACCGTTCATAGCTTTCCCATGTTATCAATTCAAATCCACTCCAGTTTATGTGCTTCCTAAGCAGATGAATAATAGATGGATGTAACAAAACTAGATTTTCATTACCTGTCTACTGATTCAACACATATTCCAGCAACATACCACGTTGCTGGAATGGAATTGAATGGATCTCGAGGATATCGCAAGGCCGTTCTAATCATTGCGAAAGTATTGTCATAGGCCCAAAATTATTCAATCTTTTACTGGTTGAGTTAGAGAATATATCCAACAAAGGTCTCCTGAAAGAAGAACTAAGACTCATTTGACAGACACATTTGATAGACTCTCATCCGTTCTATATCATTTTCCCAAACAAAACAAAATCATTGAATTCTTCTCCTTACTACCTATGTTCTTTTCCCCCTCTCGAGATCCTTCAGCGTGGAGACAAAAGACAAATACATAAGTATAAACACACAACTTCAACTAGATACACTACTTTAATATTGAAATGTACCCATCTTGGATTTATGTTACATAAAACTAGTGGAAATTCACAATACAAGCTCTGCTTAGGTGAAATCCCCCTGATATGTAGAACCTAGTAATATTATATTCAATTGTCTTTATATTCACTCATTCAAATGTATTGGTTATTACTGATTGTATGGAATTATCATCAAACGGAAATGAATTTGATTTGATTTGATTTTGATTCATTTGTGAACGGTTGGATGCTTTCTCGACAGCGATTTGAAATCACTCCTCATATTTCGATTTCTCTGTGCGTTTTCCGCAGCAAAAACTCTATAGATTTACACTTTTCCACATTCCGAATTCCTCATGTGTTATTCAGTTCCACTGAAAACGAATAGATCTCGCATCTAATTTCGTCACATTTCACTATGTACTATGAAATCGTTATTCCTCTCCTAGTCCTACAAGACAACGACTACCACTGCCCCTGTGATAGCGATGAGCATGAACCCGACGGCAACAGCAACAGGAGGTATGACAGGCACTGGTGATGGAAATGGTGGTGGTAATGGGGCGGATACAGGTGGTGGTACCACTGGGACAGATACAGGTGGTGGTGCCACTGGGGCAGATATGGGTGGCGGTACCACTGGGGCGGATACAGATGGTGGTACCACTGGGGCGGATACAGTTGGTGGTACCACTGGGACGGATACAGATGGTGGTACCACTGGGGCGGATACAGGTGGTGGTACCACTGGGACAGATACAGGTGGTGGTGCTACTGGGACAGATGAAGGTGGTGGTACTACTGGCACGGATACTGGTGGTGATGGTGGAGATGATGCTGGAGGAGGTACGGAAGACGGGGATCAAGGAGGAACAGACGGAACAGACGGAGATGGGACAGGTAGGTTGTAGGGATAACTCTGGAAGTTACATTGCACAAAAATGAATGTGAACGAGAACCAAAAGAAAATGAAGAAAAACTTGATGAGGATTGAGCATTGTAGGAAGAAAAACTCCTTTCCGGAAATTTCATCGAGGATTTGAAACATCATTGTTTTTGAACGCTTTTTAGAGCTCAGAAAAAAGTGGAAAGAATATCTAAGTCAGGAAGATTACCAACAACAGAAATGTAGGATCTCAGGCATCTCATGAATGGTGAGTTCAAGTGTGGATTTGTTGAGCTGTGGCCTGCCACGAACGAAGGTCTATTCCTAATATAGTACTGCGTACAGTTGAAGTTGAGACTACTGAGAAGGATTGATGAATCGATTGAGTTTCTCAGATTTTTTTCATATGAGAAGAGTTGGCGTTGACGATTTCATCTCAAGTTCAGTACTCTTACAAATTTCCTTTGGAAATAAGCTCGAATAGGCAAGAATTATGTAGATTTATTCTAAATGTTCAGTATCAGAATGAAAGTTTTTGGGTATCATTTAGAATAACAGGTTTCTTCTGATATTTCGTAAGATATTGTTGATGCCACAAAATTCCGTGCAGGATAATAAGTCTATGACTTCAAATCACTTTCTTGTTTCAAGATAACGTGTGACGTCATAACTGCCGCCGTCTCTCAGTGCGATTATTAAAAATAATGTTCTTGCCTATTCATAATCAGCTATAAAATATTTTTGAAATTTCTCTAGGTACGGAAACGGCAACAGGTGATGACACTGGTACTATCGTGTGAGTTGTTGAATATCTCAGAATTTTCTTCTTATGAGAAGAGGTGGCGTGGTTGATTTCATCTAAAGTTCAGTACACTCACAAATCTCCTTTGGACTTTTTCCATACGATCAGAATGTATATTGTAATGAGGGTTCCAAATATGCTCGAATAGGCAAGAATTATGTAGATTCATTCGAAATGTTCAGTATCAAAATGAAAAAGCTTTTGGGTATCATTCAGAATAATAGGTTTCTTCTGATAATTCGTAAGATATTGTTGATGCCACAAAATTCCGTGCATCATTCGAACACAGGATGAATGGCTGTAGAATATTATTGAAATTTCTCTAGGTACGGGAACGGCAACAGGTGGTGACACTGGTACTGGCGGCGATACTGGTACTGGAGATACTGGCACCGGCGATACGGCAACTGGCGGTGACAATACCGCAGAAGGCAAAGACTCGTTCAAATACAGGAAGCAACGGGACATACCAACGATCAACGATGCGAGTTCTGTAGCACTGAACGAGTTGGCAAGGAAAGTTTTGATAGCGATGGACAGCGCCTTGATAGCGAACGTGGACCAAGGAGAATGTCTGAGGAAGAGTTTGTGCGAGAACAACAAGTGGTCGAGGAGTTTGAAGGGGACCAGTCGGATATTCGTACCAGTATTGAGGTACTACTGAGGGGGAATATACAGCTGTATCATTTCCAGCACATTACATATCGCAAATTATGTGAACAAAACATGATAGACTAGGAAATGCAAGGCACAGTTCAATTCAACTAGTAGATGAAAAACTTCATTTCATTCTCCCAATCATCTCCTTGAGCGATTTTCTCTCCTTCAAGGAGAGAGATAGAGATCAACGAAAAAGATTATCTGATTTTCAGCTTTTTATGGGATCTTCTCTCCTCGTTCCTGAGAAAAGAAAATGGAATAATAAAAAAACACCTTGTACCCAGAATTCCTTCATCTGCCAAATTGTCACATTTCAGTATCTAAACAGCTCAACATTTGGAAATTTCGCGAAGTTGGAGTGTTCTAAATGTGTTGAAAACGGGAGCAGATTCGTTCCCGAAACGTCCAATGAGATAAGTGGAAGTTTTGATTTTATTGAGAATATATTTGTATTTCCGAATATCTCAAAAGACAAGGTATCACTAACAAATAGAGAATTCCTCTCTTAGGTATTAAAAGAGTCAATTTCAAGTGCAATGACATTTTATGGCAGATCACAAATCTGTCCTAACTACAAATATATCGAAATAATTTTCATCTCACTCAATTCACGAATTCAATTTGGATGAAAAAAGAATCATTCGTTTTTGAGTTATTGTGAAGAAACTATTTTCAATCCACAACTCCATCAACCTGTCTCTCGATAACAACGTCTACCTGAATGTTTTTCAAATCACGAGACCGTTCACCCTGAGCCACGGGTGCCTCATGTGGTGCGTTGTCGGTCAAATTAAAAGATACCCTGTGCATAATATGTGTCAGCTGGAGAAGCATATGATTGATATGAATCCTATCTTATAGCTTGGGCATGAGTTGGTTGTCTGGAAAAGTAGTCAAGAGTGTTCAACCCGCCACATCCATGCTGGATTCTTTGAAAGCATCTCTCCTTGGACTGGGAAATGCAAATTGCGAGATTATTTACCAGAAATGTGATTTGAGAAGGCACGTTTCGGAAGCCAGGAGAATACGACAACGGAAGAGATCAACGAAATGAAGCAGAGATGCATCAACATTTCTATTCGCTGAAATGTGAATGCTGAATGGAATACGAATAAATCCAGAATATGGAGGATCTATACAATTTTAATGAGCCAGCGCATGTACAATCATCATTCATGGCGTTTCTATCACTTTCAACAAATAAAGAGAAGAATAATGAATGATGTGTTTTTTTTTTTTTTAGATTAGAACTAAATACCTACGCAGATCACATACATTTATGTCGGAGTCGAATCATATGATGATATTTCTGTTGGTATTGTACGGATATTGTATATGTTCATGTACCCTCTGAACATGTCAAAGACATGTGTGCTCATTCAAAGAACTGTTGTTGCTGCATTAAGTTTTGAGAATTGTTTCGCATAGATATGTTATTGAGAAATTAGTCGTCACTTATTTATACAACCACAAACTCACAGTTGATTATTCATCAAGAGACCCTGTATATCCTACTGAATTATGTCGAACAAACGTTTCCGAGTACATCCAGTTGCGTACGACAAGGGCAAGTGACAGGTGAATCGTTCCCAAATTCTACGTCACTGACGAAATAGAAATACAAGCACAATTTTCTGATTGTCTTTGTCAATATTACTCGAAATACTTTGAGTTGAACATGCAGCTGTACATTTTATTTTGATGAGCAATGAAATAACTATATCGATGTTTTGAGCCAGCGGATTGCATTCAATACGCAAATGAAACTAGAAATGAGCACAAATCGTTTCCAAACTCTCGAACAAAACACCCTGTAACTCAGTTAGTAGCAATATTTCATTTAGGCGTTTCGGGTTGAATCTTCACAATCCGAAGTCAAGATTATATCAATGAATCATTCCAAATAATAATAATCAACGTAGAATATAATCGTTAATGCACCAAGATTCAATATTCTATTGTCAATCTTATAGTATGAATGTTGCTATAGACAGCTTTCTATATATCTGATCATGATAAGTTTTCGTCGAGAAGCATTCCACGTCTTACTTTTGACGCTCAAACCATTTCTCCAGTTCCCAAAAAACCTAGAATTTTCTCTTCCTCCTCTATGATCCATGTTAACAAGGAGAATATTTTTTGGGGGGCTACATTCATCATCTCCAATGTATGAAACGAGAGCAGAATTAACTGTTTCCAAACGGATTCTCCAACATCTCCTCCCAAAAATCAGCTGATCGTTTCATATGATTGTTGGTGATAAGTTTCCGCAGAATCTTTCATCCGAAGAGTTCTTCACGGACCGTCTCCATTATTCCGAACGTCATTAAGATTCACCCTTCCGCCTTCGTGGGGGATCGCCTGACTGGAGATAGATCGCTAGAGAGTGCATTGATTAGCGTTGTTGTGTAGTCGTTGCCGTAAAACGAGATTGGCAGTTGCTGCCTTCGCGTGGGCGAAACGTGCACAAGCAGCGCGTCATTAGCATCCTCTTCAGGTAATCAGTTTCGATCCATTTGGCGATGCAATAAGGACTTCCCCTTCCAAACGGCGTCGGAATTCTGATCTGATCGAGTGCGGAAATGTTCCAACGGAAACCATCTTAGCTAATTCAAAAACGATTGTCAGTGTTATCTGGGATAGTATGACGGGTGTTTATGAACTGGAAGTGGGTTATGGCTCCAAAAGCCTATCTTTACGCGTGAAACAGTGAAGCACATATACTTTTACAGCATACTTCATAACAGGATAAACAAAAATCATTACTCCAATGATTTTGAGTAATACTTGCGGCTCAGCTGTGAAATTTCTCGTAACAATCATCAATTTTTTTCAATCACTTCTTCCAGATTATATTTGTACTGCAGTTCAATCGATGGCACATGATGATGGTCTCTGATTTTGTATAGACTGAAGCATTGGATATTTTTCTATTCACTTGTTCGTCTCGATACGTAATCACAAATAATAATCAGAATCCTATATATTCACCACACAGGCTCGAGTCTTGACTCACTTCTTTATACGATGGATACTCGATAGCCTCGTCGGTTCAAGAGCTGTAAAATTGAACGAAATGATTTCCAAGAAGAGGATGTCTGATGTTGATAAGGGTGCCTGGACAAAGATATGATATGCATTACGGTAAAAGAACCGGAACTATGTTTTGACTCTCATACGTATGTACTGATTTTTTTTTGCCAGGCCTAGTTAGTTCGTAACTATCGTTCGGAAAATCTAAACATGAAGTTGCACTCATATTCAAACATCTGGGTTTTTGGAATGCTGGAACACAATATAATCCTTCTATCTGATATCTGATGATTTCATTCGCACTATCTTGATTTCTAGATTGCTTGCGAACAAAACGACCATTTGACACTTCTCATAATTTGGTTTCATTTCATGATGCTGCTGGAAGAAAACAATAGCCTTGGATTAGAACAGAGGAAATAGAAGATGCATCCAGAATTTCCACACAGTGTATCTGATGGCTACTGGGCAACGATCTGGCGGAACATTTATTTTCCACGCACATTCCACAAAATTCGCAATCAGAGACAATCACGAAACAACCGTCCGAATTTCATTTCGCGCCGTCCCGGAATGATGAATTCCAGGACATGTGTTCCGCGCGATCCGCAGCGTTGTCAGCGATATCTTGAATTTATACGTTCTGTGCCCACGTAATCAGGTCCGAGTCTATCGAGGCGAGCTGATTGATCATCAATGATGTCATCACAAAAATAAAGCAGGAAAGCTTCTGAGGAACGAATAATCAACAATTTGTATAACATATACACCTTATAATGAGAATATAGCGTGTGACTGGAATTATTATGTTCTTTCGAGAATAAAAAGAAAAAGGCTATACCTATAGAAGTTCCTGGATTTCTTTTATAGAATTCTTGTGACAATGAAAGTTACAATGAATAGAGAAATCACTTATATCTTATGTCTTCGACAAATGGTTTTATCAGATATATCGGTTCATGACTACCCATTTATACCCATATATGAAAAACTACGATCGATTCCAATCGACATCTCAGACTCGAGACAGAAGACATTTCATCTTTCTCTCAGAACAAAGTAGGGATGTATCATACTTCAAAATTTGATGACAGGACTCATCAGGAATATGTGGGTGACCAATTTTCGATGTTTTTCCATACAAATTGATGCCTTCCAAAATTTTGTCGAGATCAGACGCCTAAGTTCTTCATGATAGTATGATAACTTATTGAACGTATCAGTGGAATTCAAAAAAGTTGACATGCTCCATTTGAAGAAGTGAATGATATGTATCATTATCTATTTTCATATCTTATGTTTCATATGTATCATGCTCCATTATAATTCGACATGTCCAATCCACAAAACAACAGTCGATTCTGAATGAACTGGAATAACTGAATCTCGATGGATTTTCAGTTGAAAAAATTCCCTATATAAATATTCACGGAACTTGTTAATCTGCTCCAATGATATTCGTTTCGTTATCATATCGCAACCCAATAAGATTCTTGATAATAGAGGTAGCAAGTAAAATTCATTCCATAATCTATGAAAAATGGAGGCAGTGAGCCATATTTGATCCTCACTAACTACATATTCTGGGACGGAACTTCATCATCGTGGAAGTTCCAACAGAAAATAAAAAACCCAAATTCGACCGCAGAATGGAGCCGTCATAAAAGTGTATGAAGTTTTGAGAAATTTTCTCTTGGCGATGACCTTATTTATCTTTACGGGGCCGGCAGTTTCCGGTTTATGGGCGATTTCCCGTTACACTCGAGCTACTTTGCTAATTTAATTGATCGTTCAGACTGTCTCAAAATTCCCGTATGCCAAAAACTTGCACGGTCCCGGATTACCACCGCATAGATAGTAGATTCGTTTTAGTTCAGACTACGAAGAGCGCTTTGAAATTTCAATGTGGCATGCCGAATAGTGCAGGAACATTCCGAAGTTCAAATTACTCTTTGGCAGAGTCAAACTTCAGTCCTGAATGGGAGATCCTGCCGGCGTTGCCTACTCGACCGCGTGACGAAAATACAAAATTTGATGAAAACTGAAATGTTGTTGAATCGGGTTGAATATAAATCTCGAGGCGCTTTCTCACAATTCAACTTCTGAGGATCAGCTGAACTCGCATGAGAATTACTCTGACAACACACCTCCCATCGGCCAATTCCGCGAAAGATTGACCAACAGAAACCTCGTCGTTGGAATTTGACACTTTACTTTTGATACGCGTATAAACATTCGTTAGTCTACTGGTCATTCGGTTATGTTGCAGTCTGCTCATTATTTATTCTTCGAGGTATTAAGGATCGGCAATTGGAGATTTTGAAATTGTAGAAGAATCAAGTTATTGATTGAAGATTCAGATTGAACCATGAACACTTCCTCGTACTCGAACAATCGAAGCTCTAATTGGCGCTTCCAAATTTGATGAGTAAACCAAAATATTGGCTGATTTTATTTGATATACTGAAGGCATCTTATTTATTATCGGAACAAACAATAACTGAATATTGAAAAAAAACAAAATTCACGACTTGAAGCCAAATGTTGTGGGACAACTAGAGGGAACTTTCCGATGAGATGACTGTTTTTCCGACTATGGAAAAAATTCAATAACCAATAAAATACCTGGGAGTCATCTCGGATGAACATATACGATGGTTAGATATGATATAAAACGTCAACGAACGCCTTATACTCAATTCCTATATCCTGAAAGACATCGATTCCAGGAGCAATCTACATATAGATGTACATGTATTTTGGGGTGGATGGTACATCAGACGTTTCTCATGAATCTGATAGATATTTCTCGATTCATCATGATTTCTTCTCGCACCTGATATTTACTCGCACTAAGACATCGGCGGTTGTGAAGAGCATACAGTTGTCTCTTCACAACGGAAGACAAGCGTTAGCTGTGATCGTGGTTCCATTTTGAGACGGTGCACGGGCATAACGAAACGAGTCGTATCGCTTGCCCCCCTTTTCTCCGCGCCATCCAGCCATCTTGCCGGTTCTTAATCTAACGAGCAGTCTAACTGCGAGTGTTCCTACTGAGAACTGCTCCAGTCAGCGTTCATTAGCGGAAATGCTCCTTCTCTGAGCTCCATTGAGCTCCTTACCAGAGAAGCTGGGCCCGGTCTAGCGGGTCATCTGTCGACTCGGCAAGATGGGTTGTTCACTAATCAACAGAATATTCAGGTTCGACACATTATTTTTCGTCTTACGACTGCACGGAAGGAGATCCAATGATGTTCGTCACTATTGGACGACGTTGCTCACGATCATCCAAATCTGTTCTACTCTCTTATTCATAGAACAAATACAAATGCAAATTACTGTGCAGATTTAATGTGATTGCACCGCCACATTTATATCTCCGATTGTTTTTTTTTTTTCGGTAGTTGAACATGCTGCTCACTCTGCTCTCCGGTGATGAACTTATTCATATCGTTCTATTTTTTTTTGGTTTACCATCAAAAGATTTTTTGTTTCATGGTTGATACTACATACACTTTGTTCATAATAGCTCAACATTATTTGTACTATCATCATTATTTTGCTGATCATAATCAATGTCATTTTCATCTATAATAAATTTTTGCTTCCATTGGGGAATATGTATGAGAAACAAAATTGAACATTTCACTTCAGTAGTGGTCGCGTCGCGATGAATATATATTATTTGTAGACTAGTAGACAAACCAGACGAGCTCAAGCTGGTCACCCCTACACTGTCAAGCTCGAGACCCGTCGAACATCGCTATACCAAACATCATTCATCAATAGAACGGCAAAGTTGTGGAATTCTTTGCCTAGTGAAGTCTTTCCTGATGCTTTCAACCTCCAAACATTCAAGGAAAATTCCAACACCTTCCTTCTTTCCCAAAATTCCACCGCTGGCTAACACGATGTTCCTCGAACATCATAGGTTTCTCTTTCGTGTTGTCCACAGATAAAAAAAAATTTCATGGGATTTTCTCTCCTCGTTTCTAAAAAATAGAGTAGAAGTCATTAAAAATTATTGCAATATGTATATTTGTAGTAAGGACAGATTTGGGATCTGTCCCAAAATGTCACTGCGCTTGAAATTAACCCTTTAGATACCTAAAAGAGAAATTCTCTATTGGTCAGTGACACCTTGTTTTTGAAAAAATTTTGGAAATACAAATTTATTTAATAAGAATGAAACCTGGTGGACGTTTCTGGAACGAATCTGCTCCCGTCTTCAACACAATTAAAATATTTTTCTCTTTGTGAAATTTTTCAATGTTTTCGGTTTTGACACTGAAAAGTGACAATTTTGTAGACGGAGGAATTCTGGTTACAAGGTGTTTTTATAAATTAATTTTTATAAATACCAAATTGCCACTTTTCAGTGTCAAAACCGAAAACATTGAAAAAATTTTACAAAGAGAAAAATATTTTAATTGTGTTGAAAACGGGAGCAGATTCGTTCCCGAAACGTCCACCAAGATAAGTAGAGGTTTTATTCTTATTAAATATATTAGTATTTCCAAAATTTTTCCAAAAACAAGGTATCACTGACCAATAGAGAATTTCTCTTTTAGGTATCTGAAGGTTTCAAGCGCAGTGACATTTTGGGGCAGATCCCAAATCTGTCCTTACTACAAATATATTGCAATAATTTTTAATAACTTCTACTCTATTTTTTAGCTGTAAAATGAATGTACCACCTCCTCGAAGAACTTGCAGACAGTATTATTCCTATAACTGTTATATATTATAATACTTATCGTATATCGTATGTCGGATAGTTCTTCATCGTATGTATTGTATGGTTTTCTATCATTGGATTGTTAACTCAACCTATTGCAAGCCAACATTTTCAAATGAATGAATAAATATATAAATGATATATATAATAATATATATCAGCGTGCAGTGCGATGTAGGGAAAGTCTGGAGGTCGTGAGCTTCAGGAAGGAGTCCATCAAGACAAGTTTCGAGCCTGACAATGTAGGGCGTGACCGGTCTGAGCTCGTCTACTTTGTACATATCGAGATAAGCGAGTGGAGCTTTCATCAATTCCTCCATGGCATTTCCGATTTCAACTTCTGTATTTTTTTTAAACCTCCCTTCAGCGCAACTACATCAGTATGGAAAATTTAGCTGAAAGTGGCCAAGCCGTGCCCTCAAGTGGCTGTCCAGGGTATGAGAGCTTCGCTAACTCAGCTCAGAAAAGGAGAAATTACCAATACCACTGTAGATGCCTCTATTTGGTAACTGAATATATCTTCAGTATCTCTATTATCCCTGCAAATGTTCGATTTATGCAAAAGGATATAGAAGTGCTTTCATGAAGAGAGAGACAAAATTAGAATTCTCCGAACTGGAAAATTCTAAACTAAAATTCTAGACTAAAATTGTATATGAGAAGTGTCACGTTTCATTACAAGGTTTTATTATCCTGAAAATACATCTACTTATCATTTGGATGAGATGGAATAATGAATTGTGAAACTTATAATCAGTTCAAACATAAACATGTTCAATCGGAGAATATACATGCAATTTTTGAAACGCAACCATAGTGAGGATTAGTGTCCTAACATGCTCAGTTAACTTTTTCCATTCCGAAAATGTGCTCCTTCCCTCATCAACAGTTCATATATACAGACGTTTTTCGTGAAGATGAATACAAGGACATTCATTAATACAAGAGAAAGACAGGAAGAGGGGGAAGAATTCGACAAGAAGACCTTCCAGAAAAATGACTGTAGAGAAGCTGTTTTATTTGTGTCCATGCAAAAAGTGGAAATGAGTGAACTCGAGGTTGTTGCTTTTTTATTGCGTAGTCTGCAATCTACATACAAAATCTAGTGGGTACTTGGGAAAAGTATGAAGAAGCTCCCGAGCTACTGGAATATTGAGGATTTTCTGTAAATACAAGGATCATTGAGGTTCTGCTACAGTTTCCATTGTTCATGGCTGATTTGTCGAGTAATTGGAGTTTTTCGTTGGAATGCCAATTATACTGCTCTGGAGTACATACATACAGTGTATTCTGCTGCAAGTTTAATCACCCTGGTATTCCGAAAGAGGAAGTACGATTTCAAAGCAGATGTTCCTTCAAAATGAGATGGATCAAACTCGATAGACTATTGTGATAGAAAATATGTTACCGAAATCAAAAAAATACAACAGTGATTTTCTCTGATGGAAATTATCATCACAGTTATCACTTTCGTATGTAAATGTCCCAAATACCTTGAATACAAAGCATGTGCTACAACTTTTTTTACGTCCAGCATGAATGGAAAAGGATTTCAGTGGAAAACCAGCAGTGAATCCCTAGCATGCTCAAAAAACATGTTGCCTATGTTATTTTCAATTGCAGCGACACTATAATTTTCATATACCTACAGAAAATACGCCACGTATGTTTGGAGTAACAAATCGAGAAATAAATATTCGATCAAATACTGTCTGTCCGTTAATTGTGGAGGTGGTATAAACATTTCTCTAGAGTTTTCGGATTTCCTCTCTTCTCTTGAAATTATAATAGTTATCTCAATATATATCTGTAGTGAGGTCATCTTCATGTTGACACCTTGTTCGAGAAAAATGAAAGACGAATATATTTGATAAATATCAAAACGCATTCTCATCTTATCGTTATTTGGGAACCTGAAATCTTTGACACTGAACATTGAGGAGTTGTCAGAATTTTTGATTACTGTTTCATTCATGTTCTTGGTTATATATTCAGTTTTGAGAAGAGAATGCCAAGTTCTATCTATATCGAATGGACAAGAGGTGATATTATTGTCTCCTTTCAGGAGCATCGGAATCGTCGGATTCCTAATGTTATTTTCCAACATCAATCATTCACAGGATCTCCCTTCAGGAAAGCGAAAGTTGCTGTCATCAGTTCATATTTGAGATTGAAGGAAGAACAGGGGTTGTTCCATGATTCTGGGACACCTGGTTGGAGCTGGAAACTTAGGCAACGCTGAATCAATTCATTTTGGGAAACTCCGTTGGAGGTATTCCTCAAGTCAAGCAGAAACAACTTATGATGCTAGGAAGCATATCTGCGGAATCATTCCCCCTCAGGTTATCAGCTGCATGTTCACCGACGCCCAGATTATTTACTGTGTGCCAATATGCAGTCCATAACGGGACCACGCCGCGTCTCAATATGGTACAATCTCGCCACTGCGGTCAGGTACACGTCTCTCATGTCCACTCCATTGCCAGTCAACGTTGTTGTTGATACATGTGTGTGCATGTGATGTAGTGACGACCGACGCCCTTAGTCAACACGTGCTGTCGATCGGCCTCACGTGTCATTCCCCAATTACATGGAAATCGGGCAGAACTGATTGGCCGGTACATAGGACAGCAGCCGGATGGATTTTTCCATATCCAGTGTCACCAGTCAAGTCGGAAACGTGTAATTCTTCGTTCTGTCGATGAATTGGCCTGTCGGCCATATTGTGGGCCATATCTAGTAGTAGTCCTGTGACGAGCGTTTCGGAATATGTTATACGTACAACCTGATTAGGACACCCTTGTATTCATTTACTCAAATAGTTGTCCTCGTATTGAGTTCGCAAAATGCTACCTTATTGATCGATTTTCAACGTTGCGTTTCCGAGTAAAAAAATCATCTGGGATCACCAAAGTACTCCACGAATGCGAACAAATTCTTTTCTCAAAAGGCAAAAAATATATTCATTTCATCTCCTGATAATGAACTTCCAATATGGAATGAAATTTCTGGCTGTGAGATCTCACGATCAATTGCTATCACTTCAACGACAGTTGCCTCAAAAATTTAGTCTCCCAACCCCAAAAACTACGATATCAGGAGCTGAATATGGATTATCCGATTCAGGAATGAATATTGGTTCATGTACTCGCTGCACCATCGATTTTGATATTGTAAATGATGAATGAAATCAGTAAGTGTACTTTTTCACACTTCGAAAAGTGTTTGTAGGCCCTAATAATTGTCAAACATAGAGTTTAAACTACAAGAATCTCATATTGTTCAATGCAGTGTGCGAAATAATAATTTCGTAGGAAACGTAGGAAAATGAGAAAAGGGTCACTTCGCATAGTGTTATCAATATACACACTTTGTCATTTCTCAACGTTTTGAAGAAAGAAATTATCTCAAGTGCATCAGAGATTTCGCGATGTTTCATGTCAAGTGATAGATGTCGATGGAAATCAGCAGTCTACTGCTTCAGAATATAGCGTAAGGTAGTAGCGATATGCGAAAGAACTGTATTTCCAAGACTTCATAGCGCCTCAAAAAAAAAACAGACAGGAACATTCAACAATGAATCTACTTTGCTATCCATCAACGATTGATCATGATTATCGGAGGCTGATGCTTGATATTTCGGAAAAAAAGGAGGGAGTGAAAAATCAAATTGACTCGTTCATTTCTCTTTTATGCAAGGATCAAGTGTTCGCACACTATCGTGGAGTTGTGAATATTCATGAGTTGAAATTGAGAGATCACAACGATATTCAGAATTCTCCTTGTGAGTATCTCCAAAATTCGTCAGCAGTCACTGAAGGAAACCTACTACTACCTACGCTACTCTGAATCAATCGCTAGGACAATTTCCATTCATTGATATTTTTCAGTTTCAAATCGAGTGAGGACCAGAAAGAAACATTTCTGATGATTTTCAGAAGGACATATTCCTCAGATTCTTTTCATTAACGTCAACGAAGGCACTTGTATATTGTTCCCTGAGGTGCTATTATGATATCAACGACGTTTCTAGGCGTATCGAATAGCTATTACACAGTATCACACCATAATATCATCCCTTCATACCTTTTCTCATTAATTATAAACAATACGCAACTCCCTTCGGATTTGCTACGACTCCCAACTATACCCTCACAGTATACCCGTCCAATAAATCAACCTACCCATAAATACCTATAGGACGTCGGACTGCCATAATTGATCTTACGTTTTGATCAACGATAAACGTTGCCTAGTTTATCATCTTATGAGGAGGGTACGGTCATGGTATGGGAGGTTTTCTCTCGGGATTGGATGTTGGCGGACACGGTTCTCGGAGTCACGAAATTGGAAAAGGATGGCTTTATATCTCATGTGGGTGATGGATCACCACCCAGCTCAGTTCTTGTTGGGTTCAGTGAGGGTCTAACCTTTCGTCACTTCGACCAGTATGATTCATTGCAGATATCTTCACTTATAGATTGCGAGATAGATTTTTGAACTTCAACGTTTTAACGTCGAGTTGGTGATAAGCCGTTAGCAGTATCGTTCGATAGATGCAAAACCTGCATCTTCATAAGTCTCGCAACTTCTCGTGATGTATAGTTCTTACCTCAGGAGGTAATTGATTTTCCTCAATATTTGGAGGTATAGTCGAATATCCCCTATGATATGGATTGTTGGCAAGGCTCTTGTTCCTATTGTGCCATACTTTACTTACTTGTATGGCAATGGAGGTAGGATGTTCGCTAAGTGCGAAACATATATGTGTAGACATAACAGTGGAATCTCTGAGATGAGCTGAAACAACCGAAGGCGATGAGATCAATGGGTATGGAGAAAATCTGAAGGTGTAGGAAATCCAGTAGTCAGTATAGCAGAAGACATTGTACATAAAACAGCTTGATCCATCTGAACAACAATAGAATGGCGCAAGGATATACACGTGTGATAGGACATACACGATACACAGATGAGGTGCTGAACTGACAACACTAACATCTACTGAAGTATCTGAATCGAGATGAAAAAATCCTGCCATTATTCAATGAGAAAAGTGGATGAATTCTCAGATAAGGTGATACTTCTCGACAGGAATCGATTAGGTTACCTTCTTGATTCAAATTGTAGCAAGGACAGTATACTCATTCCGGAATGTTGATGTATCAATGTTCATATTGTCTCCACTCTACTCGGAAAAAGATCTCGAAAAATCCACAAGGCCTCTCGTATATACTAAGAGTGTCTCCTGATCATTCAGTATTTTGTCGGAATATAATGGTCTAGGGTTCGGTCGTATATATCAGAGCGGTGACACGCGTCAACGGATCCGTTCAATACGACCCTCGAGCCGATTCTGCAGGCGAGGTCCGAGACCCACTTCAAACCGGAAATATAAACGACCCGGTCCATATCAAAGGTGGAAATCAACTATGCCGTGAAAAGAGTCCCGGCTCGAAAGCTGAAGAAAATCGCGCGGTCTGAATGCACACGAAATTTATCCCTTGAATGAACGAGAACGTGAGATTCAAATCGATGGGAAACATACCAAGAACAGGAAGAAAGACCTGTTTTTTTTTAAATGTATGGATTTCATTCTGAGGAATGGTCTGAAGAAACGGTAACTCTTCAGAAAAGTTTCAGGTACTGAAGCCGAAGCAGGAAGAAAATTCCTCCATTCAAACCCTACCTACAGAGAAGCTAGGTTGAATATTCATGAATAACATTTTCCAGCTAACTGAATTTGAATAATTTCATTTCCTACCAAGGAAATAGAATTGTTGAAATATCAAAAGATATGAACGTGTTTCTGGGCCCTAAATCTATCGAATCAATCACACTGTCAATCTGAAATTACAAATTACTGTATTATTAACCCAATCAATTCAATGTATTTCTCGCTAAAGATGATTTCTATCATTCCAACAGAGATGCACTCGTTTCTTTAAAATCAATTCATAAAACATATGATCCATCATTCCACACAACCCTAAGGACTATGAAAATTCAACGTTTTGTCATACGTATTTGGAGATTGAATGAAGCCATAGTTGAGATTATTCATTCATTCTCTACTTACACATTGACGAACTCAAGCAACGCATAGGTATTTGAGCACCACATTGTACAAAACGAAATTGTTTCAATAGATATCGGAACATGTTGGAGGCTTGAGTCTCTCTGAGAATCTGAGCCTATCCGATATCTGGAGAATTCAAGAATTATGAACGACTGGCAATATGGCTTTCGTTACCAAAGATCCACAAGCATAGGATATATTCGGAACATTTGACCAAGTTTTACCTTCTAGCAAAACTTGGTGATATGGTTCGTTGACTATCGAGTTTCTTCGCAGATAGATCGCTTCATGTGTTGAGGGATGGAGGGCTTATCATCCTATACAACGACTAGCAATTGTCAATCAAAAAATTGAACGCCCATTGAATAACCATCACTGAATGACCCAGAACCTATTATGTTATTATGCACTGTAATGTCCGCGAGAGAGAAAGAATCACGGATATATTTGTATGGTCTACTAGATTCATCGTAAAATTGCACTGAAGAATGAAGAACATTGCCGTTTGCTGCCTTGATACATTGATGTCAACTATTAGAGGGAGAATGATTATCCCTACGTAACACGACATATAAATTCTCTGTGAAATCCTTATTTGAAGCAGGGAGTCTTTATATGTATGTCGGCGCCATGGAGGAGGATATATATTCGGCGTTTTTTATTCGTACAACTAGGGCCGGAATAACACTTATTCGCGCCCCAAGACAAATTTGGACATTTTGTCTCAACCCTATCCACCTCTATCACGATCTATGCACTGATATACCTTTCTCTTCTTCGCAACCCAACTTCTTCTTTCAGCAGAAATGAATCGTATGCATGTCATTTGATCTGTATTATCCATCTTGAATTACAGTGGTCGAATGACAAATATGTTGATTAACATTGACTAAACGATTCTAGTAATTTTTTACAGTGCCATTTCCTTCGCAAATGGGCATATGTAGATAAATCAAAACTTTTTCGAAAACAATAGAAACCATACTCTCTATCGATCGCAAGGAACAATGGATTACTTCATCACTTTCAGTTTCGATATACAGTTCGTAAATGTAGTATTATAAACAATGCATCGAGTCGATATGCAGGTCAATTAGTGTACATACGTGTAGAGTACATACAAGTAGATACTTCATAGATAGGTAAGAGCTTTAGCATCATCATTTTTGTATCGAATGAATTTAGATTTGAATTATTTGCTTCAGATTGGGCTGTTTTGCTGTTTGTATCGCTTATGGACGTATAACTGTAGCAAGATTTGAGATGAACAAGTTCATGATGACCTCAAATCATCCTCGAAGAAGATTCCCAGTCTCAGCTCGAAGTTGTGGTAGGTATCGTCAGATTCCACAGTTCTTTGATGGCACAAAGTTTCTCCGTAAACTCCTCATAAGTAATCTTTTTTTTTTTCATCTGTTGACAACACGGAGCGAGCAACTTCAATGTTTGAGAAACATCGTGTTACTTCTTATGCATAGCTTGGTCCATGAGTAAAGCCTCGGTCTGTCGTAGGGTAACCATGGATCTTCCAGAATTTCTTCCTCTCTAGGAAGCTGCAGCAGGGGCTACATTGAAACTGGTCTACTCATTTTACGCCGTGATCTCTAGGCCAGGGCCTAGGTTGGCCTTATGGATGAACCGGCTCTGCGTATAACGCAACGATCAACCACCTTCCCTTTCCTTCCAGCGAAATTCGCACCTAACGACCTGTGGCGCTCGACTTCTAGCTTCCCTTTCCTGAAAATAGACTGCAACGTCATCTATATGCGATCTGCCACCATATATGCGCTCTCTAAATAAACCTCACGAGGCTTTCCAGAAATTCGACGCGGATCCGATACAAGTGTAGATACGAGGCGTTTTGTCACGCCGAGATTCGCAATAGAGTTTCAACGAGAGAGAAAGTAGGTCGCGAGGGACGTTGGCGGGTGGCGCAGAGAGCGCGTTTTATGTTTGCTTTAAATATCAGAAGTGGGATCGGTACGGATTCAGAAGTGGGATTCGTCGATATGAATGCGAATGTTTTCTCTGCTTGTTATTGTAGCCTAGCGGAAGTGAGTATATGCATATGTGTCGGGAATAATCTTGTTTATACACACAAGCGAAGCATAGGAACTGCGCTAGATTCGATATGTTCCTCATCACTTCCTCAGTCATAGGATGAATGGAAGCTGACTGCGTTCTGATGATATCGATGGTATAGAAGAGACTAGGTCAATTGTGACCGTTATATTAGTAGGTCTCAAATATTCCCGAGTATTATATCATATTGAATATAGATATATTAGATATAGATTGAGGGAGATTCATTTGAAAATTTATCATTCATAGATATGTATTCATATGAATACACATTAGAGTGAGAACAAATCTTCACTCTCGATTTTCCATAACTAAAAGTACGGATAAACTCAACCTGGAGATCTATCCAGTCGAAAGAGTATAGTTCCTGACAAATTCACCAACAAATATAGCCTGAGAAGAAGTCTCATCACTGGATGAAACTAGCAGGAACATGATTGTTCAAGGCTCATTGTTCCAGACTGATAGACGATCATTCTACTGATGGGCTACAAGCAAACCAAGGAAGGCATCGTGACTGAATCAAAACGAGAAATTTCTTGAGGAAGGCTTGTCAGCTGAGATCAAGGCATAGCGAGAAGGAAACATAGCTAATTCAAGATTGGTATCGCTGAGACCAACTCAGGCTATTTAATGTATGAGGTACAGATTCAGTGAGTTTTCACTCAACATTATGTCTCAATTTTCATCCATACCCGATTTAGTTGATCATTCAGTGCATCGAACTCAGTGACTTCTCAGTTATGATTGGGTTTTCATATATTCTTCAGTGTTATTCAACACACTGAGCACTGAATATACCATCAATTGATTACTCCAGTTCCCTTTCATGTGTGATCCACTCATTATTGCTTAGAATTGGTGAGCTATTCATGCAATATTGAGTAAACGAGATCAATGAGAAGTTGGTTCCAATCATATTTTCCTCAGTTGCGAATGGGTCCATCAGGTTTCCGAGCCATTTTCCAGTGATTGTATGAAACAAACATATCAGATCAGAATCCACCTGATTGAAATCCCTCGACAATCATTGACCATATCGTAGCATGCCACATAGATCATAGATCGAATTCATCATAATCCATGTACAACTTCATGGCTTTCTTGTATCCTAATTCAAGAATCATGTTAGGTATGGACTTCGTAAGCATGCAAATTGATGATTGCCTTGTCCCCGAACTCGTAGAACTGACTAAATACTGTGACGGGATTGTCGTCTGTATGATTGCGATGGTGTAGATTCCGTTTAACCCTTTTCAGCACACGAGGAGCTCTTGAAAGTTTCTGATCTCTCGTTGCCGCTTCATCATTCGATAATTCAATTAACGGATAGATTTGAAGTCACCAAGGAAGAGTTTTCCTGTTTGTTTCCATCTATATCTGAGAAAAATATTGAAGACATTCAACTTTGATTCAGCTCGATGAAAATCAATCCGAACTTCCCTTCCTCATTACATTCACTGAATAACAAAAATGCAGCCCTTCAGAGAGTGCTCTTGCAGTGTGAATATAAATATCAGATAGAACCTCGGTATGATTCAACTAACTGATACAACGATATTAACCATCAATTGATGTATGATATGCAATATTGCAATGATGGATTGAAGTAGTGAAAATTCATTAGAATTGTGACAATCTTAGAGAATTCAAGGAACTTCGAAAATTCGAGGAATCACAGGAACTCAGTGGAAATAGTTAGGAAGGATTTATGGAATCTGAGGAATTGTGAGAATTCGAGATGAAATCATGAAAATCCATCTGCAAACAGGAATTCGTATAAGATTTTTCTCTTGATGAATGATAGAATTCGAGTTCTTTCATGAGGAAGCATAGGATCCAAGGTTTTGAAACATCATTTGATATGGAGTACATGGAACATATGCGTTGTCATTCGGAGATCACTGATATGAGTGATAGAGTCCGTTTCCTCTATGACACCTCGGCAGCCATCAAATTCCGTCTGCTGAAATCAGGATAACTCTGTACCCGAAATTCCACGAAAATTCGTTATGATTATCTGGAGAGAAACGACTTTCCAGCCCGTAGGAAAAAACCATCAGCCCTAACACCTCGTAAATTCTCGTATCAAAAACAAGACCTCGCTACCCCCTATAGGCGGCCGCGCGTTATCGTCGCACTTCCCGAGACGCTTATGCTTCGCCGATCGCAAGGCCCAACCGAAACAACACACAAACTATGTGATGAGTGTTCCAGGGCTGATAAAAAAAACCGTAAGCCTCCGCAGAGACCCTTCCAATCGCCTAATGGCACAGCTCACGCATTCCACCACCAACACCCCAGCCGATTTCTTCACGGGGGCGAGTGGGTAGCACGGTTTTTTATGGCCCCAAAGCGGGATCGTGAGAATTTGTATTGCATTTATGCAAAACGCTTTCATGCCGAAGTTTTTATCGAGCATCGAGAAAATATATATCGCATCCTGGCAAGATTAAAGCACATCTACATTTAACATCAACGAATTCAAAGCATTCTCTAATCGGGAAAAAAGAATCGGCTGGGAAATTCTGATCATGGGATACATATGTACTCACAATACTGACCACAAGGCAACGGACGTCTGGTTCCAGTTCACTGTTGGAATACTCACCAATCAAGAAAAGTGATCAGTTTTCATTCAGCAACAGTGATTTCATGAAATGCATTGAATCTTGCTGCTGGAATACAGATATGACAGTCGAAATGAATGAACGTAAACACATTTTCTCCACTATGAATTGAGCTTACCAAGATGTATTTCTTTTCGAGAGAGAAGCGTAAAGAGGCATTCCTCTACCAAGGTAGTCTCCAACATTTTGAGAAATACTAATTCAGAAAGACATTGCCACCTATCGGGATGCTCCAAACCATCCGCATGCGCGTAATCTGGGTTCCAGCTGATCCATTCTGATTCCAGATACTTGACAGATAACTATTCAATCTCAACATCACTATTCGTAGTATAGACAACAGTTTCGCGAAATCCTGAGATTTGTACTGATGTACAAGAAAGTATGCCTACTATACTATGAAATTACCTGAATTGTTGAGTAGTTAGTTGGATTTCACGTTTCCTCGTATGTAGATCTCGGCGTTTGATGATCAATGCAGGACCCAGTAGCAGACAAGATCTGAAAGTTTCTTTCCAAGCTCCAGATATTTTTGGATCTACCTCGAGGAAACCTCGTTGTTTTTTCGTTCCCATGAACATTGCACACTCCTTGTAGGAAACACATATATAGCTAAATACTGTCTGTAAGTTCTTCGAGGAGGTGGTACATTCATTTTTCAGCTTTTGATGGGATTTTCTCTCCTCGTTTCTAAAAAATAGAGTAGAAGTTATTAAAAATTATTGCAATATATTTGTAGTAAATCTGTCCTTACTACAAATATATTGCAATAATTTTTAATAACTTCTACTCTATTTTTTAGAAACGAGGAGAGAAAATCCCATCAAAAGCTGAAAAATGAACATATATAGCTCTCTAGAAGATACAGTGATCCATGACAAAACTATCGCATCTACAGTGAATTCATGGGCATCCTTACACACGCGCACTACAACTTTTTGCTCTCGAGGAAATTTTTGGAAACCTTTCTCCAAAAAGAATGTCCATCAATTTTGATTTTCTCAAAAGTGAGTTTGCTCACTGTGAATTTTATACTTCCAATCGAGTCATGGAATGTCGAGAGTGATCAAATGTTCATTGAATTTCCTGATGTAGGTGACTAAGAATGGTCGATTCTGAATTCTGAGTCGAAAATAAAAAAAAATGTATCATCGATCGAGTGCAAAAAACAGCTGATATTGAGGTCAGCTGAGAATAGATCGACCAAAATCGTTACATACATCACATCCGAATCGGTGAATCTCGGAATATGATAGTTGAAAGTATCGATATGAATGAAGTGCGAACCTACAATAATTAAAGTATCTTGTGGCTTGAATTTTCGATTGCATCGAATGAATATCATCCATTAATTCGTGAACCAAGAGAATCACGAATTCTCGAGAAGACAGGAAATCAGATGATCAATGATAGAAAATAAAAAAGGATCGAGATCTGGTCGGTGGAGTACTCATAGAAAGTTATTTCAATTTCTAATCGACATTACTAAAAATATGTTACACCACTTATGTCGATCGTGTATGTTTTTTATGCATAATAATAATATGATCATCTCAGTGTACCTACAAAATTTCAGAGCGAAATATATCAAGAATATTGAGATATTGGAATGAATAAAAAACGAAATTCAAATTCATCGCCCTGTATCGGCTAGACGAAGCATTCCGTAAAGAGGTGAGTTTAGTACAATTGCCTTTTTTTGGTCTCAGTTGTCTGTATTATCATTTTGTACAGACAGGGACACCTTGTGAATCGAAGAACGGAAGCCCATATTCTATTCATTATGATATTGATATTTCATTATATTATAGAAATGACTGCACGAAATATAGCCAGCTAGCCGAATTGATTTCCACTGCAGACCGGCTTTTCCGAACACTTTCCTGGGATCCAATCAGCTACTCTGCCACAAAACGCGTAATCAAAACGCATCTCACGGCGACCGTCCGAGCACAATCAGTGAGTCCTCTTCTACTTCTTCTTCGTATTCCTGCGTGCCCAATCACCATATAACCGACCCCTCCGGAGGCCTAATCAAGACAGATCGGCCGGGAATGACTGGCGACGAACGAGTTAGAATCCGGCCGATAAAACAGATTCCTCCAGATTAGCCGGCGGATTAGATTACGATCAATCACGTGATATACGTCTTGAACGATGTTGTTAAAGAGGAGGTGGGAGAGGGTCAATGAGCGTCAGCGAAACGCGATGGATTCAACATGCTTTGGGAAAGGACTTGGATTATTAACCTAGGACTCAGATGAGGGTTCGTACTTCGTACCTACCGTTGGACCAGAATCGTTATACTGCTCAGAATGATCTACGGAAACTCAATGGATATTCAGAGACCAAAGTATGCATGCAAACTTATAGATGCTGATGATGAGTCTTGAATGTATTCATCCACCGTTCGGAGGTTTGAGTCAGGTCAACATTATCGATATCTTCATCTTAAACTGATTAAATTGGAACAAAACACTCGGATCAATATCCTCGTCATCGTGCTCCCTTGTTCATTCCAATTACCATGAACTTTCGTCTCTATCATAAATACAACTGTAGTGTTTCCCCAACACCTACTTATCCAAGATATTTCTACATTGTGAGTTCATGGGTCTCGCAATCAGTCAGAAATATTTTGTTGTCACAAAGATTACCGATCTTTTTGAGAGCAAGGGAAGTTATAGTTGCCGAAAATATACAAACGTCAATAACAATAAATTGAAAATAGGAACAAAACTATGAAGCAGCCGATGATCTTTTGACAGAGTGCACATTGATACCGATAGATCAATCGTCATTTGGTAGGAGGCAGCTCTTTTCAGAACACCTCGGAATGATATCATCCCAGAAACTATTAGTTTGATCCAAAGACGGAACTGAGTGGAAATTTACAGTACCTGGATGATTGGAATGGAGGATCTGATACTTAGATTCTCTTTCTTTCAACCAAATGCCCATCTCTCCAAATCCTCATCTCCAGATGCTTTTGACACCGGAGATTTCTTGCATCTAATGGAGCTGTTCTTGTAGCACGATATGAACATGTATCATACGAATTTGTCGCAAGAACCCCGAAGATGCAATGGAAGTATATTTTTATTTTAGTCACGATGAATCATAGCAGCAGTGATTTGTAGGTAGAATAACTCAAAGTTTCGCAATGAAGGTGATAGTAATTGTTTTCCTGGGTATTATACTCCAATAGGGATCTACTAGCGAATTGGATATGGAAATGCATAGGTGGAAGAACATTGGGGTCCAGTATAATATTTTCGTATTCATACATTTTTTTTTCAGCTGCACAATGACCTCTAGGAGATCACTGCCACAATTCGGCCATGATACCTGCACTATCTTTTCGTCCTCTAATGAATTTTCATTCCATGCTCTCAATTCTTGGAGAATAACTGTCATGTGATGCCATGGTCATGTCTACCAGAGCTCCATTATGATCAAAGAGCTTGTTATGGACAAAATTCATAAGAAAAATTGGCTGTGAAGAATATCATCACTACGGGACCTTCTACCTCGGAATATACTCTTTGTCTTTGAGTGATAATGAAATTTTCACTACCTCAATGTATTGATAACTATACTACTCCCATAATCAACGATTTTCCAAAGAGGTCCTGTAGCAATAATCGAAAAAGTGTGTATCCCAGGAAAACCTTCGCTGATGCACTTCCCCTCCAAACTGAGGTGGCGTTTCTTTCGTAATGGACGCGGATTTTTCGATTCTTTTCGAACTTTTCGGCCATCCCTTTGAGGAGAATCGTAATCAAGTGCAAACCGCGATAATAATTCCGAGTTAATCTAGGAACATTCTCGCCGCCCGTTCCGGGAGTACTTTTAACTCAATCGCAGAAGGCCGTAGAAAGCAAAATCGAGATAATTATCAGAGATAATTACGAATTACTAGCGACAATGTGCTCGGCACCAGCATCGGATATCTCTTTCCTTGCCCCACCCCGTCGCTCTCTCCTCACCCCTCGGAGTCCCTCTCTCTTCCTGGAATTCAGAGAGAAGAGGAAATTGCAAAATCCATAAAGAGAATACTTAATTTGGATTTAATTAAAGAGTGGGCTCTGGTGAATATATACACCGACGAACAGCTTAGGCCAGTCGGCGGCGTAGAAGAAAAAATCCTTCACACTATCGACCGGGTGTCCCAAACTCCATAGAAAGTCAGTGTTCTTCGACATATGATGTTGACTGCCGCAGTGTGCGAACAAAATATCCACCTCTTCGTGCCATTTTTCATCGATAATTATCATCAAAACTATCGTACTTCTCCATGAAACATATAGGTCATATATATGGAAGCAAATGATAATTCGTGTAATCTCATGAAGGCACAGTACAATGGGGCGTGAATCGTGTACCTTCAAATTCTCATTAGTTCACGTCCTACCAAATCCCTCAGTTATCCATTATTTGATATAAATTAATCAGTATCTAGCAAAACGTGATAAGGAATGGAATAGAAACAAAAAGAAAACAGTTCTCATTAGACAACGATTTTCTGCAGTCTTCAGAAGATGGTAGTAACCATGATGAGTCTTCCTCGGGTGATTCTGACACTCAGGTAGAGAGCGTTGTTCTGTGATGCTAGTAGAGGAAGAGTCGAAAATGCAAAGAATCGATGGATCGATTGAAGAATCAACCGAAAACAAGCGTTCCGAGATGCTAGTATAGGAAGAGTAAGAGATGCAACGAATCAATAAATCGATTGAAGAGTCAACCGAGCTAAAGACACTAGTGACATTCCTCCTCAGATCTGAAGGAACATTGCATCGATGTTGGGAATTGAAAAAAACTAACTCAATATACTTTCATTTCATCATTGCTATTGGGACAATGATTCAGCTCTACTACTACTACTACTCTTCTACTAGTTTCTGCCTTGAACTTCTTGAATCATAATTAGATTCCACCTCTGAATATATTGTGGTATGGAAAATGTAATCAACTATACATCTTTGTGAAGATCGCATTGCTCATATGAGAGATTGGAACATAAAGTCGCTAAGCAATTACTAACCAGTAGGAATGGAAGAACCCTTCGAAATGATTCGGTTGAATTTTATATCATCCTTCAGTTGTTTCTTGTCGAGTCAAACAGAGGGATTTGAGAAAAAATGCATATTTCTTGCGTAAAAAACTCAATCTATCCAAATTCCATGTAGAATATAATCATGAAATTCCAGCGTTCAGAGAGGAAAATAGGTGTCAATATATCTCATCAGAGTCAGAATATGAGGATCGAAAGATATTCTGAAATATGATGAAATATAATGAATGTCTACATACCGACATACAGTTCTCCACATTATACATATAACTAGCCGAAAAACCGCAGTGAGTCAGGTTTCACTCGTATAAACTGTAAATTCCCGTCTCATTTACTAGCACAAGCCCTTCTGAAAGAAACAATAACAGAAAAAGGGAAAGTGGTCGAGCATCAATTGGAGACGTGGAAATGTACCATTCCATACTGATTTCCTCCTTTTACGGATGTTCTTTTATGATTTCGATCGTTCTTTTTTATCAAACAAATTCATAGCTCCTTCATTCGATGCTTCTCCAAATCCAGAATATACGAACATGCAGACCAGTTCTGTGAACGGTTTCATAAAGATATTCATTCACTGGTCTATTATTACTAATGCTGTAGTCATTCGAAGTGGGTATACATTTTTCGAGTTCGTTTTCCTTTTTTCTCTAAAATAAAAATATAATTGACGAGACTGAGTTCGTTAAGAGAAATGAAGAAAACTCTGACGGCTGGATATTTTGTCGACGAAATTTTGTAATGAAGTGATGATTAGAGAATTCTTCTGGATGGATTTTTTATGAGTCTTATATCCATTCGCGTCTGTACTAGCGATATATCGATTACAGTCATAATAATGAAACATCTCGAGTCGACTCGCGATCCATACAATATTTCGGCAACAACTTGATATGTGTTGCCGAAAAAACATTCCAATATGAACTCCATTTTGTTTCAGTAGTTGCCTCCACTAAGAAGGAATTATATGAGTGCATCTATCATTCTTTAGTGAGCTAGTACTAAGTTACAATATCATTGCACACGGACGAATCCAAGCAGTAGCAGAGTATTGATAGTAAAAACAATAATTATACTACTTGAACGACTTTAAAATGAACTCAAGATGAACTATCTGGAATCCTGCAGAAATTATGCAGAAAACTATTGGCCTGCACTTGGATGTTCCTGTCAATCAACTGTCAACCTATATTTATAACAAGACACAGTAATCAGCACAGTAATTATTACCGAATGCGATGCAAAGATGAACTAGGATCACAACATCCGTAAGAGGAGTCTCCAAGATGCACATATTTTATATGGAACATAAATTTCGAATTATCTATCGTCAGTTTGAACTTCAAGTGAAACATTTTATTCTATACAATTTCCTTCATACGTTTTCCTAATACCCATGAATTCGTTCCATGATCACAGACATTCATCTCATCCCAACTGCACGGGATTACTCATGGAGGAAGTCTAATAGGGCAATGGTACATGAAGTAGATCACAACAAATCGGAGTGATTGAATGAATTCTCAATATTTGAAAATCAATTTCAAAGAGTCAAGCTCCATAATTCATTTCTTCATAGTTGTCTTGATCTCAGACATTCTCAATGTAGACAAGCATATGGTGAATTCCAGCGGATTACAAGCGATTATTTTTGGAAAAGAGTTCTTCAAAGTTATACGACAAACTCACATGATACCCTGTTCCTTCGTTGAAGATGAAAGAACCTTCCATATAATCACACTGACTCGTCTTGATCAACTCTATCCACCATTTGATTATGGAACATTCTCCCTCAATCACCCATAACTCAGACCTAGGAGTTTCGATTTTTTCAGGTACAATTCCACATTTTAGGTACAATTTGACATATTTAATCTATGTATCTACCTAGTTATCTACCTATACATCTATTCATCAATCTGACTCCCAACTTTCTGAGCTCAATCTCTGCAAATTCCGTTTGACCGCGATTCTAGATTGCTAGGAGGAAATTGAGAGTGCATCTCTTTCAACCATTCACCCCACTTGCTTCACCGACCAGTGGAACAAAATCGAAAAATCAGTGAACGGTGAACGCCCGGCCCAGTCCACTTCCGATATACATGAATCCCACTCCTGAATTACAAAAACTTCACTTATGTTTCAGCGGTTTGTTCATTCAGTTAATCAAAAACATACTGGATATACGTGGAATGGGATTATTCTCAAACTATTCACAATAAAAGCTCACGATAAGGAATATATATTGTTACTCAAAATTTTGTGAATGGTGAAGGTGATGGTAGCTGCCATTTCAAATAATCGCTCGTTATTCCATGAATGATTCGTCTCCACGTGATCACTCCTTCGATTATCATCATTCAACATATCAGAAGTTTGTTCATGAAAATTGAGAACCAATAATGATATGTAATAATCCGAACTTTGAGAAATGGGGTCTACCAATCGTGCTATGATTTATCGTATATGATTCTCTCATGGAATCATTGAAGTTCTTGGGAGGAATTCCTATGATATACAACTTTGAAACTTTCGCAGCACCTACGGAGTCGGTGCCCTAGATACACATCATGTTGCACTCTGAGAGGCATAGATGCTGTCATCAACTTCAAGTCTTTGAGTTCTTCATGCTTGAAGACAGCGAAACGAAGTTTGTGACTGATAATTACTGTGTATCAAACAGTTTGATAATCTTCCGAATGAGTGTTCGAAAGTAATATATATCCAGAAATAGAATGCTCCGATAGCTATATATATATATATATATATATATATATATATATATATATATATATCTGAGGCCCACCAGAATGGTAAAGGATCTAATGAGAAATCGATCATCGGCAGGGATAACAGATAGATAGCTTGAGAGATTATTGCATACAGAAAACGTGACCCTGGCAGATGATATCATTTGATTTTGAAGAACTTGTTCTCCATCACTCGAGTAATAATCGGGAAATTGACAACAATGCAGAGCTCATTAGTGGGACAGATCTAGCTGAATTGGTAGATGACCCCAATATATCTACAGTGTCGGAATAGAGTGGGGGATATACTCCAAACTTCAGTCCATCAGGTCGAGTCAAGACTATATACCCTCCTCAGGTAATATTGATGATTCGAAAGCCTTCATCCTGAAGTTTCGCCAGAACGATGAGTCTCATTTACAACATCCTTTGTTAGATATGTATTCAGTGGTTTCATTTGTATGTCAGACTCAGGTGCAGTTCTGTTGAACTCGGGAGTTCCAACACAGTAGTGTTTAACATCACACACAGATGACGGTTTGCTGAACAGACACTATCAGAGCGGCTATGGAGATCCCCGATCAGGTGTTGACAATACAATACACTTGGCCGATACGAGTTTCGAGATAATCACTAGACGTGAACAGAGTGCCAGAGAGAGAGCTGATAGACCAGTCAATTTCTTGTGGACACATTTGTATCCAGCTTGGGACGTTATGAATTCGCTAACATATAAGGTGGCTTTGAAACAATTTTTACTTCCTGGAGATCATTCAGGTGCTATTCGGACCTAAACGCTCACTCATTCGATTTCAGGACTCATATCATCGAAATACCTGAGTGACTCATGTAATCATTCATCGATAGCAGGAATATTCCGGAAATTGAGAGCTTGAATATTCCAAATAGGAAGCAGCTGAATATTACTCCAAATGGCATTATTTCGATATACTAGTCAGATTACGTGGTAGTTCTTTAATTTGAGGATTCTCCAAGAACTGTCTTTGGAAAATCAGCTGGTTTCGAACATGAAGAAGTATTTTTCTGGTCTTGCAAGAATAGTTTGTGCTCATAATCATTACACGATGGTTGTCTTTATATTCGCTCACCTTCAGGAACTCAGTCCATCCATTATCAGTTAGAAAAAAAAAGAAAAAGCTTCTCCTTCATCATCTGAGCATCCATTTCAAGAAGTTGCATGTATGGATTGAATCGATGGAAGCAATAGTCGAAGTCATTCATATCGGGATAAATGCATTATTATCATCATTATTGTCATTATAATTATCGTTGGATTTTGAAGATCCGATCAGAGCAATTCCATCGATATATTTTTTTTCAAGAATTTTATTCGGTTTGGCTAGTTGGCGAAAGTGAGGAGAATATTATGCATTCATCACCATGGATAGTCATGAATTCTTCTGAAAACAGTATTGTATTCTGGTGAATGAAAATATGAGCTCAGACACTAAGAAACCTGAAGATACATCACATTTATGCCATTTTTTTGAACCGTTAGACCTGATATAATGATATATCAGGTATCAGTATATATTGACTTTCGATCACGGATACGATAATAAAACATCATCGTTTTTTGGCGCGTCCTAATGCTGTCATGTCAAAGACTTCATTCAAACTTCTTCCCAATCAGGAAAGCAAAGCTCGCATATTTATCCTCGCATTTATCCTCTACCTTCATTAGTTTTTGATGAGTAGTCTAGACGATTCGTAGGATATTCCTTTCACAAAAATTTGCCTGCTATAGTCCATATAAAAGCCATACACAAATATCCACACTCATCGAGCGATCGAATCGTTAGACCTTCCTTTGACTCCACTCCTTTTGTCGGGAATTGCAAAAATATCATTCCTTGAATACTGTCTGTAAGTTTTTAGAGGAGATGGTACATTTATTCTCCAGTTTCTTTGTGGGATTTTCTCCCTCGTTCCAAAAAAATAGAGTAAAAACTATTGAATATTTTTTTAATATATTCGTAGTAAGGACAGATTTCGTGATCTGCCCCAAAGTGTCACTGCGCTTGAAATTGAACTCTCAGATACCATGAAGAGAAATTCTTTATTCGTCACTGCCCTTGAAATTGAACCTTCAGATACCTGAAATAGACAAATAGAAAATGCCTCTTCTAGGTATCTGAAGGTTTAATTTCAAGCGCAGTGACATTTTGGAGCAGATCACAAAATCTGTCCTCACTACAAATATATTGAAATAATTTTCAATAACTCCTACTCTATTTTCAGCAAGGAGGAGAGAAAATCCTACAACCCACCTTCCAAAGTTTGGACACTGGTAACCCAGTATCAAAATTTGACTTTTGAACGAAATAACATATATATTACTTGTTATTCAATCATTTTCACTAATGATGAAAATTCAACAATGCCATTTAGATTCAACTGAGGCAAGATTGTACGAAAATATGAATTATGGCGTATCAATTTTTCGAAAGTATATATCTGGAAGACAATTCTTTGGAGTCATCGTCAAGGACATCCTCATGATGATCGAGGAATTCAGCTTTGAAATTGATATTCAACTCCAGAGTTATCTCATATATTTTTGCTCTCTACCAACAGGTGTGATAGAGGAGTGATATTCCATCAAAACTTACATTGAATAAGTAAGCAACAGAAATGGTAGGTACTGTCATTCCCCATCGCCTCTCGAGCATGCTGACATGTTTTAGTGCATATTGATTTACATTCCTTGAACTATTCGAATGTTAATATTTCGAAAACGAATGAAGGAAATGTCCACATTTTTGAAATCAGAAAAATAGCCTTTTTTCTATATCAGATAAGTCACAAGGTTCGACAAGAAATTCTGATGGTTCAAAAAAAATATATAAAATTTCGTATTCATTATCTTCCGATATCTTTCGAAATGATCCCTGTAGGTGGGGTGAGGAGATGTATGAGGAAACCCTGTAGTTTATTCATTCCTGTATTCAAATATCCCACCATGTATCAATTCCGATGACGTCAGATCAAGGATTAGCGGAACAGAGTGACGACCTAGCCACGTACTGGTCCGGAATCGGGCCCTCCAATAAATCTCGCCAAGGAAAAGGAAATAAAGTGCGCCGGCAAAGACGACACACGGTGGGGCGATGGCTAAGGCGGCCCTTCATCAAATAATCATCAGAGGCAAAATTTTGTGGCACCCCGAGGGGTCATCGGGGGATTATGGCCTCAGAGAACGCAGATGCGAGCGCGAATCAAATATTCAATGGCCGGTCGAAAGTGGGTTTCCAAAACGCTGAATTAGTAATGTCATTATTTGTGCGGTTGAGTGTGTGTGTGGGCCCCATTTGGAGTACATATAATATTCGCTTTGTCTTCAAATATTCATGGGCGAGACGAGATATGTATTTATTATTCTTTTTAGGTGGCATCGGCCACTCATTCCAGGATTTTTCAACCTTGGACTATCGCAACCACTATATATGCTCTGATACCACCTATCGGCCATTCAACTCTGAGTCAATCATAGATGATAAACTGACCATATTATGTAAGAAAGATCTCAGCAAACTGAAGGCAATGTTCGTGATGAGTTACATCACGCCTGAACAGATAATGAGTGATAACCCCAGACAAATTAACAACTCTACTAGATCCTCTGGAATAAATCAACCTCTTGCGAGGATTCGAAGAGCCTGAGCTCAAAATACTGCGCCACCCGTTATCAATTGAAGAACGTCGATGTACCTTCGCAGGCACCAAAAACTATGCTGCTGTAGGTCCTTATAGGATCAATGAACTTCACTCACTCCCATTTTTCCCGAACTTTCAACAGCTGGCTGAATGGAGAGAAGCCCTAGTGTGTTCGTAGAGTAACGAAACGTCTACTCCTCTCTGAAACTGGCGATTTTCTTCAATCCAAAGACATACATTCCTCACACCTTTCAGGCAGAGCCAGTCATCATCAGGAGATGGATGATTAGGGCAGACTATATTCATCCTCTCCTACAAAATATCCTAGATCGAGTTCATATTTTGTCAACTTCGATAGTGGGAAATATGATGTCTAGATGAAGTCAGGCTGCATGTTATACAGCAGCATGCTGGGACATATGTTCCACGCTCTGCGAAGCAGTTCAACTCCACCACGTATTATTCAGATGACTTAAATGGTTTTCGCATGTTTTTTTTTCGAATTTTCTGACAGGAAAATTAGAACGCAACATCATCATAAAGATCATGTTCTGATCTGCCTTCCTGGTGAAGATTCAAGCTTGAGTTTTTGTTTTTTGGATCTCTACTCGATTTTCATGGCCCCCAATCATCGATATAGAGGGTTATTCACCTAACTGATACATTATAGAACTAAAAGAGACATCAGTCTAAAATTTTGGTTGCAGCTTCAGCGCTATCTGACCTATTTATATTATTTCATATCTCTTATACGCTGTCTTTTCCGATTGGACCGGAACATCCTATGTATACTTGCAGTTTTGAATTCTACGTGAAATTTCAGGAGTTATGGAATTCCTATCTCCATTTATTTTTGTGATATTTAGTTTTTCCAAAAAAATTTGACAGATGGAGTGACTGATTGATCTGTCTCTTCAATCAACAATGTCAAAGATGAAAAATCATTCTTGTTATACACGTTGACAGAGGAGGATCCTGTCGTGAGCCTACAATATAGTATTCCGAAATGTTGAACAGGGTGTTTGATCATTTTTACAGATATTTGAGATTCTATCTCATCGTTTCTGAATATAAAAATAGATTGTTTAATTCAATATATTTGTGGTGAGGATTCATGATCTGTCAAGAATGTCTCTGTACTTCTCTGGAATTTAACCTTCAGATACCTGAAAGAAAAATTATCTATTTGTCAGTGACATAGAATTTGAAAGACGAATATATTTATATTGAATATCGAATATCGTTTCTGCTCCCTTGAGTCACTGTTCAGTATCAAAAGACAAAGCAGCCGAACGATTGAGAAAAAGATCTCTCATTGTGATGAAAACCGAAGCGAATTCGTTTCTGAAACGTCCCATCACTGGGATAAGCAGAAATTTTAATATTTGTCTTTAAAATTCTTCGAGAATCAAGGTGTCACTGACAAATAGAGGAGTTTTCGTTTAGGTATCTGAAAATTAAATTTCATGTGCAGTATCATTTGCTGTCCTCACTAAATGAATATATTGGAATAATCATTATGATTTCTGTTTTCATTCTAAGGAACGAGGTGAGAAAATCTGCAAAATCTGTAAAAATAAATTTATATACGACCTCCTCGATCAACTTGGAATTTGCGTTTACTTTTTTGCCATTTTGAATGCCAATAACTTTTTATATTTCTCATTATTGAAACGAACATTGGGATACATACGGTGTTCCATTTGAGAAATTAGAGTCAGACCGGAAGTGACAGCATATTGACAATATTCCAGAAAAGTCGCAATCAAGATTTCAGTTCTCCATAAATCTCTGATGAAGCAGCTAGAATCAACGAATTCCTCGAATGGTTCGTGAGGTAATGCCAAGGATTATCCTACACTATGTATCTATTTGTCACTACAAGCTGCTGAATTAAATGTGCTCAGAAGGAGATCCCGTTCGACCGACATATAAATTTGATCGAACTCAAGGAGTCCATGAGCCAAATGGCCGAATCTCAACTCCGAGGGATCCTATTCTATTCGAAAGTAACTGGGCAATTTAGATAGGTGTCCCCAGTGCGGTCGTGCTAATAGCTCCTAGCTCCCGACCGAAGTCGCGCCCAGGCAACTAGATTTTGTCAGGAGTTTGCCGCGAACCCGTGGAAGGGACGATAGCCCCATCCCACGAGTTATATACAGCTTTACAAGGTGATCCTGGTCCTCACGCACCGACAGAATATCAACGTTGTGATATTGATGTACAGGGTGTCCCTCTGGGAAGTGCGTAGATCAATATATGGAAAACTAAAGGTAGGGCGAATTTGGAAATTTGGTGGCTCACTGTTCGGCAAGAATGTTATCAAGATTCTGACATTTTCGGTTTCGCCGGAAGTCGATATCAATTAGCTTATCTTAAATGAGACACCCTATATGCAGTGTGTCTGCTTAAATTCGCAACATATAGAAGACTCTCTCATTATCAATTTCACGCCAGAGTTTCCTTATCGTCGATTGGTACTGCTTCGGAATGGGCTTTGTCAAATGGGAGCTCTGGAATGACGTTCGGTGTTTGGATGTGCAGGAAAACGCATACCGCCAATGAATTCGAAAACTGTTACATGGCCCGGAGTTTTATTGTCAGAAACGAAATCACCATATTCTGAAACACAAAGAACAGTATTGTTTCCCTTCTCGACAGGTTTGCATCTCTTTGTGTATTATTGTGGCCACCAGTTTTTGTGATCGATGATATAGTGCTAAGAGACTCTTTCAAACTAAAACGGCTTGGTGATCCTTCTCAAAATCACGATCTCGTATTCTTCTGAGATATAAACCCTGTCATGCGTTTTGACTACCCAATGGAAGATTGGTCCATGCGTCGTAGATGGACGTTCTTCTGCTCAGTCTGTTTCAGAAATGGGTGATTTCAGGCAAATACTATTGAATTTTGGACCGTTTTTGTAGTCAATCGATGGATGGAGGTATTTTAAACAAAATGGCTTTCTCACTTTGAAATGTCAAAAACGGTCACTTGTGCCATTCTCCCACTCACCGATTCAATTCTTATTTGTGAATTTGTTCTATAAAAATTATGAATATCATGTTAATTATCAATATTGCCTCCAATGAATTGTGATTGTGCTTGACAGCGTGATAGTCTTCAGCCGAAAAAAGGTGTTTCCACTACTAACCGGAGAAATCACCATAATTCGAAGAATTCAACTAATCGAAATTTCAGACCTAGGTAAATGATGAACTATCAATAGCGTCGATGATCTGTAGTTTACATATGTAGATACCGATGCCTGTGCAACCAATGAAACATTCATTTCAATCGAAACGTAAAAGAAATATAGATATGACTGCGAAATTCACTACAGCCCGAAGCGATTTCTGCAAATATAAACAAATATTTTGAATTATGAACAATTATCAACTCTATTCAATGTCATAAATCATACGTGACCCGAGCTGTCACTGTCATCTGCTGATTAGAGATGGGCATCAACTGAGAGAATACCTATGTTCGAAGGCTGATTATACATCAGTTCGACGGTAGCAGCCACTTCTGCGATGTTCATGAGGTTTGGATATTTCAAATCATTTCAATGAAATCTTAAATATTGGATGCTGATTGACTCGTGTAATAAGTGGAAGAAAAGTAAGTTACTGAAATATTTATTGTTTCGAGAATGAAATTTGAAAAAAAATTAATCGCCCCCGGGTGGGCTCGAACCACCAACCTTTCGGTTAACAGCCGAACGCGCTAGCCAATTGCGCCACGGAGGCTCATGTGCGAAATGTGCAGTACCGAGTTGAATAGGCGTAATTGTGACTTTCACATACATGGTGACCATCTAACACAATTCATCTCGACTTTATGATTTTCGTACACCCTATATTTGAGGTATCACAAGAGAGGTAGTGCCATTCGACATTTCAAAGTTGAGGTGTGTCGTGTCGACAGGGTGACTCATCCCTTCACTGAAATATGGTGGTCCTAGTTCCCCCTAATTCTTTAGCATTGAAAGTTTTCAAATTCACACCTTGTATAATATTACCTACTATACATCGCTGCATTCATAAGTAAGGACTGCTCAGCCGGCTTCATGGGCTACTGTGAAATTATATATATATATATATATATATATATATATATATATATATATGTGTGTGTGTGTATGTATATATGTATGTATATATGTATATATATGTATATATGTATATATATATATATATATATATATATATATATACATTTACCATCGCATATTCTTTCAAAAATTCAAAGTGAATAGAGAAAAAATTCAACCAGCGCTTCTCATGAGTGTGAGTTTTCTGGTTATGCGATGCACAATGAAAGCGGAATCATAAGGGGGGTAAATGAGCTCTCGGTGGATGAATTTGTTTTGGATTTGGATGATTGGGACTTCAGGAACCTCTTGGCAAAGTTAAATCCGAGAGATGAAGAAATGAAAACAGGTATTTCCTAATGTCGGAAAAAGTTGAAAATCAATATTTGTATTGAATCCTTATACTGCATGAGACGATTGTGACTTTTATCAAGGATCGGGTTGGAATGAGGGCTGCCGTTGATATAATTCTCCCACCAACCAATGTGTGAACTCGAGTGGCGAAGTTTTTCTAGGGAAACGGCAAAGTGAAAATTTTCCATTTTGTTCCATTCGCTGCATGTCGATGAAAGTATTTCAAAGAGGTCAAAAGAGCTGTAAGTTCGCAATTTTCAAATTGAGTACTTCAACTCAAAATGGTAGGTAATGGATGATAAGAAGGCTGAAACAATTCAATCTCAATTGGAATGAAATGAAATATCTTTGATGTGCTATGATTTGGTCATTTTTGAGTTCAAATGAAAACGGCAGATCCTAAAGATTCGAAAATACAATCTGTGAAAGACAAATGTAATTTATTCACCCGAGTTAATGAATCAAATTAAATCAAATTAACAAATGACCGATTTCGGGTCCGAAGATAGAAGTTGGTATTTCATCGGGGCGTGCAAGTGGATAAGGTTCACTTCGAGTTTGAAATTGTTCAGTAAAGGGCAATGAATTTATTTCCGTTAAGTGCCCATCCGGATGATTACCAGTTGGAACAACGGTCGGCGGAGTTGGACGTATTAATCAGAACTCGCAAATAATTGCATTAAAATGAGTGGGCACTTGCTTTTATAGATGTACATCTAGTATAGCCATTTCAGGAATGAACATGACTTGCCACTTTATTACCACGACAGCCGTAACCCAACAAGAAAATGCCAAGAATCCCTGCACCCAAAAACACATTTCGTATCGTATGTATACAACCTTATACAAAGGCTCTATCACCTACAAAAAAATGAATGATAGAGTATGAGATTTTTTTGTATTCTCATCTATTATTTATCCACAATAATTGAATGATGGGTCGAACACTATTGATGGGTATGCGAATGCCGCTCAGAGCTGCCTTTTCCAGCGAGTTTCGAATTCATGAAGCTGTGAAAGAGCTTGTATTATTGAACTGGTCTCTGATATACCCACTAAAAATGTCTCACAAGTTAATACTCCAATGTCAACATATTGTTGACCTCGAAGCAGTGATTCTGTTATATTTTATGTCTCGACAACACGAGAAGAAAGGCTTTAATATTCGTACAATGCAGAGAATTCCACAACTTTGCCGTTCTATTGATGAATGATGCTTGGTATAGCGATGTTCGACAGGTCTCGAGTCTGGCAGTATAGGGGTGACCAGCCTGAGCTAGTCTATTCTTGTCTACTTGGAATTCCTCATGGTGAAATAATAGACGCCGAGATTTCTGATGAGCAGGTCAATGAATTAGTGGGTGTAGTATTATCGAATATCATACAGGGTGTCCTTAAAAGGTCTTTACAAAAAGCTACCACATATTCTTCAGACCAAAACAATTCGATACAAGCAAACTTACCTCAGTAAAAAGTTGCTCAGTTTGGGCGCTAGACGGCTCTGAAGTTGAAATTTCCAAATCGATTTTGCTTCATAACTTTTGAACGGCTCATGAGATTTTTTTCAAATTTGGTACGTTGGCATAGACTCATCGGGCAATGAAACTCATATCATAATCATAATGAATATCATTCCATGGGCGTAGAACTTGATTTTTTCAGTAAATAAACATCTAAAACTCCTACGCCAATAGAAAAAAATTAGTTTCAATATGAAATCTAAATTATTCAACTCATTCACTACAAAAAAGGTACTCTTGACAAAAGTCGATTCCTCTCATGGTTTCGACAAAATTTTAATTTTAGTGATTTAGAGCATAATTAATAATAAAACGATTAACAGATATTTCATAAAAATTGTTCAAAATGTTCACCATTTTCACGTATACAAAGATTTATACGACGCAAAAAGTTGACATGTACTCTTTGCATAACTTCTTCATCGCCTGTAAGATTATTCGTCGCCTGTTGGATACGTTGCCATAATTGTTCTACAGTATTCACAGGGGTCTTGTAAACCGTAGACTTGAGATAACCCCATACAAAATAATCCATCGATGTCAAGTCTGGAGAACGTGGTGGCCAATTCACGGGTGCATCATTACCTCTACCTATCCATCTGTCTGGGTACTGTTGGTTTAAAAAATTCCTAACATCCACCGAAAAATGTGGTGGAGCTCCATCGTGCATAAACCACATATCTACCCGATGTTGGAGTGGTAAATCTTCCAACAAATTTGGCAACGTATTTCGTAGATGTTGTAAATACATGTCTCCTGGTAATCTTTGTGGAAGTATGACAGGACCAATTATAAAATTTCCTATTATTCCAGCCCAAACGTTGATTTTGAATTCGTGTTGAAAATGGTTTATTTTAATGGAATGAGGATTTTCAATTGCATAAACGTGTTCATTATGAAAATTAGTTATTCCTCTTCTCGTGAAACAGGCTTCATCAGTGAACAAAATATTCTTTCCAAAGTTCAGATTCATTTCTCTTTGCAAATTAATGAACCTACAAAACATCAGACGACTTTGTGAATCATGGATTAATAAATCTTGAACTGGCGTCTTGTGGTATGGGTATAATAATTGTTCTCTTAGTACTTCATGAACGGCATTCCTAGAAACTTCTAGTTCATTACTTATCCGTCTAGTACTCAATTCTGGATTTTCTTCAATACGGTCTGAAATTTCTACTTCGACTTCGGGAATCCTTACATAACGCTGTCTTCCATAATCACCAGTTCTCCCGAAGACGTCTCTCAACTGCAGCAAAGGTTGGGTGGCTTGGTACGCGACGATTTGGAAACCTTGCCGAATATACCTCACACTCTCTCGACCATTTCCTTGACAATATCCAAATACCAATAACATTTCGGTGTATTCTTCATTGGTGTATTGTACGGCCATGATAAATCAGAAAAGTCCGATATCAACAATCAACGTCAATAAAACTCTACAAATCAACACAGATGAAACTATGGAAACCAAGAATGTGAATATCACTGTTTTCGAGCAGATAATAATAGTCTTCAGAAAAAAAAACCAGTGCTACTTATTTTCAATAGAAATAACCTATGCAAAAAGTACATCTCAACTTTTTGCGTCGTATAAATCTTTGTATACGTGGAAATGGTGAACATTTTGAACAATTTTTATGAAATATCTGTTGATCGTTTTATTATTAATTATGCTCTAAATCACTAAAATTAAAATTTTGTCGAAACCATAAGAGGAATCGACTTTTGTCAAGAGTACCTTTTTTGTAGTGGATGAGTTGAATAATTTAGATTTCATATTGAAACTAATTTTTTTCCATTGGCGTAGGAGTTTTAGATGTTTATTTACTGAAAAAATCAAGTTCTACGCCCATGGAATGATATTCATTATGATTATGATATGAGTTTCATTGCCCGATGAGTCTATGCCAACGTACCAAATTTGAAAAAAATCTCATGAGCCGTTCAAAAGTTATGGAGCAAAATCGATTTGAAAATTTCAACTTCAGAGCCGTCTAGCGCCCAAACTAAGCAACTTTTTACTGAGGTAAGTTTGCTTGTATCGAATTGTTTTGGTCTGAAGAATATGTGGTAGCTTTTTGTAAAGACCTTTTAAGGACACCCTGTAGATCTCTAGGTGTTAGGAAATGGAAATACACTCACTGTATGTGTATTGAAATGAACATCTCATATATAGTTTGTACTACTATCTATACCTAACCACAAGTATAGTCAAATATATGTATGAAGGTACTGTACATGAGATGGCTGTGGTAACAGAATTATCATGATATGTATATGATTGATGTCGGATTTAAAAGAAGTAATTTTGTGAGAACAAGATATTCTATTACAAAATGGCGCAGTCGGCAGCTGAACAAGAGGCTTTGAATAGAACTACTCTGCAAATCAACTATGATGAGTCAGCAGAACGCAGTGACGATTGTCGGGAGGAAATATCATTTGGAAAAATGGAACTAACCGAAATGATGTCAGAATGGATGTCACAAGCACATTCTAAAACAGATATTATGAGAGTCCAGGAATTTAATGAGGAAAATCAAGATCCCAATTCATGGATTCGTACTTTTGAGATTGTATGCACATCTAATGGGTGGAATTCTGGTTCCGAGAAGATTCATCATCTGAGAACATATCTCACAGGAATTGCTGCTAGATGGTATGAAGATAGAATCTCAAGAAGTAATCGCACAAAAGGGATTTGTACTACCATCTATACCTAACCACAAGTATAGTAGAATATATGTATGAAGGTACCGTACATGAGATTGCTGTGGTAACAGAATTATTATGATATGTATATGATTGATGTCAGATCAGAAAGAAGTAATTTTGTGTCAACAAAATATTTCATCACATAGTTGATGAGATCAATTTTCTCATTATGTTAAGAGTTTCTTATATTCATTTTTCAGCTTTTAATGGGATTTTCTCTCCTCGTTTCTGAAAAATAGAGTAGAAGTTATTGAAAATTATTGCAATATATTTGTAGTAAGGACAGATTTAGGATCTGTCCCAAAATGTCACTGCGCTTGAAATTAAACCTTTAGATACCGAAAAGAGAAATTCTCTATTGGTCAGTGACACCTTGTTTTTGAAAAAATTTGGAAATACAAATATATTTAATAAGAAGAAAATCCCATTAAAAGCTGAAAAATGAATATACCGCCTCCTCGAAGAACTCACAGACAGTAGTTTCTTATATCCTTTGATGAATATGATTAATTGAATATTGCGAAGCATAACTTCATTATACTTTCAATTATATATTTTGCTGCTACATATATTGCATTTCCAACTCCATACGAATAGATCTCTCCTGTACAGAATCTGAAAGATGCCGCGTATGTTCGGGAACTGAACTCCAAACTCGTGGACATGATATTTGAACATATAACATACTGGTGAGAATATGCATTCATCGTCAGAGCTCTTAGATTTTATATATTACTGCGGACCGGAGAAATGGTCACAAATTCACAATATGTCAGGGAAACATACCATTTCCTCTTCAGTTCCTATTATAAACGTGACTACCAGATCCAAGAAAACTCCAAATACCTCGACGTCATGATTTATGTGATCATCCGAAACGGATTGGAATCGAAAACAATGTCTCGGGACTGGCTCGACTAGAGACAACGGCTCTTTTTGCGAATCGCTTTCCTCCGAAATTAATCTGTCCCTTCCTATCCGGTCGCTTAATATCCTTCTAATTTCGGGAACCATTAATCTTGGTTTGCTGCGTGCTACTTTCCCGTTCGATTGGCGATCGCAGCAACAACTGGATGAGAATACTAGTAAAATAGAGAGGGAAGAAAACGAGCTGCGCATCGAGTCTTCTGATACTACCGAGATTACGGATTGTTCTGGCAGATCCATCCTTATTCAACGGATGTCGATGCTACCTACCATCATTCCCTGGGAAGCTATTGGGAGTAGCATTGCATTTCCCGAACACGAGATATCTGTTCCTTGTGAAGGATGGAAAATAATTCGTTCCAAAATCTTGGGGTATTACTGAATTGATGATAATTATGTGGTGAATCCGTTAGCCGTGTCTCCGTAGATGTCGTACCCGCATAAATCTAAACTCGATCATTATTTGACATTATTCTTCCATTTGACACCACTTTCACACCAACTATTTCCTTAGCAGCTCTTCAGAATCTATACAAGCTCAGGTTGATCACCTCTATAGAGCATCATTAATCAATGGAACGGCAAGATTGTGGAGTTCCTTGCCTAGTCTACCTGATACTTGCGACCTTTGAACTCTCCATGAAAATTCCATCATCATTCTCCTCTCCCATTCCCCACTGATCACACGTTCTTGTCAAAATATGGAAAAGGAACATACATGAACTCTGATTGGAAGCTCAAAAACTTCCATTTGCTAGTTCCCATCAACATTCGTACAGAGACTGCCCTGATGTAGATATTCAGAGAGAGATGTGAATTTTGGTTGGAGGAGTTTGATCGATCGACAATAGACTAGACCGATATACTCCAGTAGAGAACGTAGACACGGTCATTGCGGTGTATCCATTGAAGATGGACTTCAGGTACACATTGTGAAACCTCATTTCATTCAGTCAACATTTCCAATCGGGCACTTTTTTTGTTAATCCATGTTCCAATAGGTAGGAACAATCCGCTCACAAATCAAGCGAGTAAATGAGTTTATATCGTCAAAAGGTATTATTTTGGAAGGGTCGTAATAGACACGTATATACGACAATATCAATTGAACCCTTGAGACGAGATTGATTGGAGCCCATGTAGAACAAATAGAACAATAGGAAATATAGCAGTAGCATAATTATTTAGTCTTTATACCCGATTTTCAATGAAATCAGGTGATCAGATGATAATTTTAATTTTCAGACTTTTCTGAATATTGCTGTGGTTTTTTGGGTTTATATTTATTTTGTATTTGAGTATTCAACCACAGTATCCGAATTGTAACTTTTCCACCATGACGTCGATCTGTACATCAAGGAGGAACTCACATAGACAGTGAGTCAAAACCATGGTGTGAATAGACTAGTGTTCCAACTACTATCCCCAGCTACTGGAAACTAGATGGCATCACCTCTACTGACCTCGGTGGATATCTTAGAAACTCTGCAAGACTCGATTTGAATTTAAAATTCAACTCGAAAGCGAATATTGAACTGTTAGTTATCCGTCGCTGTCCAGATATCTGTCATTATCAGTAAAAGCGGATTGACGATTGTATCGCCATCTATACTCAAGCGGTGCGGCCTCAGTAAGGTTGTTCGATAGGTCTACATGTTTTGGAAAGAAACAATTGAAGAGTTGTTTCACCATCTTATATCCACCTCAGCCACAACCATCATCGGCCGGAGAATTTCAATTGGGCATTGGCTTTTTCTTCTTCAATCTTTCCGCCCAATATACTGAGTGAGTTTCATCAAAGAAGAATCGATCTCATCTAGGAAATTTTAAAAGTATAGCAGCTCGACTGATCCCTGAAGGGCTTCCCAAATGTCCGATTTCTATTCTCATTCTCTGATTCAGCAATGCTCTTGAACCCACAAAATATCTCTCTTCAAGATATTCTCAATATTAACACAGGGATAAGGTGCCCGTCTTCAAGCTCAAGCATGTCATCTCATATGAGAATCAGGGAAAAGCTGCGCATTTTCATGCAGATTGATAATGTAGAGAAGAATTTCACCAATAAAAATGAGGTTTTCAAATACAACGGAAGAACTCAATTTCGTGAATTTCTAATAGGTAACTAATCGAGTCAACAACTTTCAACTGAATATTATCAAACAAGTTCACTTCTAAGAACTTGAGAATGATGCTCTGATCATTCTAGCATTGGAATGACTATCCAAGAAAATTAGAAATACATTAGTTGACTACCGGTTTTCGGTGTCTTCGAATGACATAATAAATCTGAAATTCTCATAATAACATGACAAAACAGTTATACCATGTTAGTAAGGAATGGTTAACTTGATCCCATATTCGTTATAAACTGAACTGAACTATATGAACATAACTGAACGGAAAGAATTCGGGAAAAAGCGATACTGAATGAAAGAGAAATAATAAAGACGACCAGACATGGTGGTCCAGAATTCATCAAGTTATATTTACAATTCGACATCGGAATATGATGGACAATCTCCGAAATGAAGTGAACCCAGCGACCTCATCAGAGTCGTAAATCATTATTACATGGAGCGAAAAAGATAATATAGCATATGATGATTGTTCAGTGGTTGATAATTCCTATGCTAGATAAAATGATCAATCAGTCGAAATCATGACAATCGGAGCAATTGCGAACACTCGCGATACAACCCTCTCTAATATTAAGCCTTGTTTCCTACCTATCTCAGTTTTTTAATCAGTCAATTGATACGGGCTACTATCAGAGTTGAGATCGAACAATATCAGAAATTATATGGAGCCTCAAAGCTCATACTGGAGATTTTGAAATCCACAAAATCAGAATTTGCATTTCACAGTCTGATTAAACAGAAAGTTACTGAATCGGCCGAGTTGATCATAGAAGTTTCTCGTTAAACAGAGCCCACCTGATCAAGTGCAGAACGCACATCGGCTTATCTCTCTAACAGACAGCTACTTGCTAATAACTTCAATGGGAGTTGTTGAAGGCAAAAGAGAGAATTATACATCAGTTTTAATGCCGTCGACAGATTTTCTCATCTTCTTACAGGAAATTCGCCAGCGAAGGAAATTGTTCAGGAAATGCCTGGTGGCACTGAGCGCCGTGATTGCGGTTTTATTTCTTGTTCCTCGGGGAATAACAGGAATTTTAGCGGACACGGTATGAATATTACGAGAATCATGGCGTGGAATAGATGGATAGATAGATAAGGATAAATAGAAGCTCGTTTATTCCGACATCCTGATATATTATCTCACCATTTACTGATTCGAAACCTCTTTCATTACTCATTTAGCGATGTGCCCCTGAACAGCAGAACCAGTTCCTCCGAAGTACTGATAACACAGATATCACAGATTCCGATTCTAGGAGTGTGATAACAAGTTATCGATTCTCTCCTTTCAAAGTATCAGGTGAGCTTGGTTAGATTAGTAGGAATCAATATCGAAACTTCATTCCAAGAATTTATTCAACATCATCAACATTCCATGGTAACTGATATAGATACGTAGACTTCATCGAATGAGCACGAACAACTCACACACTTGTAGTGGCTCTAGCTCCACATACCTCTTTTGAATTTCAACTTATTTCCAATTGTATTCTAACTTTGGTATTCAGTTGTTAAGAGGAGATATGGTTTGTTCTGAACGTCTGTTATAATGGTACATTTTATCTATTTCCTGCATCGAAATTGGAAATGGTTATCACAGTGAAGTCTTTCCTGATGCTCACAACCTCCAAACATTCAAGAAAAATTCCAACACCTTCCTTCTTTCCCAAAATTCCACCGCTGGCTAACACGATGTTCCTCGAACATCATAGGTTTCCCTTTCGTGTTGTCCACAGATAAAAAAAAAAAACATGCTCTTGTCAAATCTGCCACCTCGATGCCATTGATATCACTGTAGCTGGTAGACCGCATTTCTTCTTACTTCCCAAAGAGTTTGTGAGAGTGAGAGTACGTGAAGAGCTCTAGATAATTTTTCATGAATCACATCTTCATTAATATATTCATCAACTGATTCGGTTGCTTCTGTATAGGATTATGATTCATTGATGCGAATAACTTTCATAATAGTGATTCTCTTTATGAAATTACCTTTTTTTTTCCTCTGGCTCAGTATTGGTGGATGAACATAACAGTATAATAATTCACTGCTTCACTTCCAGAACTTAGTTTCTGAAGGTACAATGTACAAGGAACATGATGGTGTCAGCTGCATGCTTGTGGTTTCACTAATTATATCATTCCGAAAAAGAAATTGATTGACCTGTGCGTATCTAATATATACTCGCCATAATTGCCGCATAATTTGACGATTTATCGAGCGATGGGGCTGTGACGTCGTGTATCTTCATATCCAAGGAACTATAAAATGTTAACATTCATGTCGTTACATTGTAGTTGAATATCAGAAGTGTGATTTGTATCTTGAGATACGTTGTGATCCTACTCTTTATCATCCATCCAGCTGATTGTGAAGAGCCCACTGAAAATAAATGACTATTGAAGGTTTTTCAATTGATAAATCTATGTACTGGCTTGTATCATGATTCACGTACATTGCCAGAATGCTCTCGATAGAATGAGAAACATCATTGAATCCACTCTCATTCCATGAATTATTTGTCTTTCGACAACACGAACATTTCTTCTCGGAAGTTTCTCTACCTGCAATCGCTCGTAATGAACCAGTAATTCATGGAATGTGGAAACTACACCTTGGGTAGAGGGAAACTTCTCATATGGCGAGGGTAGAAAAAAAGTGTTTCAGTACCTTTGTCATTTTTTTCTCTCACGAAAATGCTCAATTTCATTTTCTCACTCTCCATTTATCGTTCTTCCTGATGTAGATGATGTATATCGTAATAGCACAGAATCACATCGCCCATACCTCTGCCGAAAGTCTTCCAGAATGATGTGTGTCTGTGTGTCTCTGAGTGCGAGCGAGGTCGCTACTAATTGAATTTACGATGACGTCTTGCTCGCCCCCTGGCGGCCGTATATCCGGCGACGACACGCTTCCAGCCGGCACCGAAGAGATGCCGATATTTCTGCGAATACGACTCGTCTTCCGTTCCCGGAACGTCCCGCAGGAACGATGATCCGAGATAGGGGGGACAGGAGCGCGCAAAAGCTCGATTCTGACCCCAGTAGGAGCTTGACTGAACGGTAAGAGGTCCCTTTTTCTGGGTCATCGGGTGGAAGTATTTTTTTTTTATCTAAATGCAAGGTGTTTCATTGAGAAACGTAAATATTCGAGGCGATTAACCTACAGACAGTGCTTCATTTCCATTATTGACTGTTAGCAAATGCTTGACATTTATGTCTTCTGTGACTTACTGCGATAAAAACGATATGAACACGAGTCAGTTTGTCGCTTGATAAAAATTGATGGCAATTAGACGAATCCATTCTTTATAACAATTGAGCACATGATATCGGAAACAGATAAACAATCACTCGTTTGGAATGAATTATCCTAACCAAGAGACATTCTAGAGGTTTTCATGCATTATTGTGACATCACTAATCGTTATGCTTTGCAAGGCGTTAGTCTCCAAACTCATTAGCTACGAAATCAAATCTTGCAGAGATACCCATACGTAATTGTGCAAGAGTGCGTATGACTTCGAGAAGTGATTTCGATAATAAATATGTATGTGCTTGGGTCGTTGGGAGTATCAGAAAGATTGTGGATATAGGGTTGCTCCATGAGATATTTTTCTGATTTTACTTCCGACTCGGGTTCAGATGAATTATTGCGACTCTGTATACTCTTCTAGTGTTTTATGCTGAATTTGAAGCGTGAAATGTGAACGAAACTCAGAAGATAATTGAAGGTATTGAAACAGGGCTGGTCTAGAGTAGTATTCGACCGTATCTTTCATGTGTGATAGTTTTTCGCAATTCGTCTACATAATATTAGAGTTAGGAGTTTTACACATGGAAATAGTACTTTTGATGAACATCAATGAAATGTGAAATTTTTGAGTGAAATCGATCTGGAAATTTTGTTACGGTTTGAGGTAGATGTATTGAGAATTTGAACTTTGATATATATATATATATATATATATATCAATGTTGTTCAATGTAATATATATATATAATATACATATATATATATATTACATTGAACAACTGTTGGAATAGATCTATGCAAAATCCAAAATTCACTCATTTCTGGTCGTTGAAGGGGCTGGTAAAGTAATGCACACATTTTTGGAACAACCATGTTTTTTGATACTTGGAAGTTTCTGTGATTTTAGTGACACAACTTTTTTTAACCAATTCATTTCGAAATTGGTGTATACTATCAAATTTGACTGAGACTACGATTTTCAGTTGAGAAATTGCAAGAAAATAGCACCTATGGAAGTAGGGAAGAAAATACCATATACCGGCCCTGTTTGCATGCCCCTAAATGAATCATTTCAATTCCATTCACATCTTCAAATTCAGGAAGAAACATACTATTGGTTGATACACGAAGTGGCTCCGTTTCATTCGAAACCATTTCGGAAGGATAATTATGAATATACATCTTCGAATCTCCAGGAACAACCCAATAAGAGGCTGTGTCTCCCTTCATTTGTATAAAATTGTCTTATATCTATTGAAACTATGATCAACTGCTGTTTGACTGACCCAGTTTTCACCACCTCTATTTTGTCCAAGAGTGTATATGAATATATATATATATATATATATATATATATATATATATATATTTGAATGAACTCATATATATATATGAGTAATCGGCTTCCACAACAGCAATAAAAATACATTCTGAAGAAGGGTGAGCATTTCTGCCGCTGCCATCAATCTGGATTCGAGAGAAAAGGGCGAAGAGTTCGACACGTGATCATCGTCCGTTTTGGGGATGGTCAGTGGCGATTTATTGGCGATATTCGGGGAGAAAATGACAGGAGATGGGGCGGTTATTTATTAGAATGGTGTAGCGAAAAACCCGGAAATGAGAGAATATGATACGTAATGTTATCTCGAGGAGGAATGATTGCGAGTTATGGCGTCATATTATTGTATATCGACTCCCTGCAGCCTGCTTTTTCTCGGTCATCTCTTTGGGAAAACATATTTCTTCGATAAGCGGACCGACTAATCTATCATCCATATCGCACACGAGTTTCTATACAACCAGCCATTCCGATTCTTGACTTGGCTAGACGAAAGAGGTTTCGTCAGACCAGATGCAGAAATTGCCACTTCATAGTTCTCTTTCTTTGAGTTCTTTTGTAGAATCACTCGACCTATAGGAGAGACCAATCGGAAATATTCATGAATCCATCGAAATAAACCGCCACATTGATCGAGACCTTCAGTAAATCGAGCAAATTCTGTAAAGAATCGCTTCATATCAACCATGATGTCCTTCATTTCGAATGATGAAAACCAAAATAGCTTTTCAATGGGATCGGAAAGTGTTTCTATTTTATTCTCAATACAATGACTGTATATTTCCACCCATTACAAAATATGAAACGACTGATAAAATTCTCATGTAATTCAGATCATCGTGGAAAATATTGAGGATGAAATTGTAGCAGTGTAATTGAACACTATCCTCTTCGTGAACGGAAGAAACTGAAGTTGATACACCTTAACTCATAGTACTCATGATAGCAAATTGGTGATGATTTGAACAGTTCCAACTTCGGTAGAATAAACTGGAATGTACCATTTTGTTGCCGTTGAGAAATTTTGACGAATACCACTTCCCAACTGATGGGATAATTGCTTTTATACCTATTAGCAAGCGAGATCTTTCAGAAGTTATTTCTACATTTGTTCCCAATGTAACCGTACAAAGTCCTTCTACTCACCATTTTCAACATCACTCAATCCTAAATTCATTACATCAAACTTCGATATGTGATTTCTCTAATCGTTTTCAGCTGTTTCGGATTTCTCCCAAGGTAGCGAATTGGTAGAATCATGCCTCGACTCCGGAAATGAATAATGGCCTTAATCGCACAAACTTCCTTAGGATGAAAGTGATATTTGCTTCCTACGATCGATCGAGCCAATCAACACCTAATTTTTCCCGAAAAGTCCGATTCCTTCTACTCCGTGATCTCCATTCTGATCCCATTCACGTCTATCGATGAAGAAAATCCAGTAACAGCTTTTGAAAGGTCGAGAGCCGTAGTCATTGAGCGAAAGCTGAAGCCGCTGTATGTGGATCAGAGTATTGAGAGAAATAAAGAAAAATGGAAAAATTGGGAGGTTTATTTCAGATTTCATACTCACTCTCCCGTGAAAAATGTTATCTTGTCACTGAAATGTATTTCTGAGAATCAGTCATCATACATAGATAGTGTTATTCGAGGTGGAGAATAGGAGGAGAATAAAAGAAAATAAGAATATGGAATTATTCTCTCATACACAGAGTGATGAAATGTTTCGATCCGATGGAATACCCTATATTCTCCGATATACATGGATTATACTCAACTGATTATTAATATATATCACTATACTAGTCTGTACTCACTGGATTATCCTCACCTTCTATTCTTGTTCCAAGGATTTCGACACGACATTGCCAAGTTAAAACCATTTTCACCAAAATGCGAACATTTTTCCGAAAAATTTCACTACTTCTAATAATAGGAATTCATTCGATCTCGCATGTCTATAGGTAGTCAATACCATATTCTATAACATCAGATTCCATCCATTTTCAATACCATGTATCATTAAAAAATGCATATGATTTGTAATTCATTTCCTCCAAAGTTTTTATTACGACTGATATGATGTTTCCATTGGGTGGATAGATAGGATAATTTTTGAAAAGTAAAATCCTGCAACTTCAACTACCTTGACTAAAATTCATGTAAGATCTAGATGGATTTCAAACTGAGAAACAACTTCAATGTTCATGCAGAATCAATTGAAAAAACTAACAAATCCATTCAAATGGAAATATATCCAGGCTTGTGCAGGAATGCCAGTGTTTCAATGATTGCTCAACTGAACCAAAATATCTATAACTAAAAAAAAGGAACATTAAGGATCCAAACTGGCTGAAAAAAACATGAATATGATCCTATTGGAAGCAGTCAGCTATGCAGAACTTTCTCATGGCTGTAAGCAATAACTGAATAATAGAGTTGAACGCATGCGCCGTATGCATTTCATGGAAGAAAACAATTTCTTAGTTGAATGTTGGCCAACTTTCTCAATTTTTGAATTGATTTCAATTCCTCAGTTCCTTGCATGAACATTTCTGCTGCATCACACGGTTTTATATTATTAGTTTCATTGTTGAATTCACATAAATTCAAATTCATGCTCACATGGATCCATCTCAACAGTACAAAAATGATGTATTCTTTAATCATCAGGAAAAACGTTCATGACTTGGAAATACTGAATCGGAAATAATCATAATCTAGTGGACTTTCATACATGTTCAAAAATACAGGACATGAGTTTCATACGCAACGATTTGTTGGGTCACAATGAGTAACATTGAAATAATTTCTGAACAGGCCTCTCATGAACCTAAAAGCCCTGTCAAAAGTTCGCTCTCCTATCTCGAATAGGAGATCAGCTGTTTCGCTTTGCCATGCTTATGGTCCACCATCTATAATAGTCCTCAATTCGAGAACGGAATGTTCTGATGTTTTGAAACATTCCTTTTTGTAAAACGAATGCAGTACAAAGCTACCCATTTCTTCGTACGCTGAGATTTCCCAACTAAAACTGTGAATACCCTAATTGATCACTCGATATATACCTCATCAATCTGAATCAACTGGATTTTTTTTTGAAAAACTGTTTTCGAACTGTTCTACTAATAAGCTATATCCAGTATCGTAAGTCAGCTCAACTATTTCATTGCGGATGCTATTTTTGGAACTTTGTTTAGTCAGCAACCTGAACTTTGTGAAAAGATGAGATGTGTTGAAAAATCAAACCAAAAATCGCTTCACTGGATAATGCGGGAGTCTCTAGTTTTCTTAAAGAGAGCACTACTATTCGACTGAGCTGAGGATGGCAGAACTGGAAAAATCATCTTTGATGGAATTATGATAGAAAGCATCTACAACAGCTGGAGTCAAGCGGATATTTTGAGAAAAAAAAATGCCCATCAGGGCTTTTACCATTCTTATTTCATTAAGGAAATCATATGGTGCCGGTTGAAGCTTTCAACACTTTGGAATAATTTTTTTGGGGGAAAAAATCTGACTCGAATCACTCCACCAACACGAACCAATTTATCCTCGTTCAATAATACTCAAACTCTAGCAGAAATTCATATTAGTTACAATTTCACCTTGTGATAATTTTTATGGCATAAATTTCAGAAAAATTCTGTCAGATGCTGAGTCAGCGGCAGACATTGACTGTGATCCTGGAGGAATTGAGGAAGGATTAAATGTTTTCGCCAGAAGTAGAGCTCGGGGGATGGATTTTATTACAGGAGCGTTGAGATGAAGATCGAACGGATAGTAACAGGGGGATATATCTATTCTCAGATGATCCTACCCACCATGTCATGAAGAGAGACTCGATTGAGAACAATATCTATCGAGAGATTCAACTAATTGAGTAGTGCGGTCATCTGGCAATCACAGCTGGTATCCCCGGAAAAGTGATGTCTCAGAGTAAATTGACAGTCGGAGTTTTTATAGCATCAATGTCATTCCTGGGTAGAGTTAATATCTAGATTGGATCCTGATTATCCCAAGTATCAGAAAGTTGATCATATAACCAGAATTCATTCCATTACAGTTATTTATCGTTTCGTTAGTTACTTGTCCTTGGAACTATCTGTGGAATACTGACCACAGCAGGAAAAATGGAAATCATTTGGCGAATGGAGGACAATGAAGGACACTAGGAATCGTAACACTCCATTCATTAGTTGATGACCAATCGCTAACCTTGAATTCCCATCTGCAAATTTCAAGCGTAGGCTCTGGTCACCTGACTTGTCAGTTGGACCTTTGACACATCTCTCATCAAATCTGACTATGTTTGTTTTGCAACCAATGTACTCCTAGATTTGATGAACTGAGCTGGGGTAGTCGGGTGAAATACCAAGCATTGCAGACGTCAGCTGTACTAGATGCGCCTGAATACAATTTTCACAAATTGGTTGGTGAGAGCATATTGAAAGTGCTGGGTCGTTAACGAGGAGACCAAGATGCCATCTCTTCCTCTAGAGACCCCATATCATCCAATGAGCCCAGAGGTGCAATACGAAGACAGGCCGATGTTTCAAATGAGGATTTGAAAATCTAGTAGAGTTTAATGAAACAGAATTTCAATCTTTTATGTTCACCAAGAAAGCAGATCATACAATGCCTAATATAATGATGTTGGGTATCGCTGTTCCTATGAGTTCGTCAATATTCATTCATTTTCCAGCTTTCTTTGGGATTTTCTATCTTGTCACTCACCAAATCATTGACCAGAGAACATCGTAGAGAGGAAGGGGATCTCTTCCTTGATAGATATTTCCACAGTTGTTGCTCAACGGAAATATTATCTATTATGCCACCACGTGCCACGACGAACCAGACGAGCTCAGACTGGTCACCCCTACACTGTCAGGCTCGAGACCTGTCGAACATCGCTGTACCAGGCATCATTCATCAATGGAACGGTGAAGTTGTGGAATTATTCGCCTAGTGTCTTTCCCGATGCTCACAACTTTCAAAACTTCAAGAAAAACTCCAACAGATTACCTAATTCCCAAAATCCCACCGCTAACAAAATGTTCCTCGAACAATATAGGTTTTTCTTTTCGTGTCATGAACAGATGAGAAAGAGGCATTGAGTGATTCATTTTTATTGAATTTATATCATTTCAATGAAAGTTCAATCTATTAACATCTACAATAAGTCACCTAAATCAATAACATTGACTAATAAATCCATATTTGCCCTCTCGTTTTCAATAAGTCTCCGATAAGTGTACATGCCCTCAGAAATCCTAACAATCGACAGCTTAATTATTCATGGTTCACTTGAACACTATATAAACAGGGTGATTCTTTGAAACGGTTCATTGGACCTACCTGGCAAACCAGGCAAGAAATCGTTCCGAAAGTTGGGGTGATCACATGAACGAACCTGCTCTATAAGGATATACCTTGCGAATGAATAGATTGTCATCGAATCCATCTTCACACATGACCCTCGGTATTGTCGTACTCGACAATTCCAATTTTAGGTGTGGGACAACCGCACCTGATTCCACCGCTCGGAGATCGATAGGGCCATCAATTCAAGCTGCGCTCACCTCTCCGTCGACTATTGTCACGGTCGCCATAAATCACAATAAACATGGGCGAGTAACAATAATTGATTTTTCATAAGGAATGATAAAAAAGGGCGAACGAGAGCCGATATAATGAACGGCTTTCGATGAATGTCGGGGCGATCAATCGTCGAAAGCTGTTTTTCTCCCAGCACTGCGAGTTTCTCCGCTCTCTCTATGGAGTTATCAATGAACGCGAGAGACGAACGATGTGAGCGGTGTTGCCTAGTTTATTGTACGAATCCCACACTATTTCATACACTGTGAAAAATTGCCTGGTGTAAACTTCCCCACCATAGTGCACCTAGTTATCAATTCTGATTATCAATACCTTGTGGTGATATGCTGAATCAGCAAGTGGTTGAAATAACACCACACAAATCAATTCAACACAAACAATTCGGTATTTGTACAATGTGGAATTGAGACACTCTTGTCGACATATATTTGATACTTACGGTATCCTCGATCTCCATTCCAGAGTCATTGTCTTTGGTAGTGGTGCATCCATCCATGAAAGGATGGACCACTGGAAATTTGCGACAGTTTTTTGATGATTCATTTCGAATTCAATTTGAATTTGTATACCAAATACTCTGCGTATCAATGGGATCTTCTGAACCAATTCGAAATCTGGCAAAGTTCAGTAATTTGATGCTTGTTGAAATGCTTCCTTGACCTTGGCCTTGACCAGTGTTAGGATTTCTGCTAGTATCTCTACCCTAAATAATTATGTCACCACATTTGAATTCCAACGTTTCCTCTGGGCCACCATCATCGAGTCGAATAAATCATCGTCAACACGTTCGGTTGTCGAAGCACAATAGCTCGGCTCCCTTTTCTATCTGTATGAAGTATCGGTGCTGAGCAGAAAGCGCAATAACCAATAAGAGCTTCTCGTCATTACCGGGCGGCGATAACAGTTCCGTCACACAGCATAAAGCCCTGCAGGAAGGTTAAATCATAAAGGACCAGCGCGCCATCTCCACCAGGAAACGATTATGAAGGCGAGCACATAACCTCAATCCCGAGTCTGTGAATACGTCAGGAAAAGCTGGTATCATCTACCGACCCCTTTACCTCCTATAGCGGTATTCATGCACCCTTCTGAAGTGACCTTATTTCACGAGCTATAAAAACGAAGGGCTCTCGCGTATTTCAATGAATGCGGTGTAATAAAATCGAGAGAGACCAGTCTTGGAGAAGGTGATCTCTTCAACTATGGTGCGTGCACACTCTGTTCTCGATGAAAGAGTAGATATAGTTTATCAAAATAAACCGTTGAGATCGACCGCATCTATCGAGTGACACATGAATTCATGATTATTTTATTCCTCCGTCCATGGACGAACCATATGTGATTATGTATCAATCACTTCAGAAATAGATGAACCTATCAAAATTAGGAAAGAAATACGTTAGTTCAGGAATGAAAATACGTGCCAAATGGAAGGGTGACGAAGCGAATATGACATCCGATGAGCATTTTTGTTCTAACTTCTAGAGTGCATATAATTAGCTGACATGATAAGATATGATGTGAACGAACCAATTCGAGTTGAATTTGGCGCTCTAGGCACCTCATTTTGTATCTGTCTTGAATGGAATTTCAAGAACTCTTCATGGATTCAGATAGATACTTGATACGACAGAATTATAAGAATCACGCGTGAAGGTCAAAATAAACGTCAACAAACCAGTATATTTACACCATGCAGAGGTCGGAGACTTGTCAAGTGATATAACGACTCAAAACAGGAATGACATGTGTGAATTGAACATTTGTCAAGTACATACATCAAATGAATTGTGAAGATTCATTATGAAAATTCATGTTGTTTCGACTTATAGAAGGCGAAATATTTCAGAATATGCTTGTGAATTGAAAAAGAGCCAAATATAAGCAGAATGATTGAGGAGAGAATGAAAATATTAGTAGTGATAAGATAAGGAATTGATTCGGAAAATGCTCTCTCGTGACAGTATTGCGATTACTGTAGCTTAATATGAATGAATAGGGGTCTATATCAGTTTGAGGACTTGATAGACCTGCGTGACGGTCTGCAAATAAATGCTCTAATGCAAAATTTGGTGCCACTTTCAGGGTGCGTCGGAGGGGAACGAAACGATCGGTTGAGTTGTTGCTCGTCGAACATTGTGCGTCGAGAAATGGGAGTCGTTTCCGCATCCAACCGGCACATCTACATATTTATGGAACCCCCGTAGTTTGGCGTCGTCGTAACGCACCATTCTAGTCGAAAGGGGACTGATGGTGAGCCTGTTATAGTGCAGCCAATTGCAATTTTAAGCAAATGCAATAGTGACAGTTAACAAGGATCCGGAGGAATTTAATTTGGGTGGAGTATTATCGACGGCTATGTGCGGAGAATGAGTCATACCTGAGGATGAGACTTATGAGTGAAATGGTCTCCACCATCCCAGGACTGTAACTGGAATTATAATTGTAATGGTTTCATTGAATTTGTACACAACTCATGGTATTCACTATTTGATAATCGACTCATATCAGCCAGGCATCAACAATAGGTTGGAAAGAAGATTCAATTGGCATTCGAATGTATCTGCAGAAGTTTTACTAGTAGGGTGGATAGTGGATAGAATATTCGATAGTCAAAAAGAGGTTGCAGATCCAGATAAGAACCTCACGAATACATAATTATCATCAAGTATGAGATGAATATGGAAAACAAACAGGAAGGAGAGGATCGGAGTTACTATAACAATCGAATGAGTTATATTGGAATAATCCGAATCAAAGTTTTTCTCCACTTCACCATGGTGTTGAGACACTATCGAAGATGAGGTCAGGTGTTTGATATATGATGAAGGGCTTTCGCATACAAACGTGGATACTGAATTCTTCCTATGGAATCGATATGAGTGTTGAGATAGTTTTCCATCGGAACTCAACAAAATTAACAACAGCATGGAGCAGAAGTCATACCATATGGCAGCTGACTATTTCCTGTTATAGTTTGCGAATTTGCAGAACTTGTCCGAATTCCGGCATAAGGGTCAAAGGGGAAGAGCAGTGGGCGGTCATAAATCAACATCTATACTTTCTTATCTAGATGGTAACATACATACTCCGACTCTTACACGGTAAACAATACCAATGAAGAAAATTCTACTCTTTTACCAGTGTCAATTGTATCGGTGTCGGATTCAACAAATCGGATATTTTCATTACATTTTATGACATAATTTACAATCCTGATAATTTTATGAATGAAATAATAAATGTGCCTTTTCGGCTACTCAATAGGCTATCGATCGGGGTCCTTCAACCTGGAGTATTTTATATTTCATTACGAAATATTGTGATGTTGACCGCCTTCTCCTCCACTCAATAATCCATTATGTCATGACCCAGAGGATTTATCATGGAGAATCTGCAATGATACAGAAGTCTAGTTGTTTCATCTATAATTACGAAGCGCTGAAGTGTTTGGATCGATGAAGCAGATGGAGAGAAATTGTTTCCATTATTCATACAAATCCCAGAGAAAGATGATATGTACACAACACAATATGTGAACATGTTGAAATCCTGCGCATCAAAGGACGGTGGTGGTAGTAGTAGTAAATACCAATCAAACCTTTCATGTTATGTGGTTATAATAAGATTGATGAGAATACACAGTGACATCTGAATGACTCCATACCAACTTCGGGATGAGATAATGGTACAACCGAAAATTGGCCCGACAAGAGGTCGGACGAGAGGAAGAAACGACCGCTCCTGTTTACTACAGATAGCCCGGATTAATTGTACGCCTTAATTTTATCGCCAAAATGGCGAGGGTAGGTCGTCCGTAAACGAAAAGCCGGTGGTCAGTCTGGAATGGGATCTGGATCTCCGGCTGGATCTAGCCTGGATTATATCGAATCGCGAAGAGGTTTATGTCTTCAAAGGCTGAGAGGTTTGGGACTGGGGTTGAGAAAGAGAGTCCGGATGTTATCAGAGTACTAGTTCTGTGAGGATATATATTTCGTAGACATAGATGGTGGAAGTACAGTTGCCATCGTCATTTATATCGGAATATCCATAAAATTTTCTGGTGGAGAATTATAGTTCATCCCATTATAGTTCAGCTGTTTCATTGAATAACACGCGATATTCGATATTTTTTTTTCATCTCTGAACACCCTGCAGGATCAAAATCCATGTGGAATTTCTGATTCCTCCATGATTCTAACCACCACGTGATTCTCCGACTGTAACTACGAAAATCTGTTCATTACTACGAAATAGTATTTTTCTATTGTTAGATATACGAGAATATTTGTTTTTCGGAATATCTTCCATTTGATTGCATACAATAGAAATAATATGAAGACAACTGAATGTTCAACACGTTCGACCTTCCAGCTTAGCGCAAACGTGGACTCGTTACATATCATTTTATATATGAGATGTTGCATATGATCGAAGATGGTGAATTGACTATTGATCAACATGAATGTTCGAATGAATCCTTGGAATTGTAAGTAGTATACTCAAAAATGCGGCTGCATTTCAGGAAAAAATGGTTATATAACTGGGCAATGCCGCTTCAAATTTTCGAAAACAAAAAACAGAAGTGAGCATTATTTGATGAGAATCCATATATAATTATGTTTAAAAATATAGGGTGTTCCATTTGAAAAACATGAGTTCGATATGTCACACTGTATAGTGGAAGAGAAGTTTCATAATATGCATTTATTCAACTGCTGTGAAAAAATATTCCGTCCATCTCTGATAGTAGAGCTGCTATATCAAGAAATAAAGAATACATATGTCTTACTTGTTTTCGATAACAAGGTATCACTGACAACTGAATAATTTTTTATTCAGGTATCCATGAGTTGAATCCTAAGCGCAATGAAATTTCCCGGGCAGATCATAAATCTGTCTGAAAATATATTGAACTGATATTTATTAAAAAAAAACAGAGACGATCACAAGAAATCTAGAAGAATAGATACATCACTTGCTCGATTACCTCACAGATGGTATGTGTACAATCAACTTGATATTTTTAATAAGTCACAGCATGTCCCCGAAGAATGAGCATAGCCGAACTTTTGAAAAGTTTGCAGCCTCGTTTGCTAGTCTCAAACTCATAATTTCCTTAGGTATTCCTGCTTCAGAACTGATCGAACCAAAATGATGAGATCAAGAATCGCACCATTGGCCACATTCACCCTTCGGTTCCCTACGACTTGAATCGTTCAGATACTTCAAATTGTCATCAACTGGGCTAATCTATTTATAATGGAGTGTTTCTTATACTTTCGCAACTGGAGCTCATTTGAAGCTTCTCTTACTACGCGAGGGTGATGATCGACGATCCCACACCTCTCCTCCGACACAGCTTCTGGTTCATACAAAGATGTCGGTGTAAAAAACAGGCAAGTTTGTAACCAGACCGCATCCGTGTGTCAAAGTGAGCGAACAACTTGTTGGAACAGTTCGGCGGTGGCTCTGCTAGCAACCAATTCGAATCGCGAATGCATCGAGCCGTGAATGTACGAAAGCCAAGAAGCGGAGAGCATAAATCATTAGCTGTTGGCAAGTCTCATTAGTCACCTTCAAGTGTCTAATCAAGATGCATCCCCGGAGTAATTCCTCTCTATATCTCTCTCTGTTCGAACGTCCGCAATTCAGGAAAGCTTAATACCGGATATGCTAATGTAGATTGTAGCAGATGTTGTTTAGGGTATTCAGTTATGGATTTGATTGTCAACGTGCGGACGCACATTTGTGTACGATTGGGAACAGTTCTGTTCATCAGGCACATTGAATATTGTCAGCCAATTCTCTCATTCCTTCCATCTGGCGTAAGAGATGTTGAAAGTGATACTGTATCTTTTCGATTCTCTTCTTCCATCTTCTTCCACAAGTTGATGATACTAGATGGCTCCTCATATGAGAAACCATCAAGTACATCCATTCACAAGTTTCGATATTGTTCGCTAGGTCGGTTCTCCAATTTTTTTTTGTGACAATCACGAATCCTGGCGACTACAAAAGAGCACTGATTTTTTCGTTGAACGTTTTGAGGATGAATCTTCATTTTGTCATTACCTAGTTGAGATTATTTCGTTTTCAGCAGGTGACACAGACTTATGTTACACGCCCCTTCCTCCATTGGTCCTATAGCTACATTTCAGGAATTTGAAACTCCAAATTTGTCCACTGAATGGCACTTTTTGATATATCAGAAATTTTTGTGAGCTTTCAGAAATGAGAACAACTTCCGAATTCCAAATGGAACATCATGTATATCATTATATTATCAAAAACTCAAATAATGAATCCAGCAATGATACCCAATAATCTGTTTCATGATCTAGATAGTCATTAACCCCTCAAAAGTATCTCAAATGATCGAAACGATGTTACACCAGCACAATTTCGATGAGAAATGACATGTGGCTAGGAAGGAGCTCCAAAAAAAGTGAATCAGAAAGTACTATACCATAATGATTCTCAGACGTCATCCGAAAGTACCGTGGATGAGTAATCCATCCGAATCATGAAGGTTTCAAACATGTAATAACTCACAAGGTGTTCCTGCTTTTTGTGGTATTTTGTCTCCTCGTTCCTTGAAAATGAAGTAGAAGGTATCAAAAATTATATCAATATATTTGTGGTAAGGACAGATTTTGTAATCTTTCCCAAAATGTCATTGCGCTCGAAATTGAACCTTCAGATACCTAAAAGAGAAATTCTCTGTTTGTCAGTGACACATTGTTTGTGGAAAATTTTGGAATACTAATATATTCAATAGGAATAAAACTTTGTCTCCTTTCTTTCTGAAAATGAGAATAGAGATATTCAGGGTGATTTGTATGTATTTGTAGTGGAAGCAGATAAATGGTCTGCCCTCAAGGTGTAACTGCGTTGATAATTCAACTGCGATACATACCTGAAAGAGAAATTCGTAATCTTGCAATCTGTGATGATTGAATCATTTCACTCATGTGACCTTCTGTTCACCTTGGCCATTCTATGGAATACATCTCATCGGGAATGAGGGATAGAGAGAACAATCATAATGAACCATGAATAACTTCCAGTTACTTTCATTCAGCATTTCTTATTCTGAAATTTTGCTTTCGAAACGAGATATACTGAGAGTAATTCATCAACATGCACTTCCTTGACAATTCCTCTCAATACGCATAACACGGAATGCACACATCAGTAGGCACCTATTATCCTGTGTATTCGCTATTCAATTAGATTTGCACTAATACAATGAAAATGTCATCTCTGAACATACATCTAACAATGTTGAATTCAGAGACAAATTCTAGTGGCTCGTATTCCTGTACATTCAGACCAAATTAAACTCATTCGATGTCGCATTAGTGATCTCTTGGAGCGGAACATAATACATGAGAAAACAGCGTTTCCATTGTCGTATCGTCAACAACCTTTTTTGATGGTAATTCAGGATAATCGAGAACTGCAACGAGAGTTATCACACAGGATATCATAGGTAGGAAAAATCAATAAATTCGTTTCAGATTCAGGATAGCACTAATCGATGGATAATGATATCCCTGCGTTGGCTAGGTGATAGGATTGAACTCTATTGCCGCTTCTATTAGGAAACAGTAGCAATTCTGATATTTCGAACACCTTGGATATACTGATATTTTCGAAATCTCTATCGATTTCCTAACGACGAGTGCGGTGTTACCGCTTCTATTAGGATTTAGTTGCAATTCTGATATTTCAAATGTTACACAACGAGTGAAACTATATTTCCAGTTCTTGTCCTCGTACGTCTATTTCGGAAAGATATCTTCTACTTCGTTTCTTCAACGAACCAATAACTTGTTTAGATTCTGGATGGATATTCCTCGCTTCTTCACTAATCATCAATCAGACTATTGGAGTCGTCATCACTTTGCGTACTGAGATGGTCTTCTTCATTATCGTCACGTTTTGAAACCATCAAATTATCCTTCTCCGATTCAGTCCAATGGTTCAAGAGACGTCGTGGCCCTCTGGTATATGGTAAGATGGGGTGTGATTTCGTGTGCGATTCATCTCAGAGCACTTCACGAACTTGTTACTCCCAATGGATTTCGATGAATACGAAAAAGACGCCAGCAGACGATGAACGAACGATGGTAACTGAGGTATTGCCACTGCGGTTATTGTCATTTCGCGAAAATTTGGTCAGTGAAAACTCTGTTTGGGGTTTATCACACCCCACATTACGAACGCCGGCTGTGAAAAATGAATTATCAAATCATTGATTGTGCAAAAAGAGCATATCATGAAAGAATCGGAGGTGATTATATTGTATTGAATACTATATTTGAAGCAATCTCATTTCGACCTCACTGAACTATTAGAGTGTAGAAAGACTTTCAACGGAGGAGTATAAGGAAACAGTCAGTTCATATTGCTTTCATGCTATCCCTCAGCGTGTTAGCTTATTTTCAGATTCACCGATCTGGTTGTGAATTGGAGTAGAAGATACCAATCACCTGCGTTCCGAATAATTTGTTCCACTGTGGTTCAAAAAAAAAAGAATCAGGATCTAGGAACCTCTATATCTTGTATCCTGCAGAAATTCATTCAGAAATAAGAAAATAATGACGTGATATATTTCGATGCGCTATTGACCTATATTCATAATGGAAGAGACATAATGAATCGTGATTGTCACAATTACCATAGATGAGAAAAATATTCCTCATTCAGGCTACAAAAAGGCGTTTCTATGAGTCGGAAAGGATTCCCGAAATACGCTGGTATATATATTTATTATTATATTTTTATTTCATTATTATATATTTTCAATCGACTAACTACGCACCTGTTCCGATTCAATCCTCAACTAAAGCTGTTTCTCACTCGTAATGATTTTCATAGTACCCAAAGGTTCATCATATATAGTTAAAATCATTCATAATTATTATTATATAAATTTATGTATGTATGTATGTATAATAATAATAATAATAATAATATGTCTTTATTTATACCAATGGTACAAAAGGGCGGAATTCAGCCACACACATTCGAAGAATGTAGGAGGCTGCTCTTCCATTCAACCCTACAAAAGAAATAGAAATTATGCTCAGATTGAATTACAAAATAAATAGTACCTTAATAGTTGATATTCCTAAACGACCTATATCTCTCAGCATCGAAAAGCTAATTGAAATACCGTTGAATATCAATGATAAATAAAAAATAAAGAAAAATCATAAAATATTGTAATGTTATTATGAAATAACATGACTCAATGCAATGAATGAATAAATACTACAAGCACTATAGAATGAAATGAAATGGGTGAAAACTAGGTGACGACAACGCAAAAGAAATCAGTTGCAATTTAATTCTGATCGTGGTGTGATTTATTTTGTTCTTAAATTGAAGCTGTACCTTCTCGAATATTTTTCCTGAGTGCAGATTTGAATTTGCCGACATTCAGAGTCTTCAGCGAATCTGGGAGAGCGTTATGAATTTTGGCTATGTTGAACGAAAAAGATCGTTGAAACATAGCAGTATTGTGTTTTGGGGCTGAAATGTGGGATCGATATCTTGTTGTTATCGAGTGAACGTCCTCACGAAATAAGATTTTTTTATATAAATATTTTGGAGTTTTCTCTGAAATCAGCTCATGAAAATAACTACAAGCATGCAAATACCATATTTGATGCATAGTCAACCAATTGGATTCGATTATTCTGTGTGAAATAGAATTACGCTTCCGTACTCCATAAATATACCTAGCACAAGAGTTCTGGACATACTGAATCCGATTTCGATCACGCATAGTTAAGCAAGGGTAATATACTATAGACGAAAAGTTGAAATGGCTCAAAACTAAGGAGTCGCACAATATTTTCTTCGTCTTTCTATCAAGAATTCTTGAAAAACTGTACAGTAATCTTAGATTGCCGTAAGCTCTCCTGATACATGTTGTTACATGCTCTGTAAACCTCAAATCTGAATCTATAGTGAGTCCCAAGTTTCTAGCCGATTCAACTGATTCTATTGATTTCGATTGGATTGAGAGGGTTAAATTATCTTTGCATTGATTTCTTCGACTTTTGTTCCCAAATAGCAGCATTTTAGATTTGGAGGGATTTATAGTTAAGCAATGTTCAACAGATGCTTGGGCTAATGAGTTGAGGTCATCATTAATAATTTCACATGCCTCAAGGGATTGTGTACTATTGAAAGAGTGATATATTTGAGTATCATCCGCATAATAATGTGCTTTACAGTTGGAAAGGAAAGATGATAAATTGGATGTATAAATAGTAAATAGTAACGGACCCAATATTGATCCTTGAGGTACTCCATTAGTAATGCTCACCGGCTCAGACAGTTTTCCATCATATTTAACAACTTGACAACGGTTCTCAAGATAATTTTTGAGCATAGTACATGCACTATTAGTGAAGCCGTTAAAATGAAGTATTGCTCTAAGCAGTTGATGGTTAATACGATCGAATGCTTTTGAATAATCTAGCAATACAAGTACTGCTAGATTACCCTTATCAAGTGCAGATAATAGATCATCTGTAACATGCAGTAATGCAGATGCACAACTATGGTGAGGTCGAAAACCAGATTGATTTTCTGGAAGAAGTTTAAAATGATTGAGATATTCTCTCATTTGACAATTCAAAATTTTCTCAAGCAGTTTCGAGAGTACGGGTAAAATACTTATAGATCTCAAATCTTTCCAATCTTTTGGATTCTTGATCTTAGGTAGTGGGAGAACATGAGCCACTTTCCAGCTATCGGGGAACGTTGAATTTTCAATGCAATAGTTGATAATATGTGTTAGATGCATAATTATGTTAGGACAGCATAATAATATCATCTTCAAATTGATGTTATCTGCACCACTAGCATTAGATTTGATGTTGGAAAGTTGTTCCTCAATGATTACTGGTTCCACCGTTCGAAAGAAAAAAGTGCCAGAGCCGTGTTTGATATCATTGTCATAAAAATTTAAAGCTCTTTCATCAGGAACATTACTATCTCCAGTGGAACATACAAAATTATCATTCATTTTATTCAAATCGCGTAACTCTATTGGCAGCTCACTATTATTTGTATGAGGATTGATGTAAATATTTTTCAAAGTTCTCCACATTGACTTAGAGTCATTTTGACTAGCAATATTCTGAAAATAGGCTTTTTTTTCACGCTCAATTGCTGAGTTACTGAAATTCCTCAAATCTTTGTAAGCCGCCCAATCAGCATATCTTCTTGTTTTTTTGAATTTAGCTAATGCTCTATCTTTTGAGTTGATTATTTCTTTCAGGTTGTATTCTAATTGGTGCATGTAGATCGAAAAGATACAATAATAATTCATTTAAGACTTTAACCTTTTCATTAACATCATCAATGTAGAAAATATGATCAAAATAGAGTTCATTGAAATCTGTTAAAAGTGCAGTTTTATCAATTTTATCGATATCTCTGTATGAACAGAATGATGGCCTACTCGATGCTACTTTCATGCCTATTGAACAACTAACCAAACTGTGATCAGATAGATTCAGGATATCGAAAGTTTTACATTCATTTATATCTATATGTTCAGAACAAAAGAACAAATCAAGAAGAGATGCATGATTTGAACCGACTCTAGTAGGCTCTCTAACGATTTGTACAAGACCGAAACTTTCTATAATAGTATTCAAACCGGTACAGATGGAAGACGTGGGATTCAGAAAATCTATGTTGAAATCACCCCCACAGAAAACATTATCAAATTAAGGTGAAACTAGGCTCAGTACTTCCTCAAATGATTCTAAGAAATCGGACACCGATGTATGTGGTGGCCTGTAAACTACACCAATGCAATTACTCATTTTGTTACAGGAAAAAAAAATCCATAATTGTTCTGAAGCGATATTAATTTCCAACAAATTGAGAATATCAGTATCAAAAGATAACTTGATGTAAATAATAACACCACCACCCCTACCTTGCAACCTGTCTGAACGAAACATTTTATATCCTTCTAACACGACCATATCATCATCAATTCCTCCATGTAACCAGCTCTCTGTTATCGAAATTATGTCAAACTGGCTGCTCTTTACATATTCGCTGAAACTAATAAACTTCGGCAAAATCGATCTGATATTAAAAATAATTATATTCAATTTATCCATGTAATATAACAAGAGAAAGAAAAATATAGTTCACAAGAGGAAGGTAAATATATATCACACCACCGTGTATTGAATATATGATCAAATATCATTTAAATTATTTTCACTATTGATTGCAATCGCTCTTGCGCCATCGGATTTCCGCATATAAATTTTTCCATATTTCACCCATAGATACTTAACATTATTATTTTTTTTATAATCTTTACATTTCATCAATAATTTTTTTTTCACAAGAGTTAAATACTCATTGACATATATGATGTTCGGTTCCCTAACTAAGTTTTTAAGTGAATTCTCCAAGTTATTGGTTGAGAAGTCATTTTTAATTTTGCGACATTCCAAAAACTCATCTCTCCAACACAACTTGCTAAAAGTAATATTCAGCACAGATCCACTCTTTTTATCAATGCGATAGCAGTTGGAGATATGTGATTCCAATATTTTAATTCCTAGCGCCGATCCAACCAACTGTACAGTTAAAGAAATATTCTCATTAGCAGGTTTTGGTACACCAGTGACTTCCAAACAGTTCATCCGACTACTCTGTTGAAAATTGTCCATTTTAGTTCTCAGTGAGTTATTTGTATCTTCCAAAGTTTTCATCGCATTTTCTAGCATTTTGATTCTTCCATCATGGCCAGAAATGTCTGCCTCGAATGTGGCATCTTTGGCTTTCAGATTTTTAATATCCTGATCGTATCTTTCCATCTTGAGTAAGAACTGATTTTGCTGTTCCATGATTACCTTAAGGCTATTCTGAATTTCTGAAATAGCTGTTGAGTCTGTTACTATTGTCTGCTTATTACTACCAATTACTTTCGTATTGCAATCAGTACATAACCAGATTACGTCCCCGGCAATGAAGGATTGTAACTGATGTTCAGTAACGTCAACACAATTGATATGGAAGACTTTCCTACAGCACTTACAGTCTAGCTTGTGTTTCGCTTGCGGTCGTCCTCCACAAATATCACAGTTCGACATTTTGGTAGTCCCTGGTTCAACAAATTTGTTTCTGTTTATTTTCTCCAATTGGTGTTGTTGAATTTTCTATTATTCTCATCATCTTCTTACGTAGGTAGTATAAAGTATTTTGTTAACGTTCACTAGTTAGATAATTCACTCACGGTGACTTAGATAATACTTTCGGACTCAAAGATGCAGTTCTATTGTCTAGAAATATGGTTTTATGTATGTATAATTTAACAGAAAACAGTGAATTGACAGATTACAGGATCTTGTGATTGAAAATTTCAATGTTTGACCTTTATATTCACAAACTGCAGTATAAACATTTATTTCTTGTTCCTAAACTTGCCAATCCAGTTATAATTAGTTTTATGATGGATAAACTATATATACTTCTGAGAGTGAATGTGATGCTTCTGGTCTGGTCTGGTACGGAATAACGAGACAATCATTCCCAGTTTCTGTCTCTGAATCAGACATAATTATAATCGCTGCATAATTCAAAGTCCTGTCTGCCCACTCTGGGTTTCGAAGGGCTACAACGGAAAAGGAGAATAGAGAACCGCAGATTTTAATAATGCATACCTTCACACGGGGCTCCGACCCTAGGAATGTCATGCTGGGCCGCTTTTTCCAGAAACTCGCTTTTTTCCTATCCCCGGATAAGTGCTGTCGGAATTTTCATGAAAGTATCTGGCCTCGTATCGACCAGTTCAAATCTTCAATTTTATACTGGATCAGAGAGGGATATGTGACGGCTAATAACCGAATCATGGGAGAATCCTTCAGAGAATCAAGTTTTACATATCGAATGGGAAGGAGAAATGGATGGAATGAGTCTAATCGAATATCGGTGGACAGCGGAAAGAATATCTAATCCACACAGAGCTAGGCAATGATTCATGAAATTCCAACAAAATTATTCGGAAAGAAGATTTTTTATATACGCTCATTCAAGGAGAGTTTCCTTCACACGTTCCTCGGAAACCATTCAGAATATCATCATGAAATTTGGCATAGAAATATGGATAACAATGACGGATTTCATCAATATATTTTTGTCGGATTCCGGTTATACCAGCATCGACGTCGACTTCGATATTTGTAGTGGAACACCTTGTATATTTCATCATTTTCAGATTCCTCATTCAATTCGAACAGAAGCTTGTCGAAATTTTTCTCATACGCGGATAAGTCGAGCGGTTTTCTTTTGAGAACTAAACATCTTTGATCTTTGGGTTTCGTAGCCTAATCCAAAATTAAATGTATTCTTTCAGTAGCGGCGAGAATCGAATGGACTCATCCGATCATATAATCGATCAATAATAATGATAATATATTTCATTTTGTACAATATGAATGTTATGCTGTCACTCAACCAGACTTGATATGGAACTCAGTCTGACATAGGTGTAATCAATTGAATGATTCATGATACAGAATGATAGAGGAGAATGAGATTGAATGAACGAAGAGAAATACAAGTTGAATCTAACGAACATATTTGTATGAATATCAGCAAATTACGAATATCAGAGAGTTGAGTATTGATTCATGAACACAAGAATGACAAAATAAATAAGTAATTTGAACATGAAATGCATAAATTATACATAGAGTCATTGAAAAGTCGAAAATAGTTCCTTGCAGACGTCATGAAACGTTGAGATAGATTTGTCTCTGACAGTGGTCGGCATGGAGTTTGCATATAGCCGAATCTTAATCAGAATCAATATCAGAAACTCTCACAAACATATGCTCGTTCTGTGAATAGGTGGAGTAACATCCGTCCGTGTTCAAGGTGTGAACATTTGATCGAAATTCAACTTTTCTAATAAATGAGTTGACACCGTTCTGATTAGATGATTCCATGGTATAACGTGGCACAGTGATATTTACGAAGAGATTTTATATTCCGCCAACCAGCTTCACTGAATTTATGACAAATATGCAATAAGGAGCAAAGCATCGTACTCAGAGGTGCAAATACTTGATTTATTTTTCATCTACGGTAAGTATCAAGTATTTGTGCTCTCGGATAGAACTTTGCCATTATCATAATTTGATGACCTCCATTATGAACGACGCTTGGTACAGCGATGTTCGATAGGTCTCGAGCATGACAGTGTAGGGGTGACCAGCCTGAGCTCGTCTGGTTTGTCTACTAGGAATCGCACGTGGTGGGATAATAGATGATATTTCCGTTGAGCACCGAGCGTGGAAGTATCTATGGAAAAGGCAGAGATCGCCGACCTTTCTACGATGATAATTCGGGTAATTCCTCGAAGTGGGAGGCGTTTATTGACCCAAATTCAAATCCGTATGGGCCAGGTTTGGCAGTTTTGAGAAACTCTTATTCAGGTCCCAATTTTGACGCCAATTAAAACATGACAGTTCCCTGTTACGATGCGTTTGACTAGACCGGAAGCACTCGCAGGTTGGGTCGTTAACTTCTGGTTCATCATCTCGCAAACGAGTTTCATTCGTCAAGAATGCAACCCTTGAGTTCGTTTCGATTTCTTGTCCTCAATTACCCACTTCATTTATCGCTCCAATTTCGTGAACTCGCTGTATAACAGATATTATCGTTGTTCAGTGGCAACACTGTGCTGGAATCTCCTTCATTTCCAGAGCGGAGATCGTCATCAAACTGACGTCCTGTCAAGAGGGAGTTCGAGAGTCGAAAGTTTCCGGAACGGTTTGCATAAACTTCTGCGGAACTCGTACGAGAAAAATGCTTTCCTCCGATCAAATTTACTTACTCACGCTCCCGCGGATTCGACTCGAGGAAAGTAAACGTTTCGAGAGAGACGTTATGTCGAAAGTTACTATTCGAAGAATAAGGATCGTTTTGAATTTGTCACAGATTCGAATCAGAAGAGTGGAACATCACAATTATCGAGCTACTCGGAGTTAGTAGGTTCGTTCAGTGACGGGTTGCTTGGCATCTTCTAGTATTTTAATACTGGGAGAGTTTTGATTGAAAAGCATCACTTCATTCGAGTGATGTTCCGTTGATGTGAAAACAAGAAGCTAATATATTCTGTTTCTCGAAAATGACCTAGGGATGTTTGGATTGAACAGACCACAACTTCAACCAAATAAACAAATGTTCAGTCAAGCACGAAGAAACACAATCAATTGACTCATAGTACGGATATTCCGTTGATGTTTCAGTTGAAAGATATTATTTCATTCTTTCTTCATCAGACTCATGGGATTCTTCTCTTTTAAAAATGAGAATTCAATAATTTCCCCAATATATTTGTAGTGATGACATATTATTGATCTGCTCAGATCATCATTGTGTTTGCACTTCAACTTTCAGATACCTGAACGGAAAATTTCTTGATATTCACACATTTCAAGAGTAATGAAATTTCTGCTCATAACAAATGTATCGAAATGATTATTATATTCGTTCTTTTCCTCGACCTATAGACAGTATATTTCAATATGTTTCTCATGAAATATATAGCGAAGTTGAGAGTATACCAAATCACGAGTGAAAATCTTTGTTTGCATATTTTGTTCCAGTTCCTCCAGCTCTGATCATGAAACTATATGCAAGATACCATAGGTTCTCGATTTTCTGCCCAAGGTGGGCCATCTATGAGTTTTTAGTTGAATCTCTTATCAGAACCACATCATCGATGTTTCCAAATGATTATTGCGTGATTCAAGGCGTCAATTAATTCTGTATCCTCAAAAAAAAGTTCAACGTTCTCAAATCACGGTAGTAAACAGTGGTTGTACTTTCTAGAATAGATCAAAAATAATGAGAAAGAAATCATCGACTGTATTTTTTATGACAGTTTTGAGAATGTACTGGTAGGTGACTGAAGAATCATTTGATATAAACGACTAGAAATAGGAAACATATCATTCCTATTAATTTCTGTTGATTATCGGTCCAATAAAAACGCATTGGGTGTCGGTCCAGCAATCGTCTCTTCATTCAATGAAATAGTCATTGAATGGATGGATCACCCACCAAACAGACACACTGTACGGAGCTCCCCTATCTCCCCATTAGACCTTGGGGATCGGTAAATTATCGGTCACATCGCCTCGGTCAACACGCTATCTCGTCCGTATAGTGGCCGAAATATCGGCGTACTAGGTGAAAAAGATAGTTTATGGGCCCGTTTGCAGTCGGGAGTTTCGAACCGGGCGACTGTATCTTCGCCCGAAACTGAAAATGAAATAGGTCGGAGACGATAAGTTTTTCCGACTGTGAAATATTTTGGGAAACAAAGGGGAAACAGATAAGCGGCATCGTTTCTTTCCGATGCGACACTGTTGATTCCAGAAATGTTGGAAAATCCTACGCAGTTAGAAACGGATTTTATTGGATTGAACGGAAAACGTTGGTGCGGTTATTTCGCAAACATATTTTTAGAAAAGCGGGTTATCCAGCGGTTAGTACTAGGACCTTATCGAAAGCGAGTTATTCGAAGAAACTCTACGTAAGATTCCTATTGTTTTTTGTTTCATTGTTCTGTTTATTAGTCACCCCAAAAGGGTGAAGATATCGAAGTCTTCTCATTTCACTCTGAATACAAACTGATGAGACCCTTTTTATTTTATATGAAACCATTGAATGATCAATTACATGCATGGTATTCGTTTCATTGATTAAACTTGAACATTTTTGTTCAGTTCAAGATCAATAAATAAAGGAACATCTGGCGCCCGAAATTATTTCTGTCTGACAACTTGTCACTGTTCAGTTTCAAAATACGAAGCCAAACGATTGCGAAGAACGTTTTCCATTGTATTGCAATCGGGAGCAGATTCGATTCCGAAACGTCCACCAATGAGATTAGTAGAAATCCTGATATTTATCGAATATATTTGTTTTCCGAATTCTTCGAAAAGCAAGGTGTCACTCACGAATGGATGATTTCTTTCAGGTATCTGAAGGTGAAATTTCAAGCATAGTGACATCCTGGGGCAGATCACAAATCTGTCCTCACTACAAATATATTGGAATGAATATTATAATTCCCATTCTCTTTGATAATAACTAGAATATAAAATCCCGAGAATTTGTAGAAATGAATATACCACCTCTTCGATCAACCAACAGGCAGTAATGATGTGTCTTAGGTACCAGTCTCCAAAGTAATAGAAAATTACTGACGTTCCATAATCAACCAACCACCTCAGCTGGAAGATGATTATCCACATTGGAAATCTATGAAATTAATTCCATTGTTTTGAAGCATATGACCATCATAATCGAGTTATCTCTGTGAAAAAATTCGTAACGGCATCCGTATCCAATATCTATACAAGGTGTTGGAGAGAAATAATACTTATTTTTTACGATTATGTCGAAACTATTGGCAACATTGGTATGAAATTTTGTAACTTCTTTGAGGTAAGACTATCTTGTTCGAATTTGATGTAAGTTTGAATCATTCAATGTCACTCCAAAAAAGGTACTCTTGGTGAGACTCTATACTGTGTACCGATTTCGAAATTTTTTGATTTGAAAATGATGGAGTGATAACTGATGCTGGTAAAGTGTCATAAAAAACTATACATCCATCAAAAACAAAAAAAATACCTCATTCTCATCCTGAACGAAGGATCATAGTGAGGAAATTGGAATAAACTCAACTGAAAACATGAAATATTCAATTAGTTGGAGTAAATGTGTATTTTTTTCTTTGAATACTCTGTCTATTGAACACGAATGCCGTCATGAAAATTTCTAACTGAGCAAACTCGACTTATTCTGCAGTGTTCTACGTATCCTAGAAACGAGGTCACCTTTTTTGAATATTTGCCGCTCCCTACAAATACAAATTTAAGACAGTTATTATTATTTCTATTTATATTTTTACAAACAAGAGAGAAAGTCCCACACTGGGAAAGAGTGAGATATAATGGTCTGAAAGTCCCCAAGCTCATGTACTGTCATCAATAATTCTCATGCATTGGCGGTTCTCGAGTTGAATTAGAATTTTGACAGCTATATCCTTCAGCACAACCACTATCCGATTGTTTCTGTGATCGATGCGCATTCATAGTCGAATAATGAATCCGCGCCGTCATCGATACATTTACATTTTGAACACCGCAATGGAAAGATAAATTATTCAAAACGAATTTACACAGATTCATCCACGGAATCGATCCCTAATTCGATTACCGACCAATTTGAATATGAAAGCGGCCCAACGAACGTGATCAATCTGGATATATAGCAAGACAGATTTCCGTCGCCGTGGAAAACTTCAAATCTCCCCCGTCCGTCCGATGATTTCCTATTATGCCGAGAAGAATTTAAAATTCAAACAACGGACTGCTCCGGTATCGAAAACGGGGAAATAGAGGGAAAAGCTTTTAAATCCTTCCGACAACCATGTCGATCCCGATTATCCTTCATCGTCGATATATACGCGCTCCCGAACATTAAAATTGTCTTGTCGTATACTTTGACAGCGGTGGCTCGTCATTTCACACTCCAAGAATCGAAAAAAAAAGGTCCCCATGGAAAGAAGGGACTTAGTAATATCAATCTGTCTGAGGAAACAGTGCGAAGCGATGGAAAGTTGTTCGGTGTGTCATTTTGTGTCATTTATTCCTCATCGCATTCCATTTGGATGTTTATCATGGAAAGACTGATTCCAACTATTTCAGTTTTTGTACAATTTTCTTTCCTTGAATTGAAAACAAATAGAATACATCACAATAAAGATAGCCAACAACAGTATACCATGTATAATATGTATGTTCGGTGACCATGTGTTCGTTGAAAATGTTATATACAGTTGATGAAACTAGCAGACTTCTATCAGTAAGGAAACGAAATAAGTTGAAACTCACCATCATCCCTCATATCTTTAATCAATGTCCGAAAACAACTCACCTGCAAAAAAAAAATTCGATTATATACTATATATATATATATATATATTTATATATATATATATATATATTAAATATATATATATATATATATATATATAGTATATAGCTACTATATAGCTATAGTATATAGCTATAGCTACCTAATTCAATAGATGGCAACACCTCCATCATGTCACTCAACAACATCTGAGCGGCTTCAAGCTCTTCAAGATATGTTCGTTCATTTGTTAGAGACCAAATACCACTGATTATCCCTGGTGAGGTGAAACAGCTGTATGGTATATCTGACAGATGAAGATACATTACCCAGTTGGTACATAATGAGACTTAGTTTTTATAGACATGGGAAGAGCAAATTCAGAAATTCAGTGAACTTCTGCAATCCAGAGTTCATATTTTCAGTCCATTTTCAGAGAGAATAGAGGTGCTAGAAGTTTTTTCGAAAGTATAATTCGCATGATGTAGTGTGAAATAAACGATTCGAGAACGTATTAGTGTCTGATAGGCGCTCCTCAAAAAATGATAATTGAAAGTCAATTTAATAACAAAAATCAGAAGTATTTTCTCCTTCATTTATCCATTCGGTCCCAGAAAGTGGAGATTTTCGATATGATCAGCGACAGGTGAAAAATCTGCTGTACAACAAGCTCTCCAGCAAACTGAAAATCATTCATGATTTGCTTCATTTGTTAAGGAAATTTGAGTAATCTCTTCGTTTCATACAATTTCCTTCTCTCTTTGTAGTAGAATCATTGTCGACCATTTGAGAAACCTGAGAAGGTTTTCATTGCCACGAGATACTTCAGAAAATAGTGTACACATTACACATAATTTCAGTACGAGAGATTATTCTGATTTCTACCATGATTGGTGCCAGTGTTCTTGAGCGAATGTATGTGAATGCAGAAAATATTTTGTTCTCATACAAATATGATATATTTGAGCCATAAGGACGATGAGTGTGTTTACGGCTGTTCGTGTTCTTACTGAGATCGATAGAGATTCAGAAATGTCATATATTTCACGTTGATTCTGAAACATGTGGTACGTCGAATGAATGAACAACTTCTTGATCGTCAACATGTTCACATGAAATACCGAGTGAAACATATCTTCCTCCATCTTTTGGGCAACGATAAAGGGAAAGGCCACTTCCACCTCTTCACGTGCAATTGCCCCCAACACTATATACCACAGGCATTTTCATAAGATGTATAACAAGTATCAATGGATAATGATACATAGCTATTTTCCGCACTTTATATTCATAGCCTACTACACGTTACACTCGAGTGCTCATCTTTGCGTTAGTCTCTGTTTATCGGTCTAGGCACCGGAATAAATATACCAGTCATTTTATGAAAAGAACATCAGCTGAAATCATATCCGCCGAATGAGCTTTCATTCATTTTTCAGCTTTTCATGGGATTTTCTCTCCTCGTTTCTAAAAAATAGAGTAGAAGTTATTAAAAAAAAAGATAAAATCCCATGAAAAGCTGAAAAATGAATGTACCACCTCCTCGAAGAACTTACAGACAGTATTTGAGCTTTTATTCGCTAGCGTAATTATTATGAAGTCGTCTGAGGCATAAGAAGCGAAAACGTCGCACGCATCCCATCACCTAAAATTGACCTGGTGCGACGTGCGACCCCCGTCCATTCGGGGAGATAAGACCCGAAGGATGGAGAAAAAAGTCCCGTGAGTCGTTACAACAACGCACTGACGGCAAGAGTGATGTCAATCGACGTAAGCAAAAGGGGCAAGGAATGCGAAGCTATTAGGGAGTTTATAATGCCATTTCGCTGATAAGGAACTTTTTTCCATTCCGATGATGGCATCGGAGGTGATCGGTCTTCTTCAACGCGATAGACTCGGAGTGAGGACAAACAAGTTTTTCGTGATAGCAGGAAGGGAAAAGCATCTGTCTATGTGTTATATGAGATTCTTTTCAATACTTTCTGCTCCTCAGGGGTGAATTGCATCGAGTCAATTGATGTATTTTCGTATAGGTATGAGAAAGGGAACAACTTCGAACCTCTGATGATTTATATTTCTTCCAACGATTCCAATGATTGGTAAACTCGTGGTTGATGGATTCAAATAGTGTGGATGGCCTTCGCCAGTGAATTCGAAATATATGAGAGTGAATACCTACCTCTGATGATGTTCCCATGAACGTGTTTCAGTTTTTCACTTCTATCTATCCTTTCATTTCTTCAAAATATTAGGTGTCCCTATAGTAGAAGCGTCTGAATTTCCAGGAAATGTACTGAACAGGGGATCTCTAAGGAAGATTTTTGAGGGGGAATACCCATGGGCTCGAACATAGGCTCGTTAAGACGATATGAACTTAAAGGATTGCGGTGATTAATTTCCTCAGTAAGTTTCCTGATATACTCATGGTCGCGATTCTAGGTTATTTGCTATGGTATATAAATATATACATCTCTGAAATGTTTTACAAGTGTCTTCCCTCTGCTATATCCTCCATCAGAAATAACAAGAGAATTAACGATTCTATAGTAGAAAAAAACTTCTCCAAAAATTCAGTGATATCTGATTTCGGTTTTGAATATTTGGATATCGGACCTCTTTTTCTCCGATGACCGTATCCTGATACCTGCTAACTATTCTGATACCTGGTCTTTGAATATCTGACAATTTCGTGATGAGGAACTTGAATGGGTCAAATATTGTCTGTTAGTCATTTCCTCAAAGTTAATGTGATTTGTTTTGCAAAAAATCAAATAGGTGAATTTGTAATACTGCATATCCTGAAGGAATGAATGAGCAGATATTGAAATATATTGAAAAATTCATTGAATTTTCTTAGACCGAGAAATAGTCCATGAAAAGGGTCCAATAATTGAATCAAAAGTTGGGCATTGCATAAACTCAAATCACATAGTAAGATTGAATTGAAAAAGGAATTGCTCCTCCTGTTTTATACTAGGGAGACGAGGAAATATTAGTGAACATCATTTGCTATCATTATCATCATCATATCACTGTGAAGACTTGTCAATGGGAAAAGCAAAAGCAAGTGATCTCAGATAGCCCTCAAGTGATGATCAATAACTGAATAGATTTGAAAGGACTCTTGAACTCCTCTGAGTCTGATGAAAATTCTTATTATCTTCCCACACCAAGAACAAATATTTTGAAATACTCGCCTCTCCATAAAATGTGTACAGAATACAATAATCTATCAAACAATCAGCTAGACATCTTTCATTGTTCTATCTCTGCGATTAAGTGTTTTTATCTTCGCTAAGTTTATGTAATTCTCTGTGATTTCGGAAATCTCTGTTTTCAGCCATAGTAACTTATGATTCTTTTCTGTAGTTGGGTGTAACCTGTAGAACAGTGTAGCAATAAATAATTGAATAGATAAATAAATGAATAAATAAATAAATAAAATTCATTTACTACCATCATTACACTGATATCTGGTAATTAGACAATAGATGAATATTATTCACAGCTCAGGGATTGAGAGGAGAATCCTATGGAATGGATCCTTCCAGATTCTAAAGCTATCAATTTTGAATGGATGTTCATCCCCCTAAATTGTGCAGCGAGTACATCTCTATTATGATGATGATTCTCTGAGAAGAAGTAATGCAGAAGGCAGCAAACATTCAAGACTGATGGACAACAATTTCGGTTAATTTTTCACAGACCCATGATGCTTTCCCAAGCTCTTTCCGCAGAGTGTTTTCCTAATATTTAAATGACACGAGATGTCGAGGGGCGGAAAAAGCGTGGGCTCACTGGTTACAGGCGGAAATAAAATGATATATACGTTCGAGATCTTGACGTTTTTTATATGCTCCAGTAAGATGCAATTCATACGAGAGATTCGATCAGAATACCCAGAAGTTGAAGTCTTTTCTCCACATTTCATGATTTCAGAGCAGAAAATTCCCACGTGAGATGTGTTCTCGAATCTAATGCACTGATGATAACTATAACTATCCATTGGGAAGCGCTATCCATGGTTTGGAAATGAATCATCATTCACGAAATTCAAATTGTCCACATTTTCATTCGGAGGAGAGTTTGGCTGAAGACAAGAAAGGAATCGAACGAAAGCACTTTCGTCGCCAATGGCTGTTCCTAATGACAATACTAATGAATTGATGGGAATACGAAATGAACAAATGAAGATCTGGTAGGATGTCAGAGAGCCTGATGGAATTGATGCTATGATGTCGACTCTAGCATTATGTTAGTAGTTGACTCGTTAACCGTTAGCGATCTCATTCTCTCAAAAGTTGTTCTAGGTGTTTCGATTCTCATTGGAAGAGATGTGTTATGTTTGTGATAATTCGATAGACGATATTTACGCCAATAGAGACCTATCAATAGAAAACCCACAATGAATGTAGAGCTGAAATGGGAAGAGTTGACGAATATTTCAATATTCAAAGTATCTTGTCGGAGCCAGGTCAGTGTGCTAGCTTCAGCAAACACCAATTGGAAAACGGAATATGTGAACAGTACTCTAGAATCGTCGAATTCGAAAGGCTTGATGCCATAGTAGGTCAATCACTTTAGAATAGTTCCATCAGATTCTCCGTACTCATTTGTGGTAGAATTCAAGATATGAACGAGTTGACATGATATGCTTGGTGCCCACTCATTGATCTCCGTTGCAAAAAGCATATGGCCGATTATTAGATAATGATATGATGATCTGGAAATAATGAGATTATCGTATCGATAGAATTTTTTATCTATACCATCAATGTTATCGATGGGGCAAATGAGGAATGTTCGAATGATTCGTCTTATGTTATGCTTCAGCAGATTCAGAAAATAGAGATTCATTACACCGAGTGAAAGAAACGAATTTTGAATCCGAGAACTAAAAACGAACGGATAAAATTGCCTCCTTGGTGTGGATCTTGAAACTTCCAAATTAGTATTCATTCAAAAGTATAAAGAGATCGTTCCGGATCTGTGTTTTTCAGTTGGGATATACTGGAGTACGAGCATTATAATGAGATCCTTCTGAATCACAAGGAAGTTGTTCTGTATTAGATCGATCTGCGAGATGTTATATTCGAAGTTGATAATTTGACATCTCCGAACTGACAGCTCAGACAGTTCGGAAGGCATTCTCAATCGTTCTAGAGTCAAGAGGAGATTAAAAATCGATGGATTGATTCAGAATGATCTAGAACATGCAAACACTGTCGAAGTGGGCAATGACATCTAAGTTTGAGCAGGAGTTAGATTATGATATGTGACGTCCTGGGGAAACACCTACATGAAATGAGCATATAATATGAAAGAATCCATTCGTAGGTTTCGCGATGAAGAAAAGGAAACATTCTCAAATATCATACTGTGAGATGCTGCCTTCTGAGAGAATACAACTCACAGCAGGCCTTTCCTATAAAAAAATTGTTGAGGAGGCTATGGAGCCTGATGAAGGTAACAAACCTGTTCACCTAAGCCAACAGCATGACAAGGGACACAATGCGCCAAAGGCTGCAGTGTGTGTTGGGCTCCGGATGCCTGGCTAGGAAAGGAGGATAGGAACTTCCTGGATACTGGGCAGACGTAAATTCATGGAGTGAATATTCATTTTGAGAAATTCTTCATGAACTCAAATTGGGAACATTGGTTAGAATAACAAATAATAGCCGTAAGCTTCTTTTATTATCCAACCTAGTGATTTCGAATGGACTCCCATTACGGACGACACTGAACGATATAGGGGTTGCCGCTCCTGATAATAGATACTCTAACATGTCGTATAAATTCCCTTTGATGTAGGTAACCGGCGATGTTCCAGGTATTACAAGTCCTCTATAGCCGGCAGCACGTTGTATTCCGAAGGGGAAACGGCCGCAACATCCGAGGTTCCCGCAGGCCGTCTTTCTGATATTATTGTTTTATGAATTTATTAACGAGAGATGAATGGCGTTGCACTGGCTTCAGGGCACTCCATAACTGGCGTCTAGAGGATTAACCACTTCATGTAGGTAATTCTAGAACAATTTTGGTATAGTTACTATGTGCGCTCCAAATGAGTTTCTGTCTCTTTGTAGCGGAGCAATCTCAGAAAATGCATTACTAATCATGGTAGGCATCAGTATCGGGATGACCGAGCTTTGATGTCTAGCAGATATATGAATGACCAATATAGTTTCGGAATACAAATATAAAATATTCCGTTTTCGTAGGTCTGTTCTTCAATTGAATTTCATTTTCGATTGGACGCCAGTATTAACTATTATGTTCATCTAGTCGGAATTAGAAATTCGAAACTAGAACAAAAAATCCCGACGGAATTATATTGAAATCAGTACAAACTAGATTTAACTGCAGTACATTAGTCGAAACCGTTTCATCAGGGTTAGAAGTAATCTGTTGGTCTCATGGGAAAATACTTACTTGGAACCCTTATAATTAGGTATGACATTGGATGGAGGAAAAAACAGATATCATTGAATGTATGAAAAAGGCATGGAAGTAACTATGAAAACTGTTGAAAAGACATCAAGCATAAGAAATGATCAAACCTTCTCGAATACCATGGACACAGTGTTTGACGTCGTCAGTAATATCATTGCGTATTCAACCCTATTGAGTTGGTTGTTTGGGTTGTTAATTATATTGCAACTATGAATATTAGTAATGTATGATCAATCGTGTTCAGCCTAATCCACTACTCAGTGAGCTAGTGAATTCTTTCCAAAAGTTCAAGCAAGATTATTATTTTTAAAAGTGATGAAAATGGGGCGATCAGCCTGAACCACGAAGCTGGGCCACTCAGCTCGATTCCAATTGATCATCATTATTATGGACCTCGGAATACAAAACATTACGAACAATGTCCGTGAACGTAGGTGGGTGTATCGTATGGTATCTATATGAAACATGTCAGATAACGAATGATCATTCAGTATTCGATCTAGTGCTGCAACTGATGAACCTCATATTTGTATTGACGAGGTGGCCGAGTGGTTAAGGCGTTGGACTGCTAATCCAATGGGCTCTGCCCGCGTGGGTTCGAATCCCATCCTCGTCGTTTTTTTTTGTTTCTTCCATCACTACACGAACATTACCAAATTTCACGATACATGAAAGAAAAATGAATATCACCACACTACATAGTCTATGACATATTCATAAAAAAGTAGGGACGTTAGGCAATGAAAATTCAAAAGTGTTGTGTCATTGTGTCTTTATTGTCTATTGCTACCATATTTTAGATCGACTAATTGTCCTTTCATATCGGAGACCCTGACTGATCTGAGGGAGGGGGGCATGAAGGCCTTGCCCCCCTACCCTCCCCCATCAGCTGTGAATAGCTGATATTGATTTGATTGAAACCGTATACATATATAGACGAAAGAATATTATATCTACTTCTTTTCGAAAGTAGGGATCATTTTATTTGTTCTCCAATCAGTAAGTTATAGTTTATAGATATTCTTCATTGGAATAGAAATAGTGACAAGGGAAGTTGAATTCATCGTGAAAAGTGCAACACTGACATCGTCAATTCCGATTTTTCGGAAACCGATGAATAGTGTATAAAATTATCATTACTTGGATGAGGAAAACTATTCAACCTCAGAACAAGTTTTATATTTGAGAGTTAATTATTGGTTAGAATTGCATAGTTTTGTGGTTTCATTTGTTTCATCACACTTTTATTCATCTTATTTGTATTATTGTCGACCGGTTTCAGTTGTTTCCTGTATATTTGCAAACAGTGGCCCAGGACTTTGTTTTTACATATTTCATTTTTGAAAGTTCAATACTTAAAACAACATTCGAATTGTGTTTCGTTTGGTTCGCAATATTTTCCCCATCTTTTCCATAATGTTCACTGGTTTCAATTGTTTCAGTTCAAAAATATATACACAGGGTGGTCCAGTTATAGTAGCAATAATTCACCATCCAATGTTTTGCCATAACTCTCCAGACATTGTAGCGTTCTCGACCAGATTCGGTACAAGTATCCATGAAATCGATACTCGTTACTTGATCTAAGTAGTTTTTTGTGAAAAATGTGCGGTTGCGTTGATATACGAGGTTGTTACACTCTTCTACGCCATTGGATATTTTTTCAAATAGACATTTGTTACGAATTATTTGTCCAATTCAGAAGAGAAAGGGCACTCTTCTGAAATTTTGATATGAGGATCCGATTCCAATTCACAGTGGCTGTAGCTCAGAGTAGGTGCATTCCAGGTCACAATGTTTTTCCGAGGAAAAAGGTTTTCATCCCAATGTTAGGTCATTGGAATATTCTCAGTTATTGCTGAAGAATCAACAGCCCATTTATTGATTCCGGCATATCATATTATATTATTATATTTTATAACCTGCATGTATGGACTCATTTTTTTTAAGAAAGTTTGACTTGACCTCATCTATCATTTTCATGACTTTGAACAATAATTTCGATGTGATTTGAACTTTTGTTCATTCGAACGTCACAAGTGGTATACAGGGAAACACATTTAGATGGATACATGCACATTATAGGAGGAAAATCGATAAATATAATGATTGCGCACTGATGTAACATGTGATGCATGTCACAGCGTCAATACGACCCTGGGATGCAATCGATTATGTATTAATTCAACTGCGATGAACGCGTTTACCTATATGTACATAGATACAGATATACACATATATATCCACACACTCGGCCCCTAGGATTATAGTTTCGTCATTTCCAAATGTAATCCCATTGAAGTCGTGCATCGACGATATAACAGTTTATGCACATGCAGCCCTAGGCAGAGACAGATACATCACATTTCGGCACTGATGATGATGTGCCGAAACGTGTCAGAGAGGTATTATGCATGTAGGGGATTATGCATTACTTGCACTAATTGGCTTTCCTGTACCAACTATATATGGAATTAGATATGAAGCCTATTTACCGTTATTGAGGTTATATAATGGGCATATACACGTGGTCGACACAGGATATCAGGTATACACAAGCTGTTCTACGTTAAGTACCTAATCATCATTGCTAAATTTGTCATTATGAGAGTTAGGACGTATGTGCAATACCATGACTCCATATGTGCTAAGCTACAAGTACAGTACTTCTCCGGAAAAAAATGGATAATTTGCGCTGATATGATGGATATGGGGAAGAGAGTTGCCATATCCAGTTGGTTGTTGCAATATATTGAAATGATTATCAAGATTTATATTTCAATTTCCAGAAACGAGTAGAAAAATTTCCATAAACTGCACTTGAAATTGAAACACTAGCTTCTTGATTGACCTACTACGATTGATAGTATTCAACACAAAGCATAGTTGAACAATCAGATTATCAATAATATAAATAGTCTATTCATCGGTGTGATACATTAGAGTGATTGTCCATAAGTATCATGTGGTATTCGATCAAATAAATAAAACACTGATACTACTACAAATAGAGAATATCTTCTATAAAGTCGTTTAGGGAACTATGGGACCAGAATATATAATAATTCGATGATGAAATAAATGAGTGTGTATAACAGAAGATGAATATAAATTAAATAATCAAATATAGAAATTTTAAAAAAAACCTAACAGTGATGGGAAGCTTCGCTGTATATCGATGCGATTATTGTTCTAATCATTCGTGAATTTCAGTGCTCAGGATAATTCTCACATATTCTTTCGCCCATTGTTTGATTATATCGAATGAGGGAAGTTTCGCTGTGCCATCAGGAATTGTATTGGAATGACAGAAATGGATGACATTGAGTTCAACGAATGGCTTCTGATTTCCAAAAAAAAAAAAAAAAGTAATTCCATACGTGATTCCTGATACGTGATGAATTCTAGACCTAGATTGAATGGAAATTATAATGAAAATAATCGGGTGAAACTAATAACACCATAATCAGCTTACTACTAATTCCTAATGATTGTGGATACCTCAAAAATATTATACTCATAGAATAAAATCCAATTAGCGATGTTCCGCCTCAGTATATCTCTTCACAATATTGTTCATATCTCTCTATGAATACCCATGTGGAGAGGTCAAATATCAATAATCCTAGTTAATGATTCTAACCAGAGAAGGGCAAGGCCTACTCCTACTTAGAGATTAGAGAATGCTGCTCGCTTTATTTACGTCGTTAATGTATATAGGAATGCACCATACAGTTTTGCTTCTTCGAAAGAAATATTGTACGAACGGTAAGATGAGTGTTCGCAGATCTTGACATCATTTTGACTGAAGCACTCAATTTTCTTCGATAATATCATCTTCTGGTGGAAGTAATCATACCCCAACTACACCATCCTTGTAAACGGGCCTGAATTTGACTATTGTCCTGAATCATTCTGAATAGTATAACCTTGAAACTTTCTCAAATGACATATCACTTGATTTATGTGCACTGCATTCATATGGAAATCAATGGATTAGGTACTTGTCTTCTAGTATTCTGACAATGTACAGTGTGAAGTTACAAAACTCATGAGAAAATAATGAACACCGAAGTTTAATATTTCTTGTGAAAATTTCGGAATCATTTATGGAATACCCTGTTTATTAGCTACTTTTTTTATTATATGAGTTCTGGTGATTTCATAATTGGTTTTTGTGTATGATACCCTGATGGTAGGCATCAAAAACGTATCACGGGAAAACCTTGTACACCTTGAACATGACTATGGGACTTTCACTTGCAATTGCAATTTCCCGAACGGAGAGAATAATATTGCTTATTGTTCAGTTAATATAGACTTCTTGAAATTGGATATGAAACACCTGGTACTCGAAATTATTTGTGTCACTGTCTAGTGTCAGATGACGAGGAAGCCGAACGAATCAGGAGAAAAACATTTTCCATCTTGTTGAAAACGAAAGCAGATTCGTTTCCGAGACGTCCACCAACTATATATTTTTATTTTTATCGAATATATTGGTCTCCCAATTTTTTTTTCACAATTTGTCACTGACCGATAGAAACTTTCTCTTTCATAGGTATCTGGGAGGTTGAATCTCGAGCGCAGTGACAGATCAAAAATCTGTCCTTACCACAGATATATTGAAATAATCATTGAAATTCCTAGTTTTTTTCTTAGAAACCAGGAGGGAAGATTACAAAAATCCGTGAAAATCAATATATCACCACCTCGATTGACCTACAGACAGTATATTATTCTCTGACTTGAATATAAAAAATGTATTCACTATATGAGAAACTGTTTGTCGAATTGATCGCAGAATTTAACGTTGTTATGATTGGAGTGTGTCTCTGTCTGGTGCAATGATAGATTCGAAACCGTTAATTTTCTGAAATGAGACCCTTCATCTACAAAGTTTGTGTATTGAACCTATTTTGCTCACTATTTTCTTTCTTGGCTGTAGAGAATCATCATTTTGTTATCGAATACTTAAACATATTCACTTCACTGTTTGATACTTGCTGAATTTTAGATTCAGAACATCCGATCGATGTACGGAATTTGAAATATCTCATCACTATAATAACTCAATACAAGGGGGAAATAGGTCCCAGGTAACCCGATATAGTAACAGCATGATATTCGAAACTCCTGGAATTGAATTCGTGATTTCATCCAATGTATAGACGGGCGAAAATCAGGAAGGAAATCGAATATCTCACGTGTCAAAATAGGAGGCGAAAATCCAATCAACATAGGGAAGGAAGTAACTGTTTCAGGTAGTGACTTTAATGTAAGCTAAATTGAAAGGAATGTTGTATTGTTGAAAGAAGACCATCTGCTTCAAAGAAGTTACGAGTAGTGGAATGAAGAAGTGTATGAAAAAACAATGTCCAATTTTGAAGTGGCTGCGTACATGTAAGCGATCAATCTAATGAAGAGCATTTTATCTCATGTGGAGAAAATCAATGTTCAATTGAAAATCGCTCTCGGCTATCAGTCCATCATAACAGTGCAATACCTTGATCTTATGTAACCAACACTGATACTGAGACTTCTCTCAGAAAATTATCAAGTCAATGAGTTCTGGAACCTTGTTCGAACTTAAAAAACCATTGAACCATCTCGAGGTCAATTTGTTGAGATCGAATGCATAACATCGACTCAACGGTTGAAGTGACCGGACTTTCTCACGTTTTCAAATATAATCCATCGATATAAAAAGTACGAGGACGCCGGGTCGATATGAAGTTCGGTTTAGAATAGGAATCATGTGAGAACAAGTGACTTCTGTGCCCGAATTCTCGGAGATCTCGGCACCTCGAAAATGCCCTTACTGCAAGCCCTTGTAGATCATTCATCAATATATAGAGCTTCAGTTGGTGAGCATTTGTTTCAATCATTTATTTCAGTTCAAAGGTGAATAAATGTCTGTATTTGTTGTGTTTGTAAAAAACGTTTGTTGTTTTTCATTATTGATCTTCTTTCATTCTTTCGAGGATGTAGAGCTCAAATGTGGGAGACCCTCTATATATACAAACCCTGTTTGTGACAATACGAAGGATGAGAGTTTGAGAGGAGTCATAGTGGTATTCGAAAAGAGAACGATATATGAAGAAATATGACGTCTACTGATTTTCCTCCATCACTCGAGCCAGTATGGATGTATCGAAATGAGATGATTCCACGTAAAATTTCCACCGAGGATTCCACTTCGACATACCATCTACAGATTTCATAACATGACGCAACTTTCAAAATATCGTATCTCTATTATTCTCCGTTTTTGCTGATGGTTCTCCTATACCTCAAACAACTCCCCTAGAGGTCCCCTTCGTGACTGCCAAAATCTAAACACAATGAGACGAGACACATCCTCAACGTCTTGCACTGTTAGACTGTGTATTTTTTCCACATATAATAGCTAGGATCAAGCGCTCAGGTCACGGACACAACTAGCACAGTAAATGGTCACGAATTAGGCCTGATTCGAACAGATAAAGTGCACGTCTTGCACGTTCCCACCGTCACGATATTCTTCTGCATTCGGACCTATCTCGGAAGAGAATCTTCTCGCTAGAATGGTGTCTTCGATAGTTCCAGTCGTACGAAGCTATCTGATCACCAAAAAATCGGTTGACCATCGAGGAAAAATTCAAGAGAAGAGCAAACGATGTCTGGACTGAGAAAGATACGTTTTTTTTCATGGGAATTTTGATTCTACATATTGAATCCCACCCAAACGGAATCCATTTACAGTGTTGAAAACATATACACAGAATGAAAATGAAAAAAACAAATGGTTAAAACGAACTGCAAATACTGCAAGAACATATATATCACACTCATCATTCACGAAATTATATTCGGTGCAGATGCTGAATGAAGATGGGCAATGAGAGAAAGATGAGATATATGTTTATTATGGTGATATTCGAATATCCAAAATATTCAACAATAGGTCAACAGGTTATTAAAAGCCATATTCACATTAACTTCTTCTCGTACAGAGTGCACTGGTTATCATTGCAGAAATAGTGTACGTTCCACTTTACTAAGTGGTGACTTGAAATTGTGCTCCGCGAATTACACCAAATATCTCGAAACAAAGTGATCAAAAATATCTCAAAACAACACAAGCTATCAAGTAAGTCATTCCGGCCAACTGCATCAAACCCAATGCAGTTGATATAATATAATTTGATCAATAATCAAACATAAAAAGAATGTAACCATCTCTGATAATATAAAAAACTTTCAAAACAATCGCCTTATCAGATACAAAGCTAAAGTTGTCCATACACCATGAGTTCTACTGTGGCCGATACAAAACGGATAATAGATGAAATACAACAAAACAGAGTAGAATTGAAGAATGCAATCGATGCTAGTGAGGCACGAATTCAACTGAAGATAGAAGAGTCTCACGAAAGAATTAGGAAGCTGGAAGAAGAAAATTTATTGTTGAAGAAAAGAGTTGAAAAATTGGAGCGTATTCAAAAATCGAACAATATTGTTTTGTTTGGATTGAATGAAGAACGCCACGAAATAACTTTTGATTGCCTTCGAGACGAGCTGAAATCGCTGCTGCAAATAGACCTATCGATTAATCAAATAAAGGATATACATTGTCTGGGATCTGGGAAAAATTGTCCTGTTAAAATTGAATTAGTCTCGAGTTCTACTAAGAAACATATATTTGCAAATTGCAAAAAACTAAAAGGAACAGGAATCTCCATCTCACAGGATCTCACCACTCAACAAAGGGAAGATTTGGCAGTCTTGAAAAGGCATCTCCAGACCCACAGACAAAATAGAAATAAAAAATCATTTATAAAAGGAAACAAGTTGGTTGTTGATGAAATTGAATATTCGGTGAATCAACTCCTTGCAATTGAGAGAAGCGAAGAAAATACAGAAAAATCAATTGAGATAAAAAGTGCCCCAACAACAACAACTGAACCCCCTCTCTGTGAAGTATATGAAGCAGAAACTTCTAAAAATGTGTCCCTTGGAGCCATGAGGAAACCAGCTCAGAAATTGATCAGCAACCTAAACACAGAAAAAATAAAGACTAGATCAAACAGTGAAAAAGACAAAAAGAAGTAAATATTCCCACAAATTCTTTCCTTTTTTTAATTTCCTTCTCGTTAAAGTGCAACCCCAAAAATAACTCTTATTACGAATATTCCCATATCGTGTCTACGTGTTTCTTTCCCAGTTGTTGTAGTTGTTGTATAAAATGAATAATTATTTGAGAGACTTTCATATTGAGCAAACAGAAACGATTGTTTTGAAAAATACCTTAGACTATAACATGTTCTTCCAGAAAGAAGTGCACAATCTTGAAGTGTCAATTTTTCAAATGAATATAAGAAGCGCAAATAAAAATATGGACGAGTTGAAAATTCTACTTTCGGAGGTAAGAAATAATTTTGATTTCATTGTTATCACAGAAACATGGCAAATACCAGATATATCCCTTATTAATCTTGCTGGGTACCAACAATTTTATAATGAAGGTTCCATAAATCAAAATGATGGTACAATTATCTTTGCTAGAGAGTATCTAACTTGTATATGCACTGTGGTGAAACTCGGTGTAATAAATATGTTGGAATTATGTACCACCATAAACAATAAACGAATATTAGTCAACGGTATTTATAGACCATGTCCAACATCTGAGCAAAAATTTATAAATGACCTATCAGATTACCTGAAATCGTGCCCAATCCCAGACGTACACATAATAACAGGTGATATTAATATCAACATTTTGAATGAAAACGATACCATTGTAAATGAATATCTGAACGTCATGGGGGAAGAAGGTTTCAATTGTTTGATCAATAAGTGTACTAGGGAAATAGGCAACGAAAAATCTTGCCTGGATCATATATTCTTAAAAACCAAAGAAATGTTCTATAATAATATTCCAGTAGTCCTCGAATCCAAAATAACAGACCACTATTGCGTTATGAATCACTTCAGCACGTCTAAAAACACACTTAAACAAAAACCACAAAGATTCAGACATGTATTAAATAAAAAGAAATTCAAAGAAAAAATCCAACAAGAAAATTGGTTGGATATTTATACTGAAAATGACGTTGACGTGTGTACCAATAACTTAATAAAAATTATAAATAACCATATCGATCACAATTGAAAATCAAAACATATGAAATGAAAAGGAAATGCTGGATAACTGCCGGACTAGTAAAATCGACCCATGAAAAAAATAGGCTATACCAAATAATGAAAATTAATTCCACTGAACAAAACAAGCAACAATTTCGAAATTATAGAAACAAATTGAATTATCTAATAAAGAAAGCCAAAAGTGACTACTTCAATAATAAAATAGAAATCAATAGAAATGCAAGTAAGAATTTATGGGAATGTATTAATGAAATTTCTAAAAAACAAAAACAAAAAATAAATATAATGGAAATGAAAAGTTGGGATGGGAGAACAACAAATAACCCAAAAGAAATCTCCGAGATTTTTTGTAAACACTTCACTGAAGTTGGACAAAAAATGGCCGAAACTTTGAAAATTGGTATTGAAAAAACAAAAATAAATTATAAAAAAAAATAGTAACTCAATTTTTCTATCGGAGACGAACGAGACGGAGGTCAAGCAAATAATAATGGATTTGAAAAATAACAAATCTCCCGGAATAGATCACATCAGATCTGAAATTCTTAAAGATATTAAGGAAGAAATCACAATTCCATTAGCGTATATAATAAACAAGTGTATGTATGATGGTAAATTTCCGGACAGCTTGAAAATTGCCGAAATAAAGCCTTTATTCAAAAATGGTGATAAACTTGAAGTAACAAATTACCGGCCAATTTCATTGATATCTAGTATTGGTAAAGTTTTCGAAAAAATATTACAAAATAGGCTGAATTCATTCCTCAAAAAGTACAAAATTCTTTCTAACAAACAATATGGGTTTCGAGAAAACAGTTCAACATCTGATGCAATTGCCAGATTGATAGACATGATAAACAACGCAATCGACAAAAAAAATCCATCTATCTGCATTTTTATCGATCTGGCAAAAGCATTCGATACTGTTGATCATGTTAAATTAATGTCAGTGCTTGAAAATATTGGAATCCGAGGAGTTGCTCATCAATTGTTCCAAAGTTATTTATGTGACCGGAAACAATGCGTGAATATCAATGGAACGAGGAGCAGTTATCACACAATAAAATATGGCGTACCCCAAGGTACTGTTTTGGGGCCAGTTCTTTTCAACTTATATATAAATGATATTTTTGAACAAGAACTGTGCGGAGAAGTGGTGAGTTTCGCAGATGACACTGCAATTTTTTACAGAGCACCTGACTGGACAACACTCAAAAACAACATTGAGGAGGACTTTCGGAGTGTTGTAAATTTTTTTGACAATAGAATATTGACAATCAATTCCAAAAAAACTCATTTTTTGCATTTCACGTCATACTCTTCAAACCTACCACCATATAAAGAATTAAATATACAAGGTGATGTCTGTTGATAAAATCAAATATCTGGGTATATACATAGACTCCCACTTGAAGTGGGAAGAGCACATTAATTTCATAATCAAAAAATTGAGATTCATGTTATATAGATTCAAGAACATCTCCGACATAATAAATAATAAATATCTGAGGATATTGTACTACGCTTTGGTCGAAAGCCACATTTCCTACGGACTCATAGCATGGGGTGCCGCCTCAACAACACTGATCGAAAACTTACAGAAAATTAAAAAGTGCATCCTCAAAATGATCTACAGAAAACCGAGGATGTATCAATCTGATAGACTCTACCAAGAAACGGCATTGATGAATGTTTACCAACTTTATGCAAAAACGATCCTTTTAAGACAGTACAAAAATAAATCGTCCCTGGTACACATTCAACACTCTTACGATACAAGATACAGAAACAAATTCGTGATACCCAGAGCAGAAAAAACAATAGGTCAAAGATGTCACACCTTTCTAGGACCGAAACTTTTCAATGAGCTGCCATTGGAATTTGAAAGAATCAATTCATTTCAAATGTTCAAGAATAAAATTAAAACTTGGCTCTTCACCATTCCCTTGAGCACACTACAAAATTTCATATCTACAAACAGAACATGTTATAGTCTAGCACCATCCAATTCAACACCTTAGTTGTAGTTATAATTAAAGTTTATTATTGTTATTATTATATATATACGTTAATGTGTGTGTGTCTATGTATGTGATTATTGTGTGTATGTATGCACTGAGTATAATTTTAATAGTTATGGGATTATCGAGGCGATTTGATGGACACAGATAGTGCACCACGCGCGGAATCGTTTCCTTGTGGTTGTCTGTGTTTATTCACCGCGTCGGTGTTCACATATCTTTTGTACATAGTACTGAACCCCTAATACATCACACACAAGCTATTGTAGCTTCTGTGATATATTTTTTTTTTCTTCTTCTACGTTTATTTTAAATCTTCATACTTCTGTTTTCATGTCTCATTTTATTGTATTTGGGAAATTTATGAAATAAAAATTATTATATGTTTGTCCAAATCATAAAGAAAACACATCTGTTCCATGTTACACACCACTTGTTATTATGATTATAATCTTTAATTATTAGTTATTAAGTATTTAGCTTGTACCTTAGTATATGTTTGTTTGAATATTTTATTACTTTTTCAAATTATTGATTACATTCAATCTAGCTACTTGCACTCAAGCCCTACGCACAGACTTGTTCTACTGTAGGGTTTTCAATTTATTCCCTCCTCCTTTTATTGTATTCCACTTATATGTAATGTAATTCAAGAGGCGTTGTGTGAATAAATTATTATTATAGAATAAATCATGCAAAAGCTCTTGATCTTGACGTCTGAACTCACCTTCAATCTTCTTGACATTGGTATCACTGATCTGTTAGTGAAACATCAGATATATGCCATCATAATATCTCTTGTTATACAGAGACAAATTATTATATCACGGAACTCAATTTCTTGCAGATAATGATTATTTTTTCATGAACATTTGGGCAACTAAACATCTGATGTGATAAACGTATATGTATTACAATAATTGGAATTGGCTCAATTTTATAGAATGGCTGAGTCGATATGTAGACATGTGATATGACGTATAATGATAATAATAATGATAATGATGAAAATGATAATGATGATAATAATAATAATTAGATTTCATGGACAGGTAGAATTACAAAATTAGTGAATTAATACATGAATTTTCAATAATATATCCATCAAGAGGCAGAATTCGAGTTCAAATCATTACACGTATCAGGTGCCACAGTATGAAATTCATATATATGTGGATAACAACATACGTCATGGAACGATTCCTTTCCAAAATTAATGGTGGATTCGAATTTGAAAAAAGTCAATAATCTCTGAATGACTCGTCAGCCGACTTCCTTTATACCGAGTGATTTTTTGTCTTGCCTTCGATTTTCCCATAGTTATTCGATTGGTGTTATGATCGGCTTGTGCTGGATATATTTTTAGGACATGACAAAAAAGAAATTCATTCCATTCGAAAAAATCCACTGACTGCGATATTTTGCTAGAAATTTACCGGACCCACCCCGTGGCATGCCCTTCATAACCGGTCCACAAGATACCGTAATGAGATATCAAGAAAATTGTGAGTTGTGTGTGGATTTCATTTGAATCGGTTGAATCATAGAAACTATGGAAAAATCGATTGATCGAATTGAAGAATCGATTTTTAATAAAGTTGTAAATAGTTCATCTCGAAAACAAATTATTTTCGCACACATATATAAATGAACTTCCTTATTCCATCTTGACCCAAAAAATTCACCCCTGAAATTTTGTGCAACATCAATGAAACACCATGTACTCTACGCTCTCTGATTTACTCATCTGAAGAATCAATCTGTCTTTTATTCACTTGGTGGCTGATTAACTATTATTTTTGTATCTGATGTCTTGTCAATTTCCCCTAACAAAAAGTGGTTACAAACCGCCCTGTTTTATCCGCATCCGTCGACGGATGATCTTGATCTTCTCCCGACCACCCCTAGTAGTATCTACGACTCTTCGCTTCTTTCCGCTAAGTCCGCGGTAATCTACGGGATTATGATGCCGGATAGTCGGAGAAGCGGCAGGGATTTTCCTTTTTCTCGGCACCTAAGAAATTGACTTTCTTCGACGCAATCCGAAAGCCCGATTGTCATCGAAAGTGGCTGGATCGACTCGAGGGGTTTCCGAAATAATTGAAGAACTCAATAATTGAGCTTCTACTATTGTACTATTCAACTAATGACATTGACTTATGAAAAAAAAAATTGCAGGGTGTTCCAAAGGTCGAGGCAAGAAAGGCCCATCGTTGTCAAGTCTTTCGAGAATCTCGAGCTATTTTGACATCTCTCACATTTCCACTTTGATACCACGCCAATGGAACATGATATTTCAGTTGATTATTCTTCTCCGATACTAGAGTGTTCATCTAGTTCAAGGTAGATATAGGATAGTGAAATAACTCTTCAATTGTTCTTTTCCAAAACATGTAGACCTTCCAAATAATCTTTCTGAGGCCGCACCGCTTGAATGAAAAGATATCGACACGACTGTGGAGTCAAATCCGCTTGAACTGATAATGACAGATATCTGACAGTGATGGATAGTTAACGGTTCAACTTTCGCATGAGTGCGAGATTGCTAATTCGAATCATGTTTCCCAGATTTTCCAAGAAAATCTTTGAGATCGACAGATGTGATGTCATCTACTATCGATCTTGGCCAGCCTTAGTGAGGTATTAAAATCCAACATGATCGAATAGGTATAATAATCTATAATTCTTTCTAGTGTTTGGTTATAGGGAGTTGGAACACCAGTCAATATTCACATTATGAATGAGTCAATGACTTGACATACCGAACAACTGAAATGACACGTGTTGAAGCATTCGCAAAATAATAAACCACAGATATGTTCATGAGTATTCTAACTCCTGGGACAACTTCGTGTCTTAAAAGACATTTCCTCCTTATCATTCGATTGTTTTCTTTTTCATATAATTGTCATCCATTCATTGTTGCCATTTTGGCTGTTTGCTGTGTCAATTTACAGAACAGATACACGCTCTAGTACTGAAAAACCAAGGTGTCAAGTTCCATTAGCGTGTTATGAAAGATCCAGTTGAGATTGCTACAATAGATCTGAAGTGGAATTGATATTCCAAATATTCATATCGAAGACCTAATTCATCAACCAGGAAGGTTTGAAGTTATATTTTCGTAGCATCAATACCAACAATTTTATGGTGATACCGGCGATCTTGAGAAAACCAACTCTCGTTATGAAATATAATATATAATATAGAATATATTCCAGATGTACTGAACTCCACGGAACTCATTTTTCTAGATAAATCCAACGTGGTTTCATGGGTGAATTCATTATGTAATTGAGCAATGAAAAGGAATTATCATAATAACTGGGAGCAACAAGAAGCAATTGGGATAAAATCGGTTCTGCTTGCACACTCAACGCTGGCGGAGCAATTCCGCTAGGAAAAACAACCGAATAGAGATAATACCAAACCAACCACCGAGTATACCGGTAAGAAATAGAAACATATTGAATAAAATTATTTCGGAACTGAATTTCCGGGAATCTCCGGAAAATTGCATAATTCAATTCGGGTTGCCTTTTCACTCCTACGCCGCTTGTGGAAAATAAACTTGTTTGAGAGAGAATATTCGCAGTAGAGGGTACTCGGTTTATGCATTTTCCATTCGTTCATTCGGAGGGTTATTACGTGATGTTTGGAATATGTATTTACTTTTCTAATTTTCAGCACACCAGGGAACGATTCAATCGAGATATACGTTTATATCCATAAAGATATCAAGAATAATCTTCAACAGATATAGTCTCATGGTTCGGAACACGCCCCTTGTCGGATGCTTTCGTCACTGTTTGCTGAGCAAAATATACATACTCTGAAGATAAATAGAAGAAATTATCAAAGGGCATCATCATGGAAACATTCGATTGAGATGATAATTATCACAGGGAAAGGTATTTTGAAATATTCTCGACGAAACTAGTCAAAATAGACTCATATATGAATGATGATTGAGATTTCGAATATACGAGGAAGACAAAAATTACTAGTTTCCTTCTTGTTCCAGTAGTTGACTTCGAGAAATACTGAAATTCGCATTCAACTCGACATCCAATTCTCGAGACTGAATATGACAATGGCAAATTCAATATCAAATAATGAAGAAAGACCTGGTAATCAGAATTATTTCGTTGCAAACTTGTCACTTCTCAGTGAGAAAACAACCAAACATTATGAAATTTTACGCAGAAATATATGGAAGGTGTGTGAAAACGAGAGCAGATTCGTTTCCGAAACGTCCACTGAGATGAATAGAAGCTTTGTTTTTTTTGTTTTGATTTCGTCAGAAAGCATATCCAGCAGAGTCAGCATGTTGATTATCATTTAGCAACGTGTAAAAATGTTCTCTATTTCCACCAAATCTATTTGTCTCGTAGTTCCTGGACCTCTTTTTTTAACCCATATGTATGTATCAGTACATCGAATTACCTCCACATCGATTCCCCCTGTGGGAGTATTCTCTCCCCAAGAGATATAAAATATTGAATGATTGAGTGCAGATTTCGTTATGTTACCCGGAATCTCAATTCCAATCAATCAGCGATATACGAACTCCTGCAGATACTTATACGCACGAAAACATCATAGGGCCGTCGACAGGAATTTGATGAAATATCCTCTTCAAATTTGATAGATGACTCGAGATAAACCGCCATTACCAAATTGATTCGCCGAAGCATCACAAAGCCTTGCAGAGAGAACGCTCGTTCCGAAACATCTAATCCATCAGACGGTGAACGGAATCGAGAGAATTTCTCATCCCCGATTTCCCATACGATAGCATGGGACCGCTCACCTCGCAAGAGCCATTCAAATTAACATAGTTCCTTATGCACCCGTAGGTCGTTAGTTCGATCCAGGGAATCCACTTTTATAGAGAGTATTTAGGGTCTTGTTCAATTCCATCGGATAAACTAAGGACTGATTGTCCATACAGAGATAACTCAGTATATGGACTCCGATTTCACGAATGTTGTTGCATCTTCATGAAATTATTCTAGTTTCAAAATGGTTTTCATGACCTGCATGTGCATTATGAGAAAATACATGTTCGCCTAATCATCGGATTTAACTATCGTTGAACAAAAAGCGCTGAGGAAATCACCAACGAAAGATTCACCAACCTAAACGAACTGAGGAGTCTAATTATTTCAACTCTCCAGATCTACTGGAGATGGCAACTCAGTTGCCAACAGATATATGCAGACTCCTCTGGATATCATTGTGGTGTTTTGGCTATTCGTTTGGAATTCGACTTTTCATACGACAAATTACAGACTTACGTCGATATTCAAATCGCATCTAGATCAACAATTTCATCGATTCAATTCTTTGATCGAAATTTCTTTCTTCCACTGGTGCTGTAGTATGCGAACTCTTTCAGCCACGATAATAACTCTCAAGGCACAACATGAAACCGCTGCAGTTGCATGAATATCAATATGTAATTTCAAAGAACAAATTTCATTAGAAGCTCTCGATGCAAATGACTACTACAACTATAAGGCGGAGTTTGGAAAAATGACCCTGAAGAATTCAAACTCCAAATCTTGTGTAAAAATTCTCACCCTCACCTCAGACCCTTCATCCATTTTTTCCTACAAGTGAACCAATCAGCCACTAGTTGATACCCATGCGGGGTTAGGAAGACATACAGTCACACATAAATCAATGGCCTCAGTCGCTCTCATCCCGAACCTCGATAGGAATCATCCTACGAACTCAGCACCACAAAGCACCTGCGAAAACAGCGACATTTCGTCGGTTAACTATGCGAAAGTCACAATGACTATATAGATCTCAGAGGAGACACAAAAAACGTTTTCATTCAGGTCATTCTGACAAAGAGGCTCTGTTAGGTGAATCATCAGGGCAGCATCATAGGAATAGTCAACAGCAATTTGTGAGGAAACAAAATGAAATATTCGCCAATTGCTTGTGCAGTGAGACTTCGGAGGTATGCCACAAAAAAAACTTGAGAAACGGACGCAAAAGCTTTCGGTTGTGAGCTTACAAAATTGAATCCACGGTCTTATACATAGGCAGATCTAGAGCTCCGGGACTTTTGAGTGGTGGATAGTGTCATCTCCAGTGAGACACATATAGTGTTACTCGCCTTTTCCCAAAGTTATTCCGAAAGGGCAAGTAACAACAAAAAAAACATTGATAGAAATTGATGACTGAACAGACCCTTGCTCAATGGAGATGGGGTGGGTAGATCTAAATAGCTACAAGCGTACGTTTGAGATTCTATAGTATCCTGGGATCGGTTGGTAGCAATGAGTTACACAGCGAAAGAAAACGGAGATTGGCAATGCGGAATCACGGTCGATGGTTTTGATAGACGATTGGTAGCACTGATTTACTGGAGATGGTAGTCAGTTGGTAATAATGACTTGTTAATGATCAATAACACTTTGACAGTTCGCAGCTGTTATTATTATATAATGAAGTACCTCTTTAATTATCAAAAAAACAATACTCAAAGACAAATTGGAAACTATTTTGTTCCCCAATTCCGTTGCAAACCTAGATACTTATCGTCTCTTTATGTATGAAATATGTCACATGAATTAGTAATAAGACCTCTACCTTGTGTGCTTCTTGGGCCCCCTTTCAATATGTATACATACCCAAAGTTCACATGCAAGTAAGCAGAAACACATATAAGGACAGCAGTTAAATGCTAGTGAGCATGAAGTGCCTATGAAATGATATTGAAGTGCAAGTCAATAAGCAGATGATGGTTCAAGCAAGATAGTAGGAATAAAGCAGGCATCAAGCTAGTGTGATACAGAGAGATGATTTATGCTATAGCTTATCTGTGTTCTAGAAGCCAGGAAGGATTCAGCAAGCCAGAAGCTCTCCCAAGCTGGTAGATACAATTTCACTGTTGTCTGTTCAAACTGAGTAACTCAAGCTTTTCTTCTCACTCAGGAAATTGTCTTCATTCGGAACCTGTCTCAGGCGTCTGTTCATACAGGACAGTAGTGGATGATAGTGAGAGCTCTTGAAAGTTGGAGGCTACCAAGAGGTAGAGAGCGAAGAGCCGAAGAGCTCACTATCCAAAATGGAACCAAATATGAGAATAAAAGGCCTAAAAAAAACAGGGAGGATTTGACCTAACTTCTCATGGACACATAACAATGTACATGAATCAAGCTCTGATTATACTGTACCTTGGATGTAGTGTGGCCTAGTGTATTCACTCGAAGAAGAGATTGTATTTTGAAAAATGCAAATATATGATCCCCACTCGGGGTGTAGTTGTTCAGTGAGGCACAGACTACGATTATTTACTAGATTTTCCAAAATAGACACAAAAATCCGTGGAATTCACGAGGCTGTCTTCCAATCCACGTGGAAAAGGAAAAAGAAAGCCTTTTATTTTTTTTTGTCCTATTAATCTCCCTCCAAATGACCATGACATTGATGATGTTTCTTGGTGATTTGTGCCTCTGGCACTATTGAAAGCTGTGGTTACATATGGAACCAATCAACCATTTGAGTGGTTGAGGAACAGGTTATGGTCTGAACCATTTGGAACCATGGTTCCTACAGAGAATATAAGGTTAATACCGAGACCACCTGACGAATGTCAACGTCCAGTTGTCAATAGAAAACCAACAAGAAGTGACAGATATAAGCAGGTTAGGCTGTGATACATACATTATGTTGAGGATTCATCTCAACACATTACATTTTGCAGATCCACCTGGACTAGTTGAATGCCTATAGATCCCCATGGAGTCATATCAAGTGTGTGTTTCCTGGAAGCTCCTTTTCAGACTCAGTTTCAAGATTGATAGTAATAAAGCCATATGATATAAGTATCTACAATCTTTCAAGTAAGTATTCTTGCAGAGAATTTTCATTGACAGCACTAACAGGAGGTACCATTACAGGCACATCTTTCCCACCAAGGAAGCAGGAAAAGTTCTCAAACAAAATAGGAATTATTATTTATTACTATAATTAGGAACAATGCATTAACAAGGGATCTGCCAGAGCATGATTGCATCTTTAACTAGGTAAGTGACTTATCAAATATTCAATTGAATTCTCCATTAATTTTGTTTCAGGTTTCCTTTCTACGAGGAAAACTACTATATCATCACTTTGAGGATTTAGTGGAACAAGATAGTTTTAAGTTGTAAGTAGATTATCCGCAGGCTATCAGCAAGTTATTGAATCATGCATCAATCGGTGAATCTAAATATTCTGTGACATGATCAAACTGAAGGAAATAAATTACTTTTGAATTATTCTTGTTCCTATTATCCTCATTCTGTTATCTGACTCACTATGGCAGAATCAACCTGTAACACACCACCCCTTCCTAAAAATGAGTTTCAACGAAACTCATAACGCTCTGCATGAATATACATATATCATACACAAACATCATTCATACACACACGTGCACACATTCAGGAATAGGGTCCGGAATCACTCATCATCTGGTGGATGGGCTTTCAGGTCTTTCGCATTCCATATCCCCAGAGACTTATTTCCATCAGCAAGTTCGTACGACCATGGTGAAGCGATTCTTATGATTTTGAATGGCCCTGAGAATTTTGGAGCCAACTTGGCTGTAAAGTTTTTGGACGCGTCTGACAATACATGATTGCGCTTCCACACCTTCTGGTTCAGTAGGAATGGTACATTACGGTGTCGCAAATTATAGGGAACTCTGCTCCTTTCATATTTAATATTAATTTATGAGATTAGGTGTTACACCTGTGACCTCATGCTTTGCCGAACGAATGGCGTAGCCTACTTTAGCCAAATATTGGTCCCAATGTTTGTGATTGTCGGCCACGTATGAACTAAGCATTGTTTTGATAACTCTATGAACTCTTTCCACTGGGTTAGCCTGGGGATGATAATTAGCAGTGAATCCAACGTTGACGTTATATTTTGCCATCATGCCCTTGAACATGTGGCTGCGGAATTGCACACCATTATCAACTATAATCTTCCGGGGTGCGCCATAAATGAGTATGACATGATCTTCGATGATCTTGGTGACTTGCGATGCGGTGGCGGATCGAAGGGGGTATAGTAGGATAAATTTACTAAAACAATCCATTACCGTCAGTATGAAACTATATCCAGAAGTTGATCTTGGGAGGGGTCCTACAAGATCTGCACTCACAAGCTCCCATGGCCGAGACGCGGTTATCTGTGCTGACAGCATCTGTCCAATCGGTGCCTTTTGCTCAGGTTTGGTTCGGAGACATGTTTCACATCTTCGAACATAGCGAGCGACATCGGCCCGCAACTTTGGCCAATAATATTGCTTGGCTATTCTTGCTGCAGTTTTAGCCACACCAGGATGACCGCAAGTCGGAGGATCATGATTGGCTCGGATTACCTCCATTCGTTGGTCACGAGGAACCACAACCAACCATTCATTGGAAGACAGTTCGGGATATTGAGACTTGACTTTTCGATAAAGTTTTCCTCCATCCAGCATCCAAAGAGGGTATTTACGAGGAAAATTCCGGATTCTCTGAGTCATTTCACGGTACCATTTGTCGGATGTGGTGGGAGATTCATTCATTGGAGTGTCCAAGAGGTCTACGATAGGGACTGCACGAGAGAGACTATCCGGCACACAATGGTTCTTCCCAGACCGATGTTGTATGTCGAAGTCGTATTGTTGCATCCTTAAAGCCCATCTCGCGATGCGCCCTACTGGATCCTTTATACTAAATAACCATTTCAAACTGTAGTGGTCAGTGATGACCGTGAAATGGCTACCTTCTATGTATGGCCGTAGCTTTTCCACTGCAAAAAGCACAGCTAAGCACTCTTTCTCGGTTGTTGAGAATTTTCTTTCGTTTTTCGTCAGTGATCGACTCAAATAACTGATGACCTTTTCTCCCTCCGGGTGTTTCTGAGACAAAATCGCACCTAACCCATAATCAGACGCATCGGTCTCCACAACGAACGGCAAGTTGAAGTCCGGACATGCCAATATAGGAGCCGAGACGAGATGCTGCTTGACGGCGTTCAGTGCTGAATCACACTCGTCATCCCAAACGAATGGTCTATTTTTTTGTGTCAACCGAGTCAGTGGAGATACGACTGACGAGAAGGAAGGAATAAATCTGCGGTACCATGATGCTAGTCCTACTACCCTTCTTACTTCAGAGACGTTACGAGGCGTCGGTATCCGTAGTATTGCGTCAACTTTCTCCGGGTCTACCAATAGCCCAGACGCATTCACTACATACCCTAAATAGCGGAGTTCAGGAGTACAAAATACACACTTGTCTCTATTCAAAGTGAGGCCGGCGCTATGGAGCCGCTTCAAGACTTCTCTGAGCACCTCGATGTGTTTTTCAAATGAAGAAGTTGCGATGATTATATCATCCAAGTATGCAAACGTATAGCCCTCAAGATCCACTCCCAACGCCCTATCCAGCAATCTCTGCCACGTTGCAGGGGCGGAATGCAACCCAAAAGGCATACGCTTGAATTGGAATAGACCCCGATTTGGCACCGTAAACGCTGTTAAAGGTCTAGACTCGGCGGCTACTGGTATTTGCCAATAGGCCGACTTGATGTCGAGAGTTGTCAAGTATCGTGCATCCCTTAACTTGTCCAAAATAGCGCTCACGTATGGAATAGGGTATGCATCAGTAGTACTGACCGCATTCAAGCGTTTGTAATTAACACAAAATCTCCATCGTCCATCACTCTTCTTCACCATAACTATAGGAGACGACCATGGTGAAGAGGAAGGTTCAATTATGTCCTTTTTCAACATGTCATCTAGTTCAACATTGACTATCTTTTGTAAGGCAGGGGAAATCGGATAATAACGCTGTTTTATCGGAGCGGCGGTGGTATTAATTACATGTTCTACTAAATGGGTGCAGCCTAATCTATCTCCCATGGCTGCAAATGCACCATCTACTACAGCCTCGAGTGCCTCTCGTTGATCTTTGGTCAAACTATCGAGGTCGTGGATGCCATCTACTTTTATACTTTCCATATATTGGTCAGATCGAAAACACCACTCCCCTGTATATAAATCGGGTATGATTCCCATTCGACTCCAAAAGTCAACTCCTAATATCAACCCATGAGGGATGGATGGAACTACGAGGACATCAATGACCCTAATGCGACCACGTAACTGTATGGGCAAAAACACATGACCGATACTTTCACAGCTCTGGCCATTAGCCACCAAACAACGTTTCGATTCTTCAGAATCTAACTGACATAACCGGCGTAAAATGTTCCATGATGGACCTCCGAGAATCGTCCTTGTAGCACCACTATCCAAAAGTCCGAGAAATGTTTGACCTAAAATTGTGACATTCAAATATGGCCGCTGATCTCCTTTAGCATGGGCCAGTACATAGCTTAGAATAATTTGATTTTCTGTGTGATTGGCCAAGTTCAACGACGAGTCCGACAGTTGGCCTACTGTCTCGCCGATCTCTCGTTTTTTGAACACCGGGGACACGAATTGCTCGTAACATTAGACTGTCCACATTTAAAGCAGAACACCCGCTTTGGTTGTGGGCATTTTCGGAATCTATGACCAGAGTTGTTGCAATTCCAACAGGTTGGTTGCTTTCCCTCCCCAGCAACGACTTCCGAAACATGGTTCAATTCCTTTGATGATTCAACGATGCATAGGTTTGAACCAACCGGTTTTCGGTAGGCTAAGTCGGGCTCAATCAAATGCTTGAGGTTTGTAGGTGGAGGGCAGAACCTTTGAACTCGTGCTTCGGTATCCTCTACTGCACGGGCCGTTTGTATCAGTTCTGAAAGTGTCGAAACTGGATGTAGCGACATCCGTGTTTGCAAGAATGGTAACATATTTCGTCGAATTATTTTGACACGTTCTTCCTCCGATGGGACTATAACCAATTTCCTGAATAGGTTCTCCATAACGGCAACAAAGTTAATCACACGCTCTTGACTTCCTTGAGTCCGGCGTCTAATCTCTTCCCACAATGCGTTTTCGTAATCATGGGGTTGAAAGTCTTCACGTAACTTCTTTATTAACTCGTCCCATGACTTGAAATTTCCCATTCGGTACCAGAATAATGCATCTTTAACAAATATTTCTGGAGCGGATTGCAGTAATCTTTCCTTGGAGACACCACGTGACACACGCAACTCTTCAATCCGTTCTAAAAACGTTGTGACGCTCGAAATCCCATCATACTGTACACGCCAACGACTCACATCGAAGTTGGAATAGCCATCACCCAATATAGGGTTGCTGGCGCTCGACCTTGAATAGTTACATATTTGAGGGACATCATTATTCGAGAATGGAGAGTGCATATTATTATGTAAATGTGAAAAGTTGGCCGAAGAGTTAGCCCTATTGGAAAATACATTCATATTTCCTGGGATGTCTTCCTCCACGTCTACGAATCTGACCGATGAGCTATGGGGTCTCGTATGGAATTCTCTAGAGTTAGGTATAACAGCCCTATCATTATTCAAAATAGGTCTATTTTGTGATCCGCCAGTTTCGAACATTTGTCGAAGTCCTGCTACACGCCCTTCTCTAGAATTCCTTAGTTCCTGATTCAAGTGTGGGTTATGATTATCAAGATTCAAATTATCGAGTGTGCGTTCCATCTCACGTATCTGATGATTATCTAATTGAGAATTTGGATTTGAGCATCCACTGGCTATATTTGCATGTACTACTTCTGGATGTAGAGGGGCATCATCCAATAGTGATCTGTTATTTGGCTGATCTTCATGAACCTCTACCCCTACTGCTTCCATATATACGGTAGATAGCTCACTCATCAGCTGTTTGCACCACGAGACTACTTCCGAGTGTCTTCCAGCTAATACTGCTGTACAAGTAAGCCTACTCAACCGTAAGTCCAAATGGGTGAGTCGCGAATTGATTCGTTTGAATTCATTTTGCCTGTTAGCTACGTCAAAATTCTGAATATCTTCTGCCAAATCCGTAAGTTTTCCTTCACAAATTGATATTTCGTGACTTGGATCTAAGTCTGTAGTAGTAGGAGCTTGAACTCCACCAGAACGTTCCAATCGTAGAATATCTCTCAAAGACAATCGTTTTTCATTAACTGTTCTACCGATTGGCATTCCTCGGATCTCTAACTCATAAGTTATCTCGTCACCGAGGAGTCGGTTCACCTCCATATTGAATTAATCAAACTATGAACTAAACCTGAGTAACTACTGCTGTAGCGTTCACCTCTGGTTCCTTCAAACCCCCACTCTACCATAAACAACAACAAAAAAAACAACTCCCAATCCACTTTCGAGAAGAAAAAAAAAAAAAAAAATCTTCAAACACCCCGTCACTGCAGGTGCGTCTACCAAACGAAACTAATATCTCCTCCAACTGGTCCAGTAGCACTTGAAGTCAAGCACTTATACGAATCAGATTCTAGTCCAATAACTCTAAATCACGATAATATCACCACTATATACGGAAAATTCATCAACAATCATTCAGAACTACAAATCTGTCGTACGTAAATCTGAATCAAATAATGGGAGAGGAATCAAAAAAAAAAATTATAAAATGAGAATTATAAGGACATCCTATATATAACTTCCGAGAGAATCCTTATATCATTGGGAATTCTCCAAAAGAAATGGAAATAAAAAAATAATAATAGGTAAAAGGTTACCTAGTAGAATTCGAATAACAATTCCAAGAAGAAAGTTCCACCCTGTATGAACAAGTTACAGAAATCCACGTTTTGGGGCGCCACTTTTTGTTACTCGCCTTTTCCCAAAGTTATTCCGAAAGGGCAAGTAACAACAAAAAAAACATTGATAGAAATTGATGACTGAACAGACCCTTGCTCAATGGAGATGGGGTGGGTAGATCTAAATAGCTACAAGCGTACGTTTGAGATTCTATAGTATCCTGGGATCGGTTGGTAGCAATGAGTTACACAGCGAAAGAAAACGGAGATTGGCAATGCGGAATCACGGTCGATGGTTTTGATAGACGATTGGTAGCACTGGTTTACTGGAGATGGTAGTCAGTTGGTAATAATGACTTGTTAATGATCAATAACACTTTGACAGTTCGCAGCTGTTATTATTATATAATGAAGTACCTCTTTAATTATCAAAAAAACAATACTCAAAGACAAATTGGAAACTATTTTGTTCCCCAATTCCGTTGCAAACCTAGATACTTATCGTCTCTTTATGTATGAAATATGTCACATGAATTAGTAATAAGACCTCTACCTTGTGTGCTTCTTGGGCCCCCTTTCAATATGTATACATACCCAAAGTTCACATGCAAGTAAGCAGAAACACATATAAGGACAGCAGTTAAATGCTAGTGAGCATGAAGTGCCTATGAAATGATATTGAAGTGCAAGTCAATAAGCAGATGATGGTTCAAGCAAGATAGTAGGAATAAAGCAGGCATCAAGCTAGTGTGATACAGAGAGATGATTTATGCTATAGCTTATCTGTGTTCTAGAAGCCAGGAAGGATTCAGCAAGCCAGAAGCTCTCCCAAGCTGGTAGATACAATTTCACTGTTGTCTGTTCAAACTGAGTAACTCAAGCTTTTCTTCTCACTCAGGAAATTGTCTTCATTCGGAACCTGTCTCAGGCGTCTGTTCATACAGGACAGTAGTGGATGATAGTGAGAGCTCTTGAAAGTTGGAGGCTACCAAGAGGTAGAGAGCGAAGAGCCGAAGAGCTCACTATCCAAAATGGAACCAAATATGAGAATAAAAGGCCTAAAAAAAACAGGGAGGATTTGACCTAACTTCTCATGGACACATAACAATGTACATGAATCAAGCTCTGATTATACTGTACCTTGGATGTAGTGTGGCCTAGTGTATTCACTCGAAGAAGAGATTGTATTTTGAAAAATGCAAATATATGATCCCCACTCGGGGTGTAGTTGTTCAGTGAGGCACAGACTACGATTATTTACTAGATTTTCCAAAATAGACACAAAAATCCGTGGAATTCACGAGGCTGTCTTCCAATCCACGTGGAAAAGGAAAAAGAAAGCCTTTTATTTTTTTTTGTCCTATTAATCTCCCTCCAAATGACCATGACATTGATGATGTTTCTTGGTGATTTGTGCCTCTGGCACTATTGAAAGCTGTGGTTACATATGGAACCAATCAACCATTTGAGTGGTTGAGGAACAGGTTATGGTCTGAACCATTTGGAACCATGGTTCCTACAGAGAATATAAGGTTAATACCGAGACCACCTGACGAATGTCAACGTCCAGTTGTCAATAGAAAACCAACAAGAAGTGACAGATATAAGCAGGTTAGGCTGTGATACATACATTATGTTGAGGATTCATCTCAACACATTACATTTTGCAGATCCACCTGGACTAGTTGAATGCCTATAGATCCCCATGGAGTCATATCAAGTGTGTGTTTCCTGGAAGCTCCTTTTCAGACTCAGTTTCAAGATTGATAGTAATAAAGCCATATGATATAAGTATCTACAATCTTTCAAGTAAGTATTCTTGCAGAGAATTTTCATTGACAGCACTAACAGGAGGTACCATTACAGGCACATCTTTCCCACCAAGGAAGCAGGAAAAGTTCTCAAACAAAATAGGAATTATTATTTATTACTATAATTAGGAACAATGCATTAACAAGGGATCTGCCAGAGCATGATTGCATCTTTAACTAGGTAAGTGACTTATCAAATATTCAATTGAATTCTCCATTAATTTTGTTTCAGGTTTCCTTTCTACGAGGAAAACTACTATATCATCACTTTGAGGATTTAGTGGAACAAGATAGTTTTAAGTTGTAAGTAGATTATCCGCAGGCTATCAGCAAGTTATTGAATCATGCATCAATCGGTGAATCTAAATATTCTGTGACATGATCAAACTGAAGGAAATAAATTACTTTTGAATTATTCTTGTTCCTATTATCCTCATTCTGTTATCTGACTCACTATGGCAGAATCAACCTGTAACAATAGACAGTTTCCTGTACATACGCAGGAGCATCAACATATAGGGATATACAGCGATAGACATGAGGAAAGTACAACATTCAGACATCCTCCGATCATGAGAAACACCGTCAAATAACCTTGATTATTTTATTGGCATTTTTGGCGTGCTGGTTGAGCCTCCGTGAGAGAAGTGTCGCGAAGGCTAGGTAATTGACAGTATCGTATTTGATTAACAAACGTGAGATGTTTCGCATCCCTACAATTCTGTACCATGCAAGTTTCATGCATTTTTCACCTTGCATCTTCTTTTATCTCTATTCGTTGTATGCGTGATTGAACCCAAAATACCCCAGCGTTGGCGGTTCTATTTTACCCCGATTATTTTCGATGATGGCAACACTGCCTCCGAGGCAGTTCATCTCTTCTTTCACCTCACATCCCCCTATCCGCATCGTATAATTCCGAATCCTAATAGCGACCTCATTTTCAATATGTAACGCACTTTTCCGCGCGCCCCACATAAAGCGACGAGGAGAAAAAGTAATCCGGAGAATGAATATTAAATCCAGATCCGAGATACGAGACGGTTTTTTCTCATGGATCCGGTCGATTTCCGAGATGAGAACGGCATGAATCCATCACCGGAAAGTCACGGGGGTATTACACTTTCGAAGTGATGTATTTTCGAGTTGACAGTTGCGAGTTGACAACAGTTGCTTGAGATTGTGTGACGTGAAAACGATTCACGATCTTTCGTCCTCTATGTATGAATTTTCGTCCTAGGACATTGTTTTTTTAGGATATATTTCCAAAATCTGCAGTTGCAAATGAAGGAATATCTATCAAGGTGTGTGAAATATTGAAGACCAGACGAAAGCAATGAAATGAATAAATTGCATCTGCAATTGCAATAGAACGGCAAAGTTGTGGGATTCTTTGCCTAGTGAAGTCTCTCCTGATGCTTACAACCTCCGAACTTATAAAAAAATTCCAACACCTTCCTCCTCTCCCAAAATTCCACCGCTGGCTACCACGATGTTCCTCGAACATTAAAGGTTTCCCTTTCGAGTTGTCAACAGATGAAAAAAAAAGTGCATGTCAACAGAAAAGCTCAATATGATCTGAAAACTATGGAATGGTGGAAGATATATTTGTAGGTACAGATCAACACACAATCCAGTTCACTTCCATCATTATGTATAAAGACGGATAAATTCAAGCATACCATTTGGGAACATTTGGTTATGGGTGCATGGATTTTGTGGGTTTCTCTACTCTCTTCAATTGTATATACATGAGAATGCATATATACCAAACAAAAATATCTTCCAACTCCATGGTATCTAAATTGTACTCTGGAAATTCTCTGGACAGTGCATTGTAGCTTGCAGCATGTGATTGAAGCTAAAACTAACAGTTCAAGATGTGACTTGATGATTATGAGTGATTGTACAGTTATAGAATTAGGTACGATTGTGCATTAGTGAGAAAAAATATCCCAACGAATTATTCCTTGAATATTCGAATGATTCCCAGAAGACTGAGGTGACGCGATAATGAAACATTAAAATTTGTGAAGCTTCAAATTCAGATTGCCTGAGATCGCTGATACTTCAAACTAGATGATGTTAGCTTCCAAGAGATTTCGATACCTTTCAACTAGGAAATAAGAAGGACTAAACATGCAATTCTGAACACTGAACTGAAGAATAAAACCCAGAGATCTGTAACAAAAAGTTCCAATCATAGTTCACGATCACGAAATCAAGAGGTTGCATCGAAAGGTTCAATGGAATTTTCATTTCAATATTATTAATGATGAATATCCTCGAAACATCGTATTGATATTGTCTGATTGATATAAACAAGAAGAGAAAATCTTTGAGAGTATTGTCATCCTTTACCTGTGGAAAAATAACTAGATGAAACAAGAATGTCGAAACGTAGGGTGAGGTTGTGTAATAATGAAGTTAACGTTTCACTGCTGGCTGACCTATGTTTCTTGTACATTATAGGATTTCCTTCCGTGTTGTCAATAGGTAAAGAAAAACTGACAATTTGCCCTGAGGAATTTGAGGGAATCCGAGCATATTTGGAGTTAATTCGAATTCATTGTACATTGATATTGTCACTTCTTCTTCTTGGTTTGAGTAAATGTTATCCAATGATTTTCCGTTTGAGGAATACCAGACATGATTCTTCTGAATATATCAAAGTACTATATTCAACTCGGTGAGGACTAGCTAAATGGACACAATATTGCTCATTTCTTGCAAATTATAAAATGATTAAACTGTTCTAACTACTGTTAATTGTCTATTTTCCTTAATTGAATAGAAAGATTGTAAAATGACAGCCACTGTCTGATTTTTCCGAACAAATTTTGTAACTCAAGCACGGAAGTATGTCGGAGTCAGACTGGTGGATATAAAATTGATGCGAAGGATGCAAAATATCGTGAAGTTTGATTATATGGTAACTGTGAATATTTTCAAAATATAGAAAAATTGTTTTTGTGATATAAACCACAACGACATCACCGACACTACTGTGTAATGATCCGAAATTTACTACAGAAAACCCAAATATATGTAGAAGAATTTCATTTCCATGAGAATGTGACTGTTTGAAGGCTTCAGCACGGGACGCATAAAAAACGTCGCATTTATTCTGCTAAATTGTATGAAAAATCTCGAATATCCCGTTTCGGCAAATAAACTCCGCGGCGAAAGGTCGAAACGACCATCATCAATTTCGGCGGGGCACACGACTCCCACAAAAATGTTCGAGAGTTTAAACGCGTCTAACGCATTCGAAATTGTCCGCACAAAAAAATTAATGACACGAAAAAATGTTAATGGAGTGGCCGGCGTTAAGGCGACCGACGAAAGGAAAGAAAAAAGTGAAAAGGCGACGCACAAATTAACGGAGACACGGGTGGAAATTGTGCGTGTCATTCGGTGGGGGCCGCGACAGGTCCGGAATGTAAAAATGTCACCGTTCCCAACGCATACAAATAGCCGATGATTACACGCTCCACGTGGCTGCTGGTATTTTCATCGAGGCTCTAGTCTCGACTCCACACGAGTGATTCGGTTGCCAGTTTCCAATGAAAGCACTATTAGACCTCTCATTAGATAAATATACTCTTTCACGAAGAAAACATCATTTTCGTAAATGAAGTGTTGACACGAAGACGTCTAGTGTCTGTCCTGTTTAGTTTTCACTTCACCAGGAGGAGTGAAATGAATATCATTAGTGAGTTAATCAAGGAGTTTGATTAAAATCCAAACCATGGTTGAGTTGAATGATCGATCGAATTGATCGAATTCTCCTGTTTCGATTAGATTTCGATTTCAGTGATTGAATGTACCTGCACCTAGTTTTATCATCTTGATCATAGGCCATATTGTTGAAAGCCTCATGAATCGAACTCATCGGAACCATCTTATTATTTCTCAGTTATTGAAACAGCACCACCTCAGTAGAAACGTGTATCTACCTATCTTCGGTTAGAGTGAAAGTCACCTAGAAGAGATGGCCAGTTTGTTTCCGTCTTCATCTGTGTTCATGATCTCAAAATCAATGGAGAATTTGAATGAATGAATCCATATGAATATTGTGAATGTAGTGAAAGAATTGTGAATAGACCTAATCTTGATGGAATGTCCAATCAAAAATTCGACTCCTAACATTCACTCTTTAACAAATAATATGCAGCCACTCTATCAGAAGCCTATCCATGAAGGATATTGACGACTCCATAGGAATAGTGTTATCTGCAATTATCGTATTGGATATTTCATGATCTGCCTTCTTGATAGAGATACCAACCTCGAAATTCTGTTAAATTCAACTCTACTAGATTTTTCGATCCCCATTTCATGTTTCTCAAAGGCATTCATTCATGGTGTCGACAAGTTTCATGTCTTGCATCGCTGGCTTCCTCGGATAGCATAAGGGCTCTAGACACCGAATATATCAGGATGCAAAGGTATATTAGCAGACTTGATTGAAATAATGAATGATCCTCTCGATTTACTGAATACATGCCATTTGGATAACTTTGCTTTTGAGTGCATGACGATACGAATAGAATTTGTGCAAGAATTCGATAATTCATTTAACAATTTCAAACTCGTTGATACTAATAGAAACGATGTGACCAATCGAACAAAAATCAATATCAGGATGAAAAATAACCATTAGGCCAATAACATCTTCATTAGGATACATCAGAATCAAGTAGGTATACATTTTTATCAACAGGAAATCTTAATCAAGATTGTCTCGAAATTTTCTTAAGCCAAGTCAACCGCAATACAGTTTCTAGAGCTTTCAAAAAACTATTCAGTTGATACTCCGACTAGTTGACGGTGCATGGATGATATCGATGAAATTTTTTTGAATATCTTATGAATATCGAATATTCATTCACTGAAAGTAGAGATCTCAGTAGTACAGATAGCAATGCGCTATAGTTGATATCGCTGGCTATTTGAGGAAAAATGTTTGGTACAGCAGTCCTGCCAGGCTTGTCTGAAATTCATTGAAGGAAATAGTTAAGAGAAACACGCGAAACTATTTTGTTATGCTAAGGCCTCTTGAAAATACTTAGAAATTACCATTTGGCGGTTTGACCGTGCCTTCTTCGTGCCTTCTCTGAATATAGCAGAGCACATGATGAAATTAGAAATTATCTTTCGCGAAAATTATGATAAATTTGCTCTCACAATTCTGTTGGGACAAAACTGAAAGATTTGTTAAAAAATGTAACTTCCACGTGGATGTGTGAAATCATGTGATGTGGAATTATTGTGTGAGTCTCTATACCAGAGTACGTCTATTATACATCGAAATATGCGAATCGCGGAATTGAGAGTAAGAGAATAAAGAAGCCGAAAATGGAGTTGACAATTTCACAAAACCTGTAAGAGTATTGTTGGCTTCTCAATTTCAGAGTCGACCTCTGTTAATCTTCCGATGTATCTGTTGGGATAATTCTTCTTTCTCAATTGAGTAGGAACCTCATTAGTTCTCGCAATTATCATTTTCACCTCAAATGTTCAGAAATAATGTATATATCTATTGTCAATACGAACGAGAAATTTAGGAGGGAATACAATGAATTATCTGCCTGAATACATTTCCATTCGCCCTGTACACTGCAACATGAAAATCGCACACAAGTGACCCTCGTAAATTCGTGGGTAAGCGATCGCCGCTTTCGAGAGTCCGACTTCAGAGTTCCGCCTGGGAGTGGACCTTCTAGTCTATATATGTTGCTCTATGGTGCTCTAGAGCAGAAGGCAGCATGAAGTGTACTATCATTCACAAAGCCATGGACTTTGCAAGAGGGCCCATTTAACAAATTGGAATGAGATGGAATTTGAATGATTATTGAACATGGGATTTAGGAAAACAATAAACTACTATTTCTACCTTCGATCATCGAACAGACTAGATAAGTAATCCACACCCCTGGCAATACAGTTTGTTTGGAAGCAACAACTATAGTATCTATCTTTGTCTAAACAAGGATAGCAGAACCTGATTCTCCCAGCACCAGTGCCGTGTTGTCAGAGGGGGTCGAATTTATTATTAATTCATGATGTAACCAAATTTCAGTGGTACTTTTTAGCATTTCTTGGTGGAAAAATGAACATATTTATACTTCCTTCACATTGTTATGAAAAATTCGAATACATACAATTCTATGGCGATTTTTGTAACTTGCTTGTAATCAATAAACTCATTATGACCACGTCACAAGAAAAGTTCAATTCTCAACGCCATATTAAACAATATACTTACTATTCACTAAAGAGTTGTCTACTTATACTTTATCATAAATAACGTTCAATTTCAATAAAGAACATTTATATCTTTGGCGATCAGTGACAGTGCATGTAAGTATATTTACGATTTCAAAGTTCAGTACCTACTAGTGGAAATAATTTTCAAAAAAGTGAAAAACTGGTTTTCAAGGCGAATAGATATGATTGCATATTTGAATGTAATTTTCAAATCTGAAGATGAAACTTGTTTATATCATTTCACGATATCGTCAAAAATGAAGGAGGTTTCATCTATTTATAGCAGAATTCATATATTTTGACGCAAGAAATTGATGTCTGATTATTTCATTTCATGTAGATAGATGGAAATCGAAAATGAATATGTGTTGACAAGTATTATGACGAAATGTTATATCAACAATAAAATCATTAATCATGTGAAGATGTCTTACAAGTGAAATATTTCTCCAAATTAGTTTGACTAGTTCCAAAAACAGTCAACGGTAAATTTCTCATTGTTGTGTGTAGAAGAAGTATAGAAATATCCTTATATTTTTTATCAAAAATATCAATTGATTTCATCATTATTCTCAGTGATTTTCCAGCAGCTTCGCATATTTTGGAAATAAACTGAGTTTCTGATGAATTCTGAGTACACAAAACTGAATACAAGTTGAATAATATCGATAAATCAGAACGTAAATACCATATGACAGATACCAAACAAAGCAATAATCACGGTCGACTGCCAATATCAAATTGCGGTGTTGCAACGTTGAGCAAAAAGTATTCACGATACCCATGCTGGTCCTCGAGCCCCCAAGAAAGTAAAATTGCTAAGTCTCAGAATAATGTAGCAATCTTCTATTAATCAGAACAGATTCATAATCGTCATGACCCAAATTTATTATTATATTTGTGCATTGAACTACATGAATTCATAAAGGACTTTAAATATTATGGACTATTCATCACTTTTTGATGATTGGATATGACAACACTGACGACGATTGGGTACTAATATTATGATAATTCTGGGAATTCATGTTAGCATCAGAATATTTGTTTTGTGATCCTCCTAGTGGGTTTGTTGTTCGGAGATTTCTACCTTGAACTATTTCATTTAGTACACAATGAATATTGGAACTATTCCAGTTATTAGATGGAACGGCCAATCTAGGTTTTCCTCGGAAGTTAGTTTGGTCAGTGTGAATTCTACTCAACTGATGACATATGATGATCTCATGTTCCGGGCAATATACGTGAATAGACACGGACGACTCTGGTCTTCATATCAGAGCCAATAATTTTGTTATCAACACAGAAGTAGAGGAACAGAAAATAACACCAGTGGAAGGTCGTTTAGTTCCCAACCATTATAATTACAAAGAGCAGACAAGTTGAATTCTTTTTGTGATGTTGATTATCGGTGTTGTGTTCGATTGTCACGTGAATTGAAAAGTTTCCCATCAACAAAGGAGGTTCGATGAAAGCGAGTGGAATTCGTCGCCGACGCCGTCTCCTTTTCCCGCCTCCCGTATTTACAAGGAAACGGAAACGGTTCGGAAAACTCTTCGCTGACATTCCTCCATCCCTAGCGCGCCATTTCAATCGCGAGAATATAATTTCTCATTCATGCCGAAATTAAAACGATGACCCGAAAAAGCGAAACATCGCCCGTTCCGAAGTTTTCAGTAATTAAACTTTCCAGCGCACCGAAAAGGACGCCGTCACGGGTTTCCATGATTTTTCGAGTCTTCGTCTTCCTTCCGTACTGAGGGTTGTGATTGTTTGGGGTTTTCGCTTTTTGATCGACGAACCGTGAATTCAGATTTCGGAGACTTGAAGATCAATAAGCTGGGAGAGTATATGAAATGAGGGAATACGGTCGTAAGCATATCATCCCAACCTATGTTCTCTGTAGCTCTCCCAGAAAATTCTCGTTTCGCCAAATTTTTGAACACTTCGTAATATTTGATTCTTCATCTGAGAATGTTTGACAGAAGTCCATATACGCACAGTGAATCGGGAAAGATTGAGAGAAGATCAACTCCTCAAAGTTCTCCAGTCAATTTTAGAAGAGTCACGAGGTCATTCCAGTCATGAGCAAGTTTTTCTGTGAGAGAATAAATGAAAGGGTTATCTCGAGAATTGCTTATATGACTGATTTGATGGCAAACCATGATCATTCTTGAATAATCAGGAGGAGTTGCTGGGTATTCCACCATTCTGTCTTGCATGCTTGATTGCAACAATTGCTGTCTTTTGTAGACCTTAGACTTATCAGAATAGTTCGAAATATCATGCAGAACTCACCATCGGAAGTGATGTCCACGATCAATTTCACAATGGAGAATGATTATTCCACATCCTCATTGATGGTGTTGTTTCATTCTAGTGGTCCTTGATCACTGGGATTGAGCAAACGAATAATTTCATCTGGTTAAGAACTGTTACTAGCTCTAGTGTTCTGATTCCATATTTTGGAATGAAATGAAATAACTGATTCAATTTGATCTGAGGAACACAATGCAATGCAATGAGGGACAATAGTCACGGCCATCCATGTATGTGTGTTAATAAACATGAATGCCTTCTTCATCCCACAGAAGTTGAGACACACAATCCTATTAACAGCTATGAAAATGAATGGAAGAGTTATTGGGAGAGATGGCAATGATGATGAGAGATGGATGAGCAGAATAGAAAATATGAATATCCAGGAAACTTCATACGTGACGTTCAATGCGTTCACCGATGTTTACCCGAATTTCAAGGATCCAATCAACTGAAACCAGTTCAATGAAACTCACAAACTAGATTTCTGATAGGATAGGATAAGTGGGCACCTATTCAAGTTAGTTCGTTTCACCTTTCAATAGGGGAACTAAGTGCCATCCAACATGAATCAGCCTACTGTGAATTAATTATCGAAACATTATTCTCACCATCAGTAATACGATAGTCGTTCCACATCGTCTTCGACTAGGCCTCATAGGGATAATAACAAGAGATGATATCTTAATTAGAAAGGACACTTCGTCTCTATACGGTAACCCGATATAGCTCCATTGAAAAGCACCAATGCCTGGCAAAGTTACAAAGCATTGAGAGGACCCGCGAAAGACTTATTACCGCAATGAATCGAGAGATGAGGCGGAACGGTAGGAGATCATTATATCCTGAAGGAGAAGAGGGTCCTAATTGTGAATCAGCCACAAAGGCGCGCCTTCTAGATAGTGGCTAGTCAGGTGAATGATCCCATCACTTTGACGATTCAGGATATGATATGATACAGAGGATACAGTGAGAATTGAGACAAATCGAAAGAAATATGTGACCATAATTCCCTTTGTTTTATTCGAAACAATATTAAACTGCCACAGGTGGCGATGAATTCACTATATTCAGCATGACTGATGTTAACGAAGATATTTCGTTGACAAAACACAGTTCATAATTTCCCAGATTTTCGTGGGAAGTTATTGAAGATTATTTCAATATATTTGTAGCAAGGACAGATTTTGTGATCTGCCCCAAAATGTCACTACGCTCGAAATTAAACCTTCAGATACCTAAAAGAGAAATTATCTATTGGTCAGTGACACCTCGTTTTCGAAAAATTTGGAAATGCAAATATATTCTATAAGAATAAAACCTCTACTTATCTTGGTGGACGTTTCTCTCACGTTCTCAACACAATTAAAATATTTTTCCCTTCGCAAAATTTTTCAATATGTTTTCGGTTTTGACACTGAAAAGAACGCATTTATTCATAATTGGCTAATTATATATAAAATCAGGAATTCCTGAAACAGGTCGACTTTCTATTTCAATTCATATTTTTTTTCAGATCCTGATCTGATATACAGGGTGAAGCACCTTCATTGATGACGTCATCACCATATTCTTTCGGATGGAACCTCCCCCATTTTTTCAATTTACGGCAATTGGAGGTTCAAGGTAGTGCTAACTAAAACTGAATATACAGTTCCAGAGGAATGTGAGCTGTAACCATCTGTCTCATAAGAACAGATGTCAGTGGAACATTTATAAAACCAAGAGATGTGGCCGGACGCTATTCCGCAATGCAAGTTTTCTCTCAAGTTGTTGGAACCTGGAGTACCGAACTACATTTGTTTGAGTTATAATGGTTATCATCAAAGAAAAATGGTTTCTATTTTCTATAATCAGATCTGTATCATGGAGGAATGAATGATCGACTGAATTGTACTTGTAAAGTAACTCAAATATCATGGATCAGTTATTCTTCATCAATTTGCGGATCCTTCAGACAATGTAATCTGTTGTAGGGCTTCAATGTTTCTTGGTGGACATGAAATGGGTTGGTTGGCTCTATACGGATGTAACTGAATGATGACCAAGAAATTAGCCAATAATAATGATCATGTGTAGATCCAGGCACAGTGAGAATCACAATGCTCTCGGTGCTTGATCTGGTTCCGCTCACGAACTCATCAATCATCATGAATAACGATGGAAAGCGTATAGAGACTCTCGTCCCTCACCCCTTGCTGTTTTTCTTATATCCACCTTGTCTATGAGTTCGTCAGTTACTGTATATGGTATATTCATTCAGACTTCAGAGACACGTGTAAAGGTTATGAGGGGACTTTTTCACTTGACCTAGTTTCTCGGGAGGGACCGACAGAGCAGAGATTAGTTTTGGGAGAATATAGGGAGGAAGACCGCGAGCGCCACGTATTCAGTTGAACGCAAAAGTTTCTGAAATTATGATGGAGAGAATGAATGGATATGAAAAATTTATATAATCAGTTGGATATGAACATGGCCACGGTATCGTAGAATGGCAGAAGATGAGAGTTCTTGGTAGAATGCATTGTTATGGATGATATGAAGGGTACATAAACAGAGCGAAAATATGAATGGTCAAAAACGGCCATTTTGCCATTTTGCGCGTACCAGTAGCATAAGTACGTTAGGAATCAATAGCTCATTCAAATCATCTGAATAAAATGGAACTAGGATGAGTCAACCGATTGAAAATAAATCCTTCCTTCTGGTGATGAGAAAATTTTTTGTTACAGGTCATACTTTTCATAAGTTGGGAGACTGTATCATTTATTCAAATAATTTTCCTCAATTATTCGTCAGGATGTCTGTATTCAAATGAAGTCGACGTTTTCGGGAATATTTTATCACTGTATACTTTCGGAGATATCTTATACAATAATAAAATCACTCTGTACATTCTTTTAACTTTTGCACATCAGTATGAGCAATATTAATTTCAGTTTGATTCAAATATGCATTCCAAAATCATCTATAGGCCTGATTTTAAATATTTCACCATTGTTATTTACACATATCTTTCCAGTTTTCTTGATGATCTTTTCTGAAAGTTCTACTCGCATTCTCGTTGAGTATTCCATTATGGTTACACTAGGTTCTTTCAAAAGTTACTTCCTCTCAATGCATCTTGTTGATTTCTCAGTTCAAGTCCGCTTGATTTTTGAGTAGGTATGTTTCTTCTTGAATTCAATAACAAATTCCGATAATCATCTCTTGATTTGTCGAAATTTTCTTTGTGGCCTCTATGTTTCTTTCTTCGTAGTTGAATACTATTTGATCATTTCTTCCTATTTCCTGATCCTTATCATTATATAACATGACATCCATTCCATCTTGTAATAATTAGCTATTCGAAACGATTTTTGTTTTCAGTAAGTAAGTCTACGATTTTTTCCTCAACTTCTCGTTTGAGATTGCGTGTGTGTATTGCTTTTCAATATTGAGGGGTGTACTAACACAACACAACAGTTTCAGCTACTGTATTTTCATCAAGATTATTGTGGGAAAAATTTGGTACGTACCATCTCATTATATATAAACATATATATTTATATATATACCAAAGTCCTCTGTTCTGAAATATATCACTTCCGACACTAGTTGTGTGATGTTACACTATGGAATATGCGACTCATGAAAGTTGTTCTCTCCACCGAACATTCCCATTCCAGAAATTTATCACGTCAGCTTTCAATTCCTTATTATTTCGTTCAGACATACTTTTTTATTGGCCCGGCGAAACGGAATATAACCACATTCTATATCAAGATGACACCACATTTATTATTTGCTACCGACCAAAAAATTACATAATATCTGGACGAGTTATGTTTCCTACGAAGCAGAGCAAAGACATAAAAAAGAAGTAAAATGAACCAGATTCGGCGACGCATGGTGTTTCATAATGAAATTTCTGCACGTGAGTATTACAGGGTACAACCACCAAACCTAATCCCAAACCTTCTCATTATTATCAGTATGATGCAAACGACATTGTTCACAGATAAATTTATACAGGAATCTCCTTCTTCATGAAAATTCTTCATATTAGTAATGAGATATTGTGACAATATGAAAAAAAACCTCAATAATAATGCTATCAAATTCAAACTGTTTAGAATATGATCTTCTCCTAGACTTGATAGATGATGTCACAGGGTGGTCCTCCAAAATTATAGGAGTCCCTTCCATGTTGTCGGGACATAAAAAAAACATAGAATAGAATAGAATAATATAGAATAGACTGACTGAATAGCACCGACTTCACATATATCTGTCTGATATCCAATATTTCGAGGTCGTTATAAAGATTGTCGGATGGGTATCGGTATGGTTTGAAAGATATTATTTTGAGAATTCTCTTCTGGAGTACCATCAGAGGTTCTATCAAAGTTTTTCGTGCCCCTTCCCACCCAATTATACCGTAGCTCAATAACGACTCTCCGATTGCAAAATATATCTGCTTCAGTTCTTGAAGTGGAAGTATATATCGACATTGGTAGAACTTATACAATGCATGCATTCAACGTTGGCAGAATTTCTGCTGTAGAACTCAGATGGCTCAACATGAATATCAGATCACTATATCTATTTCAATTCATTCAAAAAATCTCAGTAACGTCTGAGTCGAGTTATATAGGAAAACTACTAGGCTGAAGGATCCACACAAGATCAGCATTCGTGCTTTCAATACATTGAAGAAGGAATTTTCCAAAGAAGGTCAAGCTATTGTATTATTGAAGCAATACAATGATTCGAATACCTTTCTCTCTGAAAGTATTGAATAGAAATAAATTCGAGCATGAAGTGAATATATATTGAAGATACAAAATCATTGGAATGATACCCTTTAAATCAGCAAACGTTGAAGAATTTGGGCAACTAAACTAAATGAAGGCCAACACATATGTGGTCGTTGTCACAGTCGCTTGATTTGCCAATTGGTATTTTATTAAGTATTCGGTATTGAGTGTACCATTATCCACAGAGCTATAATGCACAGAGCAGAAATATGATTAGTACCAAGCCAGATCCTTGTGGAACACCAGCAGTATCAGTTATTGTATCACATAGTACCGTATCTTCTCGTTTCTCTATTATCTTCAACTACGGAAAGGACTACAGGTACAATTATTCATCGAGTACTAGTACTTTCGCAAATTCAAAGATTTATTTCCATTCACCAGTTAATATGGAAAATACTTTTGTCTCGACCCAAAGGTCACTTCCGATTGTTAGTATAGTTCATGAAATGACCAAGAAGTGCGATCATATTTTTGAATACAATTCATATTCCTTGATAAACCTCCTTGATAACTCTCCTCCTCATGAGATATTTCAGTTTCGACTAGTTTCACATTCTTCGTACATTTGTTTGAATGAAGTTCAAATTCGTCAGGATTCTAGCAAATACTGATCAAACATAGAAGGATTCCTACACATACAATAATTTAGCATTCAGATATTCAGGTTTATTCCAATTCATCCAGTCTAGTTTCATACCTCCATTGATAATCATATAATAGTCCATCGTGATGCCTCATAATTGTGTTGTGATTTGTGTTGAGGGATAGATAGAGATATAGATGAATCGATAGACTTCGTACCTTTACAATCACAAGTCATTTGATAATATGATGATGAATTCAGTATTGAATTGTTCCTTGTACATCACAAATGTCACATTTTTAGTGAATAATAATAGAGGTGTTTGGTTCCTCTCGAGGTCAATACACACCGCTTCACCCTGTATACGCACGAATGAGAGGCCAATTCGTATTCGAGATTAATGGCCAGGATAAACGTCCCAAACATATCTTCATTACTGACGCACGTGTGTCCTCTGTGTGTGAAAGCTCCAAGAAAGTTGCTCTCGAGATATCAGAATAGTCGTGACGGAATATACTGTTGCGAAGCGATGTTGAAACCCGAATTTATCGAAGCTGAAGCGTCGGCTGTGGTATCATAATTGAACATGAGAAGGACAGAGAGAAGCAGGTTAGCCTACACTGAGTCATTCGAAACCAAAATTGTGCAGGATTTCATCTGAATTGAAAACATGATGAATGACATCTGCATGGTGCATTCACGATGAAAACTGAATTTGAAAGGAATACAAACGATGTGCTTCCGGTAATGATCATTGGAAGAAGTTCGTCTTGTCTACTATATTTTTTCAAGAAAAATTCCAACACCTTCCTTCTCTCCCGAAATTCTTACTGCTGGCTAACACGATGTTCCTCAAACATTATAGGTTTCCCTTTCGTGTTGTCAACAGATAAAAAAAATATAACACATCTTGTAGAAATTGTGATGACGAATGGCAAAATTACAAAACCGCTCTATAGTTCCGCAGCCAAAAATAGAGACAATCGCCGTTTACGCCATTTTTTTCTTCAGGTATATTGAGCTCTCTGAACTCTGATCGATTTTTGTCTATCACTTATGGTTTGAGAGAGAATCCTAAAACCCATCGAATCAGGCCCACCCTATACATCGTGTTCACAACAAACCTCTGACTTCTGATCAGTTCCAACTCAATGATTTCAATTTCGGAGCGACGTCATCAAATATATCAAAGGATATAGAAAATACGAAAACATCAACTTAGTGTAACTGTGAATCACAAGACATGAAGAGAGTCCCTGCAAAAGTTGGTTTCATTTCTGTCAACTTGTCAAAATTGAGTATATTATGGATGTAGAGGAGGTTGTGGATGAACATGTCAATCTATGCTGTGAATATCACAATTCAACAGTTTTGGATAAGTATGAACAGAAGTATTATATTCCGGAAAGTAGAATGCCTTCCGTTCGTTAATACTGAATGGAACTCAACTGTTAGTATTTCGCATTGAAAGTTCGTATGCGAGAAATCATGCGGAGATCTTCGACTTGGAAACATTTTCGCACGTTATAATCACGGCTTTCGGTACTTCCTTCTCTACAGTTCTTCTTTTTTACAGTGAGCCGTGAGTGTCATTTCCAAGCTGACGAAAATAATTGATTTCCTCTAGAAAACTGATTTCAAATTCGGCATCACCTTCAACGGAATCTATCTGAAGTGTCACCGATCCCCAAATAATCTCAGCACCTCCAGAGGTTCACCAAATTGGCTCCGCCTCAAAATTCCACTTTCTTCTCCATAACGACGTCACAATATTAATCGGAGAGGGGAAGTAGAACCAGTCAATAATTCCGGACGACATCAATTAGGATTCCCGTCGAACAGAATTTGAATGAAGATAATGAATTAGCCGAAGCTGGAACGAAGGCTGAGATTCATCGATAACGTTTAAATATCCCAGGTATTCGAAAAGACATCTCGATAAGCACTCGGAAAGGTCAAACAAACGTACTGAGTCGCAAGCAAAGCATGTTGGATTATTGTTTGCACTGAATGCGGTAGGTATTATGTCTTTGACGATGATAAATTGAAAATGAAATATCTCATTTGTAGAGGAAATCGAATGGGATCCTTTGAGGATTCAATATTGAGAAAAAGTTTCATTGAAGGTTACCAGATTTTCTTAAGAGTCGGGGGAAATACAAGATCTCTGTTACCGACAATTCGATTAATAACTTCAAAGGTATATATACTTCATTATTCAGTTCTGAGTTCAACAGGACTCATGTTCGAAATGGAATTGTGAGTTACTTCTTGCCATAAAGGAAATATATGCCCTCAAAGAAACAAGATGCATGATAAATAAGCATGTGGATGTATAAATGGAAGAATATGTATCTATTGCGGGTAACAATATGAATATACCTGCTGAGCATCATAACGTACGATATACAGGTATTCAATATTATGGAGATGAAATCAACGAAATTCGAAGTGAAACTTCATTCGAAGAAATATATATTGGAACAATGGGCTGAAGTGATGATTTTCCATCGTTAGTGCCATGGCATTAGGATCGTAGGAGAATTCCATTCTGGTTTCGGTTTGATTCCAGGTCTAGACATATTTTTTCGTGGATGCATGTCTTTTCTTATTCGCATGGAAATGTTGAATTTGTTTCATCAACAAGACGATTGACAGTTACAGTAACCGTAACCGATAATGAATGGAACATATCCATGACAGCAAAAATTGGTGGAAATAGAAGAGGTAAGCAGACATGGTTGAACATATTATTATGATGAATAGATGAGACGAAGGGATAGTACAGAAACACTGGAGATCATTCGACTTGTTTCAGAAAAGAATGAGAGAAATAAGTACACGAGAAAGCAAAATACTGAATACTTCAAAACCCCATCTTCAATGCATTTTACTGGCCAATAACCAAACAGTTCTCGGGAGAATAAGTTGACCGCATGAAATTCAACCCTTCCTCATTTTTCTGTCGCAAATAATTCGAATGAATGTATGTTTCTTCTGGAGAAATCGTTTTCCATCAATTGCCATTAGATACTATATATCATTGCGAATAAGACCAACGTGAATGTGTTTCATTCCATACTTTGCATGAATTCCGAATCATCTAATCTCCTCCCACATTATAACATTAACACACATGTCCTTAAAAAGGAAAGTATATCGAGAGAGAGAGAGAGAGAGAGAGAGAGTCAACTAGGTTAGAGCTTGAGATCTGTGTAGAGTCCCCTCCTGCATAGTGACGAAGTAACGCCACTGGTTGCTTCTTTTCGTCAACGAAAGCGAAATTACCTTGCCCAGGAATGTCATATAAATTCGTACCGAATTCCTCGAAATTCGTCTTCGTTATGCCGTTGATGTATTGATTTAGGCTGGCACAGGCTGAGAGCCGAGCAGCACTGATTCTCCGGTTTTATCAGAAATTCTGAACGGGGTCCTGAATAAATGTCAGATCAGGGAAGGGAATGGGGGCGGCTCATGTCGTCGTCGTCGAGAGATTTCGTGTATCAGAATTTCCGGATGTCATAATATCATTAAACGTGTTTCGTCGATCGAAAACTTCGCTTTGATGTTGCGAAACTCCCAAATCAACTTTCCGACGAGACATGTATGGCGCTTGAGTGAATCGGTTCCACAGATATATGAATTGCGGTTAGTTTCCCAAGCACTCGATTGGGGCAAGAAGTTTTCTGATTGATGTTGGATTGCGTATCGTTACTTCACAAATGATGAAACACTCTTCTGAACATTACAGATGAATGGGTCTTTTCATCGGCATGTAATGATGGAATGATTCAATGTTGATGGTTGTCACAGAATTGAAGTGCACTTGAAATGTTGAAGCATCACAACTCAAAAATATGATCAATTCACGCTAGATGAATTTGAGAGTATCAGTTCTTGGATATCCGATGATTCTACATTGCACAAGAATTCAAACAGAACAAATCCGTCTTGAATTGATCTCATCTGGACATATGACAGTTGAAATATTTCTCTTGAATACCTCTATTAGAGAAAATATTCACAGATATAATATGAATTTTCTCAGGAACAAATAACTAGTTTTTGAACAACTGATTCACAGTTATATTCAACAATGCAAATACATGTAAACCAGATACCTGAGCTGAATCGGTCGTTCTGAGGATATCGCAGTTCTTAGTTTCCCTGAGAGATATGAAACATCCACAAAAAAACAATCTGCAGAGTAATGCTAGTTCGGAAAGAACAGAAGGACTGCCGATTTCTCCCAAAACATAATTTAACCGATATATTGTATATACATAAACTTGAGAGAATAAAAGAAATACAGATTCTCAAAAGCCTACGCAGTGTTACCACTAGTGTCGTTATAAGCGACAATCATTTCTCGAACTCATCAATTACTGAATATCTGGTGATTTCATGACAGCATAAAATGCAAACCGAACAAATCTGATCGAGGGCGACAAGCTGTCACGTGCCGTGTAAGTATATCCAAGAGTTCGCAAAAGACATCCGGATTTATTGCGAGACACTCTTCTTGTTAATGCGTATGGTGCGTGTTAGCTCACGCACATGTTTTGTCGAAAGGCGACGATTTGTCTGAAATTTGACAGGGCGCAAGTTGTCGAGAATTGGATAATACCATGTTCCCTTGTTTTCACTCCGTAAAAGGATGTCAGGTACTTGATATTTGACTTATCGATCGAACATTTGGATACTCTTCATATATATAATTATATTATAATAATGTTATAATGATGTAGCCTTTGCGTAGATTGGAAGATTGAACTCATTCTGAAAAGAATACCAGTAAAAGTAGTCAACCAGCTATTGGCCATTAGGTTGACCATACCCAAAATACCTAGATTACGTATTGCATATATTGCAAGTATTTCAGTTCAATATCTACCATTACTTCGGCTCATATCAAGGCATTTACAAATCCACGGAGGAATATGCCAAACAACGGCTTGACTGGGTATAGAGCATGCGAACATTCTGTCCAACATGATGCTGTCATCGCGAAACTGGCTCACATTGGTGAGACATGAAAGGATGAGTCACAACATACTCGCAGAATCCAGTGAAAGGCAAAACACAAACCTACAATTCGGGAATCTTCGAAACGAGTTCGTACATGTTCATCAGGAATCTCAATGTTTACTCAGAAATGAATCCCTGCTAAACCGTAATTATAACATTCACCAGAAAAGTAGCTAGAATAAGAGCTTCGGCAGCCTGTCCTATACGGAGAGACCATTTCATTCGTGATGGAGGTGAAATATCTGAATGAAAGACTCACCTGAAATACCCATTTGGAAAAAAAAAACCAAAATTAAAGCCAGACTCTATTTCTGAAACCACAAGAGAGTTTGCGGAAAATCATGGGGTATGAACCACAAACAGATCTACTGGATCTATCGAACAATGATAATATCAATGGTCATGTATGGCTCAGTAGTCTGGTGGACCGAAAGAGTACAACGCAGCAAGAGCACAGCTAGCTGGCCTGTATTTGCTAGTCTGCCTGGCCATAACCGGATCTATGTCAACAACACCAACGGCAGCGCGATGGCACACCTCCTGGACTTCCTTGCCCTGGATAAACTGTCGGAGAAGGAGGCCAGCAGAGGCGATCAATTTGTGGACCACCCCGGGATACAGGGTGGAACGAAAAAACACCAAATTTCCGGGATGGTACCTGATATGCTTGCTACAAGAAAACAGGTCGTTCGTAGTCCTCTATCCGAAGAGAGATGAGTGGGAAAATGCACTTTCCAGAAAATGAAAACGTAATATACACAGATGGCTCGACAGAAGAGAGATTGTGAAATTTCATGGAACTGCATCGGATCCTCAGAGTGTTGGAGGGCAACAAGAAAACCGTCATTCTTGCCGAAAAGAGGTCCGATTCTGCGTTCATATGGCCAGAACGAGTATTTGGCGTCTTTTGGAAAACTGCAAATACCATCATTTCGAATGTGGCGAAGAGAAAAAGACTCACGCACTGGTCTGATCTACCAAGTATGACACACTCGAATAGCGTAGGAACTACCTATTCTGACAGGAATACTCACAGGACATTGTCCTCTATGGCACCACCTAGGAAGGATTGGTCTGAACCAAAGATCAGACTGTCGGTTTGATGCATGGAAGATGAAATAGCTGAATACATACTATATTCATGGTCTTGCTTCGAAAGAATGAGGTTCGATATATTTGGTCTCACCAACTCAGAACCAACCGATTTCAGGAAAATCTCGGTTCATTAAATCATGAAATCCGCAAGAAGTACTGTATTGTGTAGTGAAATGTAACCTCTAAGGTCAATATTGTTCAATAAGTTCTTCGAGGAGGTGGTATATTCATTTTTCAGCTTTCAATGAGATTTTCTCTCCTCGTTTCTAAGGTCAAGCCACAAAAGATCCATTCAAGGGTCACAGTTGAGGAGTGGCCTCGCGTCTCACTCGCATCGAACCTCAACCAAAATCTAAACCATAATAATAATTGATTCATTTTCTCTTTCCTTTCTCTTTCTCTCTTTCTCACCTCTTTCTATATTGCTCTTTCTTCTCTCATCAGATAATTGGCTCCTATTATTTGAGGATAAGGAATACTATTCTTATCCACTGGATTGCTCAGCTGGCCACAAATTAGTTAGTTTTCCAGTAATCATACAAATTGTTTTCGCTCTTTCTCTCACAGTGACCCATGAGTCAGATTGTAGTATTGCTGTTCATCAGAGTTGAATGAAAATTAGTTATAACTTACCCACCTATTCACTTAAAACACATTGAACTAACTTGAGATTTTTTCCCTAGTCTATCCAAAACAATAAGCATGTTTTCATTTCATCCACACGAAACGTCCGACGAAGATACCTTCGATGACTGCCCACCAGCCGTTCTTTCCATGTCGAAATGCTTTATGGTTCGCACGTGATTTATCCGTGTGTTTTGCATACGTGCACGGAAACCGAACGGAACATTGTTCAATGGTTACTTCTCCGTTCGAATTTATGGTCCGAACGAACTGTTTTGAAATATCTCGAGACTACCGAGGTCGTGGATGAATGGACTCGAGAGGTTATAACTCTCGGCGAGAAGGGTTATATTTTCGAATGCGTTGCCATATGTATATGGCGGGAGTTTTGTGCATCCCCGTGTGAGATGACGGATGGACGAAGTCGTTGACTCGGACGGCGACAAATCCGGAAGAATGATGAGGGTATAGTGCCGCGTGTAAACAAACTTGGAATCTGGAAGAATTTCACAAATTTCCCGATGATTACAATAATTCTCATCATGAGAATAGCTCAGGGGCTAGGGGGTCTTTGTTGAAATATATCCACATTGTTAGTTTTATATATGCCCTGTATATTGTGTCCTATTCTTTCAATTGTGACAGTCAATGTCATAAAGATATTCCCAATTGACATACATTCATTCTCTACCTTCTGTATTCAAATTTGTCGATTACTCCAAATGGTACTACTTTGTTAGGTGATACCTCATTAGTCTTCAGCCTCTTCCACTTCCTTTTCTGGAGATCAATGGATGGTCTTCATTTTTATTCACTTTTTTTAGGCAAGTGGATTATTATATTCATCAGATCACTGGGACTCCAAGATTAGTTCATCGCTCGAACCACAGTTTAAACGACAAGTCGTATAACCAATTTTTTCACCATGATACTGCATTCTTCATACTAAATGAACTGAATTTCAGTGACATGCTACCAATGCCAATGGACCCAAGATTCTTGAAATCGGAAGTGAAGTTATCCCAGATATTATTTTGAAGAAAATATTGATGGAACTCATACATTTTTGATGGTCTAATGAGGATAGACCTCAAGTTACTATATCAAACGAAAAAAGTGATGATCACGTATCCAATGAACAGTATTTCAAGACATCTTACTGAAATTGCTATTGCCAACCAATTGAATGAGTATCTCAGTTATCTCCTCATAGAACATGGAAGAGGATGGAGAATGAGAGAGTTATTGTTACAGGAGAAAATGAGTATTCACCAAGTATTTACCGTTAGAAATGTGTGAAAGATTTCCAGAATTGCGTTTTTCCCTAATAAATCTTGTGTTTTTTCTTTCGATTGATAAATACTGACACCAATTGACAAACACTCGAGAGGTTGCATGCTACAGCAACCCTCTCCGGAAAAGAAGTGCACGTCAATAAGAACTCTACAGTACAATACGTACTAGCGCTTCTTGGATACAACCTGAGACGAGCAGTGATCAAAGGACTGTGATAGAATTCCACAAAACATTCAGTTAATGTTATCACTTTTGTTCATGAACTCATCTCTGCCTATTGACCTTTCGAGATCATCGCTCTACATATTGCGTCAAATCTTTTCTTTCATTTCTTCACATTGATTTCCAATAGAACACACAGTGAGTTGATGACGAGATATTGAAACCACGCCGTGAAATGATTATCCTACGGTGAAAAAAGCATATCTGATATATTTTGGACAGCAGAGGATATTCAAGACGTATGCCTATGAATATATATTGACTGCATACATGTTTTTCAGTCCACATCAGGCAAGAAAAGAAATGAATTGAACTCATTATATAACGACAAGGGATTTCGATTTATCATCAAGTGAATTCTGTCAATAGCATACCATGACAATCTCCAGTCGAAATCCCCCTTCAGGAGTCGAATCATACGAAACCTTCTGTATCTCGAAGAAATCGTCTGTCTTTCCCACATCCTTTCCATAAGTCGTCTTGAATATGACATCAATTCGCGATAGCTGTGAATACGACAGTGTCGTACATTTCAGTTGGCATCCACCAATACCGCGCTCTCTCAACGGAGGAGGCGGAATCGACCTGTTCTTGAGTTCAGTTCAGTTCCCAGATATACGGTGAAGATCTTATAAATTCTATCTAAGAGAGTTATTTGCCTAGTCGGTGACGATATACTGACGAATACATTCGACTTCTCTAGAACATCGTAGAAATCTGAGAGATCTCTTCCTTTTCATAGATATTTGCACTGCTGGTGCTCATCGGAAATTTATTTTATTGCAGATTTTGCTCAACGAGGCATCATATCCATCGATGAAATGACAAATTTGTTGAATTATCTGCCTAGTAATGTCTTTCCTCATGCTCACGACCTTCAAACTCTCACGATCGCCCAAAAACATTGTAGATTTCTATTTCGTGATGTCAAAAGTAGAAGAAAACTTCCATTCTCATCAACCCACAACCACAGAGGACAAAAAACATCAACAACTCGTGGCATCCACAGTCAATGACGATGTTCAACAAGAAAAAATCAATTTCTGAAACATTATTCTCTAGCTGTTCTAATACTGCTCGTGGAGGGTACGATGGTCAAATTCAGACAACGAATGTCGATCCAGAAGGGACAATCAATCGCTTTTAATTCAGCAGATCACCTGATTCATAATTCAGCCTGATGAGCCTACTCTGAGATTCTGTAACAGTCGTTTATGTTATCATGTGGGTATGTGATGGAATGAATCAGAAGGTTGGCGAACAACAGTAGCTCATCACCTAATATGGTATCGAGAAGAATTGCTAAAATACAACGACAGCAATGTTTCAAATTGTCCTTATCATTATGTTTATATTTGCTCGAGCATATCCACTTTTCATGATCAGATCAAAAGCCGAGGGAACAGTTCGAGCAGGTTGCATGAGAGCTGAGACAATTCATGAGAGAAATTTGCAAAAAGTAATCCCTCATTTCAAATCACCTATCAGGAACCACTACAACGAATCATGGAATGACAGTAATCAATGCAGGCAACATTATAAGAAATCGGAAATAGTCTCAAGTGATTTTGAGGTTCAACCACACGACCGTCACAACTGTAGATGATTCCGAAAGGATAAGTAAACTCACATATCAGGAAGAGCTCCCAATATGAATCAACGAAGTTGAGGAAAAGAGAGTGATCTTCCTGAGCCTAGAACAGCCAAGTGAGTACCGAAAATCATGATAACCGAACCATATCCGATATCGAACCTTCAAGAGCCTTGACAATCCAGTTGAGTACATTTGGTGAGTTCAGGTCGGCAACTGATGCGGCTTATAATTGGGCGAATAGTTAATAACATGGCGAATGAGCACACGAACAACATGGTCCTGGCAGATGATAGAGCGTTCGTTAGCTCTCTCAGGAGTTGCTGGGAGTCATCCCAATAGCTCAATGAAGGAAAATCCGTTGGCTGACAATGTCATGATTTTCATTGGAGCTAACATGACTAGTGAGAAAGTTGAACCCAGATTAAGATATCAGTAGAATTGTTAGAACATAACAGTTCTCAGTGGAATGAAAGAGTAATTCACTTCGAATATAATATCCTGAAAATATACCATAGCAACATGGTCCAGAGTTCCAGAATACGGAAGTGGGCCAACGTAAAAGAGAGACATGATAATGAGGACGATGGAGACGGCTCCGAGAAGAAAGTGTAAACAAAAATATCTTGCATCCTACCGAATCGATAGCGTCCGTGCTGTCCCCCCGTAACTACGGCGCTGCGTTGCGTAGATGGTCGCTTGACAGATCCGTCAGTCCGCATCAGCGATACGCACAGGCAATATGCCGCCTGGGGGAACGGAATGGGGGGAGCGAGAGGCCACCCAGCCACCCTCGCGATGCACTGCTCGACATCTTCATGAATTTATTAGCTCATATTCTGCTCGATATGTTACGCTTCAGGAACGATCTGCCAGAGAGCGAGAGCAGGGAGAAGAGGCCTGTCGACTGGAACTACGCTCTTTACTGCAAGGCGTTAGGAGGTAGCGGATCGTTGTACGCTTCTATTACAGCTGATACGATAGAGATAAATTATGGAGATTTTGATGCGAAGGGTGAGAGAATTGTCCGTTATCGAAGTGTACAGATGTGCTGTAAAGCGACGTCTTGTTGTATCAATGAAATCTTATGTTTATCGGCGTCGCTTCGCGCGGAAACTAGGGAGGGAGAATTAAATCCTCAAACTACTCTCGACGCTGAATGAACGCATCTGAACGCTTCCACATTCGAGACGTCTAATATCATCGAGGAATCCGGACGGCAAATCCCATCCTATTTCCGGCAAGTCCAGAGACCGTGCGTTTACGGTGTAGGGTCCAGGATCCCATTTCGTGTCAGTTGTATTCAATTGACACCGTTCTTCACCGTAATTCCTGGACTGGCTTTCCTCCGTTACATGCGTTTGACGTGGAATGAAGGCTATTTCATTAATTTACGACTCGCTCGGTATTAGTTGTCCTGGATCGTCGTATCGCTCGGTCGGTAATACAAATTCCCTCTGGACTTCCTTCAAGGAGTTCGGGATACATGTCACTAACTATACTAATACATATCATAAAGGGTGAGTGATGGTAGTTTGTTTTCTCCTTTTTGCGGAAGTGGACCTGATAACTGCTAGACTGAATTCTTTTACTATCAGGAAGTGGAACTTTCGTCAGATAAACGATGCAATACGAAGAGGGGGTCAAGTTCCATAATCCTAATTATCGAATGAAATCGAGGTTTTCATACCATTTGTTCCACAACTTCCAAATGGTTTAAATTTTTCCAAATTTTTAAATCCTTCGAATCGGAAAGAAAATAGAAGAGTGATGATGACCAACTGAGTGCGGTTTCAAGTTTCTCGTAAAGATGGAGATATTTCTACATGGAAGCCATGTTTATCAAAACTGCCAAAGTTTACCAAATATAAAACAAGTTTGTCGACTTACCATACATAATCCGTTTCGAACATATTTGAACGTTTCCATGGACTCTATGTTGCAATAGTTAATCCTAGAAAGTCGACTTGTAAAATCAAAGCAGGTAAGTAACGTGATCATTCGATTCGTCTTGCATCGCTTCCTAGCTAACCCGTTCGAAAAATAAGTCAACATTAGACCGAAATATCTGCCCTTTCCAACGATGTATCATACTTCATATTTTACATGTGATTTGAAGTAGGCCACGATATTTTTCGCGATTTCAATTGATGATCCTCGAATTATAATTGATGATTCATCGATTATTATTGGAGTCATAATCAAGATCACAGAAAATATATATAGCAGTTGAGGAACAAAAGATGACCTCCACTTCTGAAGAATGAAAGGCCCATTCACATCAAAAACAATCTTCGAAGTTGCTCTCTCCAATATTTATTTCGACCATTTTATCATGTCTGGTGAGAAAGGTGAGAAATTCGAAGAGATGCAAGTATACAAAACATTCCAGGTATATTCAATAATTTCTCCACTGCTAACACTGACATATTAACATTTTTCTTGTGATATTGATATTAGCCTCCCGAGTTCATGAAAACCATGGAAATTGAGTGATAAGGTATATTTTGTTGTAGCTGGTTTGATCCAAATACATCCTACCTGGTTTCCAACGAAATCATATTCGTATATCACTTTGAGTGGTTAACCCTCATTTGGAAAAAAATTTGGACGGACTGCAACCATTTTTAGGGACTGTTTTATACGGATGAGCTCCATAGAGCTCATTTGTGTACGAAAAGGATCATATTCGTCGTAACTTCCAGTTTCCAGTTTCAGCATTTATTAATGTTTGTATTTTTCAATCGTGTGTGAAATATTTTCGATTCACGCTTGTTATGAACCCACGGCAACTATTTGTTCATTATTTGCGCGCGCTGGTATATCTATCCTCTGAAGACTACGACAGAGAGCGAAACATTATTTCGAGCAATTGTCCAATTCTTAACGTCTTCAACAGGTTGAAAAAGAATCAACACTATCGAACATATGACAACATAAGCCTCGAATATTCTTCTTTTGATATTCACAGAATGATGAATTCATAGAGTGAATTATAATATACACTTGTTTCTGATTTCGAATCAATTCCCGGGTAATAATATACGGTTGAAACATTTCTGTGGGGCCACCCTGCAAAGGAGTCAACCAGAAATAATACTTGGAAAATACTCCAAGAATGTGTAATATGCATCAAATGAAAACGTGGAGTATGTATCATACGTTCTCTGTAAGCGGTTCTATGTAATCCTTTTGATTTCATTTGCATTTGTTTTGAATACGCTTCACCTTTCATCTGCAAACCCAATAATGAATTGACTCACCTTGCGTGCGGTGACATCCATTCAGCAATCGTTCAATAACGGCTTACCTGCAAAAAAATCTCTGCGATAAAAACTGTTATTATACCAATAATAATTATTTGTGTAACAAGTGCAAAAAAGGTGAATTTCTTGCATGTAGTTCACAGTTCGAAAAGAAGACGAGAGAAGCAACAATATTCCGCATAAAATGTTGAATAATTCGTAATATTTTTTCGAAATATCCAGATTTTGAACTTTAACCTGAAATTCAAATGTAGAAATTGTCTCTGTGAGAGTTTTCAATAACTACGAATGAATTATCGTTAGTCGTCGAACAGGGCAAGAGCAATTAATTTTCTGCAGGGCATGAAATACTGCGAACAGTACAAAAACTAAATCATAAGTTCTCGGATGATCGTAGCAATAGTTATTTGTGTAGTACACAAGGAGCGTATTTGTTGCACGAAGCATGAAATTTGCATATCGACATATTCGAGAGCTGCTATCATGCCAATTGCAACATATATACATGTTCTATACAAACTTTTTTCTACGATCGAATTAACTCGATGTGTTCATCGAAAATATACAGATTTCAGACTGACAACTGCAAACTCATTCCACGAATTGTCACGAATAAGTACCAATAAATGGCCGGTATAAGTGAAAATGTCTATATGGTTACTCAACAGCGATAAAAGCAAGTTTTTGAACTAGTGGAAAAAATTCCACGTGTTTGCACTGTTTACAATGCAGGAGGTACTAACATTTCGAACGATCTTCAAAAAAAGAGTTTCTTGATATATACATTGTGTTCAAGATGCATGGTGAAAAAATTTTAATGAGAAGAAAATATGCTTTGGATAAATATTTATAGTTTTCCAGTTATATCGAAGGAAGTAAATGTTTGAGATATTTATTTCATATTTCTTCATTGTTATTTCCCCAGATAGAAAAGACTGAGAATACTTTTTCGCAAGATATTCCGATATGATTCAACGTGGTGATATTTTTTTCATATCCGTGAAACCTTCATGAATCTCATTTCTCCAAATACGAGCCTGATTAGGTTTCCATAGATTCTGAGAGCTTCTATATCATTCTGGATACACCCATGTCTTGGACATAGTGGTTGGAATGTGTTCCAACTTAGTTTTGAGACATCATCATTTTTTTCCAAAGTTCGATTCAAACATTATCATGAATTTCACTCGTCTTCAAGGAGAATGTTTGAGCACAACAAGTTCATCAGTGTCAAATATTGATTGACTATACTACGGTTACACTAAATATTGACAAAAGTTCAAGTTTTTCGATATCACTAAGAAATAATAAATCATCTTGAGGATTGTCGAAGACTGATGGAATGCCCCTCTGGATTAATTTATATATTTTGTACCTTTCCCAATTCGTTATCACACACCGTTCTTAATTATCTCCATGCTGTGCAACTTTATATTGGACATAATGTATATAATTCACAAAATTCTCTGTATAGATACGGTATGAAAAAAAGTCAAGTTGATTCCAATAAAGCATGTTTTCGACATCGACTAGACAAATTTCATGTCGGCTGGACGTTATGGGAGATCAGAAGTCGATGAAATAAAATCCACAGAGGTATTTACGGCATTATCTGAATTCCGCGCACGGGATAGTCGACCCCACAAATAATCCTGTACAACGTCGCGGGGATGAAAAAGGGCCGAGCCGGAGAATAACATCGTAACAGGAGTCCCCGGGGGCCCTTCCAAACAACATCATGCCGATATGCACGCACGGTCGGGTATAACTCGTATCAGAGAGTTTCCTTCTACTTCTGCTGCGTCGTTATTATTTTCGCATCGCTTTTCGCTATTCATTAAACATTCGGAAAAGCTTTTCAGAAACACTCGCATATAAACAAACATATTTTCCGCGGCACGATTCCGGAAACGAGGGTGAGGAAAAAGCATCAGGTATATACCGGGGACGACGATAAATTCCGTACAATGTCTCACTATTCATGTACGACAGGCTTTTCCGTATATTTCTGCACCCTTCCCAAAGGAATCGTTTGAAAATTCTGAAGAAAATCTTTCTGAACCTCCTTCTTATAGGTAAACAACAAAAATGTCTGCCATTTGCGATTGCCTTTTGAGCATAGCTAACTATGTTTTTCAGTGCAAATTGATGAACATTTCTCATAATATCTGGAAGCTTATAGTTCGAAAACGAATGGATGAAATATGAAATAAACCATATCTTTATAGCTTTGAAATGAGGAAGAATATCTGAAAAACATAGAGATGAGCTTGGGGAAGCATCAGATAGAAAGATTCGAGAAGTAATCATGAATCCAAAAATGCCATAATATACAAAAGGTGTCTAATTTGAAATGTTACAGATGAAGCTATTTTTTGTATAGGAGCAGCAACGCTGTATTGATGAAAATACTTCAGATCGTCATATCACGTGCTATTGCTGGAGTAGCCAAATTTTCAGAATAGACTGTCCCATTTCCCGTATACGCCTGAGTGACTATCGAAAGTGAGACACCCTGTATAAATGAATCAGAGAGGAATTTCTGTTGGAATAATTCGAAAGTGGGTATTGCATTGAGAAATACGACAAAAATCATCATCATTCTCATGATATTATTCGATATATTCCATAGACTTATCATCCTGAGATATTATCCTGATTATTATCCTCAGGATAATAAGTCTATGATATATTCCATTTATATTTCATAAGGTTCCTGTTATACTTTCATGTAGAATATGATGTTTGATAATTATGATGATTATATCATCTATAATAATCTGAAATCATGATGATGATGAAGATGATAATTCTGACCTGCTGAAACTTATAGATTCTTTGTGATTCTCATCCACAAATTTGTCATAATTTCATTTCCAATTCGCACTTAGATCACATCAAGAAAAATGGATCTGTGCATTTAACAAAATTGAATAGAAAAAATTCACAGCACTGTGAACAACTCTCATCTGGCCCTCTCCAAATATCCAGCAAGGAATCGCCCTATTCCACTTCACTGACGGATGGATGTCCAACACGATCCTTGCCATAAAAATAAACAAACTGTATCAGAAAATAGTGCAAGTTAGACCCCTAACCGGAGCGCATGGGGAAATTTGACGAACAACAGATTATATCGACAGGGCGGTGGTGGAATTATCACCCCTCATATTTTATTCATGAAGTTAAGTGTAAACATTCGAAGGTAAACATATTTGTGGATCGGCAGCGTTTCAAATCGATCTCTGGAAATATCGGTGATTACACGATGATATACAGAATGATTTCACCCAGCGAGATATTTTTGCAAGATGCTCATCGTTTGGAATGAGACATTCAGAGATGATGTGAAAAACTATATTCACTCTTTCCATTCCATAGGATTTGCGGCTTCCTCAGGTGCTTTCAGTCTGTTCAAAGACTCATTCGTATTTATATTGCGTTTCTCTGTCCAGTTTCACAATATCAGCGGTGGTGATCTATATCTGTGTGTCCAGCGATAATCCCATTCGATCCACTCAGTGATCTAGTTGGAGCTATTCTAGACCTTCTCCTGCTGATTCGTAACATTTTCCATTCTTTTCAATTCCTTTCAATTCTTCCATGGCCTGGCAACTATATGAATTTCACCTCATTATGTTTCGCTGAAACCATGCATGCAAGTTCGTTGATGTCTCCTAGACAGACTCTCTTCCCCACCATTCTCCTTATATTCTATACCAATATCTCAAATGGACGTCTTCACTTCAACTCTCAGTTTCAGACATGCGTTGAAATATGGATAACAACATTTGTATGATATTCAACAACCAAATAGTATTATCTCTCAGTATGACATAATTTGTTACCTTACTTACACTTACTCACTTACTTACCCTTATCCAATTACTTCCTACGACATGTTTCTTCATAAATTCGAGCTCTAGTTTCTCTATTCGTGAGTATAGAAGAATATATTGAGACGTGAGTTACAGATGGCAACATATCCTAGCACTAGTCTGGAATTCGGAAATGAGCTGCACAGCAGAGAATTTTTGATTATTTCAATGATTTCGCAGAGTGAATCAGTAAAATTTTTTGATAATTCCTCCTTTTCCTGATTCGCTCAACAATGATTTCGGGTAGCGAGAGTCCGAGACATGCTTGAACTGTTGATTATTTAATATTCATCACATGCAGGCATATTAATTTTCAAAACAAACACCCAAAACAAAATCACCTGTAAATCGTGCATCAAAGTGCCGAAACAGAGAGAAACATAATTCATTCTTCTCCTATGGTTCACCAGTCGACATATTTATTCTCTAATGATAATTTTGGAAATATCATCTGTCACTGACATTCATGCCCACTTGTTTGTAATCATGGGTGATTTTATCACATTTCAATGAAGGAGTGAGTTGGTATCATAATATTTATCCGAATGCATCAGTTCCTGTCGAGAACCTGTGCATTATGGGGCCTCTTATATGCATGTCATGAGTGTCAAGTATTGATCGGTCGAGAGTAGGATATTCCCCCCCGCTTCCCTCATTCCCCCCTGCACACACACACACACTCACACACTCGTACGTATCGGCCAGCGGCTAATCTTCTGTAATGACCGCAAGAGGCCGCTCTGGGACGCAACCTGCATTTCCTATTTGCTGCTCAATGGCCCTCGCCGAATGAATAGGCATTACGGCCGGGGGGTGGGGGGGGGGGGTGGAAGGGGGGAGGGCGATTTCGAATTCTGGGCGATATGTTCCTCCTCGGATGAAATGGATTTATGTAGGTCGAGGTCGACAACGTGGCGATTCGAGTGAATGAACACTTTCATAAATAGGACGGAATAATAACAATGAAAATAATTGAATTCGGGGGTATCGCATCACTTTTTTCAGAAAGAAATTGCTTCGCATGGAAAAAATAATGCAAGATCAATCTAGTTGAAAATAATCTGTACGTTCATGAGTATTCCACACAATGAATTATGACAGTGCTCAAACGATAGTTCTGACCCAAAAATGGACAATGCCAAGTTTGGGGAATCACTATATCCACCTCGTCAGATAGTTGAAACCCCTACAATAAAATCAAGTTGTTCTCAACTCTCATCGCAATGAGTTGTCTCCACAACATATTCTATATTGTGATCACAAGGCACAACTCATGAAGAAACGATATCAGAGGTGACTGGATCGCAAATGTGTGGAAATGAATGGATAGATATTCTTGGATATCTTTGGATAAATATTTTGGACAAAAATTGGACCAGATGGTTAGAAAATTGATTACAATTACCAACGTATCACGTGGTTTTCAAGTGGGTTTTATTCACTCTACGTCTCGTTATCCTTCTCTTCGGAATGTATTTCCTTGGCAATACCACTGTCGACCCTACGATAAATGATATAAGGCATCATCATATCCCCTCAAAGCACTGAAATGCTTTTATTCACAATAACACAATATATACTCACTGATGAAGAATCCATGATATATATCATCTCCTGCAGTGAACTGAAGGTTCTGAATTGTTGAAATCCTTTAAAACAAAGAATACAAAATCCTCTAGTTCGATATGTCTTGTTCTATAATTGCTGTATAAACTGGATACCTACATCAGGAGGACCAGTTCAGCTCTGGAAACGAATTGAATTCATGCATTCCACATAATGGCTATCTGAAGGAAACGGATAGATTTATATCTGAAATTAGGGTATACCTCGTCTCATTCCTTTCCAGTCACTCATGAGAAAAATATTATTCCATGATGAGTTTGAACGAAGTCCTAGGCAGAACCTCATTCACAGTAGCATATCCTGCATCAACAGCGATTGCTCTGAATGAACAGATTGAAATCAAATCCATCAGATTTCAACCAGAGCCTCATCTCACATTTTCATAACAGATCCCACCATGACTGTACGATCAGAACAAACACATTCAGTTCGCTAAAATCATTGAGTTTCATATTGAAAGAACAAGATCAAATTATTGGGCCCAATTGGCACCTTCTCATATTCAGCTGAGAGATTGATGAGTTATTGAGGATACACGAGTGGCCCTATATAGAATCATGTAAGGGAATGATTTTCTCTATATATTGCATATCTTGATGGTGAACTCAGATATCGATCTTATAAATATCCTGATTGAAGAGCAGGACTGCGAAAAAATATATTGGCCTTGAACTAGTACTTTTCCAACAAAAATCTTGGGCGGAGCAATCATCACACAATAATATATAGGATGTATCGCGTGAATATACTGGAGTTCGGAGATATTAGGAACATGATCAGGTCAACAACATCAGAACTCACTATAAACTCACAGCGCACAAGGTAGATCACGAATCCGGTATGTAAATGCCACTTTAGCAATCATCTTCACGCTTTGGGTGTGGGACCTTCGCATCTTATAGACACAAATTGATAGGAGTGACAACCCTTGCCAAGGAGAACTCGTGAAGTTGGCCGGTTGAACGAAAACATTGAACATCATATTTGATTTGTTCATTTATATCCATGGCATCATTTGTTTCACCTCTAACGTCACATTTGTCTATGTCGGGATGACAGGAGGCTGACCCTGAGCCTGACCCTTAAAAACCCAACAAATATTCATGCAGTAACATACAATCAACCCAGACTCTGCAATGTCAGAATAACTACGGTCATTCATCAATGAACTTACAGACAATATTCATGGAATTATTTTCTAATGTGTGTATTTTCGGTTCAATCCATGTCAGCAGAAAGATATTGAAGGAACTACGCGTGAAGGAAAACCATTCAAGAAAGGGATAGATCGTTCTAGAATAAAATTAAGTTGATTGTCGAAATGTGTGGGAAATGGTGATAAGCAACGGATGGAGGTTAACAAATATCCGTTACAGGGTGAGTTATGCATCTTGATTTGGGCAATCCAAGTGGCTGAAAGTCACGAAATCTCGCACACGATTCCAATAGAATTGACAAAAATCTGGAATTGCGTACGATAATACCGAACTTCACAAGGTGAGAAACGCGAAAACAATTGTTCACGATCACGGCCGGCACTTATTTCCCCTACCCTATCGTCGCCTACGATCTGTCATAAATCAGCGACGTGATAACGTTTATCGGCAAATAACTTTATCCAGGTATATATCCATCCAGGTTGCAGGTACACGAGGCAATAAAACAAAAACATGCATAAACAGTTGAAGCGTTATTAATATTGTTGGCTTCGATCTTGATAATGAGCTTATAAATCTGGAACACGCATAATCGTACGCTGGAAATTAATGGATTATTTGTCTGAAATACATAAACGAGCGCTGCCGCTGCCTAATGCTTCATGCTGATGTCGAAAACTGTTGGGAGGTACCTTTACAAATTATTATTCACATTATTTTGTGTTCATATCTGAATCATTACCTATCGTATTGATTAGGACACTTTATAGTCCCTTTTATGGCTTCACGTTATAAGAAATCCAATTATATTAGGCAGAAAGTTCGTGAAACACTAGTCATTATTTAATTCGCCACCTTCGCCAAAAGATACATATGGGGCAAAGCACCATCGCACGAGTGCATCATATTAGGAAAATGCCAACTATTCAGATTGTTTCTGAATATTGAGACTATACCTACTCTGGAAGACATTTTTCTACTGATTTCAGGCCAGGTAATGATTTCGATTTGAATCAGGTCCTTGATGTCGGTGGGACGCAGTTTCATATTTTTTCTAGAGTCGTGTTACTGCCGGTTGTGATGACTTCTGAATCTTCTTTCAATTCAGTCAAAAAGCTTGAATTGACTCAATATAGTGTATATAGCTATCATTATATATAGATACTTCCAGGGTCGGTGCTCGGTCGGGGAAAAATCGCCCATCTGTCTACGATGTTCTATGAATTCTCAATGGATTCGTGAGGGTCGTATAATCAACTAGGCAGCATATGTTTGGAATATGGTACAACGTTTTCTTTCTTCTTCCGGTGCACTATGGTATATACAATCGAATTGTTGCAATTAGGTAGCCTAAAGAGCAAGGCGACCTGATTGTGGCTGAATGCGAGTCCACCAGACTGTTCGTTGTCAAGAACGATGTTCACATTCATCTATTCTGTCGACGTTAATCCGATGTTATCGGAATCATGTTGTAGAGAAATCCACTCTCATTTTGTTATGAAATGCTCTGATGATTACTGTGGATGAGTTGTCGACAGTGTAGCCAAATGAACACTTGTTGGCAGTACTGACGAGAGAATTTCTCAGACTATATGGAAGTTATCTGAATGAGATTTATGTCTATTACTTCCGTCAGTGAGTGAGCTGATACATGGTTTGTTTTTTTTTCAATGAATTTTCTCAGGACACGCGGAATGAAGAGTGGGTCATATTTATGATGTTCATTCATGGCCTATATTCTGGTAATGTCATCAGTCATTACGTTGATACGTAATGATATCGTAATGAAAACCATTCAGAATCAATATAAGTTCTCACCTTATGAATTTTTGTAATCACCATCGATTCATTCAATTCGTTTTCATTCAAGAACCCAATGATCATTTCAAAATGGGTATTCCTTCGGAATGGTTTTTTTTTTCGATCGAAAATAAAAACGAAACGGTATACATTGGGGTAGTTATTGGGTTATCACATTTACATTCGAGATTAAGATGGAATATTACATAATTATGCTTCCCTTTCGATTTTGTCGAAACGGGAATCTGCAGTTTGGAACATCTCACCTTGAAATTCGCCACCCTTCATGATATGAAAACTTCTACAACAAAATTGGAATTTTCCACCCAAATCCTACCCAGAATCACCCTATCTCTGATAACGATTTCAGTGATGCATGGACATTGTGGACTGGCAATTTTAACCACTTCCATGCTTCCCTCGCTGTGATTTTTGTTTTTTCTGCGATAATTTTTTAATGCTCGCCCCTTCTGGCGAGAATCGGGATCAGCTCGTCCTAACGATTATTCGAAACTTTTTTACAATCTGCTTCCCGTTTAGAAAAAAACATGAACATACTGGAGGGATTGAAAAAGTGTACAGTCGATCGGAAATGGGTTATTTGAAAGCATCAAAATAACATTATCTGCAATAGTCGTGAGAAAGAATCTATACAGAAATGTAGATGGTGATTTATAATTATTAGTGAATATGAATCCAAATAATCCATGAGGGAACTGATATCATTATTTTTCATGTGGTTCATTGAAAATCCAGTACAATATAATAATCTACCTGTGCTCGTGGTGTAATGATAGAAGATGAGCACCGGCCATGGGTTTTTTTCTCTATCTGTTGACAACAAGAAAGAAAAACCTTCAATGTTCGAGAAACATCGTGTTAGTCAGCGTTAGAATTTTGGGAGAGAAGGTAGGTGTTGGAATTTTTCTTAAAAGTTTGGAGATTGTGAGTAGTATCGCCGTTCAGACGGATAGTGGTCTAGGACGATCTCTGGATAGAGTCTGAGAGTTTCAGCAACTGTTTGGGGGCTGAACACCAAATATGTGGGCAGTTGTCCAAGACAGATCGAATTTGCAGGTGTGCAGAATTTTCGACGCAACAGTGGTACCTGACATAACATTTTATGATCAGGTTCCCTGGTGAAGATATACAAACTTTAGTTTTTGTTGAATTCAACTCTTTACTATATCACCAGATCCTCATTTTAACGTTCATGTCATATCATAACGCCAATGAGAAGTGATGAAAAAATCAACTATTTTCTGTGGTTTCTAATTATCGATAGAAGATGCCGAACTTGTGATGAAATTGATCACCAGAGTTGACGCAAAGTATCAACAACGCATTCACAACCACTGTGATGAAATGGTATAATGAAAAATATTATCCTTGTATAATTCACCAAACCGCCGAAAGGTTCCATCCATTCGATATCAGTTGCTGGAATCGAAAGCGGCTTATTCTCACCAGACTGAATGACCCTTGCAACTCAGATTGTCTTCTCATGGTTATGAGCTATATTGAATCATAACCATATTCGATATCAATTTTCAATTGAGAAATTGTCAATCTTGGTTTGATTCAGAAGGGACTGAAGATGAAATCCTCTCATAACTATTACTTACGTTCTCCTCCAGCGAGTCCATCAAACAAGATTCGAGTGATATCCAGCAATCAGTACATCATCAAGAAATCCTCAATTCTTAGTCAACGGAAACACACAATTTCTGTATTTCATCACGAATTCATATTGTATGCAATCCTCATTTTCAGACCGTAATCATTCTTCGAAGAATCTATTCTGAAGAGGAATTCAATTCATCCCTGAATTGGCCCTTCCTCAAGAGGAGAACTATCTTGAAAAAGATCATGATAAATAATCAAGAAGATTTGGAAAGACTCATATTCAAGTTGTCCGAAAAAGAAATCTAGAAATATCAAGCTAGTTTTAACAGTGGCGCTAGTCACCTCGAAGTGACACGTATCTATGATTCTCAATAGAATTGATCACGAAGAATGTCTGGCGCTATACGCACACCATTCTGATCGGTTGATTCTATTACGATTCCTGTAACAATTACCATCTTTTTCTCTGCGTGTTCATTTATAGTTTCGACCTGTCGTCGTCTTGCACTCCAGACCTCATGAGATAATATAGGACTCAAGAGGAGAAGGCGTTTTGAACTGTACTATCATCCGCAAAGCAATGGACTGGACAGGAGGTTACATCCAATAGATGATGTAGAGCCAAACCAAAGTTGGTTACAAGACAAATACATGTACCTCATATATAGTCATTGTATGAGATGAGATTCCGTCTTCCAACACATGGAAAAATCATCAGTTGGAGCGCCAAACGTATGTCGGAAATGTTACTAGAGAGCATTGGTACCAAACACGGTCAAATGCTTTGGAGATGTCTTATGCTGCAGTTGAAGCCAGATATGTTACGTAGGTCAGTAGGTCTCCTGCTGATCTCTGGTAACGAAAGCCATATTTCCATCCGTTTTTTTCACTCAAGATATCGAAGCACACCCAATTTGTATGAAATAGTGGACGTCCTACAAAGAAGTCACTTCTGGGTGCACATATCTTGATTTCATTCACATCATAGCCTTCTTGGCATTCAAAGTCAATATTGTAGGAAGGAAGAACGCACTTCTCTCTCAGGAAAATCATCTTCCTTATTTCACAGTATCAAAATGGTTCGGTGAGTGAAAGAGCTCTGTCTACGCCGGATGAAGCTACTGAAGCACATACCAACGATTCATGGAAGCTATTACTTGAATATTGGTCATTTGCTAATATGAACAGAGATATTTTCAGGGTTATAGATGAATCATCGATCCAGATAGGATTGGAGTTGTATATTCTTAATGAGTTTCACTTTCTTCTTCATTTCCATACTTATTTGTTGTTACTACCAATTCCAAATATTCCGGTATTCTTCATTAGAAGAAGAGGGTGTAGTTTATAGGTTGTTAATTGGTTAATTAATAGGTTATTAGTCATGACAGTGTCTTGATACCCGCTGATACAAGCCACGAATGTATAGATGAATAATTTTATTCAGCAAGAAGTATGTTTCTTTTAATTTTTTTCAAGCGTTTGTATGGTTGGGAATCTTCGAAAAACAAGTTATCCTTTACCCAGATCATCCAGGATCTTGTCGAAATCTCTTATGATATTATCCTCATCATCTCAGGTTTATGATACATACCGTTGTTGCTCTGAGGTCTTCAATTTCATTCAATTCAACCAAAAGGTCTTCATGAACCAATATTCAATCAAGTGAATCATATCTCTTTCAATACACGTCTTCGCATCCTTAGAATCATTCGAGTGGATCTCATATTTCATATTTGACTTCCCTCAAAGTGAACAACTTCATCAATTTCGAAACCAAACATCTGGATCTGATATGTATATTCCCAACAGATCAAAGACGAAGCTGACTTCAGTTAATTTGATAAAATCTAGTCGCTATGTACATCTATCTGTGTATTTGCAAGAGCACGCCTTCAGCACAATCCTCTCTGGGGTAAAGCGTAATTTTTCTTGAGATACTATCACATCATTTCGAAGTCCGTTTCAGCGTAGATGGTATTTGAGCCATCATCATCGTATCCATGATGAATTGCCTTGCACTGCTACAGCCTCTACAGGGCCTACCCTCGGGAAATGCATCGATAGATGTATGGTAAAGGGAAAATGTGTTTATGGGTAGGGCAAATTTGATCATCTGGAACTTTCGCATCGTCAGCCTCTCATCGAAAATAATCAGAGGATGAGGTATTCTCGATGATACCGGAGACAGCACATGATGAAATGACGACCTAGTTTCACTGCTAAAATCAGAGATCTCAATTATTGTGAAAACAATTCAAATACGAGTACTCTTTGGAATAAGATCTTTTCGTACTCACTTAAGAAATGGAAGATTGATGAGTACCAGTGGGTAATAGTTGTGGGAATAGTAGTTGGTACTAGTGAAAGGTGAATATAATGTTTGAAATTCTTCACTTTCTCCATTGAAGAACTGGCATATGAATGAATATTTTCGTTAATTCCTATTCATTGAACAGGCAACAGTGTGCCAGAGTTTGATTGCTCGAGACCTATGATATCTAGAGACATGATTCGAAGAAGAATTGAAACTAGACAACAGGGTCTATCATGAGAAGATATTGTGGCGCATTGAGAATAAATCTCGATAGTCGAGGGCATTTTTTTTCGAATGGAATGCCTCGTATGTCTCGATCACTAGAATATCATGAATTTCTTTGTCGAATGATACCATTCGCAGATGCATACTCGAAAATTTCCTGACGTCATTCGATTAATATTGATAGGAATGAAGATATTCGACTGATAGATCGGAACAGTGATATTTCTCATCTATTTCGACGTGTCAGATCTGTACAGGGTAGTGAAAACTGTTTTTTCAATTCAGAATATTTTGAATTGGTTTTCCTCGAGATTTTCATATGGAACACACTGTATGATATCTACCATGTGAAGTAGATTGGGATACGAAATTTTCTTGTATGAATGTTCCTAAAGCTACTTATACACCAAGAAACATTTTCATTATTCACGAGTGAAAACTTCTAGGATATGGGAAAGTGAATTACTCATCATCTGCAAAAGTTTGAATCCCTCTCCATCAATCAATAATCTTGTGACTATCAATGATTTCTAATGGTCAGCAATGTTTTCAGTGTGGACAGTGAGATATTATAAACTAACTGGCACTAAGCGCTTTGCTACAACGAAAGATATATCGTTCGAAATATCTCTACTGATTCTGCAGATAACCTTCGCGCAAGCGCAAGCAATAAGTTAACACGACGGATTCTGTATGGGACACTCCGCAATGCAATTGTAAGTTCTGCCGTGACTTCGACTGGAGTGACAACACTCACTTTCCTGAATACTCTCTTCCTATGTCGTTACCATCAACTGCTACTCATTCCATCATTGTATTGTTATATCATTCCAATCCTCACCAGTTGTTGAATTTTGTCAATAGTGGAATGTGTCGGGTCTGAATTCAATTTGATATGCGACCTAGATCAATTTGAAATAATTTTTTTTTGAAAAAACCAATGTTTCGTCCAATGATGATAGCGATCAAGCTCTCTAGCGATAGAGTAAGAGACACTTCCATCATCAAATTGTTCACCTCGAAATTACAGGATGATTCCAGCAGTATGTCCTGAACCGCTCCAATTTGAAAGAATCCACAACTCTCTAGAATTTCATTATAACTGTTTCCACAACTGGAACATTGTGAAAATTCAATAATCGATACGACGATATTAGATGAAGGGGTACAACTTATGGAATCCATTTCCAAATCAGACACAGTACCAGGGAAATACCTATTTCGAAATCTTCCACTTCATTCCTGATGCAGCTTGATGTTATCTGAGAGCAATAATATATCCTCCAGTTATTGAACTGGCCTTCAACAGAGTTCAACAATATCAGTAACAATATCAGTGGTCCGCGCTGTCACTGGTTTCATGAAGAGATCGGACATTTCGGGTTCTTCCATATCCGTATATCCATTTTCCTCTACATTATAGCAGAAGGACATATATCACTCCTTGAGGGACAAGTTGAAGTCCTGTTAGGAAGGATGTACAAAAGTTATTTCTAGGAAAGCTTCCATTAATAAAACCTCTTGAGTTATTTCATTGATGAAGACTTCGTCACGAGACAAAGATGGATGAATTGCACTGAGAAAAGATGTGGATGTTCAATTGCCGAAGATATCATACTGGGTATTTCTGAGAATCATATATTTGTATCAGTTCCATATGTATATGTTCAGGTCTACTGTTCCTTATATGAGTATGGCAAAGATAGACAACAACAACACGTACACGCTATAGTTACTTTCATCATAGATATTTATGAAAATTTGTGAGATGGAGAAGTGATATTTTGTTCAGCTCAAGGAATTATTCATTGAAATCATCGAAAATCGAAAAAACTGGATGATCCCAATCTGATTATGTCTGAACAGAACCCGTTCAACAACAGAACAATTTTTCGAATTCTATCAGAACCTGCAGTATGGATTGCTTAGTATCAAAATGGCAAATTGTCTAGTTTTACCAGGTTCAACGTAAACGCCAGTGTACGTCAGTATACTTACCAATATATTGAATCAATACCGGCCTGTCATTTGGGTACAAACGACCAATTTCTGAATAATGATAATATGAAATGAGAAGGCTGTAGAAGAATTGTATCTCTTCCATCCAAACGGAACGAGAAAATTGGTTTCACGGCTATTATTGAATATAACTCTCCATTAACTCCTTTTGAATACACACAATCCGTGCAGAATAAAGAAAAATCAGAAAAAGCTCTCCACGTTGGAGTCTTGAGTAGTGCTGTCGACAAAGAATGTTTGTCACTGGACTGAAATAAACGAAGCACAAGGAACAATTATCAGTAACCCAGCACTGAGAACAGATTCTTTAGTATTTGACGCATTTTAGGTTTTTATCTACTTACGAGATGTCTATTGTTCACAATTGTCACCATGTTACCATGATAGCAACAACTACGTCTCGAGGCCAATCTTCAAGAATAACACTAATAATCACCTGCTGACTGCTCTGGAATTGAATTTAAAGTTCAAGCTCCAAGCTTTCGCTGTTTCGAAATCATTCAACTATTACATATTATACCCGTGGAGAGTATATAGTGCACCCGTATATAACCTGCACGAAATGCGCATTTCTCATTCCTGAAAAAAATAGCACCATTCCATGCTCGTTGCCCATATACCACACTGCTTAGGAATGAGAGAACAGGTAGGTTGGGTATATCTGTTGAAGCGTATTCGAATCATCATCAAGAAATATTGGTGTTGGAATTGCAGCTTGATATATTGGAATTCCGAAATACCTACTATATTGGAATTCTTATATAATGGATATTTTATAAAAGGTTTGTAATATCACAAGGCATATCATATAATGTAAGAGAAATTGCGTGGGATAACGACTACATCCTGTATCTTATATACCCTGTATTGTGTTTATGACCACGATCACAGATGAACGTCGATGAATCATCCTCTGGCAGATCGGTAAATCCCCTTCCGGTGCTCTCAGTAATGACGAAGAAGAACCAGTAGTTAGAGGGTGATCCCTGCTGACGCGTACGTTGATGGACGATAAAAATCAACGACCGTGTTTAATATGTATCGAGTGGACATAAAAAATAAGTACTTTCACTGCAGAAACGTCGGAAATTTTATTGCACACACAATTCGGCCACCACTCGTGTGATTGATACTCAACATGAAGAGCGAGGGAAACAAAGGATGGTGGGAAGAGTTTGTACAGGAGGCCACAAAAAGTCCGAGTTTTTATGCATACGATCAGAAAAAGTCTGCTTTCAGAAGTGAGTGCATAACACTTAATGTATCTCCTTGTTCATTGAAAAGCTGTTTGACCCTCTCGATATAAATCCGAAGTTTAGTTCGCCACAGATATTGTTGCTTTGATACTTTTGATACATGTTCATATTATCGATTGATGTACATGAAATTGATGATCTTTGAATTCTCCTGATGCGCAATTTCTACACTGATGAACAATTATGATGTGAGCAGCCACACATAGAGAATTTCAAATAATATCACAAAATATTTGGAGATCTTCACGCTGTTTATACGTTTCCAAATCGATACTCATACCACTCTTTTGGAAGATGTCAAAACAATAAAAGTGAAATAGTCAACCTCATCCTCAGAAAACTCAGGGACGTTATTACTAGAAAACAAAGAGAGCATATTTCATGGTGTAGTGAAGAAAAATACCACACGTCGGAATCTCTGATATTGATTCATACAGGTTATTCAGAAAAATGTGGAATGAAGGGTGGAATTCCTTGACTTATTTCAAGAAGAGGGGTTGCTATGAACATAGGTCTGCATACGGACCAATTCGAGGAAGAACACTTTTTTTGTTGGTCTCACTATATGGAAGGAACAAATGGAAATACAAAGATCAACTTTCGTACACATCTCATTATGAATATTCGCTACTTTTTGTGTCCTAATTCATTCTTCTCCATGCTAGTGACAGAGATCTTCAGAGGAAACGATGTCATAGAAATAAGAGGCAACAAAAAATTACGCAATCATGAAATCTTCATAACTGGCATACGGAAAAAGTTAATCAGGGCTTGAAAATAAGATGATATTAGTGACAAGATATGTACAAGATGCTTTCAAACGCTTTCTCAAATATCGTCAAAAAATAGGGGAAAGCCGTCTTTCACACCCTGTATTCCGGAAACAGTGCGTCCGAGTACCCAGCCAGAATTCGAAAACAGGCCTTGTTTCTCCATTTACATTCATGTCACTGGAACGACGTCAAACATAATTGTTTTCATCGTGTGGATAACAGAGAGTAAGCACTCAAGTAGTTTAATATCAGAAATATGTCAGAACCGATCACGTGTTGGTCAATTCTGCTTCTGACTTTGTTCGATCATTACACCAATGGAAATATATGAGTTATTGATTGGTTGAAACGTTCATTTTATTAATCGAAATCACTATGTGTTCGACGAACGAGGGGTTCGATTTTGTAATTCGGCTCCTGAACTGATATTGGATATATTTATATAATGTGTTTTTGTTTCTCTATTTCACTTCCTCGTTGGTTCATTGATAGCCCATCTCAATCAAAAAACGACTCACCAGCTGCGAGCTATTGTAATATTTTCCATTTTCCTGTTACATCGTGTCAGCCGGCGGTGTTGGGAAAGGAGAAAGGTATTGGAATTTCACTTGGAAGTTTGCGGGTTGAGCGCATAATGAAAGATTTCACTAGGCACAACTTTGTTGTCCAATTCATGACTAATGCTTGGTATACAGCAAAGTTAGGTAGTTCTCGAGCGTGAAAATGTAGGGGTCAAAATTTGAACTCTAGTTTGTCTATCTGCAATCACTCATGGTGGAAACAAAGACGAAATTCCCGATGAATACTAACCATGGAGATATCTTTGAGAAAGAGCGAGATTGCCCGCCTTTCTACGATGTTCTTGATCCAATGAATCCATGATTGTAGTATAACTGACTAGACAAGAAGCTCGTTCCTTCGTGAATACCCTGTGTGTGTGTGTGCAATATCTTCTAAGTAAATGCTCTCGTGAATCTCCATTTAGGTAGCTGTTACGTCTTGGAAGATTATTTTTTGACGGCTATATGGAGTCCTCTCCGTCGTCATACTACTCATTACGCTCCTAATCTCTGACGTTGAGCTCTTGCGTTGCCTTGTGCTCTAATTAAATACAGTTGTGCCTCGTAACTTGCCAATCTCTATCTATACCATCGGCTTACTTTACCCGTGAGAGCTACAGAATCGCTAATCATCGGCACGTGTCTCTACGTAGGTGAGTTGGTGAGCATTAATCCAGAGATCAGCCAAATCCGTCTATACGGGGTATTCTCAAAGAACATGAACTAAGCATGACAAGTATCTATAATTTGTCAACCGCAATGCTCACCCTTCACGGAAATCAGTTCCTTTTGGTATATTGAAATGCTGCGATGACATTTGAGAAATCGAATTTGAATTGACAACCCGAAATGATGCCGTTGTCGCAAATGGAATTGATATAAAAATAAGATGTCTCAATTATTGATTCTTTCCGTAGCAACAAACTGAATATTGGGTCTACAGAAACTATCGACAACTCAGTTGATCCAGCAAATGAAAAAACAAATAGTCTCATTCAGGAGTGTTCAAAGAACTGAGTTGCCATAGTGACGTTTTTTCACGGAATCCACAGAGTGTGAATCTGTGTTCAATCAATCATTTAACGTAGTAGAAATGCTAATCATGGTTATTTTATTTTTTGCAATTAACTCCACCTTTACTTCGATCATAGTTCAATTATCTGAATGTGATGCGGATTAACAGCGAATGCAAATAAAATTTCAGAAATGAGAAGACCCTTGTCTCTTTTCTCGAATATTATTCTCAAGGTCTATTGAACGAGTGAACTTTTAACAAACTGGATCTATTTGTTATTGGTTATTTTCCCCTGAATGTTCATGTATATCTTTTATAACGATACTGGCACACATTCTAGAATTTTCCATCGATATTAGTATCACCTCTGATTGCACTGATTGCACGAAATTTCATATCATTCATCAGATCAGAAATATGGACCCATACGAATTATGATGAGGTTGATTGTCGTTTTCGCTTTACGTTGAACAATCATTCTGCTCTAGTCTGACTTCTGAATGAGTTTTGGAAATAGTAGTGCATTTCCTAATCAAACAATACACTCGAGTACCCGATTCGAAGGAAATCCTCGACCATTCCACGACGACACCGCAGTTCTGATACGATGTAATACTCAGCGAAACAAAAGACGAGTAACGTAAACAAACGAGGATCCGGATGATCCGACAGAGTGTATGCCGTAAGAAACTTCGCATCGTAATTTTTGAGAAAACGGCGGAGTCTGTGCTTTCGATGAAGTTGATGGACCGTACGATGTTTATCCTCATGCAGACTGCGACAAATAGTCTTACACATACAGAGTGTGGACAACAGGGCCTAGACTCTGGTGCGGCCTTGATGTGTACAGCAGATAAACCACATACAAGAACATTCAAGCTTCATGAATTTTTTGGTCTTGGAGATCGCCGACAAATGAGGTTGATAAGTCTGACGTCTAGATTAACTAGCTGTGTTCACTCAATTAGTATGAGAACGATTTTTCGACAGATTTCTGTACCTTGCAAGTTTTGGTTTGTTATATCTTTGCTGTAGCCTGAGTAGGTGGACATTTCGTTCGCAGCTACAGTTTCTTAGGATCATCTGATGAGTTTTATGTGCGAGTACCGAAAAATAGCGGAATAGAAAAATACAAATTCATAGAATTATCTTCCTTCCGGACATCCCCAATCATTTCTTGCTACATATCATCCCTGTGTCCGAAGATACATGGAGACTTGATACTTCCTACGGTTTTCAAATAATTATTAGAATTCATGAATCCAATGATATGATAAAACGAAAAGATCCAGTGACGTCAACGCCCGAGACATTCGGCCACCATCCTCAAATGGAGATGATGTGCTGGGTTAACTTTCAAACTCATGGTCTCTAATAGGTAGATGAAAATAAATTTTTAAACTTATTTTCAAGAATGTGATAAAGCGATGTTTCGTGCCTTGATTCACTTATAGTAGTGAACATTCAGCCAAGACATTTTTATATCATCCGCCAAATGTTGAACGGCATCACTGCATGGACATTGAACAGTTTTTTGAAAGAAACAAAAAACCAATTCGAATTGTGGTGAAGACCATTTCGATTCATTCACATATTGACAATTCCGACTCTTCTTCAGTCTATATTTTCGGAAGAGATGCTGCCAATTACCTTTATTAGTGAACTACTGGCAAAAGACGCGTGCTGAAAGTTCCTGAAACAGTTCTAATTATTATTTTCAGTGATGATGTTTTCACGAACAAGTTTGTATCATAGTAATATATCTCTTATTCCGTATTGGTACTGAATCAGCGTAAAATTCTCATTTATCATTTTTAATCATCAGCCATAGCAGAATAATTGGAACTATCTGATTTTTTCGTTCCGATAATATGAATTACCAGTCATTAGATATTTTGCGAATCGTTTGTATGGTTGGTTTGACATCGTTGATAATAGTCATCCTCATCAGCCTCTCTAGGAAAGAGTATGGATAGTGGATGGAAGTGGAGTGGAGTGGAGAATTATTGATAGTGCTGTAATTTGTGCCCAAAAACAAACTATGTGAGTTGAATTCCAGAACTGAAACTGCCTTAACATGCTGTTTTTGAATCGAAACGAATCATCCTGACAATGAGACCGAATATTTATTTCGAACACCATTTCATATCTAATCGAAACATTCTGCACACGGAAATAGAGACAAATATCCCAGATACTGTTTGCCTGAATTCGAAGACAAATGTAATGTGTGAATATTCAGGGTGAATTGGCTATAGCAGATAGGAACGATAATGGATAACGAACAATGGAAAAAGTTCACCTTTATATTAATTGGAATAAGACAAATAGCAGTTTCATGACAAATTCAATTGTACGGTGTTAACAACAAGAGAGACGATAATAAAGAGGAGTAGAATTCATTACAGAATACATCCAAACTTTCAGAGTTGTTCTCTTCCCAATTACTCCACCGAGACCGAAGACAATCGAACGAATTGTGAACGACGAAATGCGCTTGTCAAGGTTTTCATTTTAAATATTACGCTCTCAGATAAATTGCACTTGCAACCTTAAGAACGATGATAAAACTAAAAGTTTACAAGTTTGAGTCGACCTCAAACAAATGGCATCTCTTTATTCGGGTCGTACATTTCGCTAAGTCGGTGCTTCGTTTTACGAGTTATAAAAATAATGAATCAGAATTGTTCGTTGTTCAAGCTGTAGGTATATCGTTCGTTCGCGAGATGACGACGTCATTTGTCATTCGAAAGATGTTCGACAATATTTCGAACAAAAAAGCAGTTTCATCGACGAGAATGGATGTTTTTGATAATCCCCACAAAGATCCTCGGTTTCAAGTCTCATCCACACAAAAAACAATAGATGTCCTTCAAACTCACATGTGTCACAACACAGATCCGCTCACACTTTCGTCCGTTGTCGAGAACCCTATAAAAAATGAAACTTCTTCAAGGTAATATCATCTGTCTGTTCGCCTCTACAAGTCGATTCGAATCAAATCTTCCATAATTTGATGATGAGGTTCATGATAAACTCGAATAACGAGATAGGGCATATAGAGAATCCAGTCCGGAAATCAGTAGCATCATATCCATTCGAAAAATAACACAGACCACTGAAGCGAAAGAATTTCGCATGATAAATCATTCATCATCAACTTGAAAATTCGAAGAATCAAGTGTCCATGGAAAATCACAGCAACACGTTACCGAAAATTCAATATCAGTAAATAATCATAATGATCGGAGTAATAATCTGGAATTCGGAAGAAGTATTCTTGTGAATCAGCATTGCATCCTGAATAGATAACAATGAACATGTTGTCGCGGTTTCCTTCGACCTCAAGAGATTTTTGGAACAATCGACAGGAAAATATTATCATCCAAACCCGTAAAGTATAGGTGATGAAGTACATGATTAGCTCAGATATTCATAACTACAACACACGTGGTAGGAATAACATCTAATTTCTCAGCACTTCTTATCGTACTACCATGTAGTATTATGGATTCACTTCTTTCAAAGATTACTCGGAGGTCAAGAAATTGCCTGAGTCTATTGAAGTATCTGCTTCACAAAACCATTTCGAGGACTGATTGAAGGAATACATCAGAATGAACCAATCATTCGACTATAAATATTGATTTCGAACAATATATTTCACAAAGAATAAGTTATCACAGATCACAAGTGATTTTGTAGGAAAAGAACATCTTTGTGTTCCTACATATACATATATGTATTCAATATATTCTTTGTATTTTTTTCAAATCCATGATTGATGTTATAGTCCAAAATTATATTCTATCCGTATTGTATTCATATATTTGGACATCCCAATATGCTTTCTTATACGTACCTTAGTGTTCCTGATCAAATGGAGATCTATCTATCTATATAACCTGCTCCGTGTATTCGTATGATGAAGTACGAAGAGCCCTAGGACAGCCTATCGTGCATACGAGCAAGATATGTCATGTGCGGTGTGGATTTACTAGTGTTTCCTCATCAGAAGAATCAAATTCTAGTTGTCCCACTTCTGATTTGTCACGATCCCGCACCTGAATTCGTAGCAGCGTCACTCTCTGTGAATTCATTGCTGAGCGGCGTGCTCCGACTGTATCAAGCCGTCGAGCTCTTTGGTTGGGAATGAATTCTGGTGCCTTTTGGAGTGAACACTGAATATATACGAGAAGACCGTTCAGGCAACGTTTCAAAGGCGTTGAGATGATGTATATCTCTAGGCCAGGCAGCCAAAAAGAAAAGTCGACTCAGACCATGATGTGATACTGATAAAGTGACAAGTGCATGAAATGTAATGTAATGTAAGAAAGTGGGCGGTCTGAGACCTAACGCACTTATGCCACCTCTTCGGACCCGTTGTGCACCCACAACTCCTGGGATCGTAAGTCAGCCATGGAGAAGGCCAATTTCGCGGGCGAAAGATACCATTTTCCTTGGCCGAATCTTTTTCACATCCTCTGGGTTCAGGATGCTGCCCCCAAGATGTATTTCCCTTGCTGCTACCACCGCCGGGCGTGACAAGTGCATATGAGATATACGAAGTATAATTTGCTGATTTTTTTAAAAAATATATATCAGTTCATCGTTGACGATTCTCTTCCCTATGAGATGGAGTTATCAAATTCGAAATTCTGCTTTGCCCCATCGGGCCACTAACATGATAACCTCCAGTTTTTCAAATACCATCCCGACGTGTTCATTCCTGATTTCTTTCCGTATCACCGTCTAGACGAATAGCTCTCTACTGAATAGATCTGAGAATTTGCGTTGCAGGAAGAAAAAATGGAATTATTGTGAAGAAGTTCTAACAATCAACTTGACATGGTAGTCTCACCATCTATTGATGGTGAGACTGAGCATGGATGATGACGATTCAATGAAAACAATGGTACCTGACATTATTTCCTATTCTGTATCTGTTGAATAGATTTTCATCATAGATTACATGAATCATACAATTCATGTATTTTCCACTATCTCTACACTAGTCAGTGTGAGATTTTTTCTCTCGTAATGAACCTCATGATACAAAGACATCGCGTGGGATCCAACTCCTGATTACAGATTCTCTCATATATGAATAAAATTCATGATCAGCCATTTTGTGAACAACCCTGTAGAGTTCTGCTAGCCATTTCGGTCGGTGAAACAGAAAGCCGAAGAGCAGAACATTCATAGGCTTTTCCGGGAATAGGAATTCCTGATTTCACAGTGAGGGATTCTAAGTGGGTATATGGTAATGTTATATGCTAAATGCCAAGAAATTATGTTGCTTTTGGTTGAAGCTGTTTACAGGAGGATGATTGCAGAACACACGGGTGTATCTACGTCAGGGTGGGATTAGGGGGTTGTTTCTGAGACACGATAATATTTCATACGACCTAGGAATTTCGAATCCTCATCCTAATGAGACAAGAAGCAGAATTCATCAACGCGAAACATACATATATACCAGGCGACAACGATATTTGTGACATGATGGTGATGTTGGAGCTTTAGATATATTGAATGTTCTTCATTGATAGAAAAAAAAAACATGAGTTCTTGACACTTTATCACGGCGATATACTCTCTATAGGTTAGTCAAGGGGACAGTATGTTCATTGCTTTCCCAATTCTTGAGAACTTTTTACCTCTCCTCTGAAAATGAAAATAGGAAATATAATGATAATTCTGATATGACGGTGGTATTCTGATGGTGACGAAAAATCAATTATCTGCCTCTGGATGTCACTGCATTCTCCTGGAATCCAACATAGATACACCTGATCTACGAAATCCTCGAACATATAGTCAGTAACACCTTCGTTTTTCGGAAATTCGAAATCTCCTCCAATTCTAAAATAACGGACAAGTTCATTGTTCAGAATCTATGAAATTGAACCATACACTGGAATAGATACCATCTTATCTAAAATTCTCCAGATTCTATAAAAATCATTAGAAATCATAAAGTAGTATAATCTGCAAACGATCGAGTGCTTCCATTGTGTCCCATGAGCTGTTTGACGGTCATTTTGAAACATCAGCTGATTCTCCTCGATTGAAGGAAATGAGAAAATTGACAAACATGCTATGAGAAGGTCACATACTGAACCAAATCCGTATAAGACTACTGAAGTTTCGAAACGTACAGTATGGAGGCCTGTTGTATACTGGATTATAGAAAGCAATGAAGAAAAGAGCACCCCAACAAAATGGGACTGTAGAATGGAACCCTCACTTGCAGATATGGAATTGAAAACCAGGAAGAGTATCACAAATACTCTCAATTCTTGGACAGCTAACTGGTGAACCCACTCGATGACTTGTGCCAATTTGTGCAAGAGACTCAACTAACGGAGTGGTTACTCAACGAAGACTATAGCCAGGCGTGTCTACAATGCGGGTGAAGTTTTTGGTGAGTATACCTAGATTCCTCACCAGGGGATTTTGACATCATCAAAAGGAACCAGATTACATATAATCTCCTCGAACGATTGATTCTGCGACATGAGATAGTACTACAGAATATTGAGAGGATTGCGAGGAGATGCGTCGAATAGCTCATCGACAGGGTGATTTACCCCTATGAAATTAAGTTATACCAAGTAGAATTGAAGGAAAAATATGAAAGAATGTGAGATGAAATATACCCTATCATCATTGGGCAATAGATGACATAGATGACATAGATGTACGTATGTATGTGTGTGTACGGTCAATTTACATCGATTTGAATTTGATTCCAAACATTGCCACTCTCTAGGTCTGTGCCACGGTGTCATGGATTTGTGCTCACCAAACTTCATGACACAATGCACAGACACAAATTATAGTAGGTAGGTATTCGGCAGGACAAATTTCCCAACGTATTCACGAAACCATTGAATTTTCACTATTCTTGCTCAATCAACACGACATTTCAAAAGAAACTAGAGGTCTCCAGGATCAACACAATATTATCTGATCACAATTATTGCCAGATCTTCTTAACGGAAATTCTTCCACTCGATATTAATAATTATAATAATAATAATATCCATCAACGGGACGAACCCAATTCATACAAAAATATAAACTTTAACAAATAACATATAAACACTACTTACTAATAGACATCTCATAGAAGGAAACTATGAAATTTTCTAATTTCACTGTACATATCCCAAATTCTGTTATGATTAGATTCACTTTTGAACAGTTTTTATTATACTCCTGAAATCAGTCAGAGAGCATCCCAATATATCTATATTATTATCATTGATTGTTTTCAGTGTTCTTTGCAATGGTGGATGTTGTCAATAATTTGTAAGGTGAAAGGTAATGTGGAATAACTCGTGATTACGAAGAGTTCTAGTCGGCACATTGAACTCTATGCACTCTAATATTTCAGGGCAAACAGTCATTCCATTCAACATTTCATGTATGGAGTATAGATCGAAATCAAGCCTCCTTTTACTAAGTGGTTTCAATTTTAAAGCCTCCATAATTGGTTCGTAATCATGATCCACGATCAATGATCCATGATCCATGATTCGAAGGATGATGATCATAAGAAACTGGAAAAAGTTTTTCGAGGGTCTTGTTACTGAATTGTGTCAGAATTCTGATGCAGTTGACAACATTAGGAGATCATCAGTCTAGCTGGAAGATAGTGGGTCTGCTTCTAGTGGCTTATCTTCTAGTGACTTGCGGGTTCCACTTCAGAAAACAAAATCCATGATTCCACTATCAAACTTTGCGAATACTTTCTCTAATGCCATGTTCAAACACCATTTCTCACATTCTCAGGCTAATCAACCTGTGTATTACCTCACATCATGTTTTTTTTTCATCTTTCGACAACACGCAAGGAACATCGTGTCATCCACCGGTGTGATGTTGGTAACGAAGGGAGGAATTGGATCTTTTCATGAAAGTTTTGGAGATCTTGAGCATCAGGAAGAGTTCTACAACTTCACTGTACTATTGATGAATGATGCTCGTGGTGATTGTGAAAAAGAAACACTTTGTATCCTTATCCAAACGCACATATTCATTCGTTTTCACTTATTTGTAGCTTCAGTCCTGTCTTGAGCAGGTCCCATTACGAGTAGGAGATTGCTTTTCGGCGATCGAACGCCACGGCGAATTGGATATTAGACGTAAGAAGGATAGAAGGCTTTCGCGTGTGCGTGCACCGTTACGGGAACGGCACCGAATAAAGCTTTATGTTGTGGTTGCGTCGAACAAACAACACACCCTCTCGTTCTGTGTGCACAATCCTTATCGTGCCCTCGATGATGTCAATTTAATCTCCAGACAACTTCCACGGCAGAAAAGGAAATCAAAACCTGAATCGTCGAGGGAGGCCGGAGGAGAATTGTCGCGTTGATCGTCCTCGACACGCAACCATCAGTCGCACAATGATATGGAGTAGTCCGAAGTTCCGAACGATAATTACTGAGGCCGGACTCTCCAAAACTGAGAATGCCACATTTTGTACAGTCAACATAGTCGTCAGAATAGTGAATTGAAATCAATAACGATGAAATTGAGATGATAGATATATATATAGATCGCCAGAAACTGGTAGTGTTCATTAACCTGTTATGAGAATAATCAGAGAGAGGATTTCACATATTCGAAATGGCAATGGAGCAAACTCTTCGAATATAGTTGGATCCAACAAATTACAGAACGCAGACATTACGGAGATGATAAGAAGACAATGAGAGGAAGTATGAGATGAAAATAACAATAAAATAGGTCTGAAGAGGAAAAAGAGATAACAGGAACAGGTGATATGGAATCCATATAAACTCATTTCGAAAACATATTCCTCATAGACACAGCTGCATTGAAATAGGAAGGTAGCAAGAATTGTATTGAGCAGAAACTAACTACCTGGTGAACAAGTGAAATCAAGAACCAACCAGAAATCAAGAAGAAGGAGTGGAAAATGAATCAGAGCAATGAAACGGAAGAGAATCTGGAGATACGAAGGAGTGAGGATGGAAGTGGAAGAATAAGTGACAGCAGCAAAAGAAAAATGAGTGACTGGAGTAAGTTTGGAGGGAGATGGGGAGAAAGAGCAGAGCGAATCGAACATTATTCTAGAGAACGTCGAAATCATTGGGAGAGCAGCAAAAAAATATGACGTACTATAATAAGAAACAGGACTGGAAATTCTCGGGCAAAAGAGGCTGGGATAAACAATGAATAGAATGTAGGATATGAGCGCATTTTTGGCAGCTGAACTCCAAACATGTCAACACACAGTACTCCAGGATAGGTTTCATCTGCACTACGTTGATCATGGAGGGCTTGCCGAGCTGTACATCATTATATCGGGCATCATTTGATGTCTTCCTGATGGATTATACAAGCTTGAGTTCTTATTCCATTGAGCTCTATTGGATTTTGAGCGATATAGTTTTTTCCACTTTTCGATTATAGCAGTCATCATTCGAACCTCTCCCATCGTAATTTTACGGAGCAGAATCATCCATTCGATCGCAAATGAACCCGTCTGTAAGGTACACCGACGGTCGTATTTCGGAACGATAAATCCGTGAGGTCAGCCGTCGGAAGAGGAGAAACGACGGATAGGTCCGATGACCTATCAAACGCCTCGGTTCGTCCGATCAAACAATTCCGGAAGCCGGCCGAAACTTATTGCAGCAACTTGTCGTTGCACTAACTCGACAAAGGTGAAGTCGACCGGACGAACGCCCAACGACAGAGATGATTCAATATACGGTTCTGTTTTTGCCTGTCCGCTCCGGACCGAACAATCTAAAGATCGATATATGATTCTCTAGGTGTTCGATTACCGTTATTTGCCAAATATGAAATGTAACTACAAAAACTCAAATATCTCACGAACGGCTCAATTTTTTGTATTTGAATAGGAGTACCTTTTTCATGTAATTTTCTTCGCTTCATCGAATGCTCCTGTTTTTTCACCGGAAATAATACAGGGAAAAAAGTTTTCTACAAAAAATCATGACTCACCCTCTGAAAACACCCTTTATAACAATATCAGAAATGTGGAAGTGTGACGAAAAAATGTATTTTGACAACATACATTCATGCACAAAATTTCAATCGGGTGGCTTCCATCGTTCAGAAGTTATGCGGAGAAATTATTTTAATTTTATCAACTTTGGAAGGATATATCTCCCTTAATATGCATTTTGGGCCATGAGTTTATTCATCAAACTACACTTATTTTTTATTGGTCTATCACCCCCAGAAAGCTCGGTACACATTTTTGACTCACCCTGTATATCAACGACAGAGATGATTCAATCGCTCGTTCATCTTCGACCGAACGATCTGATTGATGGATCTCTACTTCTGAAAATGTTCAATTATCGACATTCGCCGAAAATGAAATCAAAATTCTCTAATCACAAGTGATTTAGAACAAGTCCGATGAAGGATTAAGGTCTGCTATCGACAATCATTTCGAAGGTACAATGAAAATTCAGCTGAATATCTTTTTTTCAATATGAGTACCACCATTATGTCTTATCATCATCATCTCGTTATCTTATCTCGCGTTCTTCTTCACTCGTTATCTTCAGGTTCATCTGAAAATTGTAATTGTTTTCTCGAGCACAGATATTTAATGAATTTGGCATTCTCGAAAGAATTTCTGGTAATAATTGAAGCTTCTCAGGTATTATGAGTGATAATTCATTCTAGAAATTCGAGGATTCCTCAAAATGAGATGAAACAGTGGAGGATAGAGAAAAGAAAGATCTAATCTTCTCAAGATTCGATATGGACTCTAATACGGGTCGGAAACTCATTCATATATCATTCTCTTGGAGAAAATGAAATACATACTGAACTACCTGCTGAAATGAAGCAGCATGTCGAAATTCTGAATATTCCAATAGCGATTCGTAGTTTCATTCTTTTGTTTCAAAGTTGCTTTGTGTATGTGTCCTCCAAACTGTGTACTGGTTTCATGTCTTTTTTTTTATCTGTTGACAACACCCATAATGTTCGAGAATCATCGTGTTAACCAGCGGTGGAATTTTGGGAGAGAAGGAAGGTGTTGGAATTCCTCTTGAAAGTTTGGTGGTTGTGAGCATCAGGAAAGACTTCACTAGGCGAAGAATAATCAGAACTGGGTACCAAAAAAAAAGACAGGAGTGTACTAGTAAAACCAGTACGATCGATCACTTTGGGCATGATCATATATCAGGTACGACACAGACATAGCGCCTGAGCATTCTCAAAATGAAGTGAGTATCCGGAGGATAAAATGAAGCCTGGCATTTTCTTGCGTTCAGGTAGCTATCGACGAATGATTTCATAGAACCTCCTACTCGGGCGTTCTCTCCGGAGACCCGAGAACCTTCCGCGATCCGAGGCCCCGATGACCTTATACATATCCTCCTGCTGATCTCATCTATTTCCTATTCACCGCTCGATTGACAATCGAGTCTCGAAAATAAATCCGGGGCGTTTGTTGCTCGCGTGCCCCTTGAGATGTTTTCCAGTCGACACCCCGGTGCATCGAGAGATACGGGAAATATGAAAATCGACTGCCAGCTCGGTAACATTTGCGAAAGGGGTCAAATTTACCGATGCCGCTGATTGGTGACATTTTTACGCTCGAGACGACGGCATATCGACGTCGGTCGGCGTCGAGGGGATCGAGTTTAGGAAGACACGCCGGGGGGATGCACGATGTCTCTTGTTTCCGGACGGTCTCTGCAAGGTTCGCACGCTGGGGAGTTTTCACATTCGAGAAGTTCGTACACGCTAGCGAGCGATCCGATATATTGTCGTGCCACAACTCTTGTGACTTCAATGATAGGTATCATTTATTATCCAGGAATGACATACTTCAAATTGTTCGCGATCGTACGGTATACTAGATGATCAAATATACCTTTTGTTCGTTCAACAAAGAACAGTTTGAATCTCCGTAATGGTCAAATTGATGAACACACTGTGATTGTCCATCATCGTCACTCTCGTAGAGTTCATCATGGTAGAATGTTTTTCAATTGAATTATGATAATTTGCCAAGTGGAGGAGAACAGGTTGAATAACAGTATATTGAACAGTGTGTCCGATTTCCAATGCTTCAAATGGTTATCTGAGTTGTAATTGGAGATAAGAGAATTATCGTTTCCACATTTGCACTAGTTTTTGTGACATGGAAAATGCCGCGAGAAAAAGTTCCACAACCTTCCATTTTTCAGAGATTTTGACGAGTTAGTATTCATAATCACCTACAGAAGCAGCATTTAACGTTTCGAGAGTAACCGAAATACTCACATTTTCCGACTACCCTGTATTGAAGCAATCAGGATTCAAATCTATAAATTAAATTCCAGTGTCTAATACCTGAGCGTTCGAAAATATCAGCATATTTTGGGAGTGCGATTTTTTTCACAAAAGATAGAAAGTATTCATCACCTCAAAATCTGTGAGATATGAGAAAATATCAGGTAGATATATCTGAAATTGGATGGGGATTCTGGAAATGATATCACATACAAGGTGATTTCTTTGTGATATCAACGTTGGCACGACTCTGTATCAGAAACAACAACATTATATTGTCGAAAATATATTTGAAATGAGTAGAGAATGGATGAGTCATAATATCTGATTGAACTACATATTTTCATGAACGCCATATGAATGATTGCCAATATACAGGTAAGATCCATTCTCCATCTTTGAGATAGGTTGCGAGGTAACGATACTAGAGGTGCTCGAAAATGAGAGGGGTGAGAATTTTAAATATTATCCTGTCTCTCGAAAACATGTGGGGGGATATGGGAGATTCGTTCGCGTCATTGCCACGAAATAACTCCTTCTCCATCCCTGCCCTTTTGTTCTTTCAACTACGCGCCTTGCAAATATGCTCATTTTGAACATAATATTACGCAACGTACCATTATCACATGTTTGTATCCTCGATCCATCATCCATGTTGGACAATTCTCTCTCAAAATAGCGATATCATTTCCTACAGATCCATATCAGAATTTTCCTTCAATTCCGATCCTTACTCGACAAGGCTGAACTCTCGATACTCGCGTGCTTATATCAAGACGCTTTGAATGCCAACGAGGTGCAGAAGTAAGCGAGAACTCGCCGTATAATGCAACTCTTTAGAATGATTTGCATCGGCTCGAACTTTTTGCACGAGTCGCATAGAGAAGGGCATTTCTCTCGAGTTCTCTTCACGATCCAAGCGGAAACTCCAGCCGGCTAGCGATCGATGTATATTCCAGGAGCCGAATGAATAGGTGCTAGCTGAAGTGTTTTTTTCTTCTATGAGGATAACGAGTGTATAGTAACTATTGAACACATAAAATAGGATGATAAATAGACTTGTTGTCATACTAGGCTTCCAGATCACCTTTCGAAATTCTTGTTAGATCTTAATGTATAGTATCGAAACGCCTCCCGCTTGCACCTCTGACCTCATGTGTTGATATAGGGGCTCTAGAGTGGATATCAAGTGTACTATCATCCGCGAAGCTTCGAACAAGGAAGAAGGCACGTCCAACAGATCTTTGATGTTGTTGGAAGAGAAAAGTTGGTGCCAAGACATTTTCTTGTGAATCATAACGATTGATTGTCATTGTATTAGATGAAGCCCCCTCCAACCCCACATAGAGTCATCTATCAGAGATATAGAGAGTTTTTTGAGCTCATGGCACCAAACTCGGCCGAACGATTCGAAAATATCCATTGCTACAGCCAGAGACCCATGATTTTCGGTTTAGTTGAGAGACGAGTATCCTACAATTTACAAAGGGATATATCTGGCATTCATGCATATCGTGAGAACTCTGCTAACGTTTGCAAATTTTTCCATACCTTGTCACATTTTTCGAGTTCGAGCGTCTCACTATTGTGTATTTTATGGCTCTAATTCAGTATTTCTCATAGGAGGCGTCGTGATCCACACAGTCAGGATTCACAGCTAGAAGATATCGTGATGAAGGAAAATCAAGTCATTTGATGGACCATACACGTAGCTAATAAGGGGCATCATGAAGTTCAGTTGTATATTATGTGACGTGTTGTTCTTTCCTCACCACAGTGATAAAATGAAATTTTCTCATGAGACCAGGAACGAAGAAAGAAAAACTAATTCACAGACTGAAACTCAACACCTCTTTCTCATATCATATTTTGTCGAAAAAAGAAACAATGTTTCCTTCACAGTGAATAGCTCGCACGAAAATAGACCTTTGAAGTCCCGGAGATACTGAAGTTGTTCTGAGGGAAATTGTTATCTCGAAATACGTGAACTTGTAATTATACGGGTATGTAAGATACTCATAGAACGAACTGGAAAGGTCAAAGAAGGTGTTCACAAAGTTCAGGGTTATTCTGCAGAAACTGGTTGGCTAGATTATTTTGTCAATGAACATTCGTCTCGAAAAAAGAGGATGAAGTTGAGCAGTCTCGAGCCAAAAGGGCAGTGCAGGAGCAGCTGATTCAGTTTCAAGGTATCCTGATAATTCAGCGATGAAAAAGTGAGAGGTTCATTATCTCGATATTGTAACTAAATTAAATTGTTCGAGCCAAGTTAATGATGAGCCTATGGTATGTTAGGAATTATTTAGGGGCCAAACTCAAATGAGCGAGAAGTACTCAGGAAATCGTATTATCTAGGGTGTCGAATGTCTGGCGTTGTATAGAAGAAAGGAATGATATTCTTTGTGAGGTTGCCTCGGTATTATTCGTAACATGGTCGTGCGCCACGACCAACTTTCGGAACCAACTCCATTCGAATATACTCTCGACCCGAGCGGGGTTTCTATATTTCCATATCTTCTTTGATACGATAATTACTGACCAGATCGGATACAAGGCTCTGATTGATCGCTGCTGATGTTACTGCATCGGTTGAATATGACGCATCAAGGGTGGTACTACAATCGAACTTGAAGACTGTGTGGTTGATCATGTGCGACAAATCGGATATGACTGATGAGTGTCGTTTATACTGACATTCGAGTCATCATCAATTGACAACTCAGGAATATGGAACAAGAACTATGAAAATGATAAATGTGGTTGGTGACAGATGAATGAAATCTGTTGTACCTAAGCTCCTACTGTCATCTCGAGAAGAGTTCGTTTATAGCAGCAAAATCCTCCTTGAATTTCAAGAGTACCAATCGTGGTATTTCTTCGACAGTCAGCTACTGGTATAACTCCAGGATATTACATTTTTCGTGATTTATGACACATGATACTCCATCAGGATGGTATGGATGGTTTCTGAGTTTTTCACGTAGATTCTGCAAATGCTGACCCCTTTCCAAGCTTTCCTAGGTGTTCTTCGATTTTGCTATGCCTGTTCATCGAAACATTCGTTTAGGTGAAGTACGTATATTGGAGAGAGAACCGCTCGTGAAGAATACTGTAGGCTAATACGTTCTTCTTTTCCATGCATAAAATCTGTTGAGAAGTTGGTGGGAGAAACATACAAATCAGAACATATTCGAAATCAGCAAACATTATGAGCAATAATGAGCAAAAATACATTGATATCAGAATATTGTGATATCGTGGAAATCTTATCGAAAAATAGAATTGAAAAGCCTCGGATTACTGAAGGTTTGCTGAAGTCCATATCCACTGAATGTGACCTATACAAAAAATCACGGAAAAATCCCAATAATAATACCTCAGAAACTGAATACAAACTGAATGCATGATCTTTCGAGAAGTTTTTTGGCAGATCGAAAGCAACAAGTATGTCTAAATGGTATGATCAGTGAAGCGAAAACTGTCACTTTTGGTGTTCCTCAAGGCACGGTTGTAGGCCCGCTATTATTCACAATATATATAAACAGCCTTCTACATATCGAATCAGTGGGGACAGTTCTCAGTTTCGCTGATGATACAGTGTTATTTCTTACTGCAGAAAATACGTGAAATACAAGGCAGAAACCGACTTCCAGACAATCAAGAAATGGTTTCAAACTCACTCTGAACGTTAGCAAAACAGATTATTTTTCGTATACGTCCTATAATGATGATCTACTACAGTTTGAAAGTCTGAATTTTGATGGAAATACAACAATTCCTAGAGCAGAGTTCGTGAAATATCAGAGTATTATTATAGATGAACACTTGCGTTGGGAAAATTAGAGGTCTCATTGGTAGACTCAGATATTTGACAAACTTTTCAGATAAACATCATCTCTCATATGGTATCCTGGGGTGAGGGGGAATACTCGATTGTCATTTGGAGAGAATTCGAATTCAACAAAAATGGGTAATGAGAATCATTCACAACAAAAAACTCACTTCCAGTGAGGAACTTTTTCAAGGGAGTGAAGTTTTAGATATAAGACAATTATACTGCCAGAAAATGCCAAAAAATTTGGAATTGTTTAACAACATACAGCCATACACACGTGAAAAAAAGACCACTGCCGAATTACCTGAATGTGAAGAGAATATTGGACAAGGAAGTTTATTCTTTCTGGGTCCAAAATTATATAATCACCTACCTTTACAGTTGGGATCAATGATGAACATCAACTCGTTCGAACATAAATTGAAAATATGGATCCTAGACACAGAGAGAGTATTTTTCGATGACTTAGTGAACAATAAAATACTCTAAAAACGAAGAAATGTCGCATCTTGTCAGTACTGAGTCGAAAATGTATGATATATTCCAACTGTGATGAATATATCCCGGAACATATTATATTGTCATCGATAAGTTTTGTGTCTACATATATAATGTTATTATGAATCAACTCAATTCATAATCCAAATGAATCGATTTGAACTCTCATGTACAATCAAACACTTGCTTCTATGAGTATTCATGTGCATTCATTCAATATTTTCATTCGATGAGATGTAATTCAAATTAATATAAGAGATCATTATTATCATTAGCATTATTATCATATCAAACATCATTATTTTCATTATTATCATAATAATCATTCATATGTGATCCAGTGTTATGGTTGTGGGAATGTTTCTCTACTCATATTTTTGATTCGTCCGGTCTCTGAATGCAAGCTATGAAGCGTTAGTGCATCGTACGTAATAATCGAGTTACCTGCTGGCTGTTGATTCGCATGTGTGCGCTCTAGGCGTGACAGAATGGGAATTCCCGTGATTGCCGTCGCTGGAATTAGCGTCACGGCATACGGACGCATAATGTGTATTGCGTATATCAAGATTTTCCTTTGAATGGAAATAACAACGGAAGAACCATCTCGATGACCAGATGGACCTTGAACTCATAATAGATAGGCTATATATAATTGTTCGTGAAACAATGTATGGGCGCATATTTTGTCACAGATAATCATTGCCATAACACTCGATACTCTCGCTCATTATCTTCCAGTCCAACTTTGATCATCAGTAGTTCAAGAGATGAGAATGTGTTTCTCAATTGTTATTCCTTTTGTGCATTCCTTGAACTCAATCGACAGTTTTGTTAAGTCTGATTAGACCATCTTGAGTACCAAGGGAAAGTCAGAAGGACAGGAATGTGAAAACCAGAAGGCTCCATCTCCAATAATAACCGAGAAACCTCAACCAAAATGAGATGCACTGTACAACCAATATTACTCTTCTCGAAGGGTTACAGTGAAAATGAGGTGGAAAATCGCAAGGCCAGTTCCAATTGTGTAAACTTATATGTTGTGTGCGACTAACGCCAGCACAGCAACTGAACAATGAACTAATATTGTCAGATTCTGAATTATTAATTTCTGTTGGGTCATATGATGGCGGTATTCGAAAGAATTGACTATAATCAATTCGACATCACTGAAATATTTCGAAGGGAGTAAATATCAAGAGTCGAAGGCCACACGTAGAGTGGGAATTCTAGCCTCAAGGCTGAGTCGACCAGGAAATTTGTGCGAGCGAAGCTAATCATGAAATGAATGAGGCTAGTGAGAAAATGAATATCGAAGGTGGAGGTCAGAAATAGGTACTGAAGAAAGATTTTTCTTCCAATTGTTTCAACTTCAACTTCAAAACTGGTGGGAGATATTCCGAATATGATTATCAAATCCTTGCCGAGTTTGAGGGTCGATTGCATAAAGCCTCCCGTTAACTCAACGTGAAATTATCTCCAAACTCATCAGCTGAGGCATGCATTGCCATGGGAATGAACGAATTAAATATTTGATCGTCTGTCGAATGTTATATACAACCGGTCATCAATTTCATATCCATAGAACTCTAGAAACTATGGTTCATCTGAAAATACTTCGTCAACCTTATACACGCAATACAAATTCTAAACGAAGAAATTTCGGGAAACTCTATTCCCGTTTACATTTTTTCCAGACTCCATTCAGAAACAGAAAGAATAATTTCATACTTCTATTAGAACTTCATATGACTCAACCTTCGAAATCGAAAGCTTTCATTCTCCCAAATACGATGGAGTATCAACTTGTCTGAAGAATCATTGAGATTCTTCCTCAAAAACAAATTTGCATCATTTGGTTCACGCCGAGAATATTTTCCCCTATCGGTTTTGATGAGACGATAGGAAGATATCTTCTAGAAGTCTTCGAATTGGGTCAGTACATAATAGGAACGGAATCGCAGTTTTCCGCTTCCTCTTGTGTATCTTTTAGTGTTTCCAAGACCCTCATGAATCAAGTGATCACTCTAAAATTCGGAGAATACGCTCCTGAGTGCCCATTCCTAGAAGATGAGAATGTCGAACGACTATATCGAAGAAGATTATAGATTTTTGGTGCAAGTCGAACAGTGTATGTCTTTGACGAGATATTTCGGCATTCCCAAAATCCCATAGATGACCTCTAGAACAATACGCCTCCTCGTAGTGGAGCAATTAACGTTGCTCCCTATTCCAGTGGAGAATGCACAACGGCATTTCTCACTGCCGACCATAATTTGGACCGGCCAAAGTGCAATATTGTGTAAAACGGTCCCGAAAGAGCGGGAGCATATATGCAACTTCGCGCATAAATGTCGGTATCATTGTTGAACAAATTAAACGAGATTGGGTCTTTCAGGAAACATTAGCAAGCGAACAAGCACCAAACAAATGGGAACACTCCAGCTCAGCTGAACTTGATTCTTCACTGGACCAGTGGGAAATCACTGATTTACATTACTCGCTATATTATCAGAATGAATGAATAATCATTCCAGTTCAGGATGAGTTATCGGGATCTTCATTATGTGTGGAATATTTGAATGGAAGCCGAGTTCATCTTCACATGTTCTGTAGACTTCCAAAGACTTACCAATGAATCAAGCACCAACATTGGCCTTGACGAAACCTGCATGTTGTCAAATGATATTCCCAGGAGATTCAACCGTACATGATTTGAACTTGTTGGATTCCAACTGAACTGACGATACCGACAAGAAGGCTGAGACATTCATAACCAGCTATTATTTGTAACAACTGATAGAAGACCTTACCTGCTTCCCAGATTCCAATCGATCAAACATCATTTAACATTTCAATAAATCATGATACTATTTTCAGAAACAACTTTCGAACGTACGACACCTATATTGTCAGTTTCGAGCCCTTCGGAAGGAATAAAAGTCGACTTCGATGAATCTTGGATGAAATTCACAAAAACAACTTTTTTTGCAAGATGATGCATACATATTCCTTCGGTTTAGCGGATCATGAATTGAAATGATTCGATAATTTGATTTCTTCCCATTCATTTTCAATGACGACGTCTATGGTGTGACATGCAGTGCCATCTTGAAGCGTTCATACGAATATATTAGCACATGATTCCAATGGAATATGGTTTCCACAGAATACGGTTCCTATAGAATGCGGTTCCTATAGGATACAATTCCTATATAATACTGTTTCTACAAAATACGGTTCACACATAATACGATTTCTAAGAAAGTCGGTTCCTACAGGAAACGGTTCCTACAGAATACGCTTCCTGCAAGATTCCTTCCCTACAAATACGGTTCCTACAGAATATCGTTCCTACGAAATACGGTTCCGATGAATTACGTTTCCACGCAATATATAAATGGACCCAAAAAATCAACTCAATCAAGATTATCATCAGGGTTCTTTACTGATCAATTTCATTTACATCAATCAACAATCAATCAAGTTTGATACAAAATCGACAGACAATAATGTTACAAGTTTCGACTGACACGTGTGTGACCTGTTCAAGTTCCATACGAATCATCTCATGTAACATAGTTTCACCAGAAACTGAGAAAAATATCAACATCAAAGACTTTCTTCGGCTTTGTATATATCGATAGAAGCCATTTGGTAGCCTGAAGTCCATTTTTAATTCGCTGACATGTACTCGAGAGCATAAAGGCAAGGTATTTGTCCATTTTCATGAAATCCTTCCAATTCCATGTAGGATGAAGCTTCGCTTTCCACTTTTTCTGCCCCTCGAGGCCATAACAGATTCGCATTGAATATTGGACGAATAGCGTATGCAAAAGAGTTGCGAGAGCGCAAATTGAATAAGCATCATTGAAAAAATCATGGCGCTGAAAGAAATTAATGCTGCTGATGTAAACAGGCCCATCGCAGAATATCGAAATGAGCGTTGTTTTGCCCCCGGTCTAGATTTGAGAGGGAGCGAGCATACTTTCGATCTCAAATAATACAGTCCCGTGAAAAAATATCGAAAAGCAAATCATCCATAATGAACATGATATATAGTAGCGAATCAGTCTACAGTACCATTTGAATTATTTATTTATTTATTTATTTTTTATTTATTTATCATACACCACTCAACAGAAACCTTTTACAGAGTGGGAGTAATCACAAATACAAGAGAATATACAGGATGGGTATACACTACTGAAATTGACAATATGATGTTATAGAGTCATGACGCAATTCAGTTAAGGCAGATTTTACGTATAGTGTTCACATTCGTATTGAAAAAATCAAGCTGGTCACTGAATTTGTTGCATGTATTAGACATTCTATATATTGGTGAATTCAGTAACACATTAGTTCGGGGGGTTGGCAGATAGAATAAATCTGTTCTGCGGGTAGTCAGCCGAGGAATGAATATGCTGAAGTTTTCAAGGAGGACACAATCATTAATCATATTATTCATCAATTTATATGTGAAAATAACAGCAGAACACTCTCGGCGGACATCCAGACTACTGACCCTGTGCCTGTGGAGTAAAGTTTCGTGCGGGGTGCCCATTGTGGGATATACGCCATCACATTTGAACGAGAGGTACTTCAAGAAGCGCCTTTGCACAGATTCTAGTAGGTCAATGTGCACCAGGTATAGTGGCGACCAGACTATGGAAGCATATTCTAATTTAGACCGAGTGTATGCATAATAGAGAGTTTTTAACGTTGAAACTTTCTGAAAATCTCTACTATTTCGAATCAGAAAACCATAGAGTCGATTCGCTGCAGATACCATATTTTCTATATGAGGGGTGAAAGTAAGTTTGCGGTCGAAAGTTACTCCTAGGTCAATCAGCACAGTAGGTCTATTCAGAGTCGTATTGTCGATCGAATATGGATATGATGTGGGTAAAGATTTCAAGGTGAAAGACATAACATTGCACTTATCAGGATTAAGGGGTAGCTTGTTTTCATGGCACCATTGCACTACATTTTCTAAACTATTCGATAATCGAATGCAGTCTTGAATGTTGGTTATCTCACAAAATAATTTCATATCGTCAGCATACAAGAGATACTCAACTTCAATAATGTCTGTTATATCATTTATAAATATGTTGAATAACAGGGGTCCCAAATTGCTGCCTTGAGGAACACCAGAGGAGGCTGAGTATTCCACCGACTTAAAGCCAGCAAAGGCAACATATTGTCTTCTGTTAATTAAGTACGAGTTGAATAATGAGATCAAAGAGTTAGAGAGACCAAATGAGGCAAGCTTATTTAGGAGCAAACAGTGATCAAGTTTGTCAAAGGCCTTAGAGAAGTCGGTGTATATAATATCAGTTTGATTTTGCCTATCTATAGTTCCCGCAATGAATTGTGTAACATTCACGAGATTCGAGACAGTAGAGCGTCCCTACATGAAGCCATGTTGTCTTGGAGAAATTAGGTTACTCAGATGGTTGTACAGACTATTGTAGAATTATGAAAAAGAGAGGACCAGTAGTATCAACTGCTGCTACTGTTACATTTCTTAATGCAGTGATTCATTGTGTCTTCATATCGAATTGAGTTCTATAGTGAATTCTGTTGGAATTCCAATCACCTGGCGTTTTCAAGTTATCAAAAGGTTAGGAATATGTGGAAAAATATTCGATTATTGGATGGAACCTCAAAGAAGAGAAGGAGGTGATACAGTGCGGTGAGGTAATGCAGACCACCGCAAAATACATTTTCCAATATGTCGTCGAACAAAATATGATTATTATTCATGGTGAAGCGTTTTGAATGGAATGCACTGTAGAAAATCGTCAGAAGAGTTCGAGACTGAGATAACCCAAGCTGATGGTTCCCAAGAAATGACCTCTCCTTGCAATATACCCAGTAATAGAAGATTTTTTTCAAGAAATGAAATTGACTTATTGGTTATCCTCTGAGACGAATATCATTCAATGAAATACTGACCTACGAAGATATTTGCCAGAAGTGGAGTGGTGGCAAATCGATTCGGAAAGAAACATAAAACAACGTCTGTAGACCCAATGGGGAAATCATCATTCGTGAAAAAAAAAAAAATTGGAACTCAGTACAATTTCATTTGAACTTGTAGACCTCCATGTACGTTTTCCAGCTCATTTCTTCATGTATACGCCAGGTGTACATTCTCGACGGATTTGAGGAATTTTCATCACCTTGTACTGTTGATAATCATATCAGCTGCGGAGAGAGAGAGAGAGGAGTAGCTCTTCCTACGTGATGTCATGATTGGATGAAAGGTTGTTGCAGCACATTTTTTTTTCAAATACTGTCTGTAAGTTTTTCCAGTGGGTGGTACATTCATTTCTCAGCTTATTGTGGGCTTTTCTCTCCTCGTTTCTGAAAAATAGAGTAGAAGTTATAGAAAATTATTTCAATATATTTGTAGTGAGGACAGATTTTGTGATCTGCCCCAAAATGTCACGCTTTCAGTGGATTCTACATACGTCTCAACCAAGAATGGTGAAAACTATCAGAACTTTGGACGAACCCCCGACGTCCTCCTCCGTTATTGTCCTCCGAAACACGAGAGGACATCTATGTCGAGACCATTTGGTGATAATTTCGTAGCTGATTTTCACGTTGGCCAACAAGCAAGTGCTTCTGAATGACCTACAGAATAGATTTCCACCTTCAATCATAATAGTTATATAAGCAACGGCTTAAAAACCATTACTTCCAACCAGCCACCTGCTCCTCCAATATTGGTTTCGCATGCATGTATAAAGAAGAATATGCGAAGGCAATGTGCATTGCCATAATTTTGTAGGGAGAGCAGATCTAGATGACAAATATTAGATGCCTTCAAAGAGTATTCCAGTGGCAAAGCCGGTTTCAGAACCTTATGAAATTCAGGGTCCTTCTGTACCCGAGTGCGACCAAAAGAGTCCTTACTAACCAAAGTTTTTCTGAAAACCATTCCGTCATAATTATATCATCCCAAATATGGAACACAAATATTGGAGGTCAGAAGTAGATATTTATTGAAAGAATCGCGAAGATTCCAAGACATGGAAAGAATTGAGATCAATTCATACCAGAAATCAATTTCCATATCTTTTGGTTCCATGAGTGGAACAGAAACATTGGCGTCATTTCATGCTTGAACAAACTGAATAGATTCACTTCATTTCCATTCGCTTCATTTCAACTCGTATCATCGGTATTTTCTTCGATATACAAATGATGTTCAAATGATGTTCAAGTGGTGATCTCAACGGCCATCAAGTCTGCAACCTGCTTCAAAAAACCGAATGTTATTTCGCCACTGCTCATACTTCCTGAGTAGTTGGAAAATCTGAAATATTTTCAATATCAAAGATAGTTTTTGCGGAGATCTAAAGTGTTCTGTAGAATTTTATCGGATGACTCCTTGTTACCCCCTCATTGCCTCATCACCCCAGAAAACATAAGATGAAATCGACTACTAGATTCATTGAAATGTGAAAATGCTATTCACCTTTATGAAAGGTTTTCAGATAATATAATGACATCATCCAGCGAACTACTCATACAATATGATGACCATGATGAATTGTCAACTGCATTCCAGATTTTAACTAATTCCATTCGCCGAAAAAATCACCAGGAGAAATAGTATTAAAGGTTGATAACTTGTAGGAAATGAATAACTACTCTGATGTCATTTCATAGTGCTCCGTCGATAAAGAAATGATGAGCCATATTGAACAGATCACACTGAAATATTCCATAAAGCTCGAGGTAGATTACGATGACATCTCTCTTCACGGAAATAGTTATCCAGAAGTCTGTTTATCTAGTCATCCGGTTTCTGCTTGCCGGAATATTCCATAAAATTTTATAGATGAACGAGCGTACATATAAGTGAGACACATCTGTTCGAGAGGAACAGTTGTTCCTTCTAAACGAATTCGATTTAATGATGGTATTGTTAAATTTATAGCGAGTCCCATATAAAATTCTTCCATATATTTCTTGCGCGTAAAAAGTTTTGTAGGTGATCGCAGGCCCTTAGGAGGTGTTCTGAAGAAACTGTCTTCTTACGTTGGAAAAGCACTTTAATGGAAGTGCAGGATGGTTCTCTCACTTGATGAGTCGAACAAATTCTCCACTTAATAAATAAGTAATCGTCTAAGAGATGAACACGGATACTGAAGTCTAACTAAGTACTCATCTCCTACGATTATTGAAAGGAATGATAAAGAATTCTCTTCAGATGAAGATTGGAGTTATGTCACACTTGAACGCGTCAGGGTGGAATCATAGATTGGGTCGATTGTAAAATAATGGTCCCTATTATAATCATTCTAGCTATGAAGTATTCGAGTGTACCACTTGAATTTGGATTCAACCTGAATCTAATATCTATAATTCCCAGGTTCGCATTATTCACACCAATTTGAAAAACTTTGACGAGTCTTCTGGGAAGTTTCATATTTTGGGTTGTACCAGTCTTTTCAGAAGTGATTGAATTGTCGACTTCAGCTGCCACAATTCAATGGTGTACAGATAGCCAGAGTTGATACAACAAAGCAGTACGTCGAAATCATTGTTATTTACATATTATTATTATTATTTATAACAACTTTGCAAATAGATTCCGTGGATGAACAGAAGAATATGGTGAAAGCGCACTACAATTTTCACAATTTGGCGAATCGTCTCTCACTCGATGTAACTCTGATGATAATTATTCCAGTCGTTTGTCCCGAAATTTCAAAGTTTCGCCAAAATATTCAAATTGGAGCAGAACAAACAGCAACTCCTCTCATTTCCTGGATTGTTTTTATTTCATTTCGCGAGAGCCGAACAGATATGGCACAATTCAAGCTAGGGAGAATTTGTGACAGAGAGAAAAGACGAGCGAGAAAGCAAAAGGACGGATTTCTGTTACGACCAACTTACGGAAAGTAGCAAGAGTTGTCGTTGCTCGTTTTCGACACGTCGACACACAAAATTACAGATCATCCTCGGGAGAGAACTCAATTTATTTTCCAAATGAAGCTTATTCAAACAAGTACATTGCCGCAAACATTGCATTACGAGAAATCTTACAACAGTGGCGTCTCTACTATACGGCAATGAGTTTTACGAGTTGAAAGGCATCCGATGGAGAATCGTTTGTACGACTTCCATTGAAAATCAGGTTTTTACTTCGAAGATAGTTAATTCCAATATGTATTTCAAACAGTGCGCGTCAGAATCACTTTCAAAACTTGTTGAAATTACCTTTCTTTTTTTTGGCAATTCGCTGAAAAGAACCGTTCCCTCCCGAAACTTGTCTGTCTACTAATCTACTAGTCCACTATTTTCCACTAGCAGTCATTCAATTCATATTGAAACTGCCTAAAGCGCACCTAATGAATAGAGGCATAAGGTCATATATCCAGTATTGAATGTAAATTCTCCATCAATGATCCACATTCTATAGTTTTTCTTATATTCATGACAATTCGATGTCGATGGTGTCTGCCCGCCTGTAAAAAATCAAGTTTGGCACCCACGTGCCTTGCGGTCTCGTATTGAATGTGTATATTTGGACATTAATGTCATTGTCATATTTCCTGTGAATAATGATTCATCACTCATTATTGACAGGAGCCTCTCCCTTCCCTGTTAATTCGACGTCATCATCATCATTATTCATCCTTTGAGAACACGAAATGGAAACTTCCTTCCACAAGAAAACTACAATCTTCAGCATAAACTTGGGAGCTGGAGTCCAAAAATGTGAACTTCACTTAAGGAAAGATCGAATCTGCACAGAGAGAGTCAAATTTTTGTGGAGAAGATCTCGCAGGAAGCATGGATATTGACGACTTCATAGACGAGTTCTATCTCCCTAGTTCTTGTGTCTTCATGTAATGAAGTTATAACGACTATTATTCCTATCCACTCTGTGAACTGTTTCCTGATAATCAACTCGAATTGTAGAATCTGATACTAAAAGTAGAGAAACCACAACAGAAAATCAACATCATTTTCTGGTAAGATTCATTTGCAATTTCAGTTGAAGACATCATCTTCACCAGAAAATAATTATTAACCATCACTCTACATATAGTTACGCCAATGTTTCTAACCGTCGGCTGTGTCAATAAGATATTCGCATAGTCGAATGATGAGCGAGATCATTTGTCAGTTCCGAAGTAAATTTGCTGCCATGTGGGACAAAAACTTCTCCTAGATCCAGTTCGTTGCGTGAATAATGTGTTGAACCTACAATAGGGTATGTAGGAAAAAGTAGCAGACATGTTTCAGATTCATGGATACATAACACACAAGTGTAGTATATATAAACAAATGACAAATACTACCTCTGATGGGGAATTGCGATGAGGACCTGTACAATTCCATCCTCAATTTCCTGTACATGATTCTTCATGAATGCCTTTTCCCTGTTACTTGGTATCAGAGTGTGAACAGAGTGTTACCATTGGAGATATATGAATTTATTCACGAATGAAACATCAATCGGTTTTGTGGAACGAATATGAAAAAAGAGTGCAGAAAAGTTCCATACATATACAACGACTGGCCCATTCATCTGTCAGCGTATGCGTAAAAAAGTCGGCTGAATCCCGTTATCGCTGTTTTCTAAAGCGAGCTCAGAAATCATAACTGTCGATGAGTAGCAAGTTGAGAGAGGTCATCATTCCTAAGATCCTAACCATATATTGTGATTATCTTAGTATATCAGAAGAATAGATTAAAACAGAGTCGATTGTTCCGTTACTATCAACTTCATTGAAAATGACAGAGACATAAATCCGACGTATTTTATTTCCCCCAGCGACATTAACGTTAACATGAACGAACGGAATTAGGGTTGTAGCTTCATTGGATCGGACAAATCCAATTAAACTTAAGAATGTGCAAGAATTAGTTCGTCGACCGCATTCCTCGACCTGGAAAGGTCACCAGCGAAACTGTTAGTCACGTACGAGGGTCCGAAACGTTTCAGAAACACCTAAAACGGAATTTAATTTGATCCGAAATTTATATCGTCGCATTCATACGGTATAAATCCATGGCTTTGGATATTCCTGCCCGCTCCATGACCACTCGAGGCCCAAGTGTGTGTCACTGACCGAACGCGCGGCATAAACAGCTTGACGACGGACAGGGGTTGATACAAATGGGGGTGAGAGGAGGTGGCAGCCTACCCCCGAGCTGGACAATCGTCCCATGGCACGACTATAATAATAATATCACGCCACTACGTGGGCAGGCAGGTAGGAATCGCTCACAGTGGCGGCGTAGTAATAATTATAATAAATGTCATTCTCTACGACTATTGGAAACTGTATCTATTCGTGAAAATACTTCGATGAGGTTATGTCTCATTCAGTCTATGCACGTCTTACTCGTTACATCAGTCATTTCATCTCCTCAACCACAAACACATTTATAATGGGAAATTTGATCGAAAATAAGTAAAGAAACAATGGGAAAGTGCGACATTTCTTGCTCCAAGAAGTGTATGCATTATGATTTGGATGAATACTCCATGACAACCTCACAGCACACTCCCAATTATACCAAAAACTATTTCAACGTGCCGAGTTGTTGTTGTATACTTTTTGTATCGTGTTGCTGTGTCGTTATTTGTGTATCTAACTTTTAGGCAGAGTTACATATGACATTATGATGAGATTACATGTACATCTGTTGACGAATCAAGGTCATCATTCAGTCTCAGGGGATATTGAAGATAATACTTGATGATCAATCGCAAACCAGGAATTTCCAGGATTCACGGGCTGAGACCAATGATATGATGCAAATTCCAAACTTAGGCTCTCTCTCTCCTGACGTGATGCAGTTTTTCAACTGTCACTATTCGCGTCAAAAATGTTTCCTAATGGAATACAGTTGAGTTGAAATACATCTCACCAACATTGCTCCTCTCAATCATTCAAAAAATTTATGCAATATGCCATCCAGGATGATAAAAATGAGTTGTCGTGCGATAGTCTGGAGAAGAACACAAAAATGGCTCGAATTTTGCACAAAAAAATTCCATAGGAATAGTTGATGATTCAAAAAATCGATGTACAGTTTTTTATATAAGACAATATGTATGTAGCTCTCTATTTTGTGCTGCTGAAGAGCAATCCACATTATACCTCCAACAGATGGCTCAACTGTCTATTCTGAGCTGCTGAAGATCACTTTCGATTGATATCAATGAATGACGTTGCTGGCCAGGGCTATCAACATGTCACTCACAAATTCATCCACAAATTGACGTCACCGTGAATATGAACAACTATTCCATTGTTTTGTTGACCTCATTGAAGCTCTCCACTATTGATTTGTTGACAGCCCTCTTCATTTATATAATTCAAAATTCTTGACGTAGCTCATAGATGACCATTGATATTCCCCGATGCTCATATGACACTTTCCAAGGAGATGTTGGATTGGAAGCCAAGATTTATAATCATGTTCACTGTCCAAGATTTGTGGAATGTTCAGTTTTCTCATTGAGTTTCATAGGATGGTCTATTCTGCCTCCAACTTCCAAAAAATATCTGCAAGAACAGCAGAAAGTTGGAATAATCAATCTGCTAGAATCCGAAATTCTTTTCTCCTTTCTTGGGTAACCCGAAATTATCTCATAACTGTCAGCCTCAGATTCTCTTTGATCCTGATAAAAGAAAGGAAGACCAAACCGAAGATCTTTCCAAAGACCAGAGACAGCATGTCTAGACTAACACCGGAATCCGTCTTTCCCTAATATTTCCAGAGTACCGAATTGGAAGATGATTTGCACTTCTCGTCAGTGAACAAACTTTTTTTATGTACGGTCGCATTAACGAATAAATCTGAGACCTGTTGAATCCTAATATGCGAGATCTCAATGTTACTCTTCAGTTTATGGAGTAGTAATTCCAACAGTTTGTAGCCATACGCTAGTAGAGGTAACCACTCAACAGGATCACAATGTGATAACATGAATGGGTGGACGGTGTCATGTACGACGAAATCTCGTCTACCAAAACGGATCGCAAATTCACCACTACACCGTCCATTCACATTTTCTATTCATGAAGGGTGATTTATGTTGGAATTGATTATAAACTATTTTGCCTCACATACACGACTATAACAAATGGTGTATGCAACCAATTTATTTGCATACTAGGTGCAATTTCATAATAATGGTGTGTGTAAGCGAAGGGAAATTCACGAGAGGGGTATCATGCACAGCTCACTCATTTTTGCATTCTGCTTCCAGACTACGAACCACCTACACTGTCAATAATTCATTCATAGTAATGAGTTCTGCAGGTCTGCCTATGTGGTTCCATGATTCACGATTGTATTGGTTGTTTCCTTTCTGGTCATTCAAAGTTTAAGGCTACATTTTTTGTGGATGAGAAGATCGGTTTTTTTCGTGATTCCTGTTGACGTGGTCCTCCAAAAATCTTTCCTATCGAGTAAATCATATCATCAGTCAAGTGGCCTTCATGATTTTCCTCTTTTTTCACTTTTCTCAATACTTGATACGTGGAAATGCACCTCGTCACTTGGAAATCTCGTTGTGGCAACACAATTATTTTGTGTCTCGATGAATATAGTGCTCCATGATATTTGGCTTGTTACCATGACAGATGACGCATTTGCAAAAAGAAGAGGATCTTTTTTCCTTTCTTTCTTTTGCGCTACCAAATATCTCCGACTGAAGAGACTACTAGTAGATTGATATGATATACCACTGTCGCCACCATGGACAAGTCAATTATCAGTCGAAATACATATAATTACACATGAGTCACGTTCCCTTTTCCATCTCTTGAGTACGTCGAAGACAAAACTATAATGCTCGTGCCAGGGAAATATATCTCGAAATTGGAGTTCGAAAGCATCAGGAGACACTAGGCAGAGATTTTCTCATCTCTTGACAACACGAAGTTCCATATTCATTTCCTTCGACATAAAGTGGCCCGTCTTGTGCGTTACGAAGATGTGATGAAGATGAAGGAAAAATTAGAATATACACGTGACACGTGGTAATATATCTATGTAGATGAATGGTTCGCCAACTGCTGACCTACTGCGTTCTAGACGTGGCATTTAGGAAAGTGATGGAAATAATATCAATTGTAAGCGATTTCATTCTCATATAAGAATGCATGTATCTTGGGTACATAACCTAGGTACCTATGTCAGGACGAAAGGAAGAAGCATATGGAAGTATTAGGAATATGAACATAATGGAAGAACTGGCTGCAATCAGTATTGATTCGACATGGGTTCGACATACAGCTCAAGATATTAAAGAGGAAACGACAAATATATATTGCATTTCTTGTTTGTTCGACCTATTTTAGATCAACATATCACATAGTTGAAACGAACCTACTATCATTAGATATCGATCTATTATCGCAGATATATCTAAGCTTGCAGTAGGCCAGTAACTCAACATGACGAAACAAATCCGTCAACTCTACCAACGACCCCTTCGCGCTAATGAAATAGCTACCCATTATAAAATATCACCGTATTAATAACGCGACTCGTGCTCTCTCTCATTTTCTTTCTCTCTCTTTCTCTCTCTCTCTCTCTCTCTCTCTCTCTTTTTCTCTCTCTCTCTCTCTTTCTCTCTCAGCAATAGCATTCACAACTTCTGAATGACAAATTTCGAAGCCCGGCCATTATCAAATGAACCGTTCTCTGTACGCGCGTGTATACGTTCTGCAGAGCCAGCTCCGAAAAGTTTTAATGAAAGAGACGGAAGCCTATTACGGGCTGAAACGGTGAAAAGCCCCCATGAATTATGCAGAACGCATTCGCGCTCTTCGCACACACTCACACATTCATACACATCCATTAATTGAGCGTGAATGAAGCCGGGGAAAGGGTGATGGTGGTGTCGCTGGTGGTATTCTGCGCCTTCTGGAGCCTGGCCTTGCCAGAGAAAGGCCTCATTTGTTGTATCCGCTGGAGATCGTATCAATGCAAATCCGGTTGATTGCCGCAACTCGTCAAGCACAAATCGTAATCTTCAGACGAGATATCCAGATCCAGCGATCACTAAAAGTCTCTAAATTCGAACAGTAATGCGAACAGTCGTTCTGATGTAGGTTACTCCTGACGAACTGCAGATTGAGGCTAGCTGAAGTATCTCATGTACAGATAGAAGCGACGCAACTTGCCGACTTGTGTCTAGTCAGTTTCCAATTATATATTAGAGTGAACAAAGAACGAGATGAACAATGCAACTCGAGTTTCTAGATTATAGCCAGAAGCTGACCAAAGTTTGCACACCTGGCGAAGTGTTCCGAGATAAGCCTGGCCTTTTTGAAGGAATGCTTCAATTGGTATATCCACCAAAGATCAAATGAATGCAAATCCAGTTGATTGCTTCAACTCGTCAAGCAGATCCACCAGTGTAAGTATCTCCGTATCTCTACAGACAATCATCCAGCAATCACTATAAACCTCTAAATCCGATGCCCGGGAAATGCAAACAGTCTTTTGGATGTAGGTCACTCCTGACAAACTGCAGATTGAGGTTAGCCGAAGTACCTCATGTACAGATAGAAGCAACGCATTTTGGCGACTTGTCTCTAGTCAGTTTTCAATTAATAATCAGAGTAAACAAAGCGTACAGACAGGAAGATTGATGCAATTCAAGTTTCTGGATTGTAGCCAGAAGTTGACACAAAGTGTGCACACTTAGTGAACTGTTTCGAAATGAGCCCGACCTCGCCAGATAAATGCTTCATATTTCATATCTACCAAAGATAGTGTCGATGCGAATCCGGTTCATTGCTGCAAATCGTCAACCACGATCAAGCAAAAATCCGTAACTCGTCAGACAATCATTCAGCGATCACTAAGAATCTGTGAATTTGATTCCCGAGAAATGAGAACCGTCATTTCGATGTAGGTCACTCCTGGCAGACTGTAGATTGTGGTTAGCTGAATTGATGTACAGATAAAAGCAACGCAACGCGACGACTCGTAGGTAGTCCGTTTCTAATACATAATAAGAGAAACAATGTGTACAGACAGGATCAACAATTCAACTCGAGTTCCTAGATTGTAACCAGAAGCTGACACAAAGTGTCCACACTCACTGTTTTGAGTGGCACGAAGACGACGATTTATGATTGCTTTAATCCGAATGTTGACATAAACTGTCCGCACAACTGAAACAGTCAGTATGGGTAGGCACTCCTTTCATGGGTTTCATGGTTCTTCGACATTCCCGCCTGGAGAGTGGGACGCTAGAAATCGTATCGATCTACGACAGACACAACCAGAAAATGTCGGTAACAAACAGCAAATGTTGGTGTCGATGGTGGCTTTTTGCGGCCTCTGGAGCTCAGCCTCGCCAGGAAAATGGCAAGTTTGTTATATAATAGCCGGAGATTGTATCAAGCTCAAATCAGAATTGACACTCGCCAGTGGAGCAAATATCAGTATCCGTCTTGAGATAATAATTCAGCGAGAACTATAAATCGCTGGGATCTATGCCGGGGAATTACGAATAGTCATTTTGATTCAGGTTGCAGGATAGGAGTGACTGACTGGAAACTGTGGTTAGATAACGAGTACGAAATTATTGCTTATACCCGAAGCAGAGTTCGGAATGAACATTTCCACGAGGTGATGGAGAGTATCGGATTTAGTATCATGAATATATAATACCAGTGTCGGTTCCTCGAAAGATGCAACGGAGAATGAGCCTCTTCAAGAATTCACAAGTATATAATGGATTGATATTCTAAGTGGATCATACACCGAATTGTATATCCTGATATTCAGTGATTTTGTTCTATTTCATTCCTTCATTTGACTTCGAATTTGTCACCTCACAACTAAATACAAATAGAATAGAATACAACAAATGAGCCACGTGTGATCGGTTGGCCAGCCTCACACACACAGTGAGTAACGCTTTCAATAACATATATCAAAAGTAAGACAAGTTCCACGATATCCTCGAAACTATCAATAGTCATATGAATGTCTATATCTACTTTAGAAAGAACGCATATCCACTGAATAAATAACGCATCCTTCCATAGGAACACCAAGACTAATTCTACTCAGGAGTCAGAGGAAATTGTAGGTTGAACAACAAGGATTGGTTTCTTGGATTCAATTATCGAATGGAACATGGAGAGTGTCCGGCGGTATTACTGGATACCTCCTTTATTTGATCGAGTTTGGCACCAAAGCTTTCTAGAAAACTTTCGTCATATGGTTCGCGGCACCAGCTATATCGTTCACTATCAATTTCACTCGCAGAAAGATCCCTATATGTGTTGCTACACGGAATCTCATGTAATCCAGTGTCTATCAATGCTGGTGATACACAAGAATCTCTCTCAGCGCCATTATTTCTCTGCTCCACATTAACGATCTGTTGGGTATGACCTATAACCGTTGCTTTGCCGAATGATAATATACGTCATACCGTCTGATGATCTCGACCGCCAAACTATCCTCTACCAACATTCCACCGATGGCTCACACGACATTCCCCACGAACATCGATTAGTTTTCGTATCTTTCGTGTCGAAAGATGAAAAAAGTTCTGTGTCCCCATTTTGGTTCAACGAAATGTATGTGAAGTAATCAATATACACTTTCAAGAAAAAATCCAATATCATTCTTCTCTCAACATTGCACCACTGGCTAACACGAAGTTTCCTCAACATTTAATGATTCCCATCCATGTTGTCGAGAGATTGAAGAATGATATTTCCATTTCAGTTCAGTCATTCCATTCATTTCAATTGGAATTCCATCATCATATCATTATCTCTATATCTCCTGATTCCTCTACCACATGGTCAGATATTGATGATTGATGTGTTGAGGTATTGGTTATCTTATGGTTATCATTCTTATTGAAAAAAAAAAAAGATTATTTCCATTGTTTTATAAAAATACATAATTCATCGAATACAATGCAGTAATGTATGGATGTATTTTCCAGCAAGAAATCTCGAAAAGCGCTCTCCTCATGAAAGATATCGGCAGATACCAATCTGAGTTCATCCTCCCTGTCCCCTCGGTGCCAAGATTATATCAATGCAAATTGTATGGTCGCGACTTCGAACACATAATATCCAACCCGCTATGTCCGCTTGTACGCGGCACGTATCTGGAATCGGCTTAATTTCCCCAGAGGATCCCCATCATCGTAACTCTTGTCGAATTTATAATTCATAAAAGTGCATGTGCTTGCTTCTCGAGCTGATGAGTGCTCGAAATCCCGGTAACGTAATCTGCAGAGTTGACGGGATGATAGTTGAGGGATAACTAGAGGACTGGCAGTTCGTTAGGAATAATTGAAGCTGATTTCCATACCGTGGTTCGATCGCTTTCCAGCTATTTGAGGAACTTTCATCGAGGTGTGGCTATTCAAATGAGGAACAATTTCAATTCCAGTTACAAACAGGTTAGTCGATTATTCCTTTCATCATCTTCATCTTCAATATAGCATCATTTGTCAACATGGTCATGTCATGGTCTGTCATATAAATGAGCTTTCGGTTCGAACAGATTGACTGATTTCGCATTTGAATTCTAGTCTTACCAATAACCACCAACCAGTGAGAACTTTTCGAATGAACTTGCCCTGGACCATTGCAGAAAACCATTGCGTACCTCTTTCGGTCCGGATGAGTTCAACTCGGCTGATGTAGGTTAGCGATTCGTAGATATGATGAGCAGTGTGTCTGATTCCTGACTTCTGAGACTCTTTCGATGATACACGCTTGTCAGTCGCAATCGCATTTGCACTTTCAACCATTGTCAGAGGATTTTTCGCAGTAGCAGAAGTCATCACTGTCCAATTCGCATATTTTGCATGTCAAGTATGTCAGCGTTGTTCTCATTCGAATTGACAATAACATTTATTTTGTAACGAGAGGTCATCCAGCGTGATGGAGATGACCAAATTGAACCAGTGAACCAGAATTGTTACAAAATTGAAGAAACTTCATATCCATGTTGTAAATATTCCCTGTAGGATCTTCAAAAGGTCATAAATATCTTTTATATGATATTTTTGTTACTTCATCTGGAAGTGACTTGGAATGAGGATCTGAAACGGTGGCTGCAAAGCTTCACTTCCATTTCCTCTCTTCAGTAATTGTTATTGCTACTGTTGACTGCTTCTTCTGAGCCAGGTTCAGGTGAGAATCATGATTTAATATTGTGCTGGTGATTTGAAATTTGTTTTAACTGTTTTTTATCGGTCATCCAAAGTTTGATTCTTGCAAAGTTCAACAAAATCAAAATGAATATCGGATATTGATGATTTTCGAAGTGACGAGTGAGTACTGGTGACCCATTATTCAATGACTAGAATAGTGAATTCGTTCAGGCTTGCGGCGAAATGCCAGTTTCTGAATGAATGGAAATTGCTCAGCTAATTTGAAAAGTTTGCGTCGATATTTTCAACAATTGAAATTTGCTACCTAAACATGGAGATAACCCTAATGAGTCATGGCTGTCCCGTGAGTTCATGATAGAATTATCATGTAATGCCGTATGGCCACCAAGGAATAAACTAATGTTGGCTCATCTGAACATTCCTCATTTTCCTAATAGTTTTGATCTCTTGATATCTTGCATGAATATTCCCACTGTATGACGCGGTCTTCATCTTTTCGTTCAGTATTGAATTCATCTAATTCACATCAATGAGTCTTGACAGAACTTCTGGTCGCCAAAACATGGGCAAGAATTCACAGATTCATCGGCAAGCAACATGTTCATGAAGATGAACATTGTAGACACTGTTGAAATGGTTAGAAAACTGTACAGGAGACCTGCGTCTTAATTATACAAGAAATGGAACTTCTAGAAATTCAAGGTGCTTCGTTCAAATATTCAGAAAATTCCACGCCGAAAATTAAATATTTGCGTATCAAAGGCGAAAACAGAGGGGGAGCGCAAACGTAATTAACGACCATTTACGAGAAAAAAATACAACGAAGGCCAACACGAAGAAGCAAATTTCCGTTTGCTCTCTAATGAAAAAATATTCGAAATGATCCACTGACGCAGCACATTTATATACTCTCAATGGAATGAAGAATTGTTGAAATGCGAATGGAATATTTTCATTTCAACAGACATGAATCAGGTATAATGTTGTTATACTGAATTGTTAATCATAATTGTTTTTATGGGTTCTTGTGAGCACAGTATTTTTTGTCGAACCGAATTACAGCTGACTTGGGTTAGAAATGGAATGTTACTTGAAATCTCATTATTACAGTGGAAAAATTCAATGTTCATGACAATGAAGTTAACAGGAGAAATATGGGAATGGCATGAAAACGGGATATCTCCGATTGACGCCTGAATCATTTCGGAATAAAATCTGTTCGTCAGGAGGCCGTGTTCCAAAAATTCAAATTAAGTTGGGAAACAGAAATACGTCGGTGGGCAGAGATCAGATGGTTCTGAATATACCATATTTGTTGAGTTTATATGATCATAATATTTGAATCACGTTGTTTAGTCGAGGTATGAAGTGTTTCATCATTTCTCCTTCAGTCGTCTTCCTGGTATATATAGTATTTGTTACCTCTCTTTTTTCTATTATTTGCTATCATAAACGTGCTGTATGATGGAAGTGTACCGTTCCCATATTATTATCCGGCATTGCGGCCTCCAACAACGTTGTTATGTTCAAAAATGTTCCTCAGCTGAATACTAAAGCAGCCACTGACATTTGCCACAATCACGGAATCTACGATATGTTATATCGAGAAACATCGAAATATTTCGGAAAGAACAGTATTCTACTTATGCAAATAAAACGATTTCCAAACGGAATATTTCAGTGAATTTTCCTTGGGAAGTGAAAAACATGAGATATTTCATGCCTTGCTAATGGAAATCCAATCATCTTGATCATCTCGGCACATCTCGACAACTCAGTCCTCAAGGGTCAGGAAATTCGTATGGCATGTGATGAATGTAATCGAATGTTGCTCAATTCTCAAGAAGTCTTGTTATTGGATCCCTCCTCGATTGTATCCGTAGGAAGGGGATAATAAAAATGAAATTACAAGGGATTCTATCGTGTTTCCCAAGAGTTTTGCCCTGAACCCGAATTTTAGGAAAACTATTCAAGTGAATATATTCGTCGGATGTATTCAATATGAAGGTTTGTGTAAAACGAAGATCATCCGCAGGAAAAATATCACCATGTTTTTATGACATATTCAACAATCATAAAAATTCTTATATGCATTATTTTCTGAATTTCAAGCATTTTCCAATGATACACATAAATATGTCCAATTTCTTTCAATATCTTTGTGAAGTGAAAGTGTTCAATGATCCTGATTATGCTATATTGATGAACGGTATCTAATGTCATCCGTAGTGTTATAGTCGAGTCCTGTTTTTGAGTCGATGAAAGCATTCACTAACCTCATTCTTCAGCTTTTAATGGGATTTTCTCTCCTCGTTTCTCTACTCATCTTGGTGGACGTTTCGGGAACGAATCTGCTCCCGTTCTCAACACAATTGAAATATTTTTCTCTTCGTAAACTTTTTTCAATGTTTCCGATTTTGACACTGAAAAGTCACTTTGTATTATTAGAAGTAGTAGTAGTAGTATTATTTGGAATACGATTCGGCAACGCTGTAGACGCCTATGAGTTTTTCGCGTGAGGTAGCGATGTTATTTATGTACCGAAGAAAATGGAAAATTCCGGTCCCAGTTGTGCAAAGGTAACGCTCTCGGTTTTTCCGAATATATTGACGATGTACGATGAACTATATGAGAATTAAGTCTTCTCCAATGATATTGGCCAAAATAAGCCATACGAATCCGTCTACAATATTACTGATACTACTGAGAATCTGCAACGAGTGGATATGGTAAGGAATACAAATACAGAATATGGTAGGGAATTCAAATGTCAGAACTACCTTCAAACTGACCCAACTCCTTCACCCCATTCCTTTACAGTGGGAATGATAGTTCTAGGTTCTGCTCATAGTTTTTCGAGGATACTCTCATATTGTTCTATCAGTACTTTTTTTCTCGTTTATTTCACTTCTCTCACTATACACCGTGAGGAGAGGGGTGGCGTGTTGCTTAATACCTCGTCACATCTAAAAATGTGCCATTCTCTCCTCCAGATGTGAGAACAAGATCTCCTACTTACATTCCAATCGCTATATCTTTAGCGGAAATTTTCATTTCAGCGTCTGAATGCCATCATTTCCTTACCAGCTATTCTTGTCGACATCGTTTGTCATATACACATGTCAAATTATCCAATTCGAACGACAGTAAGACATGAAAATGTCAGTTTCCAGTCCATCTTAGTACGTTTGAGGCTACAATTTTGGAGGCCCATCCTGATAATGTGGTACTGTCCTGGGACTGTGATGGGATCATAAAACATCAATTATAATAGTCATATTTTGTCATGTTCATCTGGCTGTCTTTCTCTGGTATCCAGGCTCCTTTCATCACAATAAGATGTGTTTTTTTAGACCTCCTCTTGTCTAGAAAGTGTCCATTTGATATGGATACCGAGGGTTTGTGTTCGCAGGAATGTTCCAGCGTGTACGTGATGAATATTGTATATATATATAGGTCTGATTATTATACTGTATATAGTTCTGATGATTTGTTGATATTTTGTTGATTTTCGTCCCAGCTACATACATACAAGGATAATTTTATCTTGCGCTTAGAAATATAATATTCAGGCAGGAGGAGTAACTGACTGGTCGAGACTAGGAACAAATCATCACAGAGCTTTTTAAGTTCCTCCCTCAATGATATATTACACGAATATGGCGACAATCTGAAACAGGCGGTTCAAATAATCGAATGAGTTTTGTCACTGGCTTTCACTGAGATGAGCCTAATATCTGAGTTTCTAACAAAATGCCAGAATGGGGAGAATCAAACATGTTGTTTGGAATATATATTCAAGACATTCCAAACGATTTGAACGAAACTGGTTCACCCATACATGGCACGAGAGTTATCTAATGAAGAGGTCCAACAACAGAATGATATAACCAATTCTAGAATAGGTATCTACCAGGAAAGCTGAAATTCGAGTTCATATAACTGTTATGAGAACCATATTTCGTCGTCCGAAAAATCCTCATTGTGCGGCGTCTTTCCGTTTTCGTCCATCCTCTTTCATCTGCTGAAATATGAGGTCGTTTGTAAGCGCAGGGGACAGGAGACGATAAAAAATGCGATGTCAGCGTCGAGGTCGCCGTGACCGCCAGATTGGGCGACGCTCGCCGTCGGTCGAGCGTCCCGCGTTGCCAAACCTTCATCAAAACCCATAGAAGTGCAATTTCTCTGGTAATTGGGAGGAATGGTGAGTGAGCCAAAATTCGATGCAGCCATGAAGTGATTATACCCGGGAAACACCCCAAAATGGAGAATGCAGAATGCAGACCTACTCATTGCTGATAGTGAAAAAATGGAGAGCTACAATAGAAATACTGCGCATACCGTTCAGCAAATGCATTGATTCTAAATCATCTCAATCACTCTTGCTCTCGAAAGCTGTATATACCGTCACGAATAGTTTCCAATTTGTCAGTGAACCAAAGGCGACTGATGAGGCCTCTGGTGGGCTGAAAGAGATCTGTCTCGCTTATGCTCAACGAGTTGGAAATATCTTCCACCAATATCTTCCATTCTGAATCATATATTCCACAAATAGCTTGGCAACACTGTGATATGAACATAGATACTTTGACCTGAGCACGTGAATAATATGCACGGAAGCCCGAAAAGATATTTCGAAGGGTGCTGCAGGAAATGCAAAGAAGGGAAAAATGAGATTTTCGGCATTTTCGCGATAAGCAAATTGTCTGTAGAATGACTCAAACGGTGGGAGGTGGACCATTATTGAGTCACGAGAAAACCCTCTCATATAATCCGAAACCAATATTTTTTCGCAGCATGTCTAGATACCTAGAAAAATCGATTTAGTAGAACTATCGTGATGAATATCGATAATGATGGTACCCTAGTACAGTGCTCTTATTCGAAATGGAATGAGAAAGCGAATGATCCTTATACAGGGTGTCCCAATTCGAGGAATTCAAGGAACTGCAGATTTGTATACATGCTTCGTAAGACAATATACACTGTTCCATGTTTTAACTCCTCCATCATATCATAGGTCCACTATTTCATGGAAGTATAATTTTTTAAGAATCTGTCAGTCACTGTACCACATAGAATAATCATATCATACAGAGTGTTTCTTGATCCCTTGAAGCGATTCTCAGACGCATTTTCAGCAAAAAAACTCCATATTGTCCTGAACGTCTAAATGCTAAAGCTTTCAGAATTCCAATTTCCATAATAACTGTGATATGTTTGCAGATGTCTCTATGAAATTTGGTACACGTCTTCTATGTGTCAAGATGCATTTTCTGCTATGAAAAACAATTATGTTTTCCTACCATTGTTATTGATATGGGTTCCGCATTGAATATTCTTGGAGAATGAATATCACACCACTGCGTTCTTTTGGAAGAAAAATATTTCTGAAATCCTGTTTTATTTCGAAGCCAATTCGATCGATCGATTTACTTTTGTCGGTTTTTGCTGAAGAAGAAAACCAAAATCGGTCCAAGAATCAACACCTTGAATATTAACATGTCGCTAAGGATCGCCCTGTATAGACGGTTATATGTGGTTATGGCTTATTTCTCGATGTGATTTGAACTGTTCAAATTTTGAATATCCTGTGTGATATTCCTGATGAAAAGAAAACTCCCACTAAGTTTTCTGAGGATATCACACTTCCATGTAACACGTGCTATTGAATCTGACTGTGGAAATCTTCGGAAAAATAATATCTCGAGAACTATTAGGATGGAATTAATGAAATATAGCATTTTCAGTTCGAAATGAGGTAGAAACTACATTTGGTCTAACGGTACATGATCGGGAGTCGAGGATATTTTAGTTGAAATGGCCTCATCAGAGAAACCATCGCAGAAACATCAAATCCAGATAGATTTTCAAAATACGAACCCTCCACATACTTCAGATTGAAACTCGACTCCTGTGGACCAGCTTGAAAGCATTGTGTATAAGGTGTATAATCAAAGATACTAACAATGACGGTGAATTCAGAGCAAAATTTGGGAATGGCCTTCCGTGACGAGTTGATCGGGAAATTTCAGTTCACAATTATTTATTTATAACCCATCAGGAACTCTGTAAGTACATTATTTTTTTCACCATACAAGTTAGGATCTCGAAATGCCCTTTCGTGACCAATCTAATAGGGAAGTTTCAGTTTCTCATTTATAATCCAAGAACATTGTGAAGACATTATAATTAACAATTCAACTTCTGAACTTGAATTTGAGTGTAAGTATAGATGTTTTCTCAGTAGGTTTCAACACATCAGATAGTAGATGATCTTGACAGCAAATGAACACCACGCGATGAACACCATATTGGTGTTGAATCAACACCGCAGTAGCAGTGTGAAAATTGACTTCACTGTTGATAGATTCGAGGAATGAACACACTTCAATTTATAGCCATTGAATTTTTCATCGTTCATCAGTTTTTCAACACTCTTTCATATTAGATTCAACTGTATGTATATATGTATGTATGTATGTATGTATGTATGTATGTATGTATGTATGTATGTATGTATGTATGTATGTATATATGTATATGATGTCGAATTTCGTGACTGTTCGTATACAATATTCTTCGATCTTCGTGGGGAGCAGTCGTTGGGACCAATTTATTAAATTTCTTTGTTTCGTGTCGAGCTTTCGAAAATGTTTATTTTCTTTGTCAAGACTAACTACAATGAGGAATATAATGAATGAATATTCACGGATGATAATTATATTATATGTATATGTATATCTGTATGGATGTTTGTATGAATGTTCATTTGTTAATTGGTAAGGGAATCCTTGAACGCGATTTCCACCCATTTCAAAACGCCAGATTTCGTCCTATTATCCTATTCTATTCTCATAGTGATATTCCACTGGACATTTTAATTTCTATGTTGCCCATCCGAAGGCGCTGATGATGACTAAGAAATATAGATAAAAACTTGTACAAACGTGAAAACAAATGCAGCGTTAGTCGCATCGAGTATGAAACTGTCAACATGACGAAAATACAACGGGAGCAACGAAAGAAGCTTCGAGGGGTCGCCAAATGGATGTGTGGTATTATTTCAACCACATGCGGATTCAACACTCCAGACAGTAATAGGTACCAAAATTGAGTTTGCATAGGTGTTCAAACGGAGAAAAAGAGTTTTATTGAATTACCACTAATCCAGGGTACAGACTTGACACTTTTCAGTGTGTTATTTATATAGCGTGAAAGTTTACACCAGATGAATTTCATTTATTTTTTCTCTATTATTATCCAATTTCAAGTTCAAGCTTGGCCAAACTCTTCATTGTGTATTATGAATAGAAATATCCGATGCCTATAAAGCTTTTGCCACTCCACAAGATAGCCGCTAATGTTTAAGTTCATTTTCGGAGACTTGTGCTCTCACATAATAAAATTGGATGAATAGTCAAACTGGCTATACATAAAAAATATGTAAATTACATCGTGGTCAGACTGTCTACAAAAACGTTGAGTAGCTGGCTCTAGATGGTGTATTCGTGCTATTTTCAATTCGTCGCAGACGATTCTCGATCTCTGACATAATAACGGCGTTCATCCCACGCCGTGCAATCTCCATACGTACTACTCGAAGAACTCCCTAATCATCCCTAATTCTACCCCACTCGTTTGTTGGCTCCCCTTTATCAATGGTCGCTCGGCTTTCCATCAACCGGGGCAATTTTCATTAATTCATATTATTTTTATATTATGCGGGCTGCGCCCATGTGGCGACGTTGATTCCGCAGATTGCTGCGCAATGTTGCCAAATCCGTGGAAAAATATCGATTTTTCATACACATGCTAGGTGATTTGTCCGAAGAGAAACTACAGAATATGAATGGAGCAATGAATCATTCCATATACTCAGTGACTGTAACAGACCAATAACATCACACTAATCGATATCTTCGTTGCACAAGGTGGGCCAAATTCGCTGGAGTAGTTGGTGGTTTTTCTCTGAAACTATCAGTAACAGACAAAAATCGATCAAAGGAATACGCAATTGTTGAGAGTAAATTTCCGAATTGTCTTCCATCGATCTATGCCCTTCTGAATTCTTCCGAAGGTTGATTCCACCGTTTGTTTTTATTCTTCTGCAGGCATCATAAATATATATATTCATAAAAATATATGAATTTTGGTTCGAGGTTTGAGAGAACATCTGAATAAAATCATGAATTTTTTTCTGTAACCTTTCGAATATTTCCGCTCACTATGCAACACTATGAAATATTCGAGCATATATCGACAATTGATATGGATTATTGTTGTCAATTCTCCTAGGCCTTCTTGAGAAGTATGACATAGAATAAAATGCAATAAGAAGACAACAATAGAAAACGATTCGCAGTCACTCTAATCATTTATAATCTCGTCAGAAAGTATAATTGAATGATATTTATCAAATGAACATAATTTTTTTTATCAATGTGAAAACACATTCAGTTTTTCACGGACTCTTATTTGAGTTTCCAGAAGGAAAAAACTTGTTCTCAAAATGAATAAACCGTGTGATGAATCGTCACGTGAAGCCATTTTCGAAATTCCTAACCCACAAGCTATATCGTATTGGATATTTCGGAAAAATTCTTTCCATAACATCGGTAGATATCAATTCATATCGAGAAGCAGAGAATTCTATAGAATTATTGTATCTGTATAGTGTACAGTTCCATCCATCTCGAAATATAATTCGACTCGTGAGAATAAAAAAAAGGGATGATATTATATCAATATATTTGAAATTCATCTTTCAGATATCTCATTTCAGATTCTAAAAATTCTTAGAGTAGACAAATATTCATATAAGAGAATATCAATCTCTTCTTATATTCGTGAACTATTCGGAAATGAATTGAATAAAATGGAAGGAAGCAATTGTAGTAGAACTCTTGCGTGAAATCATTTGAAAAGGAGATGAAATTGTGTGATAAGTGTTGGGTATTCATAGAAAATGTTCTTGATTCCACGAATTCGACCGAATGAAAGCCGTCCACACATGACACTTTCACTTTTATCGGTAGATATACGGATCTCCTTTGAGCGGCAACGTCGCCATGCGTTGGGGCTGCCAGTCCCTCGAAAGATCTTCGCAATCACGCAATCTGCCGCCCATACATGAGTTATGATGACCGTAATTAAATTTGGTGGGGTCGTCCGGATATGATACAGGAAGACAGAAGGACTTCTGTAGTCCCAAATCCGAAAAGGGATGTTTGTTGCTTTGATAGCCACGATGGTCTGATAGATAAACAGGGTCAGATGTCTCGTGTGTAACACGATGAGGGACTCCAATGAGACCCAATAAAGCTCCAGCTTTGGGATTCACTGGATTGCTGGAGAAAAGTTTCTGCAGAATTCGATTGGAAAAATTCATCAGTTTGCTTGGAATGTTTCTTCCACATTAGTTTCTCTGTCGAAATGGAACTAGAATGAACAGGGGTCGGGTGTAATGCATCTGATTTTTGAGTAACTCGATGAATCTGAACTGACCTGCCTCATTCATGAGGGAGAAAAAATATTGAAACGGTTCTTGAAAGAAGTCGTTGCGGAGTGAGAGAAAGAATATGAAAAATTATTTAACTGAACTAAGATTCTACTAAACATTAGAGACGAGCAGGTGATCATCATTGATCACACATTGAATTCACAATCATTGTACGGGACAGATATAGAAATAGAAGGTCAAAAACATATTGTGAGAACGGATATAGGGAAGATGAGTAAACACACATCATTCGGTGGGGAGGTGATATATGGAGCCTTGTAACCTCAACTCGATAGAATCCAACAGGGGAGGATATCAGATGAATGAAGTCACCGAATGACTGATCGAATTACGTCAGAGGAAATAAACTCTGAAAGTCTATGGGAAAGAGACAAAAACACTAATCGACCGCGAAGAATATGATGATTGGAGTTCTATTTCTAAAACGATCCACATGAGATGTATGCAAATTGAAATAAGTTCTTCTGTTGACTATGTAGTCATTTGAGTGTTTGTTCCATATACCTTCAAGGAATTAATTATCATTCACTCATATGTGAAAATCGTTTCTGCGCTTTCGACATTATATTTTTTCAATTGATGAGAATAGCTCCCAATTTGAGCAAATGGAAATGCTGACACCACCAGATGTGGCAGAAACAAGCTGAAAACAAGCATATTTGAGTTCATCACACGGAAAGAGCAGGATCCTAGAAAGGAGAATTTGTTCCATGGTGTAGTGGAAAAAATACCCTGCCATTCGGAATCGGTGGTATCGACATATTTCACTAATATCGCAGGAAGTATTCCTGGATTCCATCAGGAATGAAGTCGGCAGATTTTGTTCATTGAATTTCGACCTGTTCATTTACCTGCTTTATGGAACACAATATCTCTCGAGCATTAATTGGTTCAGTGGATACAAGAAGCAAATATCACCAAGATGAAAACAACCAGAAGGTTGTACGCCTTTGGCCATTGCCAATGCAATTAGAGGAAATCTCACTTCCCTCTGACTCATCCAATACCTAGAGAGACAAGCATCAATCAAGAAGTATAGGGTATGCAGTCTCTAGGCGTAGCATTTGGGTATTTTCAAAACATTGAAACCGAGTGGTATCATCATATTTTCTCATAGATAGATCAGTCTATATCTAGTGGTAGACGGATGCTCATCTGATGAAATGCCGCTGTTCCACATATAACATTGCGGATGATCTTACGATCCATACCGTCTTCTCCTCTAGCACCTCCATAACATCTTATGGAGTCAAAGATGCAAGACTAATCATCTCATATCTCCACCATGAGGTCCAATATGATGATATCCATTGTGAGAAATGCTCCGCCTTAATGTCCAGTGTCTAGAGGTACTTCACACCCAAGCAGCTCCATGATCCACAAGGAGCGGAATCTATCTGTTCTGAAGTACTGTTCATATGTGTGCAGTTCAGCTCCCAAACATCAGCTGAATCACTGATATTATATTCAGAAGAGATCCTTCAAGAGATACATCATTGATCGGTGCTCATTGGGAATCCCGTATTTCATCCCAACATGAGCGATTCCAGGTATCTACTTCTAATGCGTTGCGATTTCCTCTGACCGATAGCTCCAAAGATATCACAGCAAACTTGGGTGGACCATGTACGTTTCGTGTAAAAACCACTATGAACAAGACAAATGGACATTAAAACCCTTAATACACACAAACAGTAAGTTAGACATCCGTAAATTCGTTGGTCGAACAAGAGTACACGAATCAGAGAATCCCCATCAACGTGATATGTCGTTATCGAACTCCCGAAAGTTCGACAATAAAATCCAACACACCCTTCGGCGCCCCTCTATCAATTAGCGAAACATCAAGCCCTCCAACGCCCCGCGCACCTTCTAATGTAACGTTAATAAGTTCGGAGGTCGGCCAATTATTCTACCAGGAGACGCTATAGCTGGAACCAGTGGCGTGTGTGCGAGTAGTCGCTTTCGCCCCTCTTAATCGAATCAACCCCTAATTCCCGTGGACGCACCTTCGGTTTCTATAATTCGATAATGAACGTCGCTCGGACATCGTCATTAAATTATTTCGGGCCTCCTATTAGGTCTAATTGGCTGCCCTGTTATCCCCACCTGACTGGCCGAAGGTCACCCAACCCCTTTATAATTGTGTTCTTTGATGATATTAGAAAAACATTACGTCTTGATTGCATCATAGATTCGAACCGTTGGGTTCTCATTAAACTAACGACAGGAATTCGAAGCGATATTTTCTGATGGTTAATTCTGAGGATATTTTTGTTCTTTGATGATTTCTTGGAAGCCGATTTTATTTTTTTGATATAAGAGGCCAGTGAATTTTTGCATGTTCTGCGCGATTACTGGACTAGATGACCCAGTGTACTTCATATGTCTTCTCATGAGCGATTATCTATCCCAACTTTTTTTCAGAATTCAGATTCAGTATTCCGAAGTAGTAATTCCCATGAAAGATCAAGGGATTACCAATTTGGATTTCTTCTAATTTTCCGACTGTTCCTTTGGATCTCTCCTAATTCTTGTTTCTGAATGATGAACCTATACAAAATGCCTATTTTGTATTCAATTCTTATGGAGTATTTATTCGTGAACCCTGGAAGAAAATCTTGCGCCGGGCCCCAAATAGGTTAACATTCAGCTATTGTGGTACAAGAACTCTGCAATTTTCTTTTCTTCTAAATATTTACGAAGACTCCTTCCAATTTTCCGAGATCGATCTATCAAGTGATAAGGGTTCTGGTGGTCTGAACAGGGTTGTCCTCATTTTGTGTGAGCAACAATCAACTATGATTCTTCTAGTTTCCAGTGGAGTTCACAAAGACAACCGACCTGACCATATATTATTTCTGTCTAGATCATGTGATGTGGATGAAAATCTCTAATTGTGATTCAAACAACAACTAAAAAACTAACAACGATAACTTCATCACGTATATTATATCATACAGTGATGCTGATCATATTATCTATATATGTGTGTTCCAAAAATCGATGCAAAGTCGAAGGATAGAGGGGATTATATTTGGATTCCCTCAAGCTAAACATTCCTCAGTACAAAGTCTCACCGTTTACAATATAATCGAAAACATCATGTTTTCTGAAAAAAACTTTCTCTCACATTTCCACCCTGATAACCAGCCAGTGGAACATGAAACCTTCGTTAATCATGTCATCTCGAGTATTAGGATATCCATAACTCACCAGTGAATTTTGAAGTCATGATTATGAGAATTTCGTTTTTCGATGAAGGGTCAGAGATGAGAAGGAAATGTTCATTGTATACTGATCATTTGACTGATTAATGTGACTATCAGAAATTCTAATCGCATGATGATAAGTTCACGTTATTGATAAAATATCATCAAAGACACATCTGATACATCAAGTTATCCCAGGGGTTATAATATTCATTGAAATATATGTAGTTTATACCTATTTGGATGGCGTTTACTGTCATTTTGGCTGTTTTGTGTGTAAACAGATACACTTACTCCATACACTAACTTCAGAATGGTGAGACTTGATACTAAGGAATATTTGGTTCAATGAACTCAAAATCATCTCCTCTATCACCTCCGTTGAATTTGGTACCGACCTTTGATACACCCTGTATATATTGTATAACATATTGCATTACAAGAAATTGAATATCAAACAATTATCTGATCACATAAAATCAAGTTGAGACAAGTCAACATTTGTGAATAGATGAATAGTACTGAGTTTCCTGCTATTTCTATATTATAGTTACTCATTTTTTTGCGGCATCAGCGTATAACATCAGGGAAATATGACGTGTTATCATATTGATGTTAACGATTCTGGACTTGAATCTTTCCTCCCCTGTGGTTTCCAGCCGCGAACACAGAGTATATAATACAGAACGTCTGCCACGAATTCGACGGTATCCACTATATCGTCGGTTTGTTATTTCGTTTCAGCACTTCCTTCATATATGGCCTCGTTCTCCCCAATTTCTATTCCGAAAGCAGAGCTCGCTGGAAAGAATTTCTGGTTGTCTCCATCGAAACCGTTGTAACGACCCCCCGCGTCCCCTCCGCAGCCCCCTAGCCTCCCTTTGACGTCTTTCTAGCCGCGAGTTTCGCCATGTCGTCGGTATTTTTCCTCCTTCCCGTCGCACGGCCCTTCGGATATTTTCACTTCCGTCGTGTCACCCTTAGCAGGCAATATAGGAACCCTTTGGACTATAATGGACACGAAAATGCCTAGATTGCGTATTTGGTGCGGCGAAATATGTAGCCGCATCAGAGTCGGCGCTCGGTTATGGGTCCGAGACTAAGCTTTATGGCTATTCTCTTCACGATTCCCACATGGAATGGTCGAATTTCCTCGGAGAATTATCGTGCGACAGAGGCTAGATGATATTTTTCAATGAGTGAGCCGTTGTAATCATCAGGATCCTGCATTCGCCATTTTCATGTTCAGTCCTAAGAACTTATGACTTCCATTTCTAATGCAATACTGCTGGAGCAGTTGTTGCTTGAACCTCGAACACTGGAAAGATGCATTGGAAGTCAGATTTCTGGAAATATATTCTCTTTGTGGACTCATATGGAAGGATTATAACTAGTGAAATCTAGACTGGAGACAAAATTTCAGTTTGTACATTAATACACAACGTATGGCTGCTAGGAATCAAACGAGGATATTCAAATGAAATTCAATAGAAATCATAGGAAAATCAAAGAGTCTGCTTGCATCCTTCTGAACAGATGCAATAAGATTGCTTCGTCTTCAGTTGATACAGATATAAGTTGGCATTCTTTTCTCAAATATGTGTATGTAAGAGATGAATCAATTCATGAAGAGATACCCATTACCCCACATTTTCTATTTGGTAACTTTCTCTTCATCAGAAACGTCAACGCTGGATGAAGTTCACTAAGTTGGTTCTGAAGATTCCATCTTTGTTGGGTTTCACCAGTTATATGAACGAGACATAGGAAATGTTGATGAAGTTTCTTCATTCCTTCGTGGAGTCCTACCTCGAGAACCACTTGGTTTATTTTCTTGATATTCGAAACACACGTTCTACTACTTCTACTGAAACGACTCGCTTCTCAGTTAGGGAGAAAATCCGTCCGAATTATTGAAAATGTAACATATTCTTGCGTCCTCAAAAAACAACATGTATCATCATTATTCTGACCTCATGATCTCGTGATACATATCTTTGAAAATAATTACTACTTCATTGGTTACTTCTCTTTCTAGAAATTGGTACATGGAATTATAGCATATTATAGAATTGTACCATAACAAAACAATAATATTGTAATATGTGAATACAGAGCATTTGGGAATTTGGTCCACAGTCATACGAATGAGGACAATAACTATCGAAGTGAAAAAATAAAAATATTTCGTTTCTGGCCATCTCAATTCGCAAAACCTTCAATGCACATTCAGGAGTTTGGTAGTGGAATGACATGTGAGAGAATGAATGAATGAATGAATGAAACACTCGAATAATATTTTGGTGACCTTCATATACTGTCGACGTGTTTCCATTTAACAACGGAAATCCCAGTGTATGATTAGATTTTTTATAGAAATGAAGCATTGAATATGATGTGTCCCTATCGTAAGTTCCTTTCGTAACTGGACCCCCTTTCTCCTCATCCGATAGGAAGCCTATGGATGAAAATGATTTCCCGAGAAACGACAGTCGACATCGAATTCTCCAATTTCTATAGAAATGTCGTATATTCTGACGGTCGCGAGAGAAGTATAATAGAAACATGTGTTTGCCTCGGATCCATACGATATGCCCGCTGACACAAAAATATCTCACTTACTAATATTGTGTCCAATAAAGCGGGATTCGACGAAGTGACACGGCAACATTCCTGGAAACCGTTGGCTAAAACGAGTGAATTCCTGGAAAATAAAAATTGTAGCCAGCATGGCAGACACTGATATAATATACTGTGTAGGAAAACATCGAAGTACGAGACAGATATACCTATATAATAGGCGATCTTCAACTACGAGGTCACTAAATCTTCAGGTCATAGGTCATATGTTTTTCTCTAGAAAATGCAATTTTTTGTTTTTGCTTGTGTGTCCAAGATTGATTTCTGGATTTCTGGAGCGCATTATTATCATTAAATTATATTATTATTGTCATATGATTACGCTATTTTGCCCCCATTTGAACTTTGCTGTTTGATGTTGAATCCCCATTAGAGGTGGCCCTGTGCGATACACCCTGTGCTTTCATCTTTCTCTTATGCAGAGAGTTACATAATTTAGCGATTCTATTGATAAATGAAACTTGGGATATAATTTCAAGAGGTCTCGAACCTGACAATGCAGGGATGACAAGCCTAAACTCCTCTAGTCAGTCTACTTGTGATCGTATGTGGTGGAATAATAGACGATGTTTATGATGTGAATTGACTACATGGAGATATCTTGAAGAGAGGAAGAGATCTCTCACTTCACAACGATGGTGTAGAGATGTCAGTGAATTCGTTCTGAATAGAATGTGAGAGGTTCAGCATGTGTTTGGGAGCTAAACGCCAAATATGTGTAAATTACTTCTCTGCACAGTACAGAAAACGAAGTTTTTGTGAGGCAGTTCTCACATGGCAGTCACATAAGAGGGCGCTATTGGTATTGCTACTGAGCATGGATATTGACGACTTCATAGGAATAGTGGTACATATCATATTGGCCATTGGTTGATCCGCCTTCCTGGTGATTTTGTTGCTTCCAAAATAGCCTTGGCTGCAAATAGCTGTCAGTCGTTGATTCTGTTGTGAACAAACAATTGGTATTAGGGTCTCGTTGAAGTGGAAGGTGATTGGAATAAAATGTCCCCAGTATACAGTAATTATTTCAGTAACAATTACTGTAGTCGGAACGGGAATAGGTGAAATAAAGTCGCATTCCCACTCTCGGATGCTATCGCTGGAGCTGAAAAATCGTCCGGTTTAAATTCCCGTAATCTCAGCGAGATGCAATACACATCCAATCCGGTGTTGTCTCCTCGAAAATGAAAACGGCACCGAGAATTTCTCGTAAATGAGATGTCGCCGTATAGTTGTGTTGATGCCGCCGTCGTCCGATTCCAGGAGGATGCAGGAAAAACGAAGAAAAATTCCAACCGTTAAGGATTTTCCGCAGATAAAAACGACGTGAACGAAATTGTCCGACTCGTTCTGTGGGTAATAGTTTGTTGGGAAAAGAAAATTCCTGATCGAAGATAAAGTTCCACACGAATTGGAACTTTATTTCGAAGAGAATATAGGTAGGGTTACCGAATAGACACCACATACACAAGCGAAAATGCATCTGAAGAATTGAACTGCCGAGCTAGGGATATAATTTTATTTTACGTCGCCTTTGTATTAGAGTACTCATATAACCATTACGCCACGGGTTTTTGAGTTACCCTGTATAACGCGGAATGATTCAGGAATGTGCTGTTCTTGAGCCTAGACCATATTTGGAATTTTCGCGAAGCGGTTATCTCAGTTTCTCACACTATTGACTCATCCTGTATATGAGGAACAAACATCATCACACAGCTCCTGACCACGAAATGTGAGCTAACTCGAGATGTCATCAGGCCAGCGGTGCATTTCGCAAGGTATTGTTGGTTGCATACGAGTTGCATAATCAGTCATCTTTCAGCGAACTATACAATATCGGATGTATAAACATACCTGGTTGAAATTTGAATTCAGTAGGCTGTGAATTCATGAATGGAACTCGTGTTATTATTGATAATAGATAATTCATTGTGTTTTTTTAAACAAATAGAAGGAATACTGTCTGTAAGTTCTTCGAGGAGGTGGTACATTCATTTTTCAGCTTTTGATGGGATTTTCTCTCCTCGTTTCTGAAAAATAGAGTAGGAGTTATTAAAAATTATTGCAATATATTTGTAGTAAGGACAGATTTAGGATCTGTCCCAAAATGTCACTGCGCTTGAAATTAAACCTTTAGATACCTAAAAGAGAAATTCTCTATTGGTCAGTGACGCCTTGTTTTTGAAAAAATTTGGAAATACAAATATATTTAATAATAATGAAACCTCTACTTATCTTGGTGGACGTTTCGGGATAATATAAATAACACTAAACATCACAAGAGAAGAGAAAAACACACTTAATAATCTTAAACATGATGATACAATCAAAATACTTCCAGCTGATAAAGGCAACGCTACAGTCATTATGAACAAAAATGAATATAATGATAAAATAATTCAAATTATAAATGAAGGCAATTACACAAAATTGAATAGAGATCCAACAGCAAACATAGAGAGAAAGATACGAAACATAATGAAAAAACACGAAAATGAACTTACACTAACAGATAGGAAGCATATATCCAGATACCATAGCAAACCCCCACATTTTTATGGACTTCCAAAAATACATTCGATAGGATCTCCTTGTCAAAATTCATCACGATTTCTTTTAGATATAATGAAACCTTTATCAGGAAATAGTGAAAGTTTCATTAGAAATACTGCTCATTTCTTGGAGAAACTAAATAACATCCATCTCGATACAGATGATATTTTAGTAAGTTTCGATGTAGTGAGTTTATTTACTAATGTTCCTTTAGAAAAAACTTTACAAATAGTGAAAAAGAAACTGGAGGATGATGAAAAACTCATTGGAAGAACTAAGCTGAGTGTAGAAGGCATTTTAGAATTTTTGGAACCATGTCTCAAAACAACTTACTTTCAATTAGATCATGATATTTATCAACAAAATTTTGGTATGACCATGGGTTCACCATTATCTCCTATTCTAAGTAATATATTTATGGAAGATTTTGAAGGGAATATTGTGAAAAAATTCAGTAAACAACCAAAGACTTGGTGGAGATATGTGGATGATATTTTCATTATTTGGCCACATAACCGTATGGAACTAGATAATTTTCTAAATTAAATAAACAATATCGAACCAACAATCAAATTCACTTTAGAAATAGAATGTAATAATCAATTACCATTCTTAGATGTCCTCATTAAAAAATCAGATAACAATTTGATATTAAGTGTATATCGTAAAAATACACACACCGACAGATACCTCAATTTTCAATCGAATCATCATACAAGTATAAAGAAAGGAATAATCAAATCACTTCATGATAGAGCCAAATCCATATCGTCGAACCACCAAATTTTCAATGCCGAAATGAACCATATAAAAGATGTTCTACAACTCAACACTTATCCGAAACTTTCCATTGACAAAACAATACACCAAATTGAGAACAGACAGAATACACAACAAACACAAAGACAACCAACACTGATAACAAATGTAATCCCATACATTCCCGGAATATCTGAAAAAATTAAACGTGTTGGTGACAAGTTTCGAGTGAAAACAGTGCTCAAGACAGAAAATACAATGAGATCGATTTTGACTCATACAAAACCGAGAAATGAAAAACAGTCATCAAAAAATTGTATATACAGTATACCATGTGTTTGTGGAAAATATTATACCGGTGAAACCAGCAGGCCTCTATCAGTAAAGATGAAAGAGCATAAGAAAAATATAAAGAGAAGACATACTGACAAGTCAAAATTAGCTGAGCATATCCTTACTGAGAATGGACAACATATGGCCGATTGGAGTAGTATTAAGATCATAGGAAAACCAAAAACGGAAAATCAAAGAGTCCGCTTGCATTCTCCTGAACGGAGACAATAATATTGCTTCTTGTTCAGTTGATATAGATAGAACTTGGCATCCACTTCTGAAACTTGAATATGAAAATGGAAAATTCGATATCAATTGATGAAAACACCTTGTAACCAGAATACCTCCGTCTGCCAAATTGTCACTTTTCAGTGTCAAAATCGGAAACATCGAAAAAAGTTTACGAAGAAAAATATTTCAATTGTGTTGAGAACGGGAGCAGATTCGTTCCCGAAACGTCCACCAATATAAGTAGAGGTTTTATTATTATTAAATATATTTGTATTTCCAAATTTTCTCAAAAACAAGGTGTCACTGACCAATAGAGAATTTCTCTTTTAGGTATCTAAAGGTTTAATTTCAAGCGCAGTGACATTTTGGGACAGATCCTAAATCTGTCCTTACTACAAATATATTGCAATAATTTTCAATAACTTCTACTCTATTATTCAGAAACGAAGAGAGAAAATCCCATCAAAAGCTGAAAAATGAAATAGAAGGAACTTGTATTCCGATAGTCGTCAATACACTCTCCGTATATTACCGACATTCGAAAACATCAATAACGTTGGAAGTATTTTGATTATTTGGTCAAGATTATCGATGAAAATATCGAACATTTTTTGATATACCGAGGAAACATTGCCATTATATGAAGAAACTTCGATTCTTATGTTTTTCTTGGAATATTCGCGAATATCGTAAAAACATAATTTATGGATGATTTATCATTCAACCGATCATGGATTCTCCAGAACAAACTGAGAGAGGGTCGAAGTAAAAGGCGACTGAGCCTAAAAACTCACAGTTTTATCGCTCATAAAGTCGAGCACCCATTACGATATACCGGTCAGTAAGCCAAGCGTATCCCTTCCTCGTCCCTTCACGATACTCAAATTATAATAAAACGGCACTCCACACACAAGAACCTCGCCTTCCTACCCCTGCCACCCTATTTAACTCTACGGAAAACCATAAAGTTGAAGCCATCAAATACCTACAGAGTGGCATGGTTGGAATTAGAGGTGGGTAGTCGCAGGAGAGCCATCGTTCAGGAAACCTGTTGTGAAACACACAATTTATGATCGTCAACATTCGAACTCTCGGCCAAAACAGTTCAGGTTTGACAGATGAGGAAACAGCAGCACACATTCATTGCCACAGTGAGGGTCTACGAACACTAAGGTTTCTAACGCTGGGAGAGAAAAACCAAGAACTGCATACATGGTGAAACTAGATTGTAGAGCCTGATTTTATCTGATAGCAAGTCACGATTCCGTACTTCTCTATCCGTATTCATAAAGTTTGCGTTTGCTCACACTTCACGGCCGCATTTCGAACAAATTTTTGTACTTTGTTGATCCGATTCAAAGTGCTTCTCATATTTGTATAACTCAAGACCTCGATGTGATAAACACCTGAATCAGTCGACTCAAAACTGTTGTGCTTTATAATATTTCTTGGTGCCACCAGAATGTTGCTCAGCCTTCACTGCGCCTCGGCCGCAGCATCCTGAATCAGCCAAAAAAAATCTTGATATACAAATAACTATTGGAGGTGACACCCACACAGCACGAGTACTTAATATACTCACACCAGCAAGTGTTTCAAGTCTCAAGATTGTTATATTCATTTAGCTGGTGTGAAAAACACTTTTTGTTGAGAATGGATAGCAACGATAGTGCCTCTTCAAGACAAGTGATACATACACGAGAACGAGCAATTCATCAGTTTTCTCGACCAAAACATAACCTCCGGCTGAGTTTGGTCTAGTGAGGACGTGGAGATATCTACAAAATACAAGTGGTATTAGAAGTAGATAGAGATATTCTTTGGCAATATTCTCGGTTAAGAATAATCTGATCTAAATATCATATCTCAAAATTGATTCACGCGAAAATATCCACTTCTAATCATTATCTCAATTCTTTTACATGAATTCGATTCATATCATCTCGATATGTAGGTACACATCTCAATTTATTTCCGAGAACTATGAAATGGGACGGAAAATTGACGAATGGCTGGTTTTTCTTCAGTGCAAATGAAATTCAAATCAAATGAGTTCAATCAAATCATTTATCTTCGCCCACCTCTATCTCTCGATAATATGAGCTACCTCAAAAAAAGTATGAGGGATGGTGTTCATTCCGCTCGTTTGGAATATTCGGAAATCTTTCTGAACGATCCGTGGTTCGAAAATAAATTGCCCTGCTACAGGGAAATTGTATCCAGCACAGGAGTTTCGGCAACACGAATACGTTAATAACAGGAGCGTATAGCGGTTTTCTCCACAAATCCTGTGTCCCGAATTCGATTCCACCACTGGGATCTCGGTGAATACGAGAGATTGAAAGACGGTTGCATTCCAGAAGCTGAAGCAAATTCAATGATTCAGCATTACTAACATCAGATATGTTCTACACAGTTCATTGTGGACTCGAACCAAACTATATTAAATCAAATCATATCAAAATGATGGGGACAGAATAATTACCAGCGAATGTGAGTTACGATTGAACTCAACTTCGAAAAGGGAAGAAATATATCATTCGACCAAAGTTTTCAATTCACTTAGAATAATTCCATCCATTGAATCTGATGAATTTCGATCAAGGAACACGAAGATCATCAACAATGGTCAAAATAACTCTATTAGTGAGCAAATACATTATAGGAAATCTCGAGAAATTCAAATTCCACCCAAATTCATTTGCGGTCAAATTCGTGAATTGTCGAATCAAGTTCATCTCTTTCCCATCTGTAGTTTTGAAAAATGGATATTGACAAAAGCAGCTGGATGTGTGCATTGTTCAGTTCACTCATGACTTCATTTCATGAACACAGCTGGAACTTATACGAGAAAGTAGCTCCAACAGAATGTATTTCAAGGCGTAGTGAAGAAGATAATTTCACACTATCCGAAAACGATGCTATCGGCATGTTTCACAAAGATTGCAAAGATGCCATACATTATCGAGAAATCATTCATTCCATCAGGAATATAGTCGAGGAAAAAAAATTACCCATCTTGCATATTGAATAGGTAGTGATTGATAATATATCTCGCTGGCTGATCTGGCACAATGATAAAAATCGATGAATAGAGGCCCTCATCGACACAATATTTGGTAATGAAACCATAAAGGCTCAGTTTGAATTTCGTATTACTTCCTAAAAATTTGAAAATGTAGTAGTACCATTACCATATCAGTCGGTTTTTGAGGTTGAGATGTCGACATATATCACGAATTACTCGATTTATCTCTGCATTCTTGAATATTCATCCATTCAACAACAGTTTGCCAAGTGAGCGGACAAGCTGATCCCCTAATTGAGTGGAAGCAAGAATACAGATATCATCAAAACCTAAAAATTTAAATACATTTCCACATACCATCATGTATTATGTACAGGTTACTCTGGTGTACCGCAGGGATAGCACTTGGGGCATTTTCTGTCCACTATCTTCATTAACAATAGTACGAAACATCATCATGAGTACTTATATCAGTATTTTTGCAAGGAATATTGGTAAGGAATACGCAACAAGTAATCTAGAATATATCACAATATATCCATTCGTTATCATTGAGAAATGATTATCAAATACAATTCGATAACTTCTGCAGTTGGCCGAACAAATATTACGGATGATTATCACTAGATGATGATTCCGGGTGAATATTATATCTGTAAGCAACAGCTGAAGGAGAAGTTATTTGCACGTTTCGCCGAGTTCGCCGATTTTTCAGATTCATCGTGAAATTACGGATCCGGAAAACGATTGTTTGATTAAGTATGCACCCCTTGTGATGCCGTGATTTTTTAATTGGTGCCGTTGAAGGGGAACGGAACGCCAAATCATAATGTCATCAACTGTTATTTTCATCTCGATAATAAACACTCGACAGGGTTCATGGTGGGGAGGCATCAGCTAATTCGATATAGATTTTCAAGCAGCAATAGTGGTCAATAATCAGCATGAAAGCATACTAGTTCAAGGGAAGATATATAAGTGTTGGATGAGGTGATGATCAAATTGGGATTATAATTCCATCCACGCTTTTAGTTCCATCTTATTTAGTAACTAGACCTTGTAGTCTTCTTGATAGTGCCTATCGTTTTCTTCCAGCGAGTTACTGAAATAGATCTATTATAAGCCTCTGAACTTGTGAAGAACGTATACTGAAGTGTCGTCCTCTTCCATATCAACTGCAAAGGCTATCTTCTGCCAACCCATTATTTTTCAACACTTCATTGAACTTGCTGTACAATGTTTGATCACGTGCTATTTCTCTTTTACATGTGATCCTTCTTGATATCCATGCTTGGTATCACTATTAACAGCACCTCACATGGTCTTCCCAAGTTAGACGTGAGGTACATTGCGAGACCTGCTTCACAAAAACTCTGGCTTACTGTTCCGTGCAAAGGGTTACTTCACTGTTCACATGTTTAGAGTTCAACTCCTATCAAATATGTGCCAGGGCACTCATATTTTCTTCACAAGGGAGCTATTCACCTTCGGGGCTTCTGAGGGTTGCTTCGACAACCAAGGAGATGAGTAACAATAACATAATAGCTCAGGCTGGTTACCCTACACTGTCAGGCACGAGACTTCGCTCTACCTCAAACAGGCATCATTCATCAATTAAATGTGGGAAAGTTGTGCAATCATCTGATGCTCACGACCTCCAAACTTTCGATAAAAAATAGTCAATTCATCATGAATGTTCATGTTGTCCGACCTTCGATCATAGAACAAACTAGAAATAGAACTAACGGCAGTAACGACATTTTCTCACATATTCTATCTTCGGAAGTTCCAACCTATCAATGGATATAGATGAATTCTCAGTCGGAATAACAGTCCTCAACTTCAAATGAACAGGAATTTGTGACTTCATTGAATCACCCACCGTTCCACCGAGGTACTCGATCTTATTCATTGAACAAACCCCTTCAACGCCTATACTGTTGACAATGGAGCACCCTGTATATCTATGCTGTATGCCAACTCTTCCGTATAATCAACTGCATGAATAAATGTATGATATTCGCCGATATATATATATTTCGTGCGGCGAAATATCATCCTACCACATCCATAAACATTTGTATAGGGAAACGTACACACAGACATCAAGTGAACGCGACTTCAATATCGGCAGAGAATCGACCTGCGAGGAGATCAAACCGGAAATGAAATACTCATCGAATAAAATATTGAAATTGAAACGACGCACTTTTCATGTAGAGGGTGGGCACATGAGATTCAATATCGACAGGGTAGAGAGGTGTTCCTATATTTTGATATGATGGTAACCAGAAAATGTTGAGAATAACCAAAAAAAAGCACCTTCATAATTATTAGGTAACTGAGCATCAATGAAAGCACCCAAATATTATATTTCTAGTACTTTCTCGATGGGTTGTCCTCTCAATTCTATGATTTATTCATTTATTTATTTATTTATTTATTTATTTATTTATTTATTTATCATACACCACTCAACAGAAACCATTTACAGAGTGGGAGTAATCACAAAAACAAGAGAATATACAGGATGGGTATACACTACTGAAATTGACAATATGATGTTATAGAGTCATGACGCAATTCAGTTAAGGCAGATTTTACGTATAGTGTTCACATTCGTATTGAATAAATCAAGCTGGTCACTGAATTTGTTGCATGTATTACTCATTCTATATATTGGTGAATTCAGTAACACATCAGTTCGGGGGGTTGGCAGATAGAATAAATCTGTTCTGCGGGTAGTCAGCCGAGGAATGAATATGCCGAAGTTTTCAAGGAGGACACAATCATTAATCATATTATTCATCAATTTATATGTGAAAATAACAGCAGAACACTCTCGGCGGACATCCAGACTACTGACCCTGTGCCTGTGGAGTAAAGTTTCGTGCGGGGTGCCCATTGTGGGATATACGCCATCACATTTGAACGAGAGGTACTTCAAGAAACGCCTTTGCACAGATTCTAGTAGGTCAATGTGCACCAGGTATAGTGGCGACCAGACTATGGAAGCATATTCTAATTTAGACCGAGTGTATGCATAATAGAGAGTTCTTAACGTTGAAACTTTCTGAAAATCTCTACTATTTCGAATCAGAAAACCATAGAGTCGATTCGCTGCAGATACCATATTTTCTATATGAGGGGTGAAAGTAAGTTTGCGGTCGAAAGTTACTCTTAGGTCAATCAGCACAGTAGGTCTATTCAGAGTCGTATTGTCGATCGAATATGGATATGATGTGGGTAAAGATTTCAAGGTGAAAGACATAACATTGCACTTATCAGGATTAAGTGGTAGCTTGTTTTCATGGCACCATTGCACTACATTTTCTAAACTATTCGATAATCGAATGCAGTCTTGAATGTTGGTTATCTCACAAAATAATTTCATATCGTCAGCATACAAGAGATACTCAACTTCAATAATGTCTGTTATATCATTTATAAATATGTTGAATAACAGGGGTCCCAAATTGCTGCCTTGAGGAACACCAGAGGAGACTGAGTATTCCACCGACTTAAAGCCAGCAAAGGCAACATATTGTCTTCTGTTAATTAAGTACGAGTTGAATAGTGAGATCAAAGAGTTAGAGAGACCAAATGAGGCAAGCTTATTTAGGAGCAAACAGTGATCAAGTTTGTCAAAGGCCTTAGAGAAGTCGGTGTATATAATATGAGTTTGATTTTGCCTATCTATAGTTCCCGCAATAAATTGTGTAACATTCACGAGATTCAAGACAGTAGAGCGTCCCTTCATGAAGCCCTGTTGTCTTGGAGAAATTAGGTTACTCAGATGGTTGTACAGCCTATTGTAGATGACTATCTCAAATACCTTACTGAAATTTGATATTATTGAAATCGGTCTGAAATTTTCAACATCAGACTCGTTTCCTTTTTTATAAATCGGGCAGACCTTGTATAGCTTCCACGTTTCAGGGAATGTGTTGAGTTTCAGACATGAGTTGAAGAGGATAGTAAGCGGAAATACAAGGAGCTGAGCACAGTCCCGGATAACAAACGCTGGAATGTCATCCGGACCTGTCGTCATTTTTGGTTTAATTTGTTTGAGAGCTGATAATATCTCACTCTCAGAGAAACAGGGTATAATCAAAATGTTATTATTGATTGATATGTCGTTGAGTTGAAATGTCGAAGGTGGGCCGTACGATCTTGCGAAAAAATCAGCAAATGCATTTAAGATAGTTTCAGGCGTGTCGACCGTTGTTCCTTCATAGGTCATTTGGTTAGCAATACGAGATTTTCCTTTTTTGCTGTTGATGAAACTCCAAAATCTATTGGGATTATCGATGAGGTCTGTTTCAACATTTTTGATATAATCTTTATAGGCTTCATTAATTTCTGACTTGATGTCCCGCCTCAGGTGTGAAAATTCATTATAAACTATAGGATCATTGTTCTTTTTATACTCACGATGATATTTGGATTTTTCTTTGATCTTTTTTATGATTTGAAAATTGAGCCAAGGAGGGTAATCAGCTCTTTTCTCTGAAGAAGTGAATTTCGGAACATATCTATCATATGATCATCATATGATCATATGATCATCCTTCTGCCCTCCAGAGTTTTTACATTGCATATTGTTTCCAGGACCGAATACTCAATTTTTGTCACATTTGATATCAATTTGAACAAAACTATCATTCGCATAGGCAATTGAAAGGAGTGGTCCTGAAACACTACTGTCAGGTATACCGTAACAACTTTCTGTTACGTTGTGGTGTTTCCTTCTGTCATATGATGATTCCTCCTGGTCTCTTCAGGTTCTACCTGGAATTGAACCCGTGATATAGATTTCGAGAAACTGAGTAGCCAAATGCACATCGACTTCATTCACTGGTATAACTGAATCATCAGAAACATTGCGACCTTTATGAGGAACGAGACTTGATTAGAAACGCAATGGATTCAACCAATCAAAAGACAAGGATAAGTCTACACCTCGTCACATAATTTAATGTGATATTTCCAGTAATAGAATTCTATTCAGACAGAATTTATTTTTATTGTGTCGATCTATTTGATCCTCTCTCTTCAGTCATAGTTCTCAGTGAACAAACATTCAGCAGCAGTTCACACTTGATATTGTAGAATCAGCTATAGTTGTATTCAAAGATGCTTTGATTCAGTTTTTAGGTACAAGAAGGATACGCTGTTTGACCAAGACTGTCTCAGTAAGAATCTGACGAAACAATGAATGATGTATGTTCAGGTAGTCAGGCGAATCTGAGAAACTCGTCATGGATATGCGTCGAATACTCTAGGATGCCTTGAAATAAACATGCAACTGAAGAAAAAATCACGGAAATGAATCATGAGACCTGTTCACAAAATTTGATCTTGAAGACGATCCCATAAAACCGGAAATCACCCCTAATGGGAGTAATTTTACCAGACTGATCTTATCAATGCTGAAGCTCTTCGGAGGATTCCTCACCTCAATACTGCTCTCTGAGAAGAACCTCGACACGATACATATGTAGCAGAACAGTTGGCGACTGAGCTTGCCTTTGCACTAGAGGTTCTGGAACTACTACTATTCGCGCACCACCCTTTCCAATCTATTCACGCGGAAATGGTGTCTGACTGAAATTTATAGTACCCCGCCACGTTCGAGTGAGACATCACCGTGATCGTGTGCTAGATAAAACCCGGTGAATCAATACGCCAAAACCCCCCCAATCGAATATGATTTGACATCAAGTATGTAACATCAACCCAGAAAACCAGTCCACCTCCCGAAAGTAGGAAATAGGTGGTTGCAACCCCGACAGCTGAGGATAAACTTTGAAGATAACGAAAATCAAGGTAGACCATTTCTCGTACTGTTCGTTGGCCAATCAGACCTAATCCAAACTCGATGATCTCAGACAACTATACGAATCGTTCGAATTTCAACAATAGCCTCCATCATGCTAATCTTCATCCACTATCGATTAGATCGAAGAAACTGTAACCAGACTCGAGAATCGTTAAGAAAAGGGCTCCCGAAAGACTGTAGGCAATTAGTCGCATAATTGGAGCAATCCCGAATACACACACATACATACAAAAGTTGAGTGGGTCTCGAGGCAAGGCGGAGTGTGTCTCGTGGTGCGGTCACGTACCAAATTTAATTTCAGATGCGACAAGAACTCACCGACACTAGTTGGCAGTGGACGCGGTAGCGATCGTTTGGGCAAATAGTGCGAAAAGCGCCTCCGGAAAATCGTGCCCTGTGGGGAAAATGCTAAATTGGCGCGGGCTCTCTCGTCACAGCTCACGGTGGATCCCAACTGGCTGAACAACTTGTTCCGGTTAATCGACTATACTCCGATCGACGTAGATACACAGGATGTTTCGAAAAAAGTGGCCGAAGATGAAAGAATAACAATTAGGAGGTTAGGTGCAGAATTTACGAAGAGGTACTGGTCCTCAAGCAATACTTGTAGTTGTGGAATCCTCGTTGGAGGGAGTCAAACATGATGCGATGAATTCAACAAGGTTCACAGATAGAAAGAAAATGGTGGAGCTGCCATCTTCAACCAAAGTTACTGCAGGCACACTGCATTTAGATGACTTGTTCTGACTGATCAACTCTAATATGGTTGACGCAGATTTCGAGGAGATGATGCAGCTACTGCAACAAAATTCATGCATATTCAAAGATCACAAAAGAGTTCAGTAACTGACCTGACAAAGACCAACCTGACATAACCTCATATGATCTGTGATCTTTAGCAAATATTATCTTATATTCACATTAGGTTTGATGACCTGTGGCATTCTAGAGAGAGAACTGCTATAGCCTCACATAGATCATCCCTTCCAATGAAATATCTCGAAGAGACTACTGAATCGTATGAATGAACGCAATCGATAGACAGGAAGATATATTCTCACAAGTTCACCAAGCAGCCAAATTACTGTTCAATTGTTTCGTCATGTTTTTGCAGAGATCTCTCAGTTCGTATATACTATGTATATACCAATGATCGCTGTCACAGTATCTTTTCGCGTACATACGGAAGGTTGGTTCGTTAGCTTCGTGTTGAAACTTTCATACTGTGCTCAGAAAATCATTTAATATATTCAAGGAGCTAGCAGTTAGATCCTCCAGTGTGTAAAATAAAATCACTTGGTCAATTTCTACGGATATGACATGATACTAGATGGAAAAAATATGAACTATGAAAAATATGAAATATGAACATATTATTTCTATGGTTGAATAATGGCTATTCTATATTCATTCCAGTCGATATGTTCCCATGAGAAATATCTACTCTATATACCATTCTCCAGACCATCACTTCACCAATTACTATTTTCATCTCCTCTTCTTTCCTCCCTCTCCATCATTATCTTCAATTCAAGGTGACACGAAGTTCCCAAATTACAAAACACTCAGGAAATGAGACAGTTAGGAACGTCGTCTAATCGTCAAGGTATCGCGTGAAAAAACATCCAAGTCAGTCGGGGAAAACAAAAGAGAGCAATAGAGGTCTAGAATCGGCTATATATTCGTTACGAAAAAATAAACGTCTCGTATGCGGTTGACAAGAACTGGCTCTTTTTTCATTGGAAATACTTAGCGGAATTGTCGGGCGAATCATTGACGGCTTCTGTTATTGGCAGCGTTGTCAAATCCAAACCGAAAACGATACAATGTCACATTGAGATTGCGATCAACCTCGGCGAAGGAGTTCAATAACTCGTTATTATTCCACATTTGATTACATCAAATCTAAAACAGAATCAGCAGGAATTATTGAGAGAAAAAATCGTCAAGAGTTCGGAAACATTGTTGTATATCCAGAACATTCTACTTGAATCGTCACAAGAAATAATCACCAGACAGTAACATGATACTCATGACACACTCTGTATAATGTCCCTTCAGCATCAACTCAATGAGTCATCTCATCGAAACGTGACATTTCCTCATACTCGATTATAAAAAATCTCCGTCCATTTGTCGTATTGTATGGACCGATGGTAGTTCACAGAGAATCCTCAATTTCTAGAGCAAATTTGGGATCTGACAACGTTGGAGGCATCTGTTGGCCCATAGTCTCCAATCTTGTGACTCGTTATTTTTCTCTCTCGTTTTCTGGAGCTAATGGACGCGCCCTCTGCTGATGGACTCTTCAATAAATAAGTCCGGAACGATAATGGTAGAAAGGTTTATAACAAACAGCAAATGGGAGAGTTTCCTCTAGGAGCTAAATGACGAAAATGGATTTGGAAGTGGTCGTACTCACTTTAAGCGACAATTGTCGGATGAATGATGGAGTAGCTGGCTAGCCGATCGTTTAATATCAGAAATATTGTCCAAATGATGTGGAGAAAGAAATAAAGAAACTCAGAGTGAAATTTTATTTTTCAGTTCTTCGTGGGATTTTCTCTCCTCGTTTATGAAAAATAGAGAAAATTATTTCAATATATTTGTAGTAAGGACAGATTTGGGATCTGCCCCGAAATGTCACTGCGCTTGAAATTAAACCTTTGGATACCTAAAAGATAAATTCACTGACACCTTGTTCTCGAAAAATTTGGAAATAAAAATATATTAGATAAGAATAAAACCTCTACTTATCTTGGTGGACGTTTCGGGAACGAATCTGCTCCCATTCTCAACATAATTAGAATATTTTTTCCTGCGCATAATTTTTCAATATTTTTCCGGTTTCGACACTGGAGAGTGAAAATTTGGTAGACGAAGGAATTCTGGTTACAAGGTGTTTTCATTAATTGATATCGAATTTTCCATTTTCATATTCAATTTTCAGAAGTGGAGGCCAAGTTCTATCTATATCAACTGAAATGGAAGCGATATTATTGTCTCAGCTCAGGAGAATGCTAGCAGACTCTTTGATTTTCCGTTTTTGGTTGTTGTCTCCTTTTCCTATGATCCTAATATTACACCTATCCATTTTCAGTAAGGATATGTTCAGCTAATTTTGATTTGTCAGTATATCTTTTCTTTATATTGTTCTTATGCTCTTTCATCCTTACTGATAGAGGCCTGCTGGTTTCACCGGCATAATATTTTCCACAAACACATGGTTTACTGTAAATACCATTTTTTGATGATTGTTCTTCATTTTTCGGTTTTGTATGAGTCAAAAGCGATCTCATTGTATTGAAATTCCAACTATTGTTACACACTTGAGTTTCAGCTCATTGCTAGATTGGATTCATGAGGGAATAGATATAATTGGAGAACGTATTCAAGGCAACAAATGAAATATACCGATTTGAGAATCCTTGAGAAGGCTTCAGGTCGACAAAAGTTGAATGGAAGAAGAGTTTACACCTACTTGTAATCAAAAATGAACGAATCATTCGAGTCATCCTAGATGTCATACCCAGAATGATTTCCGTCTGATATCCGATACCATCATTGAATTCATATTTTTGAGGAAACAAAGTGAAAATTTCATGCAGAATTTTGCATTTCCTTCTTTGATTGATTTCAAAGCACTTTCAGTCTACCATCTCGAAAGTGTTCAAAATGAGAGGGTTTTATAGATGGAAAGAAATGTTATCCTGTCAATATCCCTAATGGAATGATATGAATCACAAAAACAACAAGCAAGGCGAATCGCTGATTGCAATGATTGATCTGAGCGAGAAAAGTATTCTAATTTCTCACCCTCACGATTTTCTGCATTGCTCTCAATGGTGAAATTATTTTCTGGCAATTATTCCTTGGTGGTATGTCTGTTTTCGCATTTCTTATTTTTGACTTCCACCAGTCAGCTGCAGTATGGCAAAGTTGATGGAATTGGCCCGTTACGACCAGGTATAAAGCTTTGCTTGCTCAGCCAAGGCATGATCTCATTTGTCTCCAGATAAAAAATCATATATGCCCAACCAGAATATGTCCTGTTCGACATATTGTACACTCAAAGTTTTGTAACCGGTTCAGTCACAAAATTCACCGCTGCAATAAATCATACTAGTTAGGGTCGACTCAGTGATGTGTATGGGTGAATTTTTTTCACTGCGATACTTATTCTTCGTCATAACAGCAATTGTTTATATTCCACCCCCTTGTTGGTTCCAATATCGAACTGTGATATACCAACTCCTGCGAAAAGAGATTTCAAAACCACTCTTTCACTGCCTCCTCGTCTATTCCTGAAACGAAGGCAATCCTTATTGGAAAGGGATAATTCTCATCGTTAAGAAATGTTCATACTTCGAAATGAAGCTATTCTATGCTACAGTCGTCTAGTTTTTCCGCTTCATGGGTGGGATTGTTACCCACAGATGAGTATGAGTATGAGATATAGTCTTACTCCATCATTCTACTGCCTCTGGAGATCTCTCTAGTTCCCGCCTTTTCATTTCAACACTTTCTCCATTCATTTCTTCCAATTCAATCATCAGGTTCCATTTCGCCCTATTCGCCAACACGCCAAAATAGAATTCTCTTTCAGCTCAACTTCAATTTTCATAGTCGTTCTCTGTCTTTTGCTCTCCCATCGTATGAAATCAAACATGGTATGTGCTAGAGTATCTCTATTCTTCCGAAAATGATTCTTCAAACTGGTATGCAAATTGTTGGTTGCTACCTGAAGTCACGTTCGGGAGCTGGTTTCATTTTTGAAATATACCTCACATCTTTTGTCATCAGATGGCTTCGAAATGATCATATTCAGATTATATTCCTCACTAGTATTGATATAGTTGATATATATATATACATGATATAGGTCCTGGCTTTTTTTAATAATGGTGACAACAAAAGCTACCTAAATAATGATTGTTCTGATCATTTCAATCCTATGATGATGAAAAAAAAATATTTATAGCGACTTCTCCTAATTTCTTTAGCCAGGGTTGCCAGTTAGCTCAATCGCGAATCGTGGGTTCAACTGAATGCAAAATGTTCATGAGGTAATTAAAAAGGTAATTTATATAAAGGCGCCACCCGCTTGCCCTCACCCTGCGATGCTAAAGAGTATCTAAACGGGAAGATAAACGAAAGAACTAGAGAAAATAGCCAGACAGCCGAAATATATTGGTTGTGGATAGGTCACAACAATAAAAAAAAAATCGAATAGGTATAGAGGTATTGTTACAGATTTCTGGATTTTTTTTTTTTTAGATCCGAAATGACGCACCAAGTATAGCTATATATGGCTCACAGAATCAACATCCAAGATTATACCTTATTTTCGCACGTATAAATGAGATATTTTGCCAAAATGGTGATAATTGTGATGAATGAAAGCTTCGGTTGAGTTGGTTCACGATTTTAGTTTGATAAAGAAAAGAAAGATCTTATCTCATGTTCCCAGCTAACAAACTCTTGAGGTTGCTTCACTTCTTCCAATAAAAAGTACTTTGGGTCGAATAGGTAATCTCTATACTAGGTGTCCTGGATTCCCGGAATGCCGGCTTCTACTGACAGGACTCAATTAGCATAAGAAATGGCGTCGGAGGAACCCTGTTCGAAGATAGGCGGTTCTCTGAGTCTTTCTTGATGGAACGATCCAAGATATTGTGTTTTCGACGAAAATCCACAAATGTGATATTTGTAAGGGTGGTCAAAACCAAGTATCTCACAGCGATAAACGATAATGGCAATATTTTCCTTAGACTAGGAATTAGATGCCCACAAATCCTCAAAATAACGAACACCAATATGGCACACCCTTTACAAAACAAAATGTCGAAGCACAATAATATCTACCTGAATCTGCTCCGGTTGAAATAGCTAATCGGGACACAAAATTGCAAATCGAAGAAGAAAGACTCGAGAATCTCCATATTAAAAAAACGCTTTCCACCACGGATATTGCTCTGACACAACTTGGCAACAATGTGAAACTTGTGGAATCCCCGAAAATGATGATTTACTATTCTCACCCGTACGGTATATTACCTCTCACCGTACCCCTCGCACTTTATAATGAATTGAAGAGAGAGAATTAGATGCCGAAATATTAGGATACACTGTATGTTTATAAAATTTTGAATAAATTGATATTTCAGTAAGAATCGAAATCGCTTGACAATGGATTGGATCTCAGATGTACCAGATCATTGAGCATGATTATTACCTTCGATCATTGTGGGTTTGTTGTTCGGAGATTATTACCCATAGCAGTGTAGTCCTGATGGGATTCATGGGCGAATTATCGTTTCTGGTCCTATACAGGGCGACGTTTCAATATTTGCCCGTAACATCCCGAGATAATTTACTTCCGATCATCAATGTGACCCAATATTATTGGTACCTGCGTATCCACCAATATCTGAAAATTCCATATAGAGAACTCGCCACTTTTTAGAAAAGGTTTCGCACTACGGAGCTCTATTTAATTCCTTACATTACGTGCTTTATTTTATTCCTACCCTCATGTGACATTGTTTTCCTTTCGCGTTGTCCACAGATAAAAAAAAAGAATTTGAAAGTAGTACTACTGTAACTTGTTTATTGCAGTGTTGTCCATTTAACTAATACACATTACCTGAAGTCCGTTTCATGATGAATTTTCATTCCTGAAATTAAATTGCACTATTTGATTTCTTGGTGTCCTGTGCAGGGTCAAGTGAATCTGATCAAATACATTTCATGACATGTCAACTAAGATTTACGATTCTACTGCAAAAAATGTTGATTTCAGATCTTGTGATTCATGATCATGAGATTACCGAAGGATTCTTCCTTCCAAGGGTTCTTCCTGTTTGCATCTACGGTTCACGTGTGGAACAAGATAGAGTGAAAGCCCTGTAGAATGTATTGCCAAACGTATTCTGATAAAATGAGGATGGTGTGGGAAGCTACATCGTGTGAGCTATCGGTGGAATGTTGGAACAGGAATAAATATAGACGAGATTCCGTTTAGAACCGATAATGAAAACATCTATAATGAAAAAGAAGAAATTTCCCACCTCTTCTTCTACTGAATTCGAGATGGGTCAATAAAATCGTGAATTTAGCTGAACTCCAAGTAGGTGAACAGTACTCCAGGTTGGGTCGAATTCGCGATTAGTGAATCATTACGAGTTGAAGTGGTGTGAAGTGACTTTTTGCACGGAAAAGGGAGCCAAGCTCTGGTGAAGCAGTTCTCGGAATTGGCCTGTTCATGAAATATCCATTGAACAACAAAATATGGTTGGACAGCGATCATGGAAGTATCCATGAAAAAGGGAGAGACCGTCTACCTTTCTATCAAGTTCTAGAGGGGTTAATGAATTCGACATCAGTATCACCGACTAGTCGAGTAGCTCATCTTTTGGATAGAATCAGAGAGTTCGAGATGATTTTAAAAGCTGAACTCCGAACATGTGAACAGAACCTAGGTCAAGTCAAATTTGCGCTTCGTAGATCATGGGGAAATGCTGGGAATTTTGAGTAAGTTTTTTTCGTGAAAAAAAAAGTCAACTTTTTGTGAAGCAGTTCTCTGAATCCACATGATCGTCTCATGGAAAACCGCTGTTGGTGGTGATGCCGAGCTTGTATAATGACGACTTCATGAGAACAATGGTAACTGTTATCATATTGGACATCGTCTGATCTGCCTTCCTGGTGAAGATACGAGCTTGAATTTTTGTTGCATTGAACTCTACTGTATTTTCATATCCCAATTCCAAGATTCTATCCAGATCATCAATTATAGTAACAACCTTTTCTCTGCTTCGCATTGGATATGTTGTCTCCAGATGAGCAAGCGATATGTCGTACCAGAACCATGGATCGCGCAGGTGGTCACATCCAACAGATCGTTGATGTTGAGCGAAAATGAGGTTAGTGCTGGAACATATCCTCATAGGAACACCCCATGAGGTCTATCCACGAGAAAACTCGATTGTGAACGTCATAGTTGAAGCGGCAAACCAAATAAAGATTTGCTGAAAGTTACACACTAGATGTCGAAAGATGCAATGATATATGAATGAAAATATCGCTTCAATTGAAACTGAGAAAGATACATTATCTGAGAGTCGACAACTCGAAAAACCCGAAAAACCCCTAGCACCCTTCAGAAGTACCCCACCCCACCCGTCCAATCATCCGTCCGACGAGTGCAAGACAAATACGCTGCCTTCCTTATACGACCTTATTCGAGAGATCCCAGGAAATAAAAACACGGGCCACCTTAATTGGACATAACCGAAAACATTAATGTTCGCACTAATTCGCTATCTGGCTCAATTTCTCCGTATGTGTGTGTGTTTTCCATCTCTATTTGGCTTCTATCTCTATATGTCTTCCCTCCTCCTCCTTCTCTCACTTGGATGGTTACTTGTGGACGTTCCATGAATGCTATGAATGAAAGAGACGTGTTCGAAGATACAGTCATCTTGTGAACGCCAAGCAAATGAAATCCAACTGGGATTGTTCAATCAGTAAGTGATTCCTTCATTGACAACAAGAAACGAAAATCCCTACTGCAAAGTCCAAATCGCTCACAACCTCCAAACTTTCAAGATAAATTCCAACACCTTCCTTCTCTCTTGAATTTCTTCCGATAGCTAAAAAAAAAATAAGTCAGTATATACAGATCTATTCACGAGTACATGTTGGGAGATGTGGAATTTGATTGGATTTCTCTTGAAAGTCATGAGTATTAGAAGAGACTCCACAAGGCAGAGATTTTCGCAACTTTGCCGTCCGATCGAAGAATGATTAGTAGAGCCTTCAACCATAGAGCATAGAACATAGAGCATAGAACTAGATAAGTAACAACTCAGACTCAATGGATGTAAGATTCAAATGGATTTCATACTGAGGAATAACTGGTGATCATGGAAAATTGGAGAAGAAAATCAACAAATCACTAGAGAAGGGCAATTTTTCAGGCTTTCATCTCAATAAATGCTCAGCTGAATCGAAATATTTTTCACAAATTCATAACTGAAAATGACACATAGGATCCAAATGAGCTAGCTCAGAATGAAGATTGGAAGCAGTCAGCTATGTGGAATTTTGCCATGATAGCTGTACGGCGCCTCATGGCTTCCATGGAAGAAACTATTCCATTAATTTCTCAGTTGAATGTTGGCCAACTCCTTCAATTTCTAAGTTTCTCACACAGAGACTTCCTCGACATTACATGATCCAATTTATTAGTTTCAGTGTTGAATTCATCTTAGTTTGAATTTATGCTTGCATGATCCACTATGTTGAAGAGCGTCATGTTGAAAAAGAGAACCGATAAATTGACAGAGAGTACTGACGAGTTGACAAGAAGAATCGATGATAGAATGAGATGAACACGATATTAACATCATGTTTGGTTCTCCAGATTAGTGGGAAAATTGGCGGAAAGGACCAAATCATAATTAATCATATTTTCCATTCTATAGTTTTCATCATTCTGAGGGTGGAGCAGAGTTCGAAAGGTATCGAGCCTGACGATTTAGGGTGGTGGCTAGTCATCTAGTTTGTCTAACTGGAACCATTCAATCACTTATCAACGGTGTTCTAGAGAGGTCGGTGATTTCGTGAATCCAGTATCACCCACAAGGTGAATAGGTCTAGTCTGAATAGAATTTGATTGCCTAATCGTATGTCTGGGAGCTCAACCCCAAACATGTGAATAGTACCCCAGGACATGTCAAATTTTTGCCCTGTTAACCGTAACAGGCTGCTGATGTGAAGTAATTTTTTTGCACGGAGCATGAAGCCAAATTTTTGTACAGCAACTTTTGCTGTGGACCTCAGATGGTCGTCCGATGAGAGAGCTTTGTTTGTAGAGATACCAAGTATAGATTTTGACGATTTGGCCTGATATAATCCTGATAGCGCCTAGTGAATATACAAGCTTGAGTTTCCGTTGCACTGTATTCCACTACTTCTCTTAGGGTATCTTCCGAAAGAATTATACGAACTATGGAAGTTCCTAATAGCTCATAATGAATAAAGGCCATTGTTTCCCATTTAAGTTGAATTGCATCGACATTAGCAGCATAATATAGAATATCACATGTAATTCCTGATGAGCAAACAGCATCGCAGAACGAGTTCATGAAACCTCTCTGAATGCTGTATCCTGAACTCTGACGAGAAATATTTTAAACATGACCATCTAGCAACAAGGAAGAGTGAATGTTAAGCCTGAAGGGAATCTGTGAATCTACTGTAGAAAATCCATGATGAACTCATTCGAAAAAGTGCAAGATTCCAACAGGCAACAAGAAAGTGAAATAAGCCATGAGGTTGAAGTGTCCGAGAATGTTTGGTCCAATCATTCAGTTATGTGATCATTCTTAGCCGTGAACGGATTCTATTCCTCTTATTCCTTCGCCCTCTAGAACGTTTGATCTACACAATATCCCACTTCGCCCAGTATCTTCTGTCAGACGCTTTCCATTTACCAGAGAGCCTGCATCATGTATACCTCGGTATTTCCACTGACGATATTTGCACAGGACCGAAGCTCACGGCCTGCATCTCTTCCACCCTCCCGATCGAACAAATTCGTGCTCTATTAATTGTTTGCGTATGCGTTAAGAACGTCCGAAGGAAAGAACTGAGCTCTGGTTTCATTTGTTCTTCCGCAAACACGACGAGTGGTTCGAGATCTTTTTCCAGAGATTTATTTTTCCTTTCGCAATGATACTCGAGGCACGATGAGTGTTTCGTTTCGACAGACCACACAGAAATCCACTGAGGACTCCACACTGGGGACTCTTCAGTTTTCCACTCGTGAGCAAAATGATATACGAAAAATACATCGAATCCAGCTCCAAACGGGAATTGAAACGTGGAAATGAAATATGAAATCTTACGAATATGAATGTTTTCTTTTCCACAAACTCACGCGTATGTATTCCTATTTCCTGCAATATTGGGAAATTGAAACAAATCGCTCTACCCAGCCAATTTAGGATTAACTAATTTGCCTAGAGAATAAGGCGCCACTAATCGACTGAATTCAGGGTGGCTGAACTGAAAACAGTGATAATTGATCAGCTCCACCAAACTCGCATCAAAACGAAACTAATATACGTAGATAGAATTTTGTGCATTCAGAAGAAATCAGAGTTGTATATTTGATGAAATCATGATGAAATAATTCAAATTAATTAATTCAAAAGGTTTTACAATAACGGCGCCATCGTCAGGAGAACTCACGACTCCTACATCAGCCGAGTGAAGCCAGATTGGTCCACAAGTAGTGATGCGTAATAACGCACGAACTGAAATCTTCCGATGCGAGGGAAGGTTGATGGTAGACTCACCGGAGTGGACTGTTATGGTGGACCTGGATGTTCAGGTCAGACGTAGATGCGGTAGGCCTATTCTGCAACTCCTCTTCTCGGACAAGACAATGATACACTATCGCGTACTCTGACGACGATAATTGTTAATCGAAGGCACGACGAATAATGAATTTTTTTGGCCTTTTTGATCGCCCGAAGATCTTTTCCTCGCGTAGGTACTACCCCACCAACCTTCTCGGACACGCGCTTTACTATCATTCGCCAACGCGCATTATTGATGCTACACTATAGGCAACCCACAGAACTGGATGATTATATCGACTTCAATATTTGAGACTACATATATCTCTAGAGGAAACTATCGCTATTATTATTCGCTACTGAACACGAACAATAAGGACAAAACAAGTACTAATCACAAAACTGAGATCAAATTTGAATTTAGCATGATGTATAGCACATTCTATCCATTTCTTGCGTCTCTGGCTTGAGATATTAATAAAAAAAACTGGAGGGAATATTACAATTCAACACCCCCTATCTTTTAACCGAAGGACTTGCGGACCCGTGTCTATGAGAACTCTTTTTCTTATCTCAGTGTCCTCTATTGTGTGGCTTTATGCAATGTACTTTTTTGTATGTCTCCCATATACAGGGTGTTTCATAAGGAAATGTGAAGGTCACAGCGATGATTCCAAAAGACCCATGGTTGATGTGTCTCAATGTTATAACCGAGATACGGGATGTTTCATCAATTTTGCCAATTTCTTTATCGTCTCATAACTTTCCAACCTACCTACATATTTTTTGGGAATATAGAATCCAGGTTCAGCTCCACTTGAAATTTGCCGACGTTCAGTTTCATTAATTGTTCTAACGTTCGAATAAATTTTGTAGAATTAGTGAAAAAAATATTCCAAAAAGTTTACCATGTTTTTCGACATAAAAATTGATTTTTCTCGAAAATGGTCAAGATCATGACCAAGTGTACTTTTTTTGTGTAGAAAACATTGACGGTTCGAATGGGCGGCTCGAAACTGTACTCTTTCCAGTGGCGTAGAATTCGGGGAAAAAGACAGCCACCGCCCCTTCAAAATGTTCACCAATTATGAGTTGAAAGAAAAACCAAAAATCGAAGAACATAGCTCATTATGAGTAGAACATGCTCACGAAAGCTTTTCTCTGTGTGATGAACGATTCCAGAGATATTGGCAAAAATACATTTTTTGTCTCGAATTCAAACACCTTTCTTATATTTCGACGAGCCTATTTTGAAGTCCTTACGCATATATTATGAAACACCCTGTATATTTCATTGGAACATTGTGATATAAAACATTCGTTTGATTGGCTCATTTTTCAAAATTCAACAGCCTTCAAGAGCAATGAAATCATATCATTGTGAGCATTTTTCCTTCTCGATTAGAATTTATCAAGAATACCTACCAGTATGGCTATAGATTCAGCGAAAAATCCGGGCGAGTTCCCGTTTTTGTCATTCTTCGAAGGAAAACATTAACATAGCGCAACGTCGGCCGTATTCATCATAAATCACTCTTTTTCATTCCTCATAAAAGAAATTCAATTATTTTCTACTTCGGAATTGAAACATTATCCTACAATTCGAATTCCGCGCAATCTTGCTCCGGCCGAAAAAAACAAACAATTATCCTCCTTATATGAATATCCGCAAAGGCAGAAATTGAATTTAAAACGATTACCGCTTCATTTTTGGTATGATATGCGGCAGATCGACCGTCGAACACATGCTGATTCTTGAGTTGTACTGGCACTGGTCTTCGAGGATAGTGACTACCAATCCGACTCATCGTAATGAATGAAAGAAGTTATAATTGTGCTCTGCTCAAGATCATCGTGATGGAACTTGGTGAAATCAATATGATAGAGTCGAAATCCTTTAAACTAGCTCAAGCAGCTCATTTCGTGCTGATCTCAAAATATGTTTACATAGGATACAGGATATTGAATCGATGTCAACGCCGATTCACTGTCTGAAAGACAAATCTATGGGTAGGCTGTGAATAGATCAGAAACATTGCTGGTGCAGTCAAAACTGCACCGCCAAAACTGAATAATGAGCATCGATATCAGAGTGCAAGCTAGAACCCAATAACATCAAGAATCACCAGGCACAATAAGACAAGCTATTGTGTCGACTGAAAACTCAGTCGTTCTGATTCATACTACACCAGAGAGACATCTAAAGCTTCTGTATTCATATTCAAAAATAACCTCTGTGTAATTTCTCGAGAAGAATAACCATCGATGGTAAGCTCTAGAGAATATTTCGAAAAATACTGAGGAGTCACGAATCATTTTCAATTCTCAGATCTACTGGAGATGACAACTTTGTTGCCGAAATACGAATTCAGACTTTTCTAAATATTGTTGTAATTTCTTTAGCATATATTAATTTTGTATTCGAGTATTCAACCACAGTCTCCTGATTGTAACTTCAATCTCCAATCTTGGAATAATAATTTCATTTCTATTCAGAAATTTCATGAACCATTACATATCAGATACTATTCGAATTATATTCGAAGGATCGGAGTATTAGCCACTGCCGTTTTTATATACACGCCCCGCGCACACACAATTCCGTACAAATGACATAATTTACGAAGAATTGATTACTTTGTTGTGAGCTTGCGGCTTGTCATTCGAGTGAGGGAGAATGAAATATCCAAGAAGGTTGAAAAAAGGAACTGATTGGCACGGTGAAAGGTTGCTTCACCCGAGCATCAATATCGTATAAATTAAATGTACGAAAAAAAAACAAGATATTCCAATAATAATGACCTGTGAGGGATATAAATCAGAATGCAGTATAAAAACAAATGTTGTTGTAAGATACTGAATGTTGTACATATTTCATATCATTTCATAACCTCATTCTAGAAGATGATTCAGTAATGATTCGATTATTTTTTCATTCTAGCCAGAAGAGAGAAATCAAAGAATCTACATGCATCCTTCTGATCGGAGACAATAATAATTCTTCTTGTTCAATTGATAGATAGATGAAACTTTGCATTAACTTCTTGAAACTGAATATGAAAATGGTATATTCAAGATCAATCAATGAAGAAACAACCGAAAAATTGTTACAGTCTGACAAACTCTCACTGTTTAATGTCGAACAGTAAATTGCAAACATGACGGATCAAAACTCATTGTCCTGGAATATTGGATAAGTGGAAATGTTGATATATTAAATGTATCTATCTTTAATTTTTTCTCAAAAACAAGGTGTCACTGACAGAGAATTCTCCGTTCACATTTCTCAATGTTGAATTCCAAGCACATGATATTTCTAGGCTATTCATTAATCGGTCCTCACTATAGATATATTGGAATATTTATGATAATTTCTACTCCACTCTCTCATAATCGGAAATAGAAAATCATGAAAAATCAAGAAAAATAGAATATTCATTCCATCCAGTAATGATTGATATGAATATCATATCGAACCCTCACGAACATTCTATTCTCAGCATACTCTGACCACTATGATATTTCTTCGAGAAATGAATTGTTTTCATCTATCGCTGTAGACAGGTAAATAGTGAAGTTGGATTCGGAAAATTAATTTCTCCATATAATAAGAGCTGGAAACTCAAGTTGAATAGAAAAACATCGCGTTCAGCTCCGCTATTCGGATACACCTCGAAACGAAATTGTATTCATTTCCTTTGGTGGAAGCCGTCAAACCGTCATGTCAAGCGCCTCTAGTACTATGAATTTCAAAATTCCCAGTTGAATTCCGGCGCTACTCGTTCAAAAGGAATGAACCGATCGACACACTGTCTGAACTCCAATTGGAAATTATGTCTCTGAATGGATACATTTCAGATACATGTTGGGATTTTTTTTCCTCGTTGACTTCGTAGTTTGAAGATGCACATATGATGGAAGGAATAACCATACAACCTAAAACAAACAGATCACGAGCCATCACCAGGAAATCAATTACCAAACATTTCAGGACAATACAGAAAATGTCGGGAATAATATCGAGTCACACCTATTATTCATAATAATGATAATAATAATGTTTATTCATGTTGTTCGAAGTGGTATGGGGACATTTCTAAACCTTACATTACAAAACAAACATATTATTCCATAACATTTGATGTACTACTCATACCAATGTCCCAGAGCATGCATCATAATATGTTTGATAGCATCATCAGTTTGATATTCATAATAATAAGGTATTCAACGATATCAGTTATGAGTCTTACTCAGAGATTGAACTGACACATCTGTACGAGTTTTTCTGTAACAATCCATCAAGCTGTATTTTTCATGTCGTACCACTATAGCTGTTCAACTGTTCAAGCCATTGAACAAGGTTGATGAAGTCCAATTGAATATTTTTGAACCTGTCAAGGTCAGGTGAATTGATAGAGGTGGTAATTATTCTGAAGCATCATATGCACAGGACATGTTTGCCACTAGTATCAATCTGTTGATTGTCATTGAGTTTCAGTAGTTCCTAACATTCTCAAATGCTCTCAAGTTGAACCTCTGAATGAAACTACAGACATGTCTAATCACCGACCAATATCACGTGTACCAATTATTTCAAAAATAATATAAACGCTTATGAAAAAAAAATATTGATCCACTACTGCCAAAGAAAATACAATCAACTATTTTCTGTTCGAACAGTTCGGTTTAAGATAAGGAAAATCACAACTCTTGCACTAGCTGAGTTTGTAACAATAGTAACAGCGGCAATAGAAAGAGGAAATTATGCGGTCGTAAGCTTATGTGACTTAAGTAAATTCAATACTAAAATACTACAAAATTGATGTAAGCTTTAGAGCTAATCATCAATTCATACTCAGCTAACAGAGGGCAGGTCGTAGAGATTAACGAGAAATAATCAAATTCAGATATAATCATTACCGTGTCCCTCGAGGATCGATAATAGGCCCAGTACTATTTATGATATAAATGCTACTCTCATAAACTGTTATAAGTGAAACAATTATGTCCACAGACTTTTGAATGAAGTAGAAAGAGCAGCCTAGTCATACTGTTCCTCAAATGAACTCAAAATTAATGTGAAGAATACTCAAAAAATAACTATAACAACTGGATAGGGCAACACAAAGACAGATTTATCGGGTTTTCATACCAATGGATGGGGAGGAGCATCTAAAAATCATCTTCGGCCACTCGAGGTTATCCAAAGACGTTTTCTCAAAATATAATAAGATATCCAAGTGATTGCTTGTATGCTGAATCAGATGTGTTGGACCTGAGACAACTATATTACAGAAACAGTAATATCAGACAGCACAAAAACAAAAATGAGCTTGTGAAGCTCACCCACTCCTATAATACAAGGAAACACGTTACGTTCAGATGTCCCTGGAGGTACAAATCTATTGGACAGAAAAGCTACCATTATTTAGGCCCTAAATTATATAATACATCACCACCGACCGTTCAGGAAAGTCGATCAATTTTTATATTCAAGAAATACCTGGAATGTCATATGAAGAATATAACCTCGGATTTCATTCACAATTTGTTTAATGCTTATTGAAGAATCTCTTGCTTTCAATTCGAGTTATATGCTTCCTATTTCTTTTTATACTGTATCCACTGCCAATTCTTATGAAAACTTTATAGCTACAAATTTTATTTTCAATTCCTAATTTACTTTTCATAATGCCTACATCGATAATATAAAAGAATCTAGTCAGTCTAGTGAACTAAAATCCTAATGCGTTTTGAATTATGATTATTTGATGTCTATAGTTTTAATTTACGATTGTATGTCATGTATAGTTTTAACAATATATTTCAAATTGTACTGTTGGAAATATTTATAAAATTTATGTCGTTAATTCATATTCCGCTAGATTGAGGAATATTTCATATTTGTTCATTTGTACTTCTATTATATATATATTGTGCATTAATTTTAGTATATTTGCTGGTTCACATATGTGACCATCTCACAAACAAGTGAAAACTTCTGTGAGATATTTCTGTGTTTATATTGCTGAAAGCCGTTGGAAATGTTTCATTTTATTTTGTGAAAAACTTTTTCTATTCTATTCTATTCTATTTCTATTCTATTCTATTCTATTCTATTCTATTCTATTCTATTCTATTCTATTCTATTCTATTCTATTCTATTCTATTCTATTCTATTCTATTCTATTCTATTCTATTCTATTCTATTCTATTCTATTCTATTCTATTCTATTCTATTCTATTCTATTCTATTCTATTCTATTCTATTCTATTCTATTCTATTCTATTCTATTCTATTCTATTCTATTCTATTCTATTCTATTCTATTCTATTCTATTCTATTCTATTCTATTCTATTCTATTCTATTCTATTCTATTCTATTCTATTCTATTCTATTCTATTCTATTCTATTCTATTCTATTCTATTCTATTCTATTCTATTCTATTCTATTCTATTCTATTCTATTCTATTCTATTCTATTCTATTCTATTCTATTCTATTCTATTCTATTCTATTCTATTCTATTCTATTCTAACAGGAAATATACATGGACTTTGCATATTGAAGACCTGTCAAAAATACGTTCTGCAATTTAGTTCTTGATGAGACGTTCAAGAATACTATGATGACCGTTGCATATTTTTCTTTCAAAAATAGTCATTTATAGCATGGAATTATGACCTGAAGACAGTGCCAACATGAAAACCCTCTGTACTTTGCGAGAACAAGCAACCCGAATCATATCCGATGTAGGTTCAACAATTCACTATAGTATTAGTGTATATACACTATATACACTCTACCTATATGTATATATCTATGTGTATATACACTATATGTTCTAGCACCTTCTGTGAAATATACTGGAATTCACATACCACATTACGAATCCGTTTAAGATTCTCTTAAATTCACGATGCTTCAATTTTCGGAAAGTTTCTTCATTCGTGAGCCACTCTCAACCACATTATTTTGAATACAGACGTTTCTTCTTTTCTCATGAATTTTTGAAGTCTTCGTCGAGAGCACAATCGTTTTGAGAAGCAAGTAGTAAATGCTTCTATATAGGGTTCCGCCAACTTTGCATAAAAGAAAATGGATTCTAGGATAACTATTATCAAAGTGGAAGACCACTTCAGGCACCAAAGTATTTTTGGATGAGAGAATCGAAGACACTAATACCACTTTATCATTTTTGTGTTTATTTAGAATTTTAATCTTCTATTGTCAACAATAATGATATATCACTCAATTATTCGATACATTTCGAGGACAGTATTCCTCGTTATATTTATGATGAATAAATCGAAAAACGCAGCAACAATTTCATTTTCTTTTTTGCGTCTATAACGAATGAAACTCAAATTAGTATAGAAATAGCTTCCATTTCGATGAGATGATTTACTTGATATTTATATCACTCAACTGTCAGCCACAGATATAGCTATGAATTCATACTTCATTCATTTTATTTCTTACAGCAATATCACTTATTCAACGCTCAACATATCGCTGTGTGCGTATCACATACTGTCGTCGAATCATAGTCTTATGAAACTAGTATGATCTTTATATACTATTTCACGACAGTATATACATTTATTCCATATAACAATTAATATTCATTATTGCCTCTGATAATCCATCTCCAGAAAAATCTGTATGATTGAAAAATTGAATGTTCACTCAATTCATTCCATACTTGGCACAATAGTTTTATTGATCATGGAAACACACTGCCGTTGTAAGCGAAGGACCTTGCTTGAGATTGAATGAATAATCTGTATAATCCATAATCAAAGGGACCCTACTCTCATTGACTGTGATCATTCAATATACGGATTATTTCGATTCCGCGGAATCGAAAAGTAACACAAATCACAGGATACATCCTTTGTGCGAATTAATTATCCGTAGCGATCGAGCGCGAAGGCAATTGCGTTCGAACATAAGAAGCCGTATACGTGTTCATCACGATGCAACCTTTTTTTCGCAATTCCTGCAACGTTTCGTAATGTACGCGCACACCGAATGTAGGAACTCCATTCAAAATGACCGCGGGTGGGCGATATACTACGTTAATCAATTAGCGGTTAATTCGATTGCGAAATATCGACGAACAAAAATATGCGCGAATAGGAAGGTGCGTCAACAACGGCACGCGATGATGAACGTGCCGTGGAAATATTGTTGCTACAGGCCTCTCAGGCCGTAGGCGATGGACTGAACAGAAGCAGATTAAAGTGCGATAGATCGAATATTGATAACAGAGTGAACAGTGACCGATTGATCTACCGCAGACCATAGATTGGACAGTCCATGACGTATTCAAAAATGACAACGTCCAGACAACGCTACATACAGGTGCTTCATTGAATGGCTGTTGGGGATTCCAAGATGAAAATAAAACACAAGGTAGTGCCCAAACTCTATTACGGCAATGAAATACGCCAGTTGCATTATATTTCCAACATGGAAGATAATTTACAGGTTCTATAGGATCCTATCTGATGGTACGCTAACCAAGAACATAATATGAAAACAACAAAGTCAACCACACTTGCTTAAGCTCAACCACTACAGGAATCAGTCAAAGAGCTTTCTTCCATCACAAAGTTCTGGAAAAAAATGCAACGTGCGTCTGAAATATGACTTGTTTCGCTACAGAAAAGTAATCACACGTTTCATCTCAACGTGATTGCACTGAGACGTCCTAGTCGTCATTACAAAAAGGCGAAACAAGTATCTTCATTTCATAACATTTTGAATGATGGGAGCATTTTGGGCCATTTCTGTGATGGAACATGTAGTATGGCTGCTGAATTCGGATGTGATGAATCATGTGATCAGTTTGAAGTGAATCTGTTATTCAATTTGAGACCATTTGCGCATTTGTGACAAAGCTACTGTATATTATGGTGGTCAACTAGGAATGCTAGCAAAACTACAAAAAACCCATACTTTCCTGAAACTCCTTCCTTCACTGCGAGTTCATCACACACATATTCTAGAAGACATCCGATATTTCGAGAACAGTGGGAAAACTCAATCGTGCCATTCTGAATGTAGTGTCAGGATAGATTCAACAGTTTCTTGTATCGTAAGAGAACCAAATATATAATATTACCAATATTTGTATATTATTTGAACAAACCTAGAGAGAGAGGTATTGAAACGACCATGAGAAAGAGGTCCAACCATATAGAATCAGCTGACTGCTGGAATATATACTGCCAGATATTGCATTTGGAAATATTACATTGTTTGTTATCTCCATTTGATTCAACTTTTGTGAGTGAATTCATGAACTTCGGTAAATTGTAGAAGTCAAAGATACATGAGTATGTGAAATCAGATAGACTATGCTCAAGTTTCCAACTCATTATTGAGAAACTTTGTTGACAATTGGGATGGCCTGTTAAATGTCAATAATAGATGCAAGAATGATAAAAGCATATTGTTTCACAGGTACCAAGTGACCAAATGGTAATAAGTAATATGGAAATGCCACAATACGTTTCAACATTTCACTACAGCGATTCGATATGTTGAAATTTCAAATCGAACCTTGATCGCGCCTAGGGAGAGACAGAGGAAACCAACCAATGAAAACAGCAAACGACAGAAAGCCAACGATCAACCGATTATATATTTCAGCGAATTTCGGTTATCACATGATTCTATTTTATATATTAACTTGAAAACATTTTTGAATAGAGAATGAAGAGACCTTTCAAACGATATATGTGTACCTGTCATTCGAAGGGGGTTGAAAGTAGGGATGGCATTTTTACGTTGAAGAATGTCAATTTGTAGTTTGGATTCGACGCAATGATGCGCATCCTGAAAGGAGTTTCAGTTATAGTCCCTGAATTTAATCGAACTGCACTCGAAATTGACTCTGTCTTGGGGCAGAACTTTGAAGTTTGAAGTTTTGCTCTCAGGGTACATACATTCGAGCGCATTATCAAACATCCGAGATGCAATGAACTGACGCTACCAAATTATAGTTCGTGATAGTAAAAATCAGTTGCAATTACTGAATGTCTAAAAATTATGGCCCGAAATGGTTGCATTTTATTCTGAACACCATGTTGATATGTTTCGTACTGATGCAACAGCGAACGAAATTACTTTACATAAATATCAATTCTGGCACATATTTTGTCTGATTTCACCAAACCCAACCCATTCCGATTCAATAAATTGTAGAAAAAAAAAAAGAGTGGATCCTGGTGTTTCCTAATTTCGATAATAATCATCGCCGATTGAGCAATCTTTCATAGGGGATGTCAAGCCTTTTCGATAGATAGATAGATAGATAGATAGATAGATAGATAAAATAAAAAATATATTAATAAAACTATAGTTAACGACTTCACTGACTACATAAAGCTGGGTTACAAAGAAGGGGAAGGGTGCGTATGCTAGCACATTATTCATTTGTTGTGACTACAGTTCTGAGTGTACTCCTCAATCGAATAAAAACAATTTCTTGGTAGTAGTTCGTATTTAAATTTGCTGAATGACAAGTTTTCCATATGTTTGGGTAGTATATTGTAAAGCTGGATGTTCAACTGATTGTTCTTTGATTTATTCATTCTGTATCGATTTGGGCGCAGATTGTCAGCATTCCTAGTGTTATATGAGTGTATGTATGTCGCTCTGTTTTGTTAACGAGGTTTATTATCATGGCGCACGAAGACGAGTCGTCTTCAAACGCGGTGCTGAAATTCGTGTGTAAACAGTGTAAAAAAGCAGTTGTAAATCATGTTAGGTGCAAAAAATGCAATGACTACTTCCATCCTCGATGTATGGTTCAGTCTTCACAAGCAAAAAATGCAATTTGTCGTCACGATGACGATTGTGAAGAAGTACAAGAAAATCAAGAGGAGAAAACCAATGACAACTCATCAAGGTATATAGCAGAAAATAAACTACTTCTCAAATTAGTGAAGGAGTTGGAATCAAAGTGCGAAATATTAAGTGAAAATTGCAGTTTATTAAGAGAAAAGGTTGTGTTCTTATCGGAAAAATACGACATTTCTGAAAAACATGATAATAAAAAATCTAGCTACGACCAAGGACAATCTACCATGATTCGTTCCACTTTTAAGTCGCCTAAACCTGAAAAAACAGCATCAACGATTCAACAATCCTACAGTGCTGCCACTGTTGCCATTAAAATCCCAAAGACTTCTGGAATATCTGAATCAATCGCTAACATGGAGAGTCAAAATAGAAAACCAATTTTTAGCCGCAAAGAAGTGAGTGCTGCTATTTCAAATGCACAAACTAGGAATAAAATGCAAGAAGTCTTGGATTTAGATAGCAAAGGAAATGGAAATTGGGAGCAAGTGAAAAACAGAAGATCACTTAGGAGAAACCGCAGATTCATGGTGGGAGACAACGACGATAATACCGGTATTAGCACAGTTGCGAAATATACATCTCTGCATGTGACGAGGTTAAATCCTAACACAGAACCTTATGATCTCAAAAAAATCTTGATTGGAATTTTTCCAGAAGTGACATGTGAAAGACACCAGTCCAAACATCCTGAATTATATGCATCCATGAAAGTCACCATAAAACAACAAAATCTTTCAAAAGCCTGGAAACGTGAGATATGGCCCAGCGGTGCACTGATATCACAGTTTTTTCTGAAGAAGAGGACGGCGTCACAATCACAAGAAGAGACGGGTCTGAACGGAAATGTGTGATTTCAACTAAACCTATAAAAGCTGATGATAACGGCAAATTTAGCGTTTTTCATATTAATATACAATGTCTTGCTAACAAGGTGAACAGTTTGAGTGGTTTTCTTGATCATTTTAAATTCGATGTCATTTGTTTGTCAGAGCATTGGCTAAATGAAGAGAATCTGATGACCATAAACATCAATAACTACCACATAGCCACTCACTTTTGTAGAAAGGTTCGACAACATGGCGGTGTTGTCATGTATTGCAGAAATAACTTGAATTTCAATATTTTGGATTTGGGTGAGTTCAATGAAGAATTACATTCCGAGTTCTGCGGCATTCATTTGCAGCTTTCAAATATCCTAATAATTTGTTTGTATAGGTCATGTTTAGGTAATGTTAACGTGTTTCTGAATAACCTTGAAGGCCTATTATTCAAGTATTCAAATCAAAACAACAAAATTGTGCTCCTTGGCGACTACAACATTGACTTCTTGTCTGGTTCACCAACACTCTCCAACTTGAATGGAGTTATACAGTCTTTCGGCCTATCTGCAACAATATTAGACTTCACCAGAGTCACACAAACTTCTTCAACCTGCATCGATAATATAATTACTGATTTGAACTGTCACAATTTCGAGGTAGGTACACTAGAACCTTGCCTTTCTGACCATAAAGGTCAATTTTTGACTATGTACAATTTTTCCCACGACTATAATGAGGAGATCATTAGGTCCTCAATAACAAAAGCTGGATTGGAACAATTCAAATCGATCCTTTCCCAAATAAATTGGAGTATTTTGGACTTCAGTGATAATGACCTCAACTTTAAATGCGACTGTTTCATCAATACTCTAGAAAATTCTGCTAAAATCTGTTTTCCGAAGAAGAAATCAAAATCATATAGGTCTTTCAAATTGAACTGGTATAATGATACTCTGAAAATTATGAGGAATAACCTAGAAGCTATCAAAATTATATCTGAGGTCTCTGGCTGATCTGAGGAAGTTGAAGCATATAAATTGATGAAGAAACGATATAACACCGAGTTGTTGTGGCAAAAAAAACAGACATATGATGAGTACATTATAAGGTCTCCAAATTTATCACGAGCGTGTTGGAACATAATAAATTCCGAGAGAAATAAAGTACATCAAGAGAAAAACATAAATGAATTTTTCGAAAATGACCTCAATATATTTTTCTGTACAATTGCTGAAAAAACTATCAAGTCTCTTCCAATGCTGGACTCTGATAGCACATATAATTTCAGAAGCTTTCCTTCTCCTGTCGAATCTTTTTTTTTGGAACCTGTGTGTTCCCAAGATGTATCTGCAGCCATTGGAAGACTGAGCTCGTCTAGCTCTCGTGACATCCATGATTTTAACAGCAAATTAATAAAGGCAGTTGCTGAACAGATAGTTCCACCTCTCACCAACATGATAAATTCTATCTTTAGCAAAGGTGTTTTCCCAGATGCACTCAAAATCTCTGAAGTAATACCATTATTCAAGAAGGGAGACAAATCCTCTATGGATAACTATCGGCCAATCAGCATTATATCCATCATTGGCAAAATCATTGAATACATTTTGAAAGATAGGTTGTACTCCTACTTCGAAAAGAGATTTTACTTCAGCGAATCACAATACGGTTTCCGTAAAAATAAATCCACCACACAGGCTGCTTTCAAAATTGTGACTGATATAGTAGAGGGTCTTGATGAAAACAAACATTCTTCACTGACACTATGCGACCTAACGAAAGCTTTCGACTGCATATCGCATGACCTACTGATTGAAAAACTGAGCTACTATGGAATAAGAGGCACTACCTTAGATCTGCTTCGTTCTTACCTCTCAAATAGATACCAATGTGTAGAATTGAACAACGTAAAGTCTGAATATAGAAAGATTGATCATGGGGTACCTCAGGGTTCAGTCCTCGGACCTTTTTTATTTATTGTATACATCAATGACTTGTGCAAATACATTGCACCTACTAAATGTATTTTATTCGCTGACGATACAACCCTGATATGCTCTGGTAAATCTCATAATAACCTTACTGAAGATAAATCTGAGATTGTTAGTATAGCCAAAAAATGGTTTGTTCAAAATAAACTAAAATTGAATGAAAATAAAACTCAAAATATAATAGTTTCTTCAAACACAAATTACCAAGAAGGGAAAAACGTAACGTTTCTTGGTCTCATCATCGACGACAGATTGAACTGGTCCAATCACGTAGATCACGTCGTTCGAAAATTATCAAGTATTCTGTTTTTACTGAGACGACTAAAACCCATTACAAATAGCAGTATCTTAAAAATGACATACTATTCCTTATTCCATTCAGTGCTTTCTTATGGTATCCTACTTTGGGGGAATTCAACGAATGCAATAGCAGTTTTTAGATGTCAAAAAAAAGCTATGAGAATATTGGCAAACGTGGGCTTTAGAGACCATTGTCTTCAACATTTTATCCGACTTGGTATCATGCCACTGCCTACTCTGTACATATTCACAGTTTTATCAGAAATACACAAAAATGTGAACAAATTCTCCAGACATTCTGATTCACACGATTATAACACAAGATCGGCTGATTTACTGACTATTCCACGACATAGATTAGCTGTCTGCTGCAAAAACTCCTTGAACCTCAATCTCTATAACACTCTTGATAACTCTGTCAAAATATTGGAATTCAATAGATTCAAAACGGTGATTAAAAAATTTCTGCTCAGCCATTGTTTTTATGACATTGATAGCTATATCGTCTCTGCCAGTTCATTGTGCATTTGATTTTAATCCACTTTTACCTTCAAAAATTTTTCATCCCGATTCTCTGTATTTTCCTCTGCAAATATCTAGATCTGCACTAATTGTCTTTATTTGTTGTGTTTTTTTTTTTAACTTGTATTGTTCGAATTTTTAATATTTTCGCTGATCAATTGTAAGTCAGTATATTGATTTTCAGCTGAAATTTATATAATACTTGTAGTGATAAAATATTTTATCATTATTATCATTTTATATTCTTGACTTTCAAGTCATATTGCCTATGCGACTTGCCATAAATGTTTTATGTACATAACATGGTCAAATAAAATATACTACTATACTACTGATCTCTTGTGAATCTCGAGAACCGCTTCATATATAAAAATACTGGCGGGTGAATTCAAATATGAAATCAAAAAAATTTTTAGCAAACCAAAACAATGTATCAATATTCTGGCTCCTCTGTATACGTGTACTGTCATGTTTTATTTCATCTTCAACGTCGTCAATATTGATGCTGTAAATGAATATTTCAATCAGTAGAAATCGAATAAATGATTCTCCGGATTCAAACTCTCGATGATTCACTCGTATCATTTCAGGAATGAAGATATCTCATCATATATCTCATCCACAAAAACACCTATTTTACATAAACGTATTTATATAGAGAATCGAAAATATTACATAAGGTACCAATTCAAATCATCTTCGAAGTGCCATCAACACCATAATGGTTTTCTAATGATAGGTATTAGGTGAGAATAACTGGATTCAGTTCGTTATGGATGAATCTGACCGTTCGAAACAATTAACATAATGATTACATGAGGACATGTTATTGATGGGACTGGCGACTTGATGATAGCGATATTAGACCAGAATAGATATCGAATATCAAACTTTATGTAACCTCTTATATGTAACCTATACAAAACCGTTGGGTCAGATACTGAGATTACTATCATTTTTCATCATGATCAACTTCCAAACGTCAGAAGTACTCACCATCATGCATCATGTTTTCAATTATTGTTCAAGACGACTCACCTGCAAAAGAAATCATCATGAATGATCGTTCAAAATCAATCAAAAAGGTAGGTTATTCAGCTGAATTGATAGCAGGTAAAATACTGAGGTGAAATGCTGTGTAACTCGTTTCTCACACAATATTGAATTTTTATAGAGCATCGGAAGGCATGTACGGCTATATCTGAAGCGCACATTGAAAGTTTTCTGGGTTCCAAAGATCATAGCACTAAAATTTCTGGAGAGCCATAATCGATGATTCACTGATGCATGGAAATGTTCTGAAGATGGTTCCACTTCCGGTTATACCGGAAGTAAGTGAACCGTATAACCTGATGTAGACACCAACTTCGTTATTTCAAATGCTATATTTTTCCTTGCCTTTTTATTCTTCAATTCTAATTTTTCGAAAACGACTAGACTCGCGTATAGGAAAGGCTGATAAATATCATGCTGAAAAATCCAAAAGAATCTCAAAATCGTAACAAAAAATATAGCACTCCATTCGAAAAGTTGGTGTCTACTTCCGGTATGAAGTGCCACCATCTTGAAAACATTTTCATTAATCAGCAAGGCATCGATTATTGCATTCCAGATATTTCCAGTGTGTTTTCAGAGTCAATTATCATCATTGGAACCCAGAAAGCTTATAATGAAACATCGTGTATACACGGGAGTGCCTATACTTTTTCTCTCCCAAGATCAGGTAAACATTCAAGAAGTCTCCAAGATCTCAGACGATATCCTTGCACGATGAGGGGATTGTAAATTCGAGGTGTACCAATTTCGAATCCAAGATGGTTTATGAATGGTTCGTTCAAGGTCGGTTACAACGTATTCCAATGGAGGTCTCGTTTCAAAATTCGAACTCAAACGGACTACTTCAATTATATCTCCACTATACGGTTCTCATAAGTGGTGCATAAATATGCTGTTTTCATAATCTGGGAATCATTGAAGATGTGTATTTGCATGACTTTGATTGACAATTTCTCATGAAGGATAATAATGATTCAGAATGAGGTTCAGAATGATTTCGAGTTATTTTGCTGGGAAGCTATTGGGAACTGAGATAAATGTATGTAAATTCAATGTAGTCACAATTTTTTTTCCTGCAAAATCGCACTGTATTCGACTTCTTCAATAATCAGTTCCAAATTCCTTTGGATCGATGGATATTTCATCCAAATTCCTTGGAGCATGAGATTATGAATACCTCTCAATTATTTCATGTAAATATTCTTGGTCACAACTTTGTATATCCCTTACAAGAAGTCAATGAATATCGATACTGGAACACAGTATTATCATCCTATCAATTCATCACCACCCTTGGTGAAAAAAACAGAAGTAGCTAGCCATTCATGTACATGAACAGGAATATAATGATGATCAGCAATCATGATGGATTACCAATCAGGATTCAGATGAAATCATCAGTGTGAAACTGCCCTGAAACACGCAAAAATCGAATTGGTTGAAGTTATTGATGAATGGAAATGAATTGATAGCAATGTGTTTTTGGACTCGAAACGAGCTTTTCGAATGATCAATAGCGATATCATGTTGATTCAACTGCTATATTATTGAATCGATAGGACAGTTTCAGAATGGTTTAAGGATCACCTGAAAGGTCAGTAACCATTGATATGATGCCAAATGTTATGAACTGGATTTCATTAGGAGCTCGAACGTGTGCTGTCTTCAAATGATTTTTGTTCACAAAATGTTCAAATGCCAGTTACCCACTTATTATAAAGGATTGGTCCACTGTCATTCATGTCAAGGAAAGTGCAACATTAAGGAATTCAATCTTCCGGGGTCCATCAATGAAAACTAACCTCAAAACTGAACTAAACTTAACTATGTTTGTGTATTACTGTTAACCAAATATTGTTACCAATATTCATCCATTCTCTGAATGGCGTTGCTGTAAACATTCTGAAAATAAATATTATGGTCTGTCGCAATACGTGACATGGCATTCGTGGTTTGAATTAGTACTTACTGCAGGAGTATTAGTGTTCGATGAATTTTTCGCACTATTCCGATAGTACGATAATATGGAAAATTAACTCATAGGCTGATGCTTTTCCAAATGTAAAAATATATCTGTTTCATTCCATCTCAAATCTCTCATATATCCATTCGGAAATAAGAATTTATGGCGGCATCCAGAGGAAACGGAGTCGGTGGGAAGTTCAGTTGAAAAAATAATCAGAAACATAAGTAATAAATCTCCGGTATCCACCTGTTGCTGGATAATCAGAAAAAAGTACATAGCGAACAACGTTCTAAAAAATATCTCCGCCAACATAACAATTCATTAGCATTGCGCTATCCCCGGGAATCTCATCGACAAGAATCTTAGATTTTTTGTCCCCCGCTTACAAATTATTCCTGCCATTCCGTATAATTAAACAAACGCCAATCACCGCGCCAATCTTCATAATTAAAATGCCGATCATACCTGAGCCACCCATAACCGCTCAGATTTGTAGAAAACAGGAAATGAGAAAAAATTACCGGAGGAGAAGAATTCTCTAACTGCCGATTGTGCGTACATCACACAGCGAAAGAAGACGGACAGAGACAGAAGGGAAAAAGTTACAATACGCTAATTGCGAATGCCTCATCGAGAGTAACAGTCGATATCGGCCATAACAATTACTGTATGCGGCCAGCTAGCGACCGCTCGATTCGAGATTGTAGTTTGTTGTAGTCTTAGCGCAGCGCAGGACTAGTTTTGATGCTGGCTTAATAGGTGAGTCCATCAAACAGTTCCATGAACTCACGAGATGCACACTGCCGTCTTCTACACCGAGAAAAATGTCATCTGAAAGATTACCTCCACGGTGGTTTGAATCATTTCTGTCGTAGACAACAACAAACCAAAGTCAATAAGAAAAAAATCACATATGAATAACGACAATAGCGGAGTCCTACAAGGTAGTGTATTGGGTGCCATACTCTTCATGTACTTTATGAATGACCTCTTATATCGGGAGGAGGGTGAATGCAACATTCACCTATTTGCAGATGCTACACCTATGTATAATTCAGGTGAAAAAATCACAACAATAATCAATGAAATGAACCCTCATTACAATTCAAAATTGGTGCACTGATGAATAAATTGGTAACCGACCCGCAGAAATCAGAATGGATGATATCGAAAATCAAAAAACATTTGAACCAACATATCATAAATAAAGTTCATTATATATCAATTATGATTCAGTATAAGTTAGCAGGTATTATCATAGATTATTAAGAAGTGAATTTCAGAGAATATGTCGATTATATATCAAAATGAATTTACAAAAAAATTGGATTCATATAGAATCAGTAGAAATTCAAGTGAATTCACCAAACACCTCATATATAATTGTATCGTCGAGCCACATTTCGAACATTTTTCTTCAATGATATGAATAAATTACAAAAATAGGGGTATGCGTTCACAACTGGGATGTTATAGATACGTGGCAATGTGTCAAAAATATGTGATTCATTAAAACATCCATCTTCATATACAGGATGAGTCAAAAATGTGTACCGAGCTCTCTGAGGGTGATAGACCATTGAAAAATAAGTGTAGTTTGATGATTAAACTCATGGCCCAAAATGCATATTAAGGGAGATATATCCTTCCAAAGTTGATGAAATTAAAATAATTTCTCCGCATAACTTCTGAACGATAAAAGCCATCTGATTGAAATTTTGTGCATGGATGTTTGTTGTCAAAAAACATTTTTTCGTCACACTTCCACATTTCTGATATTGTTATAAAGGGTGTTTTCAGAGGGTGAGTCATGATTTTTTGTAGAAAACTTTTTTCCTGTATTATTTTCGGTGAAAAAACAGGAGCATTCGATGAAGCGAAGAAAATTACATGAAAAAGGTACTCTTATTCAAATACAGAAAATTGAGTCGTTCGTGAGATATTTGAGTTTTTGTAGTTACATGATATCAGCAGACTGATTTTATTCATCGCGAGATTCATCGGTACCAATATTTTAGCAGGCCATGATGAATAATTTTGTTCTCAATTTCGACGTTCATGTCATCAACATTCGAGTCAACATTGTTGTAGTCGATTTGTTCTCGTGGTTTTTCTGTGTCATTTATCACTGCGATTATCAACTGAGATTTTAAGGAATATGGCGGTTATTCGGTCTCTAAACAAACTGATATGCTTCTAATGCTTGGCGAGTGCTTCGGAAATGCAAATGCTACTGAAATATCGTTATACCGATGTTCTATCACCCCCAGAAAGCACGGTACACATTTTTGACTCACCCTGTATATGAAGATGGATGTTTTGATGAATCACATATTTTTGACACATTGTCACGTATCTATAACATCCCAGTTGTGTACACATTTTTGACTCACCATGTATAAGCTACTAAACAACAAGCTCTCAGAATACTTATCTGCAAACTTACAAGTCATGCATAACATTCATAGCTACAATACTCGATAAGGGTACTGAAAAAATATTTCCGATCCAGGAATGGGCACTCATAATAATCTCCCACAAACAACCATATCCTCAACAACTATGATTTTATTCAAACAAAATGTGAGAAGTTACCTCAAAACATCTGTTCAGGCTGCCTATCTGCTTCCTCATTATGATTTATATAACAGCGGGAATAGTTTTCTTCTGATACTACTACTTCAGTTCCTAGATTTCTCACTTCTGAGTTATAGTGAATGTATTCCATATATTTGTATATTTCATGATTGATCGTATCAATGATACCTGTTGATCGATTGTATTGCTTATTGTATATTGTATCTCATTTTAGCAAATGCTATTGAACGAATATCATTATCACACCCTTACGATAATCACAAATCGACAGTGAAGCCAGCAAGAGGCAACATTCAGTTGAACTCGTGAAGTTATAACCAACCCCTATGACTTTTTGTCGAAAAAACGGCAAACGAGGCGGACGTTTCTAGCAATTTCCAATATGGGTCCAATTTCAGTTCCAAGCCGGATCCACACACAGGTGTCACCACTAGAACTGTTATCACACACTACGAAAGCTTCTCATTCAGTTGAATTTGTAGAGAGTCAACTGTTAAACGACTGATGAGTTCCATCAAGGGCTGACATTGGATCCAATTCTGGTATTAATGCTTTCTTGTCGATCTGCACATAGGACGAACATTCTTGCCACCAACGTTGGCAACTATATGTGGGCTCTGAGCTGAAGGTACGTCAACAAAATATCCACGTTCTGTTATCGATGAATAATGGTCGGATGGGCCAAAAAAATAAACGAAAGTATGTTCTTCCCCATTTCGGAAGAGTCGGTTGTCAACATAAAGGAAGCAATTCAAGAATTTCACGAATGATGGAAATTAAGATCGAAATATAGTTCCTCATCTAGGAATGAACGGACGTTTTGCGTTTTCTCAGTGTGGACGATTATCGAGAAGGCGAACAAGAATTGTGTAGTCAGGATCTCACTGAATATCTCGAAACGTGCTGTATGTGATTCAAATGCGGAGCCGTGTAATTGCCCACGGAACCGGTTCCCTCCACTTCTTTTTTCTTTTTCTTCTTCTCTTCATCATGTCTCCGGAGGATATCGTACCAGTACTTCTCGTATTCTTCGGCCAACTCGAGGAGGATAAACGCACGTTTACAGGGTCACCTTTGATTTTGCGATAACAGGCTTTCTGTAATACACGGCAGGGACTTTATCTCGCCGAGGATTTTTTCAATCCTTTTTTCACTCTCGAGGAGAATTGATGAGTCCGATCGAGTTGTCAAGTTGAATGATCTTCATTATCGTAATCGATACGACACGTTGTCGCTAAAGTGGATAACAAGAAACGAGACATGCTGTGATTTACAGAACCAGATAGGTATACTTGCATCTAATGATATCAGTTGACTCATGTCTCAAATGAGAAGTAGAAAAGTGTCTCTCGGAGATTGACTATTAGAACGATTGGAAATACGTATATCTCCATGGAACAGGATGGATACTGTCGATGAACTCAAATCACATGGAATAGTTGGAATATATTGAGAAATATTCCTATGGAAGTAATAGCAGAACTCAACTCACAGCCAGATTAAATCCACAAAAGAAAATCTATAGCTACTTCATTTCGATCCGAAATGTCACTTTCCATACGTTCATGTTTCCAAAAACAAGTAAATCGAACAGAAATGAGGTGTATCACAGAAAACTATTAGAATTCGTGAACATATAACACATAACATATGTTATAAAGAACTCAAATAAACAATTGGACTCGAGTGAATGATTATTTCATAAAGTTCAGAACCGCTGACTATATTATATGGATCCACATACAATGAATAATCTCCGTGTGAAGAAGCGGAGGCGAATTGAAACTGAGAAAAATGTGAAGACACTAACGACGACAGATATGAGGTTGATGAAACTGACGGACATATTAAAAAAACTGGATACGCGGAAATTTTCCAGCCGAGGAAAATGCAGTCATCTAATCAGTTCAACGTTGGATGCATAATCTCGTTAAACCGTCAACCGTCTCTTTTGCCTGCTCGCTGCTCCACGAGACGTTCTCCCATCTCTGCATGGCGAAATTGGCGTGCATAGCCCGTGATCCCTCGAGAAATGCATTTTTATCTCATTATATCGGACCGCTCGTTAGGGATTCTGCGTTTTCACGCTCGGGGGATTCATTGTCCGCCTCGCGGAATTGTATCGGTGACGATCCCTCTCGATTCCCCCCTGACCTACCAGATTGATGTGTGGTAACGAGAAAAATTCCAGGAAAATACAGGCATCGAGCTGTATCGACAAGAATGAGAATGAATCATTCGCTCCGGTAGGTTTCAAGGGAAATTTCCTGATGTGAGAAAATCCCCGAACCAATCAACTCTATTTCTTGGAAAGCAATTTCCACTGTCATCTTCTTTCCATTCATACCATCAGAGTCAGGAGACTATTCATCATTATTAGTTTCTTATTTCCAAGGAACTCGTTGAGACATTCAAATCAGTTCAACACGACATTGAAATGTAGTTCACGAAACAACATTTCACCTCAACAGACTACTAACTCACTCTATACAATTCAACATCGACCTGATTCATCAGGAGCTCTTCCGGCTCTTATGAAAACGTCTCTCAATCTGAGATGTTATTGTTTATTCCCACAACCTTCAACAACATTCCATTGTGATTGCCTTCGATGTGATGACACACTTGCAGCAGTATATATTATTATTCAATCAGATGATTCGTATACCTTGCGTGTCCATACGCCCTTGTCGAATTTCAATCATCTCGACAAAACTCTGACTCGGCTTTGGGATAGTAGATTGAATTGGACTGTGGACTTTGGCAGTTCTTTCTGGTCCACCACGACCTTCCCAGATCTATCGTAGGAAACGATGTGTCATAGAGTATGCTGTCTAGATTTACCTCTTAAATTGGACTCACTAGCTTGAAATGTGACTCTCTCCTGAATCAGGATGCCTCTGGATATCCTTCACATTGACAGTCTTATGAGGTTTTGGCAGTGACATGAACTTCCTCTTCTTCGTTTTATAATTTCCTCCCAACTTCAAGTCACAAGGAATGCGAATTTTTTTTTTCGAAAAACGTCTGCACAATATGCCACCAAGGACAGGAAAAGTGTCTGTCTCAATCCTTCTGTTGTTCTTCAACCACTGAGGGAAGGTATCATTTTACAGTTCTCTTGAACCTGACATCTGACTGTGGACGAATCAGGGGGAGCCTTCTCTTCTAGTTCATTGCTGAAATCTCTCATCTCCCAGAATCGTGTCAATTCTTATCCTGTCCCACCAGACTGATATGTGGTAACGAGAAGAATTCCAGGACATTGAGCTGTATCGGCAAGGATATGAATGGGTTATTTGCTCCGGCAGGCTTTAAGGAAAATTTCCTGATGTGACAAAACCCTTAAACCAGGAAGACAATTTCTATTGTCAATTGTCATCTCCATTTCATTCATATCATCAGAGTCAGTATAGATATTCATTCTCATCTGTTACTCATTTCCGAAGGAAACTCATTGAGAAATTCAAAACGTTTCAACATAAATATTCAACTCAGAACAACTCTTGAACTCCATTTCGACAAACCACAAACTCTCTCGATTCAATTCAATATCAGTCTGATTCAACAGAAGGTCTTGGCTCTTATGAAAATGTACTTCATTATTAGAATCATTCTCGAATAATATTCATTTTTCAACTTTTGATGGGATTTTCTCTCCTCGTTTCTAAAAAATAGAGTAGAAGTTATTAAAAATTATTGCAATATATTTGTAGTAAGGACAGATTTAGGATCTGTCCCAAAATGTCACTGCGCTTGAAATTAAACCTTTAGATACCTAAAAGAGAAATTCTCTATTGGTCAGTGACACCTTGTTTTTGAAAAAATTTGGAAATACAAATATATTTGATAATAATAAAACCTCTACTTATCTTAGTGGACGTTTCGGGAACGAATCTGCTCCCGTTCTCAACACAATTGAAATATTTTTCTTTGTAAACTTTTTTCGATGTTTCCGATTTTGACACTGAAAAGTGACAATTTGGCAGACGGAGAAATTCTGGTTACAAGGTGTTTTCATTGATCGATATCGAATTTTCCATTTTCATATTCAAGTTTCAGAAGTGGATGCCAAGTTCTATCTATATCAACTGAACAAGAAGCAATATTATTGTCTCCGTTCAGGAGAATGCAAGCAGACTCTTTGATTTTCCGTTTTTGGTTGTTGTCTTCTTTTCCTATGATCTTAATATTACTCCAATCGGCCATATGTTGTCCATTCTCAGTAAGGATATGCTCAGCTAATTTTGACTTGTCAGTATATCTTCTCTTTATATTGTTCTTATGCTCTTTCATCCTTACTGATAGAGGCCTGCTGGTTTCACCGGTATAATATTTTCCACAAACACATGGTATACTGTATATACAATTTTTTGATGACTGTTTTTCATTTCTCGGTTTTGTATGAGTCGAAATCGATCTCATTGTATTTTCTGTCTTGAACACTGTTTTCACTCGAAACTTGTCACCAACACGTTTAATTTTTTCAGATATTCCGGGAATGTATGGGATTACATTTGTTATCAGTGTTGGTTGTCTTTGTGTTTGTTGTATATTCTGTCTGTTCTCAATTTGGTGTATTGTTTTGTCAATGAAATGTTTTGGATAAGTCTTTTATATGGTTCATTTCGGCATTGAAAATTTGGTGGTTCGATGATATGGATTTGGCTCTATCATGAAGTGATTTGATTATTCCTTTCTTAATACTTGTATGATGATTCGATTGAGAATTGAGGTATCTGTCAGTGTGTGTATTTTTACGATATACACTTGTTATCAAATTGTTATCTGATTTTTTAATGAGGACATCTAAGAATGGTAATTGATTATTACATTCGATTTCTAAAGTGAATTCGATTGTTGGTTCGATATTGTTTATATAATTTAGAAAATTATCTAGTTATGTGGTTATACGGTTATGTGGCCAAATGATGGAAATATCATCCACATATCTTCACCAAGTCTTTGGTTGTTTACTGAATTTTTTCACAATATTCTCTTCAAAATCTTCCATGAATATATTACTTAGAATAGGAGATAATGGTGAACCCATGGCCATACCAAAATTTTGTTGATAAAAATCATGATCTAATTGAAAGTAAGTTGTTTTGAGACATACTTCCAAAAATTCTAAAATGCCTTCTACACTCAGCTTAATTCTTTCAATGAGTTTTTCATCATCTTCCAGTTTCTTTTTCACTATTTGTAAAGTTTTTTCTATAGGAACATTAGTAAATAAACTCACTACATCAAAACTTACTAAAATATCATCTGTATCGAGATGGATGTTATTTAGTTTCTCCAAGAAATGAGCAGTATTTCCAATGAAACTTTCACTATTTCCTGATAAAGGTTTCATTATATCTAAAAGAAATCGTGATAAATTTTGACAAGGAGATCCTATCGAACTCACGATTGGTCTTAATGGATTGTTTGGTTTATGTATTTTTGGAAGTCCATAAAAATGTGGGGGTTTGCTATGGTATCTGGATATATGTTTCCTATCTATGTATGTTTATATGTATGTTTATATGTATGTTTATCTATATATGTTTCGTATCTAGAAAGATACGAAACATAATGAAAAAACACGAAAATGAACTTACACTAACAGAATCCGACAATTTCAAGGCTCACCGTTCCTTCAATATTTGGTATCAATTGCATTTTCAATTACTCTCGGACATCGACAAATATGAATCTTTGATAATTGTATTCTCGATTGCGTTGTTCAAAGTCAACAAAGCTCCGCTATATACGGCGTTGTTCAGCGTGAAATTCGATTACGAATACTGTTGGGCTATTATCAAGAAACATTATTAGGAAGCATTAAATATATATGAACTTCGTTTGATCAACATTGAATGCACTCATCTTCTCAAGAAGGGCAAGAAAACCCTCCCTAACAACTATAGACCGATTGCACTACTATCTGTGATCTCTAAAGTAATGGAAAAAGCAATCAACATCGAGCTCATCTGATATCTAGAGAGCTCAAGAATCGTGAACGACCGGCAATATGGCTTTCGTCACCAGAGGTCAACTGGAGATCTGCTTGCCTATGTGACACATAAGTGGCAGATGTCAATAGAGGAACATCTGGCTGTAGCCTTGGATATCTCCAAAGCATTTGACCGAGTTTGGCACCAAGGCCACCTAGCGAAACTTCTGTCATATGGTTTGCCGCCCCAACTGTGTATTTTACTATCGAGTTTTCTTGCAGATAGATTACTCTACGTGGTGGTAGACGGGGTCTCGTCTGATACAATGACGATCAATGCTGGTGTTCCACAAGACTCTGTCTTGGCACCAACTTTCTTTTTGCTCCACATCAATGATTTGTTGAATGTGACCTCCAGCCCAGTTCATAGCTTTGCGGATGATAGTACACTTCATTCCGCCTCTTCCTCTAGAGCCCCTATATCATCCAACGAGGCCAGAGGTGCAAGGCGAAGACAGGTTGATGCTTTATATAAGGATCTGACAAGAATTCTGAAATGGGGATCTGAGAATCTAGTACAGTTCAATGCAACTAAAACTCAAGCTTGTATGTTCACCGAGAAGGCTGATCACACAATGCCCAATTTGATGATGTCGGGTACCACTGTTCCTATGAAGTCGTCAATATCCATGCTGGGTGTCACCACCAACAGTGCTCTCTCATGGGACGATCATGTGAGGTCCATTGCGAAAACTGCTTCACAAAAACTTGGTTTTCTATTCCGTGCGAAGAGATACTTCACATCCCAGCAGCTGCTAATGATCTACAAAGCACAAATTCGACCTGTCCTGGAGTACTGTTCACATGTTTGGAGCTCAGCCCCCAAACATACGCTAAAGCTCTCAGATTCAATTCAGAAAAGAGCTATTCGCCTAGTCGATGATACACCACTCACCAAATCATTGACCTCTCTAGATCATCGTAGAAAGGTCGGCGATCTATGCCTTTTTTATAGGTACTTTCATGGTCGGTGCTCAACGGAGATATCATCTATTATGCCACCATTATTATGCCATTCCTAGTAGACAAACCAGACGAGATCAAGCTGGTCACTCCTACACTGTCAGGCTCGAGACCTGTCGAACACCGCTATACCAGGCATAATTCCTCAATAGAGCGACAAAGTTATGGAATTCTTTGCCTAGTGAAGTATTTCCTGATGCTTACAACCTCCAAACTTTCAAGAAAAATTCCAACACCTTCCTACTCTCCCAAAATTCCACCGCTGGCTAACACGATGTTCCTCGAACATCATAGGTTTCCCTTTCGTGTTGTCCACAGATAAAAAAAAAGAAAAAATGGAAAACAATGAAATGAAAAAATTATGTTGCTCTATACCGAGATTTGTGGTACTATACAGTGTGTGCGATTTCAAAACGCAACACGCTTGAATCTTGTTGACCGATTTCCAGATTTTGAAATTTTCATAAAGTTGATAAATTCCATAGGAAGACATCTCGAAGTCAACAAAAAATCAGTAGAGCTAAATTTGAAAAAAAAAATATTATCATGAATAATTTTTACTTAACAAGTTTCAACGAAAGTAGCTGAATCGAGGTGATCAATCAATCAATATTCGAAAGATCACACAAATATAAAGAAATATTGAGATTTGCCAAGGCCTGCTTGAAAATAGAATGAATTTTGAACTGAATAGATATCAATGATATTTCGGGGCTTCTTGGATAATTCGTCAGTACATAATTTATTTATTGTATGAGTTCAAACATGACCAAGTCAGAAACATAAACTTCGATCTGAGAATATGTAACAATTCTTCGAATATATTCAGAAATGATTTTCTATGTAATTACTGATAGCAAGTTGTTTCACTTGACACGACCTATATGCCAGTCAATGAAGAATCAGATTGTGTGAAAACTAATCAGTGTAATCATTATAATATTCTATAAATACGAACAGCTACAATCTATGAGATTCTGCATGGTATACAAGCAAGCGTTACCGCCACCTCCATTCAAAGAACCCTACCAAACATTGTTAACCCCTAATATCAAAATGTGCTATTGAGAGAGATTGTGATTTCAATCAAACAGGTGGATTTATATTCAGCATAGATTTTATGGTTGATAATGACATTTCATTCTGCTTATTTTGTATACAGCTCAATAATTTTTTGGCAGTCAGAATCAAATATATCGAAAATATGGAGTAACTATTATAAATGCAAGAATATCCCTATCTGTCATCCTATGGAGACTTTTCTATATATAACTACTAAAAGTGAGTTATGAAGAACAAATGTTCTCCACATTCGAAGAAATATATTCACTACCTCAAAACAACGAGGAAGAGCTAAAAACCACATGCCTTCTCATTCCCCTTCCATATCTTTTGCTCAGGTGTCGTTCTTCCTGTCGCTTCATTTACCCAGATTTATGTTAGCTAATAAAGTTCCGTTTCGCATTATGTTTTCCTGAAAAGCAATCAAAACAAAAATCCTCTCGAATCTGGCAACCCTTTTTGTTATTCACCCTTCCCGCTGCTTCTGCTCGATGGAGGCTATTAGGTCCGAATCTTGTCTGTGAGATTGTTTGCGAATGCAAATTCAGTAGGTCGAGAAGGTGGGACGAAAAATGGAGAGCAGAGGTGGGGGACTATATTCACGACGAAAGAGGGACCTGAATTTGTTAAAATATGGTCCGGGTCCATTCCACCCTTTCAAAGTAGTATTACAGGCGATGGCCTCATTTTCTACTGACTTGTAGCAAGCGTGAGAGAGACTGGATGAGATTAGTGAGATTGCAGTCATTGGGCCGGTTGCATGAAACATTGAACGAAGGAATGAATATTTAATTTGTTTATATTCATTCAAACGTATCTCTCAGCTGATGAGTTAGAACAGATAATTCTACGTTGAATCAACGAAAGGCTTTATGCAACCGATCCATAGCCTTATATCATCGTCGGGAAACATACATAGGAAGCCACAATGATTGAAGTTATGATTTTCGTAGAAGCAATTGAAACATCACTTCGAATTTATCGTACCTGCAAATCACTGCTCTATTATTTGATAACAATAATAATATTCCCTACAATTCAACTCACTCCATTGGGACCAGTAAACGGCCTTCTATAGCAGCTACACAAGTTGTTGAAGTGGAGGATATTGATTCTTCAGCTTTTTGAATGTACCACCTCCTCCAAAAACTAACAAATAGTATTGGAGGATATTGGTTCAATATATTTCTAATTCGTGGAGCAGAAGCGAGACAAACGTGTTGCGATCCACCTGAGGCCTCAAAATCAATCCTCGATTTGCTGAGGAAATGGAATTTTTGGCCCTACCTGAATTAAAACCGTGGGAAGGCCGAATTCCATCAAACTTATGGATCTTATATTTGGAGGATTACATATCAGAGGGTAAAAAGATTGCCAGATCATCATTTCTATTCATCTTCCTCCGTCTTGCAATTGTTGAAATCATCCGATGATATGGTATGATTTCTTTCTCATCAGATGAACAAGAACGAAAGTTGGTGAGACAATACAATCAGTTCATTATCTCACAGAAAAATTCAATAATAATATAACAATTCTGAAAATTAGATTTTTGAAGCATTCTGTATAAAGTGCCATCAGTCATCGTTCATCAGTCATTTGCATCGTAGACGAATAAGGCATCATGGTTCGAATCAAGTTGGCGTCTATCAATTTCGCTATTGAATTCGTGCATGGTTTCAATCTTAGAAGTGATTCACTATAAACCTAAGGTCCCATCATCCTAATCCCACAATATATTCGACATCTGGGACGTTTAACTTGCGATATAGAATTTTTCAATACAAATATCATGTAAGAAAACTCTTTTTAGTGAACTTTCGACATTTAGAGAGCATTCATGTTCCGAAACCCGACAATTTACTGTTCAAACTTCCCAAATAAACGATGGAAATTGACATCTGCCATTCTCATCAGCTCAACATGCGATAACCGCCGCAATTTCCTCCAACATAAACGACAAATTCCAGATGCGGACTGAGCATCAGGAGCGCCGCCGGCGGATCAAAAGATTTTTTACGAGCCTGCCTCGACATTTATCGAGAATATTAACAAAGGGTTGGTGGAGGTTTTTCTCTTCCGTGATTGCATTTCGGAGCAAATATAATAAAATAGCGGGCGCAAGGGGGATTTCGGCGTTATTAGCGAATATAAGTCGTTGTAAATTTCGCCAGGCCAGCTGATGCGAAGGGGAAGCGCACCTGAGGGAGGGATTCTGTTTTAGGGGCGGCGTGTATTTCATGTGTTTGGGTATCGTATTATCACCGATCAGAGATTCTGAATGACCGGTCTCGCTGACTTTTATTGCCCTAGATTAGACAGATTTAGGAGCCCCCTTTTGCGAAAGAGGTATTGAAGGGAATACTGAGGATTTCAAAGTAGGTGAAGCGTTATTCATGCTATCGCCATATGTCAGGAAAACAAAGAGGAGCCACTAGTGTGACCCATATTCTTTTAAAAAGGTTGGTGAGGAATTCCAACAGCCATTTCGATGTTCTCTTCTTCTCGATTCTCCAGAAGAAACGATTCGAATAAACTATTCAACTTCATACCATACTCAATGAAGTTAACCTATTTCATTCGATGTGAAAAAGTAACAAACGTTAGTGAACTGAAGTTCATATGCGAACGTTACTGTTTATTTCTTCAACATTTTTCCAACAATGAAATAAAAACTTCATTGTATTCTTCTCCTGTATGTATCCGTCAATAGTGTCACCATATACACCATAATAATTCTTTCTTCTTTTTTGTTCTTCTTCTGAATACGATCATGAGACACTAGAAGTGAACTTGACCTGTGACCTCGTAGGACAATTCTCATGTCATGTGTAGATGTACATCAATAACTTTCAATTGAATTGAATTGTAAAAAATGAATTCGGGCCAAGAAAATTTCGGCTATGGTTAAGTTTCGTTCAAGCACGCAAATGTATATAGGTGCCCCTGTATATAGGTGCCAATTGGTTCCCTCCTATTTTTTTTATCTCATAGTGAATATTATTTTTCGGAATCAATCAAACTGTGTATAGACATACTCCGCTGTACATACATACTCCGCTGTATTTTCTGTAAATGTTGATTCCGACAAGAGTTGCCTCTGTACTACTATATTATAGTAAGTAAAATTATGAACTCTTGATAAACCACCAGTTATTTCGAGTGTATAGTTCGTTTATTCTAAATTCCTCACGCACCAGTATTGTTTCGTGAAAGTATGTACCTATAGTTCAAGTGGTGAATGAATGTGAATGTTTCAATCATTACAGAAAACTGGAATGAAATACCACATCGGACAAACTGGTGTAGGCAAATCGGACAGTGATTGCGTATTCCCCGATAAAGCTGCGAAACAATTATTTCTTCTGTGCAAAACGTTCTCAGTACCTATCTGATGGAGCGGTCTTACTGATGCATTAAGTTAATATTCTGAGCCAGGTATGAAAGATATAAGATACTAGTGAGTCTGCATAGATTTTTCGAATATCTCTAGATAATCAACAATCTACTCGATGGTATTCTCAACAACTTGTGATGGAGTTATGATAATAGGAAGCATGACAAACCCTTGGCAGTCTGAATTGGGCTGTCCAGGCGAGCTGCTGAATGTATTTCTCCTTATCAGTGTTCTAGTCCCCAGAATGCTCGAAATTCTAGATTCTTGATGTTCTATGTTCATGTTCATCTTGAGCGATAGGAGTGTTATATCTCTTAGTAATCATAACTATACTCACAGACTGCAGCTCCTAGCTGTTAATTCAAATCTCAGAACCTGGAACCTGCCAAAACTCAAGAAATGGATTCAGTCTAAAAGATTACTCGGTGTCCTCCAGCGAAAATTGTGAAAAATGTGTTCTCAAATTCCTCAAAGAATGCAGAATCAGTTTCCCTTCAGAAGTAAAAAATTCTCGAGCCCTTGATGACATAGTTTCGATCACGAAAATGACCTATGTGATAATAAGATACTTCCGAGTATCTAATATATTTCGAGACAAAATGATTCCGATTGGTACTCTCTACTCCGATATATGAGGGTGGTTTGGTTACACTTTTGAAGCGGGAGATAATGCAACCCTATGCAGATTCACCCTATGGATATTTAACTTGGAGTTTGGAATTTGCGGAATTTTCTGATGGGTTTTTGTTGGATGTTCCAATGAAGCTGCCGCAAGAGAGTTATCCCCATCTGTCTGTCCCCAAAGCTTTCCACCCCTTTGGCAAAACGTGAATTATACAGGGAATCGGCAACAAGGCTCTTCTTTTATCGAACTGGATTTGAACCAGGCTTAATTACTGTCCTACCGTGGAGTATATTACAGGAGGAGAATAGAAAGCATCTGCTTGTGTTCGTTATTTTTTTTCATTTTCCGCCTCACGCTGAATGAAAATATTCCCGAGGGAATGTTTCTCGGGAAGGGGTGTGAAATATAAAGTAATTAGAAACTCCCTAGAGGTCTTACATTCATTCTTTTTAATATCATAAAGTTGCTTCAAAATGTTTTCAAGAGGAATTCTTCAGGCACCATTCACCATACAGAGTGAAATCCACGGTGAATGCAATTTGAGATATTCCTATCAGCCTGAAATATTCGTGTCAACCCGTTTTCGACTGATTGAAATGAAATATTTTCATTCATGACGTGGAAATTATACAAATCGGAAGGTGATTTTGCTTCCACCGTCTTTCAATGTCTAGGAAACTGCTATAGGAGATTTCAAATTATTTCGATCAAGTACTAAATATCAAGTGACCTACATTTGTTCGAATAACCAAATCGTATTTTGGCCTCTGGGATACGAATTCCATAATTCAAAATGATTGAAATCTCTATTATCTTCCCAGATGATCCAGAAAAAAGTGTGTGAATTCACCTTCCGTTTCCGTTAGACATCATAGACAATCGGCCTCCCATTTCCCACACATATATTCAATCGACAAGAACATCATTTAGATGACATATTTTCATTGATTCCCTACCTTTTTTGAGAACAAAAAACGTGGTAATCTGAAATACGATTGCTATTTTATATATACAATAACAACGCATACGATGATTGAAGACACCCTGAATATTATCCGAAATAAACCTCTGAAGAAAACCTCCTCAAATAACTTGAATTCGCCTTCTTTGGAATCTTTGGGGAAAGAGGATTCATCATCTTCTATATGGAAAGCGCTGTCTGTTTAACTACAATGAACTACGTAGTTTTGTGACTCAAGATATTTTTCATTGAACGTTTTGTTATTGTTTATTGATTTTTTCGTTTCGTTTGGGTAGACACCATAGCCATTCAGTTTCATTTCAGTTTCATTTCTCACAAAAGATACTCTTCATATTTTCCTTGTACATTCTAGAAGCTAAAAAGGAGAAGAAACATCCTCTAAGAAGACTCCAGCATCTTTGATGAATCCTTCTTCCATGTGGACGGCGCGTAATATGTGCATCTGTGATATTTTAACTCACAGAACTAGTGATTCTGACAGCGCCGTCCATATGAAAAATGCTGGATCCACCTTCCTCCAAGATGCTAGAGAACGTTGATCCAACTGATTCGATGATGTTTCCCCTTCTTTTTGACTTCTTGTTTTTTCAAGGAAGATATGAACAGTATCTTATGTGAGAAATGAAACTCCGAATGGCTATGGTGTGCGGGTTCCTGAGGTCGAAATACGTGAGTACTAAAAAAGGAATAGAAAAGAACCCATCGCAAAATTACCAGAAATGCTTCCTAAAATTCTTTTGATATTCTATGAAATTGAAGCGATATTTCTGAACAATATATAATGTTTTGTAAAATGAATTATTCAGAAATGAAAGTGTCATTATCTGAAATTGAACTGCTATGTTCTGGGATTCAACTAACTGTTTTCGAACAAAATTGATGCTTTCTGAAATTGAACCCATCATTTCAAAATACAGTTCATAGTTTCCGAAATATGAATGTCTATTCTTAATGTTGATTTGAGCTTTCCAAATTACTGCGAAAATTAAATCTCCACATTGTTCATAATGCTCATAGTCTTCCTGAAGTTCATGTCACTTTCAATTGAGATATCAATACATTTCCTTTGTCAATCTAAATTCCGAAACCCCTTAACGATATCTATATAGAAATGGAATGCCACTCCAAATCCAGTATAAGAAAGCTCATGAAATTCTTACAACATTTCTTCAATAATTCATCTACTGACCTTGACATGCAGAAGAGTGTGTACTGCCTCCTCAACCCTCGCGAAATTTCCTCTTCCCAAAGTGTTTCCGGTGAGCCTGTAGCTACCCACGGCACTCAATTTTCTTCTACTACCAGGAAGAGTCATCGCACTAAATCAAGAAATTGGCACATACGCCGCGATAGGGCTGTATTTTCCCCCAAATTTTCAAATGATCGAACAAGAAAAAACACTGAAGTGCATGCTGCAGTGAAAACGAAAACGAGAAAAACGTGTGGGAGCACGCGCGCACTTCTCACGACTGACACCAAATGACAAATACTAACGTTTGGAGATAATGTCAATTTGATCGCAGTACGTCGCCATACAAGGTGTATTCCAGAAGCTTGCGAGAATCCAATCTAATCGTTGGAATATTGTTTCATGGGAATCACCAGACATAACTCACATAACAAAAATCGAGTTCTGAGAAAACTTTACATATCTGTATCACTATCGGCAGGTGAAGCTCCATTTTTTTCACCAAAAGATTTTTTTCTTCGCGAAAATAAACTCCTCCAGCGACTTCTGTCATAATGAACAAATAAAGAATGGCTCTTAAGGGAGCTACCACCTCTTCAGAGCGGGCTTCTGAAAACGCTATATTCCCTGGGTATTTCCGAAATTCCGCATAATGAAATAATGCAATTCTATGCAAGTACTGAACTATCCCCAATATATTAAACTGCTGGGTGGGGCTACGTTGAATACTATTCTAAATTTTTTGTATGTGGATTTTTCGACGATTCGCGTGATTTCTCCTGAAAAAGTGCTGAGAATTTCTCGTTTTCTCCATTACTAATCGTTTGAGTTTCCTATGGAAACGTTTTCAGAGCAAGAACTCAGGAAATGCAAGCACGTCAGCTACACACATACAACGTGTATTTCAAAACGAATAAGGAAATGACATACATTTGGCTGATGGATCAGAAACTGGCAGATTTCCAAATAAATCAGAAGTGGGATGATTCTTGAGCGGTAACGGGATTATCAGGAGCGGGATTTGATGGAAAATCAGTAGTAGAAATAGTATTCAAGGATTTCGGTCGTCGCTATTGTTTCATGACTCCTTGTTTCGTGAAACCGGACGGAATTACTCATCAAGGTTGCCAGTTCGTAGTCAGAGAAAAACATGTAATGGTCTTGGTGTCCGTGAAATTCAGATTAGACGGAGGCGGTCTGAGTAAACACGGTGATAACTTGGCTGTTTCTGCAAGGTTGTAAACAGATGGCCGTGGCCTCGAGTTTCCGCGAAGCCCTATCATTGGATCAGTCGAGGAAAATGCTCATTTCCAGAACAATAACTGTCATTCCAGCTAGTATCTCACCAGAAACTCATTGGATTGCGTTATAACAACCAAACTGGTAGTATGTATAGTGTGAGTCACCGATTGTCCACACCCTACCATCATTTCGATTCGAATAAACAAAATCGAACCTGAAATTGTGCGTGAGTGAGAGAGTGAGCTATATTAGAATTAGAATTATTAAATGGCAATTGAAGAATGACACTGGTCTTATTTGAATAAGTGGAGAGTGCCGACCCAATGTGATTGATCAACTGTAACTGAATGAATTCATCATTCAGCTGCCCATAGAAATTTCTCCTATGATGAGACAGAGTGGTCCGATGACCGTAAAGAAACAGATACTCCATCATATTTCAAAATATCACAGTTGGCATGATTGATCAATCACTTCAAGTTGGCAACTATCCTCTTATTCGAATGAGACCACAGTATCGATCTTTGATAGTCATTCTCAATTCGTCATCGATTTACACGTAATTTATAACAACATGATAATACGTTGATTCTGATATCATTCATTCAATTATAACAATTGTGTTGAAACGATCTCTCATTTGTCTTCTTTTTGTTCTCGACATGAAAGTACTTGAAAATTATAAAATTTGTTATGCAATTTGTTCAATTCGCAATATGAAAGATTACCCCCTATTTTGTGTAATTTCTACTGTTGAGTTATCCCTCTTGAACTTTGTAAATTGAAGTATTTATCAGCATGAAGCAATGATGATGAATCAATAGTCGAAAGCTATTCGCAAAATTATACACGAATACAACATACCTTCTTCTTGAATCTACCTCAAAAATGCTTCACTGTTCAATAAAAAACAAGCATTTCAGCGGCATACCAATACCATACCATGAACTCGATATATAGAGTGAGAATCAAATCAAGGATATCAAGGAAAATAGTAATATGAATGATTTATTCTTTCGTGAATATCTTCTGATTTTTCACTATTTTTGATGAGCTCTTCGTAGCATTTCACCTATTACGTGCAGAATACACTGTCTTTCTATTTGAAAAACTATCGGCTTGTCGTGGCAGTTTGAAACAAATCACCTTGAATATTGACAGGAACATTCTCTCGAATACTCGGTGGCTCGAATTGTGAACTGTGAATAAACTTTCTGATTACTTCTCGAGTATGGAAATTACCTATATCGTTAGGACGTTACAGAAAGTGCTCCTGAACGTCAGTTTCGATTCGATGGGGGAATTCCTGGTCCATTTCATCCCCTAAAGTCAAACCACTGAACATAAAGTATTGAATTTCGATTCTCGAATGGAACAATACTCATTAAATGTCGATGATACTTTCATCACAAGTCTAAACACATGAAGTCCAATTGTGTTATGTCAAACAAATAGGAAGATTCATATCTCGTTCCATTCTCATGAAATGTGTTGGTTTCTGATGTGATATGGATAATATAATATCAGAAACAACATGAAGAACCTAGTCATTACTAAGAAATGCAATTATACTCCACCATTATACATCATTTTATAATTACCAATATTATCATGGTGAACTTGACTTCATCATATCAATATTCCATTATGCTAATGCTATTTTATTATTGTAGTTATGATAATGTATACGTATCGATGCAGTATGAAAATATAATTCTTTCATATTAACGAGAATATATGCATCTGCCTAACATACGATTCAGCCAGAGACTACAGAGCTCACAATTTTCTTCTCATATAGATCATTATTTCAATGACTCACCATAATTCATTATTGTCACACATAGAACCAGAAATATTGGTATAGAGAACACATTTCTGGTAACAATTTACAAACTAATTATAGGTCATCACCTAAAGAATACAATATAGGTCATCACCTATAATTCATAACATAATATTACCATTTCTCTATTTCGGTATTGTACAATGTATATATAATTTAATTTCTCGAGAATCAATGCTTTATTGACACACGATTTTTAGTTTGTCGTTTTCATCAGCCCCAATTGAATGCAAAAAGATCACAAACACTCTGCCACTAATGACACGATGTAATATACGTATTTCAGATTAAGAGATGCCAGAAGGAAATAGTAACATATATGGTTGAGCCACAATACCATTCAAGAATCACAGTAAAGGGGCGACCTTGTAACTCAACACAACCTACTCATTTTTTTATATGCTCAGTCTAGTATTTGGTCGAGTGTCTAACTCAAGATTCAGACGTAAAGATTAAATTCTATTTTTTTCTATTCTGTATCAAATAGGCTATAACAAAAAAGAATTCGTGTGAGAAGTATCGCATTTAGTATTGAATAGGAGGTTAGGAAGAGAGAAAATTTCGAAATATAGTCAGTTGTTTTCAATGTCGGTGATGAAGTTTTTCACCCCAAAAACAGTGATTTTCTGGATTTGATTATATCACATTCCTTTTCCTAAATGCATATCTTCGTCTTCAATAGAGAAACTTCCTCCAGCTAGTTCCTAGTTCCTCTATTGAACATTCATTTCTTTCACCCTTTCAAGGCTCAAATATGCGAATATAGAATGACATGATATTTTCATAATACATTTCTTGATGTTTCACTGCCATGGTCATTCTCACTAGTTTTCTTGACTGCAAAATAATTAACAAAAAATACGAAAACTCCAAAATCCACATCGTTGACAAGAAAATTTGTCGATCGTGCATTATTCATGCGTTCAATCATTCAGTATTTCAGATATTTTACCAGAAAAGCTTTGTAGTTGCCCTTGGAAGTTAGTAAGGTATTCTGTACAATTTGTTCAGCTCATATGCCAAAAGGGTCCAATACTGATCCCTACTAGGAAATTTACGGTGGAACTAACAATAACAAGGTCACAGGAGAAGTGACAGGCGAAGTGTAATGAGAGACATGGTGATCATTCTATAGACGATAATGATAATTTTCATCAAGAAAAATAATATCGATGATTTTCGAGAACATTCGTTCATGGGTCGGCACTGCCGGTCCTGACGAGCTGCCACTGCAGAATCCTGTTATACTCCAGCAGAATTAGGAATTATAAAAATATCATTGCTTCTTCGCACATAATCAATTCAATGATTTTTCTGGGATTTCTTCGATCGAAAAATCGACACTTATCAGCGCACGCCATGTGCCCCTCGGGCCGAATGGCGGCGTGTTATCGCAGATACGGGGGGAAGCGGTCCCCCCATCGTCGAGTGTCGCGCATCTGCATGCCCTTAATCGGGCCGGGGCCGATTTATGGGCCCATAAAAGTGATTCTTTGTGCCGCTCGCGCGAGACTTCATTACGGCCGGCCGAGATGCATGGACCACCGCAACTTATTGGCCGCATTTATATCTATTTCCGGCTGCTTTCCGCAGGATAAATCCGGTGGGAGGAGATCCTTCGAATTTATCGGATCGGCTATTTGCTGACTCTCATTTCTTCGGCATGAAATTTGCCTCATGGAAAAAGAATTGTCGGCGGATTGAATTCAGTGTATTTTTCATGGTGAATAATGCTCAACCTCTGCAATATTTTTTTTTGTATCAGTGCCATGATTTTTCTTGTATATGGCAATCGGACATACAGCCAAGCACTATTGGTATTGGTATTGGTAGTTGTGGAAGATGACAGATCAGATCTGCCTGCACTGCGACCTGATCAGATCTGCCCCATCTTTTTCTGCTCATTCCAGGGATTGCTCGTTTATAGCAGCAATAATTTTACGATTCTAGTATGTTTCATACTTCATGATGTACAGCTTCGCTCTCTATCAGGATATTATGATGAGGTGTTTCTGGAATTCCACCACAGAATCTGCAGGTGCCGTCCTCTTCTGAACCTAACCTTCTGAAATGTTTCTTGAGTCTACAGTGTTTGATCTTGCTCGGTTGAAATTGCTGAAGAGATCTTTAGCCTGCCGCAGTCTTCGCCATTGTGTTACTCTCATTGTTTTTTTCCGCTCTGATGGGTTCTTCTTGGAAATAAGAGTTTCCAAGATGCTCCAAGAAGATGATGTTCGATGCTACTTTTCGTGCCAGAGTGACTGCTTGTTCATTCCTCTCCACTCCAGTATGTACTGGTCTTCAGAGAAAGATCACTTTGTTGTTACTGCCTAGATTATTCAGCTTTTATTGACATTTCCATACCATCTTCCACTTGATGTTAGAAGAGCTCAACGCTGGCTGATGGCTGCTAGCCAAGAACTTCACCTCGATCACTCTTTGTTGAGAATTTCGTCATCTTTGGTGAATGTTTCATACCAACATATCCCTACACACAATAACTATACTAGTAACACTCAGCCTCCGAAACAGTAGATATGGTGGCAAACAGTGGTATGGATATCAAGTGGATGACCAAGAGAACGCTGATCAAAAACTTATCCAATGTTTCATCTCTTTTCCAGTCACATATCTTATTGCATATGGATTTGAACTTCTATTATTTTGTTTCACATATTTCTGCCTGCCTTTGGGCAAATTTTGTACAACCCATGGATATCCAAACGTTGTCCACGGATATTCCGACATATAACGGGCCAAAACCAGTCGACCTCTTGCATTTTTGTTTTGAAAAATGGTCGTCGAAAAAAAATCATTGGGTCTGCATATAGGAGCATTTCTTCTTCAACCAACAACACTTCATTTCTCGACGCGATAATTTTCAACTGAGAGGGAACTAGGTATATTATGTTATTTTCCCCTTCGAGATATCGAAGAGAGTTCTAGACCCATCACCTATAACAAAGATGGGAAATTTGAACGAAGATATCAACATGAGATCACAGAGGGGGTCCTCTTGGCATATCAATATTTGTAGACACAAAACACTAGACCGCAAAGAGTTTGTAATATGAAGATGAAAAAAACGCGCTCTGGCGTATTCGAATCGTGAATAGCTTCCAACGCGGTTGGTACCACATCGTAAACATGGATGTTCATGAGAAAAAAGAACAACGAAGCGGTGCAATTGTGAAATGAAGAGAAAAAAGAACATATTTACTTCTTCAAGGACCCTGTGAAAGAACCAGCATTGCCAACCACCCAGGGTCACGTCGTTCCACCACTAGCTATCCAACTTTCATATCTCGTATTGCAACCCATTATTTTTTGGTAGGTTCCGAATTTAGAATTCCATTCTCAGAACTTTAAGTGAGTGAAAAGTTATGTTGAACCCTATCAGTATTTTATTTCCACTTCCAGTATCTATCTAGAGCATGACTAATGCATTCTTCAGTTCGGTTCGATTTGTTATTCAACAAGCTCATCAATCGAAAAACTATCAAGTAAACTGCATGAGTATAAATCGCAATGCTATTATCCATATTGAAATTGGTCGAAATCGAGGCACTCACTGCATGCTGCACAAATCATCGTATCGATATAATTGAAAAACAGTCGATTTGCATTTATTCAAAATGCCGCAGTTTATTTACGTTATCATAAAAAGCAAAAGTATCAAGGTCTTCGTGTTTCAGCATGAATAAATCAGCTGTTTTCAGTCGTGTTGTGCCTATCCCATATCACTTGAATTATAACATTATTTTTTACCGTTTCCTCTTGTCATTAATCAGTCACACCACGTTTAGTTTATACCCAGTGTTTATTTCAATGAACGATGGAGATGTCTCCTGAATGATATATAAGAGCACGACTCAAAACTCATCACCATAATTAGCATTCACCAACAGAGATACCTACTTTTTTTTATAAACAATAATATAAACTGATAATTATATTGTTCTTTCAACATTTCCTGTTGTGATAATTCTGGTATGATTACAAATCCCAATTGTTATCACCATTTATATTCTTGCCATATCATAACGAATTTCAATTGTAGACAAAATATGACAGGGATATTCTGTTGGTTCTTTCTGATCATATAAGCATTAAATAGAACAAGACGTGATAATATATAAAACAAATACGCTCACAAGTAGGAAACGACTGAATTGTAAAAAAATAATCATATTATAGGTATGTCACAAATAAACACAAGGATGACAAAGTATATGAAACAATCGAATCTATAAATGCGAACGAGTACTATACGTATGCTAGAAATCAAGTATACAAGGAGATAATGTAATTAAAATATGGAGATTTCTGTGAAAAAAGGAAATAAAAAAATGTAGTAGGTACCGATACTGAATTGAAGAGTACAGAGCGTTGATGAAAATCTGTTGTATCTATGAATTACTCTTTCATGGAATAGTAGAACTTCTGTATCAAAATATTTTTCATGTGTTTTCTTGTATCTGACTAGTGAAAACTGTTTGAAAGAAATTGGCAAAATCGTGATAGTCATGGCAAGTCTTGATAGCCATGAAGTTCTGGAAGTATCAGTGAGTTTGAGTCTGTGAACTGATCCTACAGAATATCAGAATGTCTCTTGTTCTATAATAGCCTGCATTCTGATAACTGAACTGAGTTCATATTTTCCCGTGTATAGATCGACAAATGAAAACTATAATATATGAGTTCACTATTGATACTTCTAGTTACTTCTAGATACTTCTAGCAGCTCATCCTCCTTGAACCTTTCACGATATTTCTGATCGCCCTCTTCTGGAACTTTGGAATTCTTTCGAACGATGAAGGGGTCTTATGGTTTCACCTATATTCTAATCAGACCATTTTTCTCAGTTTTCTTCTATTCCATTCTATTATCCTATTTTCTCCTTCAATTACATATCATTACCTCTGAATCAATGAATATATTTATGGTTGAAACAACTGATGCTGGTTGTTTGTTGATACAGAAACTGATTGTAATATGATTTTTTATATGGATCTTTGAAGAATTTACTCAATCAACCTGATAATATTGGACTATTTGGGCAGTTGAATTGAATCATTTCATAGTGGTGATATAGAGAATTGCGAATGCGGAGTCGGGATTATGTTCTATATAAGATTGAACCATTAAGAAATCGAGGAAAAGATGGAGTTTACCTATCAAACCTTACATTCGTACCTAACGCAACCCGAATGTTTAAAAGTATGTTATGTCCTATTTGCATAATAAGAAATATCTTATGCTTCGAAATATAGCTTCGATCAAACCCATCTGATTCATTGCCAAGTTTTCAACACGTCTTGAATTTGTGTTACAGGTAACTTGAATCCTTCTGTGCTCGTCGAAAACCGTTCGAGAATCGAGACGAATGGAAAGTTTTCGGAGGCAACACGGCACCCGCACCCACCAGCGGCTGCTCCAGATGGAGATGAATCGAGCCGACCGACGGCAGTATTATGGCCAGTAGCCATGGTGATATCATTTCGATAATGAACCGTGCGGTGGTGACCTTGCGGCCATTCCGCGAATCCGATGTTAACGCAATGCACGGCCAGCGTCAGCTGATCAGGCCATACGAGGAGCGCGCTGTTGCCAGACGCTCCCCCGTCTGAATCGCGATAGGAAAAGAGGGCCGCGCCGCCGGCAACAAATTCATGTATAGAATTTTCTGCCATATCAACAACTTTCTCTGGTTCTCCAAAATACCATGAAATATTGATCGAAATAGCGTTCCATCTGAAGTCCGCGATGGAACTATAGTGTACTTTGGAATACGGTAGACTTCGTGAAGGAGTCGTCCAAATTCACTATGTAACAACTTGAATAATTTGAAATCCATTCAGAACTTCAGTCATAAGCATACACATCTTTTCCAGTTGTATCTCATAGAGTATCGAATCAATTTCAGGAAGCGTTTATTTGATTCATTGATTTTTACGTTGGTCACTCATATTTCGGAAAGTATCAACTTGTCAACAACAACTTGACATTGAAAATCTTGCGAAGATAAAATGTTCGAATCGTGTTTCGAACGGTATAGCAGATTCGTTCCCGAAACGTCCACCAAGATAAGTAAAAGTTCCGATTTTATTAAAAATATATTTGTATTTCCATTTTTTTCAAAAAAACAAAGTGTCACTGACAAATAAAGAATTTCCCTTTTAGGTATCTAGAGGTGTAATTTCAAGCGCAGTGGCATTTTGGGGCGGATCACAAATCTGTCCGTACTACAAATATTTCGCAATAATTATTACACCATCTATTTCATTTTTCAGAAATGAGTAGATGAAATCCCACACAAAAGCTGGAAAAATGAATGTACCACCTTCTAGAAGAATAACTTACAGAGAGTATTCATCAATTACTGAATCCAGAATTCAGAATTTTGGAAAGTCGATTCGTCAATTATTATATTCCAGAATAGCCAATAGCATTAATACCGAAAGTGTCAGTTCAATTCCAATCCAATCAATTCGATATGAGGAATCATCATTTGAATTGCATAATAGTCAAGTGTTTTTCGAAATACGTCAATTGTATTTCATGAGATATATGTATCTATTTCGGAGAGTTCCAATTGTATTACAGAATTCATCAATATGAATTTGTGGATACCTTACATATCAACCAAAGCTACTACTACTCATTAGCAACAACAATATTCGAGAATGACGGACTACTTACTCCCTTCACTATAAGTGACTTCTGAAATTCAGTTGACGCTTTCTAACATATCTCTGGAAATGGTGTAGTATTTTCCTATTGTCTCACTACCTCAGTTTTTCAGATGAAAACATCAGTACCGACAGGAGACAGTGTATATATGTAGGTATAATTTCTGCAGCGAAACGCTAGAAAGAATATCCCTGAAAGAGAATATTTATACCCGATATATATTGTCATGCACAAAGTAATCGATATCAACCAAACATCCACTCAAAAACTGAAGATTTTTCCTATTTCATGTTTGTTTGTTTTCTTTTTCATCAAATATTGGATACATATTGACAATAATCATGATCTGATAAAGTATTCTTATTGCAGATTATATTTCATCATGCTTCTTGTGTGAGTCCTAATACTAATATTCGTTTTCTTCTAGAAATTATGACTGTTTTCCCCAGCAGACTGCCAATATCAAGACCATCATCAGACCAAACCTATGCATAGACTGTATCAGACCAATTTTCATTGCTCTCACCCTTGCACTTCATGAATTCCTACAGAATCATTACATATTTCCGACAACGAAACTAATTCCTTCCGGTCTTTCCAACCGTTAGAGGCCGATTGGTCTCTCCCAAAGTATGCATAAATAAACTATACCAGAGGTTTGTTGTCATTAGGTACGCTGGATAACTTGGGGAAGATGTTTACCTGATACATTATACTCAATAATCGTGACTTGACGAGTAGTAGATCATAGATCAGTCAAAAATGGACTGAATTCATTCACCTTACCCGTTGGACTCAATCAATCCCGTATATCAAATATGTTATCGTTGAATATTGAATATCTTTCTATATGTCGTTGTTTCCGAAAAACTCGATATTCATAAGGTCAACAAGTCTTCAAGTGAAAGCAACCGATCTAGACTTCTCGTTTCACTCTGCAGGCATAAACTTTTTTGATAGAGAATTCTATTCTTGACTAACAAAATCCCTCATCTTTCTAATGATATCCACTGGTGATTTCCGAGTAATCTTCTATAGCGTATCGAGGTACTGAAATGAATATTTGAAGTAGAGTACCTATATCTATTGAATACAAGTTGTGCAATCTTTCTATCAATTCAAGATTTTCTGCTTTGGAATCATATCCTCATGAACAGAACAATCGAGCGATTTTGACTTTCTTCACTTGGTAAACCTTTGGGAGATTGGTGAAGAATCATAGTTCAACTGTCAACGCCATTTCCGTGCATAAAAAGAAATTCAAATGTCATATTCAATAATGAACAATCTCAAACAAATCAAATAACTGAACGCATACCTATAGTGAAATCATTCCATGATTGTCATAATTTTCTACAGATATGAAACAGTTACAAACTATCATATAACCTGCGAAATACTTGCCACAACATTTCCTGAACAGAATAAGAGCAAGTATCTCGACAGTATTCATATCATGAGTTTCTACATTCTGTTAATCATTGTTAATAATACGTTAATATTTCGTTTGAAACTCCAGTACTTTTACAAAATTCTACGGAATAATAATCGATTTGGCAACGGGTTTTTTCATCAGCCAGCCTGGCTACACCGTGCCTCCTAATTATTGTTATTATTGGCAACGAATGTTCTCGACTGACAGCTGTCTGTTATTAAGTGCCAATGTTGAGATCATACATAAACATAGGACATCGATTACAGCCACAAACGCTACGGTTGGATCCCCATTAATTTTCGTACCTACATTATTATAGGAATTACCGGCAGACCAGTATTGGGGAAATGACAAAATAGATAGATATTTATAGTATTCCACAAGATACAGAATGCTCAGAAAACGGTCAAATGGGGTCGTTCCACCATAGAAGATTGAAATATTCTCGTTCATTCTTCAAGTAACAATCTTTATTCCTGCTGAAATGATTTAAAATTCATGAAGTACCTATGGGACCCTTTCGTGCATATTTCAAAGTGTGATAGGTTGAGCGATGCTTAATCCAGTGCTTGTTGCCTTATTTCAATGATCCAATGGAAACGTCCTCAAATTACTCAAGAATAAGTCAATAAGAAACTGAAGAAGATATATCTGTTACTATTATTGTCAATTACCTCCTCAGTTTCCAGTTAATGAGACGGGCATCTACACTTTATACAAGTGGAATCCAAACCACTAAGCATGATTAAACCCACATCCAATGAGACATATCAGGTATATTCGAATGTTCATTTCCATTTTGTTTCATTGATATGAAAATGACATTCATGAATGGTTCATTTGACTTGAGAAAAATATACCTATATACCTACGTGAAGGTTGGCCAAAGTCGATTGAGATTGACCAACTCTATTGAAAATGATTGTTCCCTTCACTGAATGGTTCATATGGTTATGGAAGTTCATGACTCTCTCAGATAGACAGTTGGCTATTTTTATACTAGACTCATAATCTATTCGGAATGCAGCAAAGATAATGAGGTGCCATTCGTAAATCAATAATTGTTTGTTAGACCAGAAGGGTGTTTTCTGATGAGGGAGTTGTTCACAGAAGTATTCGACTAACGAGTCTAATTATTTTCCCTCTGATTTATTTTTGGTTTTCGTAGAAATTCTTGTGGATATTGAGTGTACGCGCGTCAGATACAGAGAATATGCATATCTCATTATCAATAAGAGACAAAGGGAGAAGAATCATGAAATGTCTACAAAGTTCGATTCTGATACAGAATTCGTTGACAAATCCTAGCCAACTACAGCCGTAAATAATATGAGAAGAAACTGAAATATTTGTTTAATTCTTCTGATAACTCAAATGAAATATAGATACTCAAAAACACCTAAATATCATTTGGGAAAGCCCAAATACGTATCTCGGCAGCTAAGTTGACCTCAGTAGACCTGAAAAGTAAAAATGATTGTCAACATAGCATTTCTCAAGATATTCTCACTTCACTTCAACATGCACATGATGATAATATAACAAAATGGATTCAGGATGAGAACCCAAATAAGAACTCCTGTTGAATCACTGTACATTTTCACATGAAGAAATAATCAGTTATTTCTTGTAAATGCAGTGAATACAGAGAATACACAATGATTTGTTCATCTGCACTGTTTACATCATCGATACCATATCACAATATCATATACATATTCAATATTCAAAGTGGTTATGACTTTATCTTATATACAATGCGACAGTATTGTTTTGGTGACACAACCATCTAGTTGTACTCAAATTATATATTTTATCTAACTTTGGCATGAATCTAATTACACATTATCTAAACGTGTATGGATTGTTTCTCGTCTCAATAATTAGGATGATGAAATAGTATAATGTGGAAAGTGACTGATTTCGCACGAGTTGATATTTATCAGGAGCTGCATAGCGGCGAGTGTGGAATTATTATTACAAGTTCCATCCATGTCCATTGTCATTCAATGAAATACGCCTATACTCGAATTCGAAGTATATTCAAAGTTTCGCTCATTGTCGACACGCAATCCAAGATACAGTAGTCAGGAACGAGAGAACCCGACCGGAGCCTTCCGATAGTTGTCGATGTCGATTTCATAGAAATACATGTATACGCCTAGAATTCCAAATATTCCAGGAACACATCTTTGGTAACCAACTCCACTCAACCGAGTCAACGTCAACGTTATTCCGTTGTTTGTCAATGTCATTAATATGTTTCATGTGAGTTTTCTGAGCATTTGTGACCTTTCTTGCTTGAAAAATATAGTGGATACGTAATATCTACAGAGATCGAAATCATAAAAGGGAGGAGATGATGGTCATCCTACCAGACGCATCTCGAAGAATGGACCATAGTAGTGGATTGAATCATTTCCCGAAAGGTTAGGATGCAAAATCTGAAATGTCAGTATCATGTGTGATGAAACCTACCGGCAGGAAAATTTCGAAGTGAAATATCATTGCATTCATCACAGCAAGCATACTTTTTTTCTAGTATTTCCACACAAGTGAGTTTTGAGTTCCTGTTGCCAAAGTGAAATGGGCTACTTTGTAATTAAAAAATCAATGCTGAGAGCGCTGATTTCTTGGGTGGCTGTGAGGAAAATCATGTTCGCATATTGATTGTAATTACGACCCCACGACAAATCCATGCGTTTCCTCAGTTGCTTAAGTATCGGAAAAGTGCCTAGACGCTATTCCAGCGACTTATTTAAACTCGCAGTCGCCTAATTGCGGCGAATTTCCTGTTTTCCAGAGAAAAAAAAAATGACCGCTCTCAACTCGGACGCCGGCCGCATTACATTGTTATTGTTATCTGGGACCAACAACTATAATGGCAAGAGCAAGACGTGTTCGAGAGCAGTAATTACGCTGGGCAATTACGGCAATTGATCGAGATAAGTGCAGTTAACCTTGTTTAAAAATTTATGATATGTTGCATCGAACTTTGGCAGCCTTGTGATTGACATTTGATTGTTTGACCTCGGCATTCTGCTCAAGCCAATCTTAATGGGTGATCAGATGGTAATTCTATTCCTGCGAAAATGTTTGATTATTTTATCGTTTTCTCATTACATTCGATCATGTAGATACATTGAAATTTCTAGCATCTACACACCGTTTTAACAGTTCATCATGTAATCATATGAAATGATCAATCACAAAATTGTATTATCTATGTTTCATTATTTCAGATTTCGTGAATCTACCTGGTTGTCTGTCATATACATTTATTCTTGGAATAATTCATACATGTTCAAATGGATGATCAACATGATCTGTTCTATCCGGGTCTTCCCCAAGGTAGGATATTAGGTCCACTATTTCATACGTTCCATACCTCAAATGTGATCAATTTACCTATTCGCCTCATCTATCACTCTTATTTTGACGACACTCAAGCCTATTTCGCTTCCAAATCATGAAATGTTCATGACGCAAATGATTAAAATCAACCTAAGAATTGGTACTGTATATGTTTTATTTCAATAAATTGAGGTTTGAAACTCGTTACCAAATAGTAGGGATAGGAAGAAAACTTCATATTAACATAGGTTGGCAAATGATCCATGAGAGACATACATCCTTTCATAGGGTAGCTCTTGAAGACGGAATGATTTTCAATGATTCTTCCGGAACGGAACCCAGCATTTCAAACTGAATCCAGAAATATTAACGAAAGTTGAAAATATTCAGGATAATTCGAACAGGGCCGGCCTAATGTATTTTTAGTCCAAACCTATCGTCTAATTTTCTTGAAATCTGGCTGCAGAATATAACAATCTGGAAGAACTCAGGTAAAAGTGGTGGTTATCAGTTGAATTTCATTAAGAAATTACTAGACATGCACTTAGGCCATATAAACTATTGAATATGGAAAGAATCATGGTTGTTCCAGCCGAAAATTACAATAAATTTCCATTATACCTACCTAACACCGTAAAAAATTACACACTCTTTATCGATGTACAATATGAGTACCTTTTTTATGTCTAAATTTTCATATTCTTTCTTCGTATCAAGATAAATAGATATTGTGATAAATACGTACTGCCTGTAAGTTATTCGGGGACGTGGTATAATCACATTTGGATTTTTTCGTGAGATTTTCTATCCACGTTTTCAAAACATAGAAGTAGAATTCACAATTATCATATTTGTTGTGATAAAATACATAAAGATCATATATTCGTCCTCACTACAAATATACTGTTCAATATAAGTATTGATATTCCTTCTTTTTTTCACAGAAGAGAATATTCCACGAAAAAAAAATTAAAAATGGGGATAATGTTATATCAGAGTATGATACTTCAATATGTGTGAACCCATCATTCATCCTATACACCTGAGATCCAATCTTTCTCATCAAAGTCTCACCTTATACTGTGAACAATTTTCAAATTATTATCGTGCAACACGAATGAGGTGTTGAACAAACAACTCGTCGGATAGTATATTTCAGAATTTTCTAGATGGGTATAGAAGCGCACATCCCGTTCCTCATTATATTCCAGACTACCTTTTATGACATTCATAAAATGAGAAACGTGAAGTTTCAACTACCAGTTTTTCCATATCATGACTGCACGGTCAGATGATTATTGGCATAGAGAACACCTGCGTTGCATACGCGAACAACTCGAAGAGAAAAAAAATAGGAAAAAACGTTTGACCGTGAGAACGAATGCTCTATTTGGCTATGCGGACGTAAATTTTCGAATAGTTTGCCTGTGAATCGCTGAATCGGTTCAGGATGACGCATCACGGATATCACATTGTTTCCTGAGGCGACGAATAAGGATATCGTATAAAAGGTAAATAATGAATTGTATAGCTATACCACCATACGGAAATAAACAAAAAAATTATTTTCTTTGAGAGCTGAAAAGATTGGGGATGCGAAAATAGGACTATCGACAACGCCGATCACAGTTTTGTGGAGATCAGTTTGCCAGAGATTTACTCATAATACTTGGTTACATACATTTAACTCCACTCCTACAAATTTCGATCAACTTCTACTTAGGTATATATTATCTAACTTCGACAGATTTTTGTGATCTAAATGAGTACCTACACTATTGTTTTTACCGACATTGATGCAGACGGCTTCCAACTTGACTGAGAATCTGCTAGATAGATGAGGATATTATAGATTGACATTAGATTTTCACGAGAAAATAAATATCTGTATGTGTAAGTTCTAAGTTCAACTTCCAAGTAAACGAGTTTTGAGAAAAGAGATCTGTTTATTGTTCATCTCGAATTTTTTGTATGAGAGGAAGAGACATACAATAATAATAGTAATTATGCTATTATGATATTATGATATATGTCCCACGAAATGGCTGTTTCATTGGCATGGTCGGACTCAAATCGGAGGATTTAAAAAAATCAACATTTATTCAAATTTACTTCGATAATGCCATTCGAAATATGAAATTCCGGACAGATAAGTAGAGGTATCTACATAATGAATGCCAAATGTTCAATTGCACAATGCATGTTATGCAAAGCATTTCCTTGATAATTGATCGATTTTTATGAAATTCATCATGGGAATGTCATGCAGATTCTCAATGAGGAAATGATAATATGAATCGATGAGACCAAGGATGATTATTATTCAAAGAATGGACTGAATGTGATTCCAATCTTCGGGAATAGTAGAAGGCGAGGAGAGATCTCGACAGCAAGACGAGAGAAAAACCTCCTCTGGAAGAAAGGTTCCCCCACTTTCAAAAGTGAATAGTCCAAAAAGTATGGAAACAGATCATATTTTCGTTCCGAAACCTCAGAGATACCTGCTTAGAAAATGAATACGTGGCTGCTACAATTGGTTTGCATCAGATTCAGCCTGCTTTCATGGAGTTCGAAATGAAACCAAGTATCTATATTTGTCGACGGCCGGAAAGCAAACATTGAAGTACTAGAAAAATCTAATGTGCCTTCCAATTTTCAATCATCATATTTGTTTTGTAAAGAAATCTGTTGAACTGAGAAACTCTGGGGAGCATATCATTTCTGGAGATGACGAATGCTTGAGTAGATTAGTATTTGAAATACACGAGGCAAAAAACGAATATCTCAGATCATATACACTTAATTAATTTCATAACAGCTACTTATGAACTATCTTACCAAGATTTTGTAAAAATAACTTGTTGTGGAATAATTCATACAGAGCGATGCAACACATTTTTTCAGTCGAAAAAAAAAATATCATACAGCTACTGATACATTCGTTCAGATAGTGAGTATGTCACCTATACCTTTCGTTACCTATACCTTTCGTGTCTTTCGAATCTCCATTATCCGAAATAAAGTAACTTTAAACAACTCGAAGTCTTGTATTTCATGGACGAAGTGATTCCCAGCCGAATTTTGCTACTGTAAACCAGATCACCTTGTTTATAGACGTTATCAAAATCACCCTATGCACACACCACTGTACAACTGGAGATATAATGTTCATTATGTACTATTATGAACTGTTCCATTGTGTTCATTATGTACCTATATACTGTTCGAGAAGTATCTTGTAAGCCAGCGGTGGAATGTTGGGAGAAAAGGAAGGTATTTACTCAGCAAATAATTCAACAACTTTGGCATTGTCATCTTGGTAGCGCGAAGTTCGACAGGACAAGCGCCTGACAATATAGGCGTGACCAGCCTGAGCTGGTCTGATTTTTTTACCTGGAATCGCTCGTGGTGGCAAAATGAACGATATTTCCAATGAGCACCGACCATGGAAGTATCAATGAAAAAGTGAGAGATTGTCCACCTTTCTGGGATGTTCTAAAAATGTCAATGAATTCGTGAGCGTATTATCACCAACTAGGCAAATAGCTTCTCCTGAATAGAAACTAAGATCGTCAGCACATGTTTGGGACCCGAACTCCCGAACATGTGAACATAAAATCAGGAAAGGTCGAATTTGCGCTTGGTAGATCTTGAATAGCTGCTGAGGTGTGATGTAACTCTTTCATGGAAAAGAAACCCAATGTTCTTGTGAAACATGAGATTCAAAAACCCAAAGAATTGTTCACAAAATAATCGCGATGACAAATGCGTTGCAAGTTTTCAGTACAGATTACTTTACTCGTTCAGCAGTTTGATTGAACTGAAAATAATATTTCAGGGTGCTAATTGGAAGAGGTGTTCAATTGTCAAATCCCACAGTTACATGACCCTGTAAGTTTCCAAAATTACTCCAGAATCTGGCATATCTAATGAGTTCGTGCAAGCCGAGTTGTGAATTGACATAACGTTCCAGAACATTATTAGTTCCGTATTATTTAGCTTGATAAATAATTCTCGGAGCCATATCGAGAGTGCTACGAGCATTAGCATCGATTTCCAAGGTATCCTTGCAGGTACGGCTCGAAACATAGTCTTACAATTCATATGCTTCTCCAACAAAGTTCTGATTCAATTTTCAGCTTTTCTGAAGGATTTTCTCATATTTTGTATTTTTTTTCTCTGAGATGTAAAAGTTATATTTCCATTGAGAAAAAATATATTTGGTGTCACTGACAAATAGAGAATTTCTCGTTTGGGTATCTGAAGGTTTAATTTCAAGCGCACTGACATTTTGGGGCAGATCACAAATCTGTCCTCACTGAAAATGTATCGAATTAATTCTCAAGAACTTCCACTTCATTTCTCAGAAACAAGGAGAGAAAATCCCACAGAAAAGCTGAAAAATGAATATACCACCTCCTCGGATAACTCACAGATAGTATTTAGAGTTCTGCTTACTGGACCCTCCCCTCCCCATATTTCAGCAAAACATTAGTGCTAGCGGAAAGTGAAGAGTGAACACTAGGAAAAAAATCTACTGATTGGTTTTAAACACTCCACCGCTTCATGCTTCACTGATTCATACAACATCTTGGTTTCGTATTACTCTATATTCAACTTGAAAAAAAAATGAAAGAGCTCTCAACGCACTGACAATAATTGATTGACAATGACTTCTTTCTCGGTTCACTGATACAACTGGGATTACTAAACTGCTGTTACTCTCGCACAATGATGTTTGTTTTAGGGATCTTCAGATTCTGCACTTTACAGTCATAATCATCATGAAATATAATACGAAATTTCAAGCTTCACTTGTTTCGAGATGGTATTATGATTTCTGCTCTCTCTCTATATATATTCATATATATATATATATATATATATATATATATATATGTTGATTCTTGTTTTCGATTCATTCATTTTGAACAATTATCCTGCTTTATTTTTCATTTATTTATTTCATTTCTTGGTAATTTCTGAAACCAGCTCCAGCTGACACTCCACCATTTCATGATGAATCTTTTTTTCAAGATGTATTATTATTATCATCATTATTCAATTCAGTAATACCATCTGAGATCTTGCAAATGTACAGATGTACTTGATGATTGAAAAAAAAATACGTCTCTACATTCAGCAGAAATATTTGATAGAAAATCGGTAAAATCAATAATGGAGATTATAGACAACTAAACATCAAATATCAGTGCCCCCAGGAGTTCAAACAAAAAAAAATCCGAAATTCAGTTGAACCCACGATATAATTATTTTCTTGTAATCAGGTATTGGAAATATTCATTGAATGATATCCTGGAATCCGTGGAAGTTCCGAGTATTTGGAAACACAGTATCCACATCTCGACTTCCACGAGATATATTATGGATGGATGAATCTATATGTATGTCCTATAGAAATCCTTACTCCATAACAAATAAGAGAAAAACATGATTGTATATAACAAGTATTCGAAACAATGCCATTCATTGCAGAAAATGTACTGAGTCGTTTAACAAATGTCATGGTTGTAATAATAGAGGATTCGAAAATATTCAAGAAAATCTAAACAAATGAAAGATCGTTAATCCCCTTTTGAGGCTAAACGGTGCATTGTCGTTGTGCTCTAGTTCACTCTTTAGGGTTCAATTCACTGTATTTCGGGACACCTTTTATGAGTATATTTCTTTTCCATGAATATGATGAACAAATTCAAAGAAACTTCATTGATGGACAAATACATCTTTCACATGAAACTGTAATTTCAATTACGATATGTAATTTTCAATGGATGAGGTACTCGCTTGGCATCACTGGAAGGGCAGGAGAGCACATTTCTAGCGGACGCTAATTATAGGAGAGACCTTAAAGGCTACAAGTCCTGTGAACAGCGGATTCGGAGTATTACGTATAACTTCTTCAGGCACTCCTGTATTTATATACTAATTTCATCTCAAGTGCGAAGGAGATTCCGTATCAAGTGTTAGATGTTGATGAAGATTGGAAGATATATAGCGTTGATTGTGAAATGTTTTCATGTTTTGCCTTTCCCAGGTTGAGGTTTTCCGAACTATTCCTGCGTTGGATGGAGTGTTGTTCTTAATACCTACTTCAAAAGTAAATATAGTTCCTCATCGATATGAAGAGTAACCTTTTATTATGCAATTGAAAAATGTCGAAATAGAACTGATAGATTATTTTTTTTTGATTCATGACTAGCTTGGCGATAACCTATTGTTTTGAAAAATGCAGTCATAATAACGATGGAATTGAAATCGAAAATTATGATACACCTATTTAGGGTTTATGACCGTTTGCATAATTCCATGTGATGCACTTAGGCGTTCGGATGGAGTTCATTTCAGCAGTAAATCATGCTCAATTATTATTGCCAGTAAATATTTAAGGAGAATGATATTATAGGTACTGGAATAGCCCATAAGGTTATCGCTGCAGTTTGCTATGATGCTGTTCTGACGACTTGAACATAGGCGTGCTACCTGGGATGTGGTAATTATTTTCCCCTATTTCGCTCCATTTGAGATATCTGAATTATTCGAGATCAACGACTACATCATATTTCCAAACGTTTCACCTTGCATGCATGCAACGAATTTGGAAATTTCGTCCGAAATATGACGATGTATCTAAATATCCATGCATACCGTGATTCGTGGACGTGAAAAATTCCGATACTGAATTGAAAATTGAAAAGAACACGTCAAGGACCTCATATCTACTGTATGATTCCATGAGTATTTGAGAACATCGGCCGTGCATTTCTTCATCTGGAAGTATCTACCAGATACAGGTATTTTTTTCTGGGGACAGTTTTGGACAATACTTGTCGCGAAGGACCCTGAACTCATATAATATATTTCAGACCAGTAAGGGTGATATATCCTGTACCTATTTATCGAGATGTTCAACTGTTTCTGATCAATCAGAAATATTTGATCCCTTGAGGTTGTGGTGAATATTACTCTCAAGGTCCTGTCAGCATTGACATTTCGCCTATGTTCATTCCACGAATACTGAAATATCATATTCAATTTGAAAAAAATCTCTCGAACGAGACTAATTTCATCTCTCCGATTTCTCGATCCCAGCAAACAATACAAATGTTGGTATACGTCCATTCACCTTCTCATCTAATACTGGAAATCAACTACAAGAATTGTTATAATTATAGGCATTTTCCGGAATAGCCACAACTATTCAGTGGCGTACAAATAGGCACAGAAACTCTATCCAAGCTGCACGAAACTGCATGGGGATAATATTTTTCCTATGTAACTTCAGGTCAGGATCAAATGATCCCAATTATTGCGATATTGACTAAATTTTCGAGAGACTAGATCAGTAAAATGAAGAAAACATCACCCCACAAGTGATGGAATCAGCTGACTCGAAAGTGAGTTATAATAGTTGGAAGAAAATGATAATTATATTTTAGAGAAAACTAATGAATTATATCGTGTAGCACAGGAGATATGTAGAGATATTTATATCTGTTGTTTTTTATATGGAGACATGTAGAATGGAAATTAACACAGAAAGTACGTGATCAATGATCTAGTCCACTTGATATTCTGTATTCAATCATGTATCACTGGTATATTTTTCGTAATTCGAGAACGGAAGATCATTATTTAATGAGCAGTCAATACAATATCTTGCACTCCACCTATATCAGGAGTTATTCAGAATTTCATCAGAAAATAGTGAATGAAAAAGTTTCATTTTCTTTCTTATTCTTGAGAATTCCGTGTCGCAAATTCGAAATTATTTCGATAAATGTCATATTTCAACATGTTGGTAAGTTTTTCGACAGAACAATGTCATATCATATATATCTCTTCTCGTTAGCTTCGAAATATGTTCTTCCTTCTCTCCCAAAATTCCACCGCTGGCTAACACGATGTTCCTCAAACATTATAGGTTTACCTTCAGAGTTGTCCACAGATAAAAAAAAATGTTGCTGTAAGATGTGGTTAACGAAAACAACGATTCTCAAAAGGCAATGGGGTATGACAGGACCTGGCGCTATTTTTGTTGTTCACCTATCAGATCAAAGTTTTCATGGATATTCAATCGTCTGATGACTCCTTGAATAATGTCTGTTGGTAGATAGAAAAAAGTTTTTAAAAAACCATGACTCGATCAAACTCCAACAAGGCCATAAATATTTATTGGATGAAATGAACATTGACATCAGTTCGGTCGGCACATGTCGAATGTAGGGTATGACATAACCTAAAATCATACAACAATCTCAGGGCTTATGACGAGTCGACCATGAGGTAGCCGCAGAAAATAATAATATATGAATTGACTAGATAATTCTGATACATTTCCTCATTAATTTGAAATCATTTCCCATGACTGGCAGTGAGCTCCAACCAGCTATGCAAAGAAGGAAAAATAAACAAGTGTATGCAACTGTTCGGAGTATCTAGCAGTATCGAACAATTAATCGATATTTTATTCAGCTCTCTCCTGACAGAGGAACCACCGAAGAATGTAATTGAGAGTGCGATGTGCTGTCTACAGGATTCAAATGTTCAACTGACATCAGAGAATATATTGCCACTGCTGCTGGCTGAGATTCAGCCATTTGACATCAATATAGCAGTGTTGGGCTCAGCTCTTCGAAACATATTCAAATATCCTCGAGTACTTTTGAGCTCTTTATCTCTTCGACTCTAACGGACATTCAATGATCTGATCTAATCATCCAATGAATGCATTCCGGTGTCAAAGCGCATTAGTTATGTGACAAAATAAATATGTTGTAGATTAAATTCATTTCGTTCCATTGCACTTACCTGCAAATTTTCATAAATATCATTCTTTTCGTTTGAAAGATATTACCTTGGTTCCATACTTCATCCCAACCCTGTATGTTAGAAATATACTCAAAAAACATTTTATTCATTTCTATAAAACATCTCTTCCATCATTTCATGGCTCGGGGCCTTCAGATTCGAAGACATTAGTTGGCTAGCTTATCCTGACACTCATGGTTTTTGGTCAACTATATAGTGAAGAATGTACTTCAGAGGACTAAAATAAATGCCTGTGATAAGCTACAGCGCTGGTTCGTTGAGGTTAAGTAGCTCTTTAAGATTATTGTGAAAATATATGTTGTTTTGCGCGAATCTTCAGTGTCATTAGAGTTTGTACTCTAAGCAGTATGTTTCACTGAGGGGTTTCACATAGCAGGGAAGATCACTAAATATTCACACACCGTATCGGATCCATAATCACTTTTGCGGATAACTCAAAATGACAACTGAGAGATGCATTGCCTCTCAGATTACATCATCTGGTGCTATCACATCCGAGAGCTGATCAGAGCCATTATTCACGTATCGGTTTTCTCGGAACTGTCGACGGTCCAATTTACCAGCCCGATTAGCTATTCTCCGACAGAAACATCTCGACGTTGCTGTCGCGAATTATATAGGTATGTTCATAATCAAGTGAGTATGCCACAAAAACTTTTGATAGGTTCGCTTGAAATTCAATTGGCCCATGTAAAATGTACGCACTGCCAGCAAAGAAATTTTCTTTTGCCGAATTGTCACTTTCCAATGTCAATAACCAACTGCACGTTGAAAAATGTTACGAAGAAAAGTGTCTTAATTGTGTTGAGAACGAGAGCAGATTCGTTCCCGAAACGTCCACCAAGATAAGTAGTGGTTTTATTCTTGACAAATATATTTGTATTTCCAAATTTTTCAAGAACAAGGTGTCACTAACAAATAGAGAATTTTTTTTTACGTATCTAAAGGTTTAATTTCAAGCGCAGTGACATTTTGGGGCAGATCACAAAATCTGGTCCTCACTACAAATAAGTTGAAATAATATTTGATTACTTTCACTTTATTTTTTAGGAACGAGGTGAGAAAATCCCACACGAAGCTGAAAAATTGATGATGATGTTCAACAATCAGGATTTGTTGGTCAATCGTGAAATTCTCCACACGTTCACGATATGAATAAACCAATGTGTACTTATGTCAGATTAGGTTCACCTGAAAATATGTTTGCATTGTGAAATGATGAATGACTATCCAACAAGTCATGAGCGAGCATATTTTCAGTTTCCGAAGTGATCAGTTACAAGCAACAAGTAGCAGATATCTACAGATTTACCATAAACTTTCATTTTCAAAAATCTATCATTTTATTCGTATAATGGTGATATTGCTGCGCTAGAACAATACTATTTGGTCGACTGGAAACACAAAGATTCGAGAAAATCGATCTATTGTGTTATAATTGTAACTAACATTTCCATTTCACAAACTGATGACATTTCATGGAGTTCGGTGTTAATTGTGCATAGCCTACTGCTGTCCTATACCATCATGGACATCAAGAGCCAATTTTGTTTTCGAATAAGTTCTCGCAAGATGTCTTTGCATGGATCTGAGAAAAAGAATATTTGGAAGACGGCGTATTGGTTTTATCTCAGTATTAAAATGACCAATGTATTCTCTCTGCATATGTTATGCCTCGAGTTAGACCCACTCTTGATAAACATATGTCCTTGTATTGTTTTATATCTTGAACAACATCAGCAAACGCCACATCTCATGGCCTGTCGAAGAACTCTCTGTGTCCTACAACAAATTCCAACCTTTATTTGTTTCGATACAAAAACACATTTTCTTTGCAGAGATAATTGAATAATAAAGTGACGCAATACAATGGTGACTTCTGAAAGATCAAAGAACTTATTTAATTGAATATTGTTTTATATAGTAGTGCAATACTGAAGCATATCTGATGGATGCAGCAAAATAACCCATAAATAACCTATGGGAAACCTATAGGAAACCATCTCATTGATATATATATATATATATATATATATATATATATAGTTATATATATATATATATGCCGTTACCTCATTTGGGAAAAGAGTGGGACAACTTGAAATGTCCTATACTATACATTTATTCAAGAAAAACGTGAAAATATGAGTCGCATATTACACGAAAGAAGAAACTTCAACTATAGAACAGTCACACCTGGAAAATACATTTTATACGTGTGAATAATGTATGTACTCTTTAGAATCATTTTCAACTTCGAATCGAATAATTCACAATGAAATGAGTTACTTATATAAAGTATTGCGTGTGTTCACATGTGATACTCGTAGGAATGTTATGAAGATGAATTCATGTGTCTTCGAAGAGACACTTCTTACTTCTTGCATATACATATGTATGTATTTAAATATTGATGATCTTTTCGCGAGACTATTATTTATATCGCAGTCTGTAAGGTAGGCGTGTAGTCTGTTCAGTTCGCGTGGTAATTTCGAAGAGATACTCAGAAAGCGATTTAAATTAAAACTGTTCCGTCGATTCTAGAAATATACAATGCAAAGTATATTATATTGTCGCAGTTCGCATAATTATTTTCGTGGAATTCTGTCTGCATTTTGATACTGAGAACACGGCTGATCGTTCAATCCACAGTGGCGTACGATCTCATTGAATTGGCTAGATATATGTATGTGAGGCAATTCGCTGTTCACAATGATTGAGCAGAGCGAGAACAGCATTCTAATGTTTCACGCTCACGATTTAGTGTATCAATGGAAATTTTTTTTTCTTTCGGCCAGTATGGCACATTTGATTGAAATTGGTGAAGCACACAAACAAATTGATGTACCTGGTACAAGAGTCAACCAATTCGACACAAAATGTGAATGTTAGTAAATATTTGGCTTCACGGTTGAAGACGGTGAATGGTTGTACGCTCATGATATTCGAACACTTTTTTCATGTTATAACCCTCAGTTCGAAGGTATTTTCCAAATGAAACACGCATTATTTCGATAGTATCTCAGAAAGAGGTGTAAATTTGTGACATTTTCTATTTCCAAATGTTGTAATCTGATAAAGAATGTTGAATATTTGTCAAATTATTCAACCGAAAAAAGGTTGCCATGAAAATCCCCAGTCCTAAAAAAGTTGTCAAGAGAGACCTCCCGGTAACACTGAATCGGAAACTGGCATGCTATCCTCTTTAAGTAATTCATGTATTTCCGAATTATTACGATGATCATAACTCGAAATTCTCATATTCGAAATTACAGCAAACTCAAGGTCTCACTAATTTCATGCATAAAACAAGAAATTATCTATCTATATCTCCTGGAAGTACTTTCGCCCGATAACAAAAATACTGGGAAGACCTTCCCAGGCAATTCGAACTTCATCAAAAAATAACTTTTTTATGCAATAGTCAGATTCAAAAATTCATAATTCGAAATTCTGGGTCGAGTTGATTTATTATGAGTCATTGCACTTTTTCATATCAACAGTACAAATCATTTTTATGTGATTTATAACAGGTAGCGATACCTCTTTCATCTTCGTAACAAGTGTATCATAGCTGATATTATGATTCTATTTTGGGAGAATAAAATAGGACGTTTTGATTATGTGAATATGCCTTATACTTGATGATGAATACCTTCATCAATCATCTGGATGAATACAGAAAATACCCTAATCTGTTGTCATTGAGATCCAAGGAGAATATGTCTTCTTGACTATCTTGTCCATTCCTACAATAGTCATGACGTGAATATAAGGTATTCCCAGCCACCAGATAATATTGTAGACTCCTGCCCATTCGACTATGTTGAATTTTAGTACCTCACAAAAGCTGTCCACTAGATGGCGTCACAACTCAAATGCTAACTTGAAAACTCTAGAGAACACGGTTTCAATTTGTAATCCACCACGATTGCAAAACTGGATACGTAATGACTGTCGGATATCTATCATTTTCAGTGAAAGCGGATTTGACTTCACAGGATCGACGATCTTATCGCCATTTATAGATGGTGCGACCTTGGTAAGGTGATTCGATAGGTCTAAATATATTGGAAGGAAACAATTGAGGAGTTGTTCCACCATGCTATATCTACCGTCGATGAACTTTCTGAGATATAGATAGATACCTCTGTTTTCCACAGTCGTCACCTACCTCAGTAGACGATGTATGATGGTACTTACTCAACTCAGTAACTTTACATAGAGAACCGAGGTTAGATAGTACATGTTTGGGTATGTTGTCAGATAAGATTGATTTCCAGTACCAAATATTATTCGTTCATGGTCCCAAATCGAAAGGGCTTTATTCTCCACTCCTCGAATACATTGACGAAAATGAGGAGTGAAAGTACGAAAGAAAGAAGATCGACCGTTAATATGGCAATTTGTATTATCTCGCAGAATTCTTTCCTAATGCGGCTCACTTTGCGAATCCCTTATGCGGAACTACTGTTATGTGAATTATAAAATGGCTCAGAAATGAGAGAAGGAATGGCTATGCAGATTCGCGCTGCGTTGCGGTGAATAAGCAGCGGAAAGCCTTATTGGTTTATCCTTGCTAGAAAAGATATTACTTGTATGGAAAACTGGGTGAATAATGATGTGAATGGGATTCACTTGCGTATCCAGTGAAAATTGCATGGTTATCATATTATATTACAGGGTGGAAATCACAGCTAGACTCATTTTCTTCGAACATTTTCAACACGATTATCGATACAAATACATACTTGGCATGGAAGTATAAGCGAACGTTTCCGCATATGCAAAAAGCCATTTACATTTCAAAAAACTAACGAGAATGTTTACCTACTCGAGGTCGGTCATGAAATGTTTCAATCACCATACAATGATTTCTGAAATGAAAATAAATCACACCCACTGAGATTAATGGAGGCTTTTCCAATTATGGTACCACCATTACACAAGCAGTAGCGCATTATTGTGTGCCGTACATTGATCAATTTCACTGATGATAGCCCTATAATTCAAAACTGCTACTTGATCATCTCGCTCATCAGAGAGGTTTGGTGTAGCAGGGGCGTACCCACTGAACAAAATGACTCCAGTTCCCATACGCAACAGAAGGGGTCATTAACCATCCTGGATTCATTACTCGAGAGACCACTTTGGAGTGCAGAGAAGAAGGAACTTAGGTGGAATTATTGGTGGAAGATATTGATGGGAGGGTGAATCCAAAGGTGACTACCAGTTATATCTAAGATTGTCATTCTCAGCCACTGTTGAATCATTACCACTGGAGTGAAACCAAAAGAGCATCATTAACGGAATATTCATCACTGGATATTATCTGGTCAGTTGCCACATCAATGACATTTGGTGATTAAGTTAAATGGAGTACTCTGATATTGATTATATGTAAATGATATGATTAGCCGCAGAAAGCACAGTATTCTGCAGAGACTACTGGTCTCAAATGATACAAAGCTTAATATACGAGGGTATTGGTGATTCGAAACATTCCTTTGGGGATTTGATAAGGGAGGTGGTGAAGAGTATATGCTGTCCTAGTATGCTTTATACAAAAGGTAATAGTTTTCGAGACATTGAAATTTTTCTGATTTTCTCCAAAAGGTAGATTTTACGATAGATAGATAGATACGCTTTATTATCTGAATGAACATTCATCGACAAAGTCCAAATCTTCATAGTGCGTGTACAAGTTCAAAGAAAAATTTACATAACATGAAGATGGATACCTTAGTACCTCAGGGGAAAATGTACCCATATATATGAAATCACTAATTCCAGTTGAAAATTATAACATTTCAAACAAGGACATGAACGAAATAATTTGTAAATATGTCACAGAACGTGAAATATAGAACGACCAGAATGCATATACAAGTTATTCTTCTACATTGTAAAAGTATTTTCCCATCAGAAGTGTCTTGAACGACCCTCGGAAACGTTTCGAATCGTCAGTTTCTCTGATTCGATTTGGTGAATGATTATGAATCTGCTTGCTTCCGTAAATCGAAGACTGTTTCGTAAGAGTTGAAGTGGGGAGTTTTACAAAAATCTGCTGTACATGTCTTCAACCTTCCAACTAGAATACATGATCAACACATATGATAATATGTTTCGAATGACGAAATTCTAGAAATAATCCAGACCTCAGATGAATTGCAACTACAAAGTCGTATTTTTATTTGTGAATTATGGATTCTAACACTTGCTAGCGGTATGCGTGCCTCCACCTACCGTTCCTCCAAAACAAAAAGAATGAATCAATAGGAAGTTTCAAAATTATCAATTTACTTCATCACTCTTGAGGAAAAAAGTGTCGACCAACATATAAGAACTACCTTGTCATACCAAATTATCTACGTTGTTCGTTGGAATCTGATTTCGTCCATCAACCACCACCGTGTTTTTCGAGAGTCCGCTAAGTTGATTTTAATTCCATGCTTCTGTTCTCAGTGAAAGGAAAATTATACACTACTAATCAAGGTGCAGGTACATATCACAAGATATTATGATATTTTTTTTTGAGAAATAGCACATTATCATTGGTCTTGAAAGTAATCATCAGGTTGATCGGAAATGACTCTTTGATTCAGCAACAACAGCATTGTCATTGTGAGTTTGCATTCAGAATATTGATGAAGTAGGTACTGAAATATGATTCCACTGCCAATTAACACTAACATCATATTAGAGCAAGTCACAGTTATCCAATTTCATAAGAATATTGCAATTCTTCTGTAGCAAAGATATATTGCTCTCTTGGATATCACCTCACGAAATCCTCATCGAAAAGAAAAGAAGAATAGATCTTGTTGCAGATGAATTTTCAATTCGTTTCCATGTAGTGAGTTCATTCATGAGTGTTCCTATAGATGAAACTGAAATAATCCAGGAGATGATCAGAATCTCTCTGGCAGAGTATAAAAAGATTTTTATCATTTTTGAAATTATATCTGAGAACGACCTGTTTTCAATTCGATCAACAGAGTTTTGGTATAGCCATGAGATCGTCATTATCTATCATTTTAAACAATACGCACAGGGAGAATTCTCATGGAAATGTTGTGCAAAAATGCGAGAAACATCCTCCAAAAACATGGTGGAGTTATGTAGATGATATTTCCATAATTCGGCCACATAACCGTTCAGGCCTCAAATAATATTTTGAGCTATGTTAATCATAACGAATCATTCAATGATAATGCCAAATCCGTATCAATTCACCAATAATCTTTCAGTACTGAAATCAACCACATCGAAGAATTCTCCAAATCAACTCATATTGAAGAAAAAAATGTTTAACCATCACCACATGGAAAACCAACAGACAACAAAATAACAACAACATCGACAACAAAGACATAGACAAATAACGAGGAAAGCTGATACCATACATTCCTGGGATATCTGGAAAGAAAGGGTTGGTGATACGTTCAATTTGAAAAGAATGCAAAACTGAAAATACAGAAAGATCAGTTTTAATTCCAACTTATACGGGAAGAACAAAATAAGGAAAAACACTCGAAGAATTGTATGTACAGTAAAACTTCGTGTTTGTATGAAGTTCTATGCAGGCGATAGGAGCACACCTCAAGCAATAACATATCAGATCAGATCAGATCAGAAAGAAAATTAGAAATGAAAAATATTTATCGACTAGTAAAAATTGAATATTCTCTGTGAGTTATTTCTATCTTGATGTGGAGTTTTCAACACATTCACACTGAAGAGTGAGAATTGTCAGGAAGGAATATATATGGATCCTAGGTGTTTTTTTTTCAATTCATCTAAAATTCACTATTTTCATATTGAGAAAAGTGAATGCTATATGTTCTATTCATATCACTGTACAAGAAACGATACCATTGTCTCCGTTCAGAAGAATGCAAGCAGATTCTTTTTTTTTTTTTGGTTGACATCTTCTCTTCTTATGATCTCAACCATCGATTATCTATTATCTGAGGATAGGTTCAGCTGATTTTGATTTGTCGACATACATTTTCTTTACATTATTCCTATGCTCCTCCTTCCTTACTGAAAATTAGTTGAACATCAAATCACTCGTCAATTCTGAGTATGAAAATTCAAGATCAACTATCTGTCCCGATGGTCGAGAGTGTTGAGGCGCTTTGATCGTAATGCGCTTTCATCGCGACCTGGGTACGAATCCCAGCGTAGACGTGGATGTGGCATCGGTTCCACCCAACCAGGGATCCAAACAACCAGGTACTCATAGTTCGGGTTTGTCAACTTTGTTCATTCTGGCGACGGGATCAGATTCGTTCCTGAAACCTGCACAGAGGTATGTGGAGATGAAAATATATATTTATACACTGTGTGCGATTTCAAACTGCAAAACCCTCTTTTATTCTGCAGAATTGGAGACGAATATGATATATTCACCTTTTCCTACTGAGCCTTCTATTGTTTGCAGAATTTCAAAAACGTTCAATGACAAATTCTGAAATTTTTGTTTTTTCGATTCACCGTATTTGAATCAATGGAGTTTATGTTACCACAATAGAAAAATCATTTGAAATAAAACAGAAAAAAGTATGTAGGAAATAATTATAGATTATCAACAGAACCATCATAACAATAGTTCATAAAAATAGGTGAAGAGAGGTATGAAAATTGGAAATGTGATTGAGAGAAAAATCAACTGCAAAATAAACGTTTTTTTAGGATGGCAACGCTGTCCAATAGTTTTGTGTACCTTGGTAGCGATGATTTAGCTTTTCGTCGAGTGCTATATTTGTGTCCCAATGAAAAATTTCCATTTCTCCAGAGAGAAGCAAATGGAAGAGTATCTTCATCGATGCATTCTGGAGATGATAAGTTTAGTTCAGTCCTTGTGGAACACAGATGAAAAATCATAATTTTTCTGTAGTATTTGCTATGACTGAAACTTTTGTTGGAATTCCTTGAATAAGACAAAAGAAAATGAGAGGGAAGATTGATAGAGGAAGAACACACTGGAAAACAATTAGATTTTTTCCGTTGGAGTACTATTTGTTGTTCGTTTGATGAACTCCAGTTTATTGCTCAGAAGTGTTCAATCTTGACTGTCATTTCCTGCCAATTTGTATAAAGAGTAACATGCACATAAATCTACAACTTATGATGCGCAGTTGGGCGTGACAATATTTTATTTTCACCAGTATATTTATTGAACCCGTTGAAATTCGCGCACTTATGCATTTGTTCAGACGCTAATTATTTTGAATTACGTCTCTGACGACCATCAGAGTGATTTATCTGAAAGTCGGATGCCAGGAAATTCAACAGATTTTGCATATTTCCAACGTGATGTTGAATAATTTAGTAGGAAAAGAAATATCAAGCGCATAATGTAGACAATTTGATATTCTTGACTTTTTGGATAGGCAGGAAGATAACTTAGATGCAGTTAATCACGCCTCATTTTTGATTAAATGTAGACGAATGTATTCCATATCATAGGAATGGGCTGATGATTATGATTCATTATTGAAAATTGAGTACCACTGAAAATGAAAAGCTCCTTGTAGTAGATTATAGAATATGAAGGGGTTTAGAAAGTTCCTGATCGTTTCGTACCTGTCTTCTGAAACCTCCCAAGTTCTTGAGCCTCTTGCAGAGTAGTTATTATCTTATGTTTTCAGAGTTTGTATATCTGTACTCTTCGAATGGAATGATACCTCAGAAGGCAGAGTGGTCAGTGATGAGATGGACCATTATCATTCTCGTGTTAATAATTTCATATCTTCGACATCATTCTATTTCGACGAAAATTCATTCGATCTATTTCCTGATCTTGAGACTTTCCTCTTGAGTAATTTATAGATAGTCCATTTATAGATAGAAATGGTCGAAGACATTGTGTTTCCTTGAAAATACCAAGAACTCCTCATTTGTTTCACGAAAAATCAGTCCTGATACCAATTCTCGCATCCAGCTACAAAACAATGAAATTATTGATGAAAAAAAATATCGAGAACGATGTACGCAATACCAGAAAATGATCGATAATTATTGTATGATCGCAAGCATCGTAACATACCTACGTTTATACTCCTCATGAAGACGATGGAATACTACGCAATATTATCGTTGAACTGAACAAGGTGTGCTAATGAAATACGTTAGTATTCTGAAGAGACTGATTAATTATGAGTATTGAGGTATTATATCTTCTCCAAAAGAGATATTATTAGTGGGTGGGTGGATAATGTGGTGGATAAAAGTGGGTATAACATGATATGATCAGAGAGTGTTCTCTCTGTCATTCAGCGGACGTTCTTTTTCTTCAAGAAAACCCAATGGTGGGCGCTGACTGACTAGAACAAAGCTCTGCTTTCATAATATAACCTATAACATTCATCAATACTATCACTAGTATCGTTCCATCGATTCCATGTAAACTGTTTTTTTATCTATAATGAACACTCGCTATATACATATAAACTTGGTGAGGTGACTAAGCACCAATTCAAAACGTTCGATATCTAACCGGAACATTTTTTCAGGCCCAGTTCATGATAAATTGGCATATGAAACCGCAAACGCTGAATCATACTCACGATTATCGTATTACCATAATGTTTGTTAATTGCACTCAGTTGACATTGAAAAACGTAAAACTGCTTGCATTTTCCAAAGGCGAACTGAATAATTTTTCGATAGTTGATGTGGTCGGCCCGATGACATCATTCAAAACAAATACCAGTGTTTTGACAATGATCGCATCCCAATGGAAAGAAAGACTGCTATGAAAAATTACCGCCACAAACATAAAGCTTTTTTTTCTCCTTGTCCTTCGGATATTGTCCAGCCAGCAGGCACTAATAATTATTATTACTCACACATTATGCTCTATTTTGTTTCTCTTTGTTATACGGAGTTCGATCTACTATCTAGAATATCCAAAATAAACCTATTATAACGAGAAGAATTTCAAACGCAATAATCATCGGCAAAACGTGGAATTACAAGGTTTCTTCGTGCCGAAAGGTCCATCATGGCATTTCATTGTTAGGTACAAATATCGTTGAAATTGTCAGCAATAACAGAGTTCCAAATTCCAAACTTCCAGATGGAAGGGACACTTTTGAATTTCTGAATCATGAAGTCGAAATTTTGTGTTTTAAATCAGAATTTCAGATATGAGATCCAGCGATATGACTCAGAATTTTGAGATAAAATTCCGACTTTTATAGTTTCGATGTCACTTCCAGGGCTTCGTACAACCATATTTTCATGTCGGAAATAAGTTAGACTCATTCCCTGTCTCCGATTGAAATCATTATCATTCAACATCTATCAAGGTTGGTTCGTTTCATTCCTAATGAATTATAAAGGAACAAGATAACACCATGTATAATTACTAGCAATTATTTAAATCACCAAATTGTGCAATCTAGGTGATTATCAACAGACAACACAAAGTAATTCGAGTGAAATTGTAAAAAAATAATCACGTGGACCTTGTCGCAGCCTATCAAATTTAATGCCCATCCATTTGAGTACATGGAAATGATTATTTATGAAATATACGCTCGTTATCTAGTCCTCGCCATTTATACCACATGGCATTTTTCAGGCGACAAGCAGTCTGTGATACCACCGCAATTCTAATGGGAAGTGACTACTGCGCAACTGAGATTCATACGGACTATTGAACAACTGAAAAAAAAATCACTTTTCCATATTATATGTTATATCGTTGATCATGACATCAAACCATCACATTTCAACCGATCAGAAACTGTTGCCAGAAATTACAAAAAAGCACAGTCGCTTTACATCAAATTACAATGACTTCCTTATGATGACTTTCTGTCATGCTGTTTGATCTTCCAATACTCAATTAATACTGAAGAGGATAATCTCTCATGAAATAAAATAATCTTTTTTCCAGTGAAAATTGACTAATTGAAGACACGAAAACGATGAATTCAGAATTCCGTGTAGAATTCAAAAAAAATGAACAAGGTAGGAAACATAAATTCGATATTTCAAATTCTTGCCAGAGTGAATCGTAAATGCTCAATGTTGATAATTCACCAATGCTCATTCTTCTACATGTCGAAACATGACATTTCTGTTCTGACACCTAATTATAATAAAAATACATTCCTCTCGCCGTTGGTGAAGCATTGTTGCTTTCCTTCTGGTCCGTCACAATTGGTTTTATACCCACCTTCCCACCTCCCCAATTTCATGTGAAATTATTGAAAATCATTCTGCAGGAATGAACAAAAAGTAAAATTTCCAATCGACAAAATCATGAAAACCAAAAAAAAAATGGGCCAAAAAATCCGTCATGATTAGGCGAACATCAGATTCAGTTTTCAGAAAATGATTCATTCGCAGATAAATGGGGATCAGTAACATCTCAACAAAATATAAATCCATGGGACCCTGATTGTCGTCAGATATTTATAATGTTATAGTTGCATTTCACTCAATTTGAAAGGTCGTGAATGTGGTCAGAATGAATTCAATGTCAAAATTCACAAGTCTTTGAAGCTATTATACTAGAAAAGTCTGCAAAAATCAATGGAAACTAAAGAGAAAATACTGATATCTTGAACACAAAATTCAAATTTTCTAACTTTGCCTGAACACGGCTGATTTCTAGTGACCCAGGTGAACGTACATGAACATACACTGGTTATGTTTTCAGTTATATATCACAAAGTCACTGTAATTTCTACTGGTTGAACTGATTTCTTCCCAAAGTTCAATGTAATTGAAAACTGATTACTATTTCATAAATTGGTTCAATTATTTCTTTCCGGAGTTATGAGTTTCATTCCTAAAACATTGAAAAAATAAACGAATTAGATGAGATCATTCGATAATATTTGACTCGCATCATTAATCAAGATAACTCAATAATCAGTACCGTCGTGATAGCAGCTATTCCCTTCGCTTCAAAACGTGGACTGATGCAGTCCGACTCTTTTGTTTTCGAAACCATCTCTCTCTAATAATTACTCATAGTTTTACCCGGTTAACGAACGTGAGTGCCCGCTTGGCGCAAATGAATCATACTATACTCTTCATGAGCATTACGAAAACGTTTTGTAAACGGTTCGTATACAAAGAACGCATAAATCGAGTTATTAACGATGACTTATTGTCGTCATTATCTACGGATGCATAGTCGCTCATACGAATTGATTTCTGCTTTTGTTAGGAGTATATACGATCTGACTTGGTTTTCGGTCCATGAAGCTGATAGGTGTTTGATTATGACACTCACATAACGAGAGAACCACGGACCACAGTACCACATAACTTAGAACCTGATGAAGGTGGAGAAGCTGGAGGCAAAAATGACTTCACCTGAGCCTATATTCATTTAATTTGTCACCAATATGTTCATTGTATGAATAATATACCTTGAAAACGTATAAGAGTTTGATGCAAAAAAACTCGCTTCAATCTATCTCCACCAGAAAGTCGCCCAATTTCATCATGATGATGTCAGGTACAACTGTTCCTAGAAAGTCGTTTTACATGATTAGTATCACCACCAACAGCGTTTCTCTCAATGTCAAGTCATTCGCGAGAACTGCTTCATGCTTCCTCATGATCTACAATGCGAAAATTCGACCAGTTAGACAAACTAGACGAGCTCAGGCTGACCACCCCTACATTGTCAAGCTCGAGAGGTTTCTATTCAGCTCTGGCAATTATAATTCAACAATAGATCAAGTTAAGGGAGTTTGTTCCTGATGCTCACGACCTCTAATCTTTCAAGAATAAATTCTAATACCTTCCTCCTTTCGAAATATTCCATTACTGGCTCATACAATGAACAATAAACATTGTATTGGGTTTTACTTACCTCTTGTCGAAACATTAAAATCAGAGGTACGGCGTGGTCTGTACGATAACACACTGACATTTTTACTGAAGAAAATAGATTGAACTCAACTTTCCAATCGAAAATATTCAACATCATGAATGTTTATGTTACAGAGCTCAACAAATCAAAAACAGGTATTGAATTTCAGTTACTTGTATTCTGCCTTGTTTTTATGGACTGGTGAAGGAGAAGGAGAAACACTTTTTTTTATCTGTTGACAACACGGGAGGGAAACCTATAATGTTCGAAGAACATTTTGTTAGCCAGCGGTGGAATTTTGGGAGAGAAGGAAGGTGTTGGAATTTTTCTTGAAAGCCTGGAGGTTGTAAGCATAAAAACACACATTTGAAGCATCTACATGAGTATGGTAGTTATTTTGTCCATTATATTAATAAGCATGAAGATACAAATGATTGTGGAAATGAAGTCGAACCAAGAAAAATCAGATCACAAGCTTCCTATGATTCATTGATTTTGCGATTACTGTTTTACATAACCATTTGAGTATTCACTTTTTCTCTGAATATGCCAAGAATTGTGATTTCTGCTCTATCAATATACAGCATATATGATTCAGTTTGGATTCATAGGAATTACTCAATAATTGACTGAGGTTTGTATTGTTAGGTATCGCTTTCGAAATTTCAGATAAATTTCGAAGATCACCCAGCATTTTGAATGTCAGAATATCGTCATATTGCTTCGATCCATCAACAATTATTATCGAACAATTATTCATCATATCAAGATTTCATCACAATGAAAATTGAATGTCTCTGAAATTAGCTGTTTCTCTTCCATTTCTGTTTGTGAAGACGAATATTCGAATTGATGATTTTTCGAATTTTGAGGAGCAATCGATGTCAATGAAATAACGTATAGTGAGGTATGACTTCAAACTATATGGAAACTAAAAAAACACCATGATTTTTTTTAAATCAGCGAAAGCGAAAGCTGCTGCGGAAGCTGCATCGCTACAGGTTTTCCTTTCGAGTTGTCCACAGATAAAAAACCCTGGTGGTTTGAGAGTTACCTCTCTGATCGCCAACAGGCAGTTAAAACGAACAGTGTATTGAAGACCTCACATATAAAACATGGAGTCCCACAAGGTTCAGTCCTTGGACCCCTCCTTATGTGAATTATATGGCTTTTTTAGACATCAGAGGTAAAATTACATTATTTGCTGATGACACCACTGTTCTCTGGCAAGAAAATAATGAACCTATATCACACCCTACTATAATGCAATTTTGGAGTCTTTAAGAACTGGTGCGAATCGAATCATCTATCTCTCAATATCTTGACCTTCAACTGCAGTGTCCCAAACCCAAATATTGGCAATGAAGAAATAGAAAATGAATCATCAACCAGGTTTCGTAAAATATTTATTGACAATTAATTAATTTCTCCCGATCAAGTGACAGCTATGTGTATAAGACTAGTTTCTGGATGCTATGCTATCAGAACCATCGTCACTGAATTATGGTTTGTATCAACCAGAACGGCATACTTTGCCCTACTTGAATCCCACCTGGGGGGCCTGCAGCGATCAATTTTACCAAAGGAGTTTTGTATTACAAAAACGTGCCCTGAGATATATGAGAGGAGCATCATCTAGATTCTCCTGCGAAGAATTATTTAAAAATTGTACGATACTAACGGTAGTTTTTATATACATATTAGAAACAGCTTCTCTGATCCATAAAAACAAAAACACACTTCAGCTAGTTTCTACAAATTAGGATACAAGACAAAGTGGCCAGATCAAACTGATATTACCCTGTACCAATTTGGTCAAGTACCCGATTATTTATAATGTAATGAAAATATATGATCATTTGCCAATTGTTTTAAAGAATATCACTCGTGTTCAAAAGTTCCGTACTGAGGTGAAATCATCACTTATCCTAAATCCTTTTAATAACCTATATACTTTTCATACAAAAAAATAATTCAATGAATATATGTATATGTGTGTTTATGTGTGTATGTATATGTGTGACTGTGTATGTATATATATATGTATGTATATATATATATATATATATATATATATATATATATATATTTATATATATATATTTATATATATATATACAGGGTGTCCTTAAAAGGTCTTTACGAAAAGCTACCACATATTCTTCAGACCAAAACAATTCGATACAAGCAAACTTACCTCAGTAAAAAGTTGCTTAGTTTGGGCGCTAGACGGCTCTGAAGTTGAAATTTTCAAATCGATTTTGCTTCATAACTTTTGAACGGCTCATGAGATTTTTTTCTAATTTGGTACGTTGGCATAGACTCATCGGGCAATGAAACTCATATCATAATCATAATGAATATCATTCCATGGGCGTAGAACTTGATTTTTTCAGTAAATAAACATCTATAACTCCTACGCCAATGGAAAAAAATTAGTTTCAATATGAAATCTAAATTATTCAACTCATTCACTACAAAAAAGGTACTCTTGACAAAAGTCGATTCCTCTCATGGTTTCGACAAAATTTTAATTTTAGTGATTTAGAGCATAATTAATAATAAAACGATCAACAGATATTTCATAAAAATTGTTCAAAATGTTCACCATTTTCACGTATACAAAGATTTATACGACGCAAAAAGTTGAGATGTACTTTTTGCATAGGTTATTTCTATTGAAAATAAGTAGCACTGTTTTTTTTTTTCTGAAGACTATTATTATCTGCTCGAAAACAGTGATATTCACATTCTTGGTTTCCATAGTTTCATCTGTGTTGATTTGTCGAGTTTTATTGACGTTGATTGTTGATATCGGACTTTTCTGATTTATCATGGCCGTACAATACACCAATGAAGAATACACCGATATGTTATTGGTATTCGGATATTGTCAAGGAAATGGTCGAGAGAGTGTGAGGGTGTATTCGGCAAGGTTTCCAAATCGTCGCGTACCAAGACACCCAACCTTTGCTGCAGTTGAGAGACGTCTTCGGGAGACCGGTCATTTTGCTCCTAGAACTGGTGATTATGGAAGACAGCGTTATGTAAGCATTCCCGAAGTCGAAGGAGAAATTTTAGACCGTATTGAAGAAAATCCAGAATTGAGTACTAGACGGATAAGTAATGAACTAGAAGTTTCTAGGAATGCCGTTCATGAAATACTAAGAGAACAATTATTATACCCATACCACAAGACGCCAGTTCAAGATTTATTAATCCATGATTCACAAAGTCGTCTGATGTTTTGTAGGTTCATTAATTTGCAAAGAGAAATGAATCTGAACTTTGGAAAGAATATTTTGTTCACTGATGAAGCCTGTTTCACGAGAAGAGGAATAACTAATTTTCATAATGAACACGTTTATGCAATTTAAAATCCTCATTCCATTAAAATAAACCATTTTCAACACGAATTCAAAATCAACGTTTGGGCTGGAATAATAGGAAATTTTATAATTGGTCCTGTCATACTTCCACAAAGATTAACAGGAGACATGTATTTACAACATCTACGAAATACGTTGCCAAATTTGTTGGAAGATTTACCACTCCAACATCGGGTAGATATGTGGTTTATGCACGATGGAGCTCCACCACATTTTTCGGTGGATGTTAGGAATTTTTTAAACCAACAGTACCCAGACAGATGGATAGGTAGAGGTAATGATGCACCCGTGAATTGGCCACCACGTTCTCCAGACTCAACACCGATGGATTATTTTGTATGGGGTTATATCAAGTCTACGGTTTACAAGACCCCTGTGAATACTGTAGAACAATCATGGCAACGTATCCAACAGGCGACGAATAATCTTACAGGCGATGAAGTTATGCAAAGAGTACATTTCAACTTTTTGCGTCGTATAAATCTTTGTATACGTGAAAATGGTCAACAGTTTGAACAATTTTTATGAAATATCTGTTGATCGTTTTATTATTAATTATGCTCTAAATCACTAAAATTAAAATTTTGTCGAAACCATGAGAGGAATCGACTTTTGTCAAGAGTACCTTTTTTGTAGTGAATGAGTTGAATAATTTAGATTTCATATTGAAACTAATTTTTTTCCATTGGCGTAGGAGTTTTAGATGTTTATTTACTGAGAAAATCAAGTTCTACGCCCATGGAATGATATTCATTATGATTATGATATGAGTTTCATTGCCCGATGAGTCTATGCCAACGTACCAAATTTGAAAAAAATCTCATGAGCCGTTCAAAAGTTATGAAGCAAAATCGATTTGAAAATTTCAACTTCAGAGCCGTCTAGCGCCCAAACTAAGCAACTTTTTACTGAGGTAAGTTTGCTTGCATCGAATTGTTTTGGTCTGAAGAATATGTGGTAGCTTTTTGTAAAGACCTTTTAAGGACACCCTGTATATATATATATATCTTCTTGAAACTATTTTCCTCTATTTCACCTTGTATTATTGGTTTCACATATCCTAACTATATGGCTTCAGACAAACTCCCATTTGACATCGATTTTATTATTATTATTGTTTGTTATTATCTGTCTTTATTTACATTTTGTATGTTTATGTATTTTATCAACAAGCACTGGCAGTGAGTTGAATTGAATTAAATTGAAATGAGCTCTAACAATATGAAAACAAATGTTTCACTCAACGTAGAGTCCGATGGAAATGATCTTCATGAAATAATGATAATAATAATCATAATATCAGAATTACAGTGGTAACAGATCCCATGAGTTGGTAGCTCATCACTCATAGTAGATTCCTCATTATCTGCATTAGTATGGAAAAATTGAAAAAGAGGTCAATAATTCCAATGATGATAACGATTTTTTTCATCCTGAGAAACGTTCATTCAAAAACTATTATATGGCAACTATTAGCGAATAAAATTCGGTAACAGAATTTGATAGTTTCGGTATGAGAATAATTGAATCGATATTATGTAACGTCTACTGTTCCTTGATATTCATTCTAACGAAATGAATAATTTATGGTGAATTCTAATGAATCTACAACCGATAGACTTTGGTATTCCGGTAGCACATGAAATCTTTTATGGTGGTTTTTCCTGATACAATTGCCTTTTCCAGTAATGACACTCATTACCATATATTATGTGTTTTCTATCATGAGAATTCATTGAGTCTGCAAATTATTCAGACATTTATTAGAAACCCGTTTATCATTATTTTTTTACTGTGGTCCAATTATCAGTTTGACAACATGTAATTTAGCAAGGAGCAAATGTATGTTTTTGATAGTCCTAATGAATGATTCATCAGTTGGAACTTCCTAGAGAAATTGATGTTTATTCCAGTGAAAGAATTAATGGGTACTCATTGTCGAGTTGCGGTTTTTCCTTAATCAGAAGAATTCGCCATGATAAACGTTTCCATTAGTTCCCTATTTTCATCTCACGGGCATCAAAAAACCCATAATGGAAAGAAAAAAACAGTTGAATATCGACCATACACGCAGTGACGAGTGATTTAATAGGAGTAGACTTGAATGTAAACCTGACGTTGGTATTTGTTCAGCATTTCTAATAGATTATATAAAAGCCTTTTCGAAAACTTCATGAAAATAAAATTTTGATGAAAACGTTCAAACACCAAACTGCTGGTATGGTATATACTAGTAGAAATGCATTTCACATGGCTCAGCATCATCAATTATTTCGATCCTCAAACCTAATCTGATATTATATCCCAATAATTTTAAGGTGGATGGAATCTGAAATATTGAAACCGTTTTCGGGATAATTGGTATCTGTAGTCATTAGCTGTCATACTGCTCATAATCAATTGAGGCTGATAAATGCGACATTTTTCATGGAACTATTGAAAGTACCAAAACCGAGAAACAATTTCATTGAACCAAATCATAGGACAGCCACGGTGATTCAGTCCTGAATTTTCCTAAATTTTTGGGAAAGGAAAACTTCGGAACCACAATGAGTTGCTTTAGACCTGATATATTGAGTATGCCTATAACCTTCGCGCAAGTGGAAGCAATGAGTTGCCGAAGTTTCATAACAATCAGATGAATGGTACGGCAGGGCATAAGATACAGATGAACATCGAATTTATGTATCGAACCTGTTGGCAACCCTGGCCACGATCGTCATATTCAAAGAGATCCGAAGTTGCCTGTAACAGCATATGATAAAGAGCTACGCCATCTATTGAAATTAATCCGTAGTGGTCCTAAGCAGCACAGAATAAAGAGCTACGCCATCTATTGAAAATAATGCAAAGAGGTTTCTCAATGTGATCAGCACAGAAAAGAGAAATGATTTCGAAGTCGCAATTTTCAATCAAAATGACGAATATACATTCGGTTTTTCCTAAACCATGCCTGTATTGAGACGAACAAAAAAAAACAAAAAACTTCAAATTGGTGAAGCCATTCACAAGTTTTTTCCAGACTCTCGCACGGCGGTTCCTTTTTCATTATATTTCTATTAAAAGTAGTGGCATAGTCCTTGGATTTCCACTAATTTTCTCGACCACTTCTGTATTGAGGCAAACAAAAGAAAGAGAACAATGTATGCAAATCGTTCGAGTCATATTCCCAGACTAACGCACGGCGACCGCTGGATTGAAGATATTCGAAAATTGAAGCGTGCCACGCAAAAATATTTATTTTTGTTCAAGCTTCATTTCTGTAATCCTAGAGGCCAAAGAAATTAGCCCTTCAATGGTACTTTTTCAAAATGAACATTTAGTGGCCCCTTGTAGAAAACCAAAACTCCAATGACTCCACAATTGCCACATTATCTCGTATGTATGAGCTGATATTAGTCGTTTCTCCATTCCATTCTCCATTCAATTCAATGTTTCTGAAAAGCCAGCTTCGGAAGTACTCATGCTACGTCTCTGCGAGAATTTCTAGAAAGATCTACAGCTTCATATTTTTCGCCAAAATTACACCTGTGGAAATGAAAAAGTTCTCGGGCCATAACGCAAAACCATATGCCAGTGTGAATGTCTGTGTTTTTGTGAACTGCGAGTTGAGCAAAGTAATGATTGCTGTTGCCAAGGTGAAAAATAAACTTTATTGCGGAAAGACGATTAGGTAAAAATGACGCAAGTTCTAGTCAGTGTTGCCAACATGTCGGATTTTTCTCATTTTATTGGAGGAAACCATTAGAATCTAGGCGAATTCTGCATTCTTCCAATTCATGTGATGCATTGTTTTTTGGGATCACACGAGTTGAAAATGTTCGGTAGTGTTCTCTATGGTATACGAAACATTGGTTCCGGTACGTATGGAACTGTAAACAATCCACATCCAAGAAGATCAAGAATGAGTTTTTTTTATCTTCATTTCCAAATCCCAAGGATAATTTGTCTATACAGAGATCAATATAGAATGGAAATTGATATGATAGAATTCATCACAATAATAATCAATGATTGTGTGTGATAAATATCATTAAATACCTACCTAATGTGGAATTGCTGAAAAACAAAAGTATATAAAACAAAAGTATAAAGTATATAATTATTCCGTCGAAAATATCGATTTTCTTCCAAAAATGTTCTCCATCCTAATAGTTGAAAGCCCATCACAAGTTCGAGTACTATGGATGTGAAGACTTTTGATTTGTATAAATGTTAATTTTGAGTGTTAGTAACCATTTTTACTAAATGAATGAACGTACATATTTTTGCTTTATGACATAGACGCAATATAAATATTTTCTTAGGCTTATAAAGATTTGCAGTTGGTTCAAAAAATTACAATTTGAATATATATTTCATCGCTTCATTCTGTAGGATTTCTGAAGATTTCAATATCCTTTTATTTGCTGAAACCCCAATCACATAGCGAAACTTTTATTTCATAATAAATAAGACAAAAATACATATTCATTAGATATGTTTCCCAGTTACATAGTTTTGAATTCAGAAAATATTCTAGAAATCGAGCTGATCATTTTACGTACATTTCCAACATGTTTGAAATATGAACAATCCTGATAATTTTGTAGTGTTTTGTATGGGCTATCAACTTCAAGTTATGTTCCATGGCATAGTGAATTTGGTAAAATTCATTACATTACCTGTTCAAGAGGAGGTATTCTCTCACAAAATACCCATGCACCTACTCATTGAATAATAACTACTTGTTAAATTACTGTGACTGAGAAAAACTATCAATTTTTAGTTGTCAAATGAGTCAATTACTCTTCCTATACCTACATTACATTGAGTGAACATTCATTTTCAGACCTCGGATATTGGTATGGGATATTTTATCTCGGAGCATGGGCATTTTGATCAGGACAGGTTGGCAACACTGGTTCTCGTCAGCAGACTGCTTGACGCCTTTAGTAGGCATGAACATGCAGCCGCGCCGATCTACCTACGTTCACTTTTAAACTTAGTTTGTGAAACGTTTGGCAAAAGTAATGACCGAGAAACGATTAACTTATGATGAAACAATTTTAATTATAATCAACGATATGAAACGTTATCATAAAGTTTTATCATTTTCGGTCCATTGTGTAGCAATGTATTTATTGATCTATATATCAAGTCACCCAGAAGACTATACTCCACTGATGAAAATATTTCCTGGAAGTAGCTACCCGGTGAAACGTGTAAATCCTCACATTTTCTTCTATTTCTTCAGATATGAATGAAAATGAATATATAGTTCTATATTATGGAATTTGTTTTACTTTAGAGCGGAGAATAAACGAATATACAGGGTGTAAAAAATTATTGGCTGATCATGTGTATATCAGTAACCATGAAGGTTTGAAGGTGGGACAAATTAGGGACATATTAGGGAGATCGATGAATCTCTATGAAATCTCAATGGAGAATCTAGACCAGCATAAGAAAATGAGTCTATGATACTGTCTGCAAGTTATTATTTCAATATATTAATAATAATAGTAAGGACAGATTGGTGATCTGCCTCAAATTGTCACTGCGCTTGAAATTAAACCCTCAGATACCTGAAAGAGAAATCATCTATTTGTCATGAAGAATTCGAAAATACAGATATATTTTCAATAAAAACAAAACTTCTACTCATCTCAGTCTATATGATGGTCGCTCAAAGAAAAAACGTAGGATTTTTCAATTTGATGTTGCCATTTTGTAGAGGAAGATAACATCGATGAAGTGACATTTTCTGATGTTTTTCTTCAAATATATTAAAAAAGGCCGATGTCGCAGAATTTTGTTCCTCCCGGATATGACCGGAATCATACTGAAATTATCGATCGTTGGAATCAAATTAAATACACCATGATTCAGAAATAATATTGGGGGCAACAACGTAGGTTCAATAAATACTTCTTATGCATGAGATGAGGCAATTTTTTTTTATTGTTCACCGACCAACAGAAATCCATTTACAGGGTGGGAAAATTATAGGTACAAACATATTCTAAGAGTAATGAGATTGATGGTATCATTCCGAGACATTCGGAAGGATTCTATCCAATTGAAGGGAACTTTCAAAACTTTGGATACTTTCTTGTTCGGTATACATGGTGATCCGTTTCGAAACGAAAGAAAGTCAACCGTGGATAAAGGTTATCAAGGTGATTCTCCTTATACCAAATTTGGTGGGTCCTGAAAGTCGAATAATCGATATGTAGGGTGAATGTTTCATCAATTTCGCTCATTCCTTTGTGGGGTCGTGAGTTACAAATCACTTGGTATGATTTTTCGATATTTGGACGTCCAATTATCAGAAACACTATATCTTCGAATTTCCAAAATACACTTTCATGTTCGGAAAGAGCAAAAAACCCAATGGAACTGTGTACTTTCCCGCAAGCCATCTCACTACTGAATTCCTTTGAAATCGTTTCGTGAAATCAGATGATTGGAATTCTGCGAAATGTCAACTCAATAAAATGTCATTCATTGTTTTTTGTCGACATTCGTTTACCTGTCTTACACGTCTGCACCTAACTTTATTCATTTCTGTGTCACATAGTTCCAAACACCTTGCATTCACATGTTTCAATATCATCATTGTTCTTGAGGATAATTTCATTCATTCGTGAAAAGGAATCGAACTACATTTCAATAAACAATAGGCAAGTCGCCTCAGGAGGTAGGAGATCGTGTTTAGAAATTATAAAAAAAATATACCCACCAAGTGGTTCGTAAGTTACGACGCTACGAATAAATGAGCAACGATGTTGAAACACCCTATATATCGAATAATAAACTGAAAAAACCCAAAAAATATATATATTTAGAACCATCTTTCAGTGTTCCTATCCACCGTCCGATTTTTTCGTTTCCAATCGAAAGAGTGATTCACCTACGGCATAATAATTCAGTGGATCATCCCCACCACGAGAGATTCTAATGATATGGATTTGAAAAAGTAATAATAACAGAAACAGGGATCGCAGAGTAGATGCGTGAAATGATGTAGAAATAATTTTGTTCATAGCTGAGAGTCAACCAATGCTGCGTCAACATCGATCTCTGATTATCAACACAATGTAGATCAAAATATATCTAACACACACTGCGAGATTTACATGTATTGTTGTTGTTGTTGAATTTGATAATGATTAAATACTATCTGACTACAATTTCTGCATATCACTAAAATTGTAGGTAGTATTTTGTCTGGGCAATGAAATGAAATTATGTTTTCCATCAACTCATATCGACGCATATTTTCCGTTTGTATTTTTCGTTGACAATAACAATGAATATTTCAATTTCAAATAATCAGAGGAATTGTATGAAGTGAGTCACCGTAAACGTGTATAGATAACATGTCCTTATTGTGTTGAAAGTACGCATGTGACTTGATTTGTGGCGATTCTAGGTAAAAGGTGACAAAGGTGAATTGTATATTGTCATTCACATTACCTAGAAACGATGAACGGCAAACTCTAGTAGCAATAATTATGGGCTATAGTAGAAAAACGCTGTGACGTAACGAGAATCGCGAGCCTTCCTAGACTGTTCGACGCTCACAATACTAGCCAGCGAATACGCCAAGGTCAAACGTTGCAAATTATCTCATGTTGTAAAATTCTGTATATAATCTACATGGTAACGATTACAGCAAACATAAAATAATAGGAAATAAACAACTATTTATTGATAAGGCAGCTTTTTATGATATTATAGACAAAAACAATGAAATAATGGACTAACAATTTTCATTTTCGACCATTTTGAAATGTTCTCTGGAAATTGCTTCCGCCACTGGAAACAATTTTCTTTCTTTCTTCTAATGGTAATTACCATGTTGTCTACTTCGAAGTAGATAATATACGCGCTGTTTCATTTCTTATTTTGTTGCTATCCTCCAAAAATAACCCCTCCGCCACCGTGGAACTTTACCAAATATCCTCCATTGTATTTGGGGTAGTAAACACGTTTTTAACGCAAACACAGATTCATAACAAAGTTATGTTTAGCAACAACAAAACTCCTATGATCAACGGTACCTGATTCAAATATAGCTGGAAGGTACATTTATTTCGTTTTGAAAATGAGCAAAATTTGAATGAAATCGTTCAGAAATAAAATTATTTATGTAACACGGGAATTGATGAGCCTTAATAACACATGCCAAACTTTGCCATCGGTAATTAAGCCCATATATTTCCCTTGACACATAAATAATTATTTCTCAACGCCAACTTTGACGACTGCGCCGGTTTTTTCTTTCCAAATGCCAATAGGTTTATATTTCTGAGTTGTTCACTAATAGAGATAGAGAAGATAGAGAAGATGAAAAGCATACATATATTTTCTACCAAAATATTCGTGACCCTTACGGACTAACATATTGACACTTGATTCAGCGGCGGATAATTCTGCCACTTGTGTGTTGAGTTTGAATTCCTTCGAAATTTATTATCTAGGTGGGATAAAATATATTTGTCAATGATGAATCTTGCACTGGCCTTATCCAACAGTTGACAGAAGAGTCAGTGTATTCTGGTAACTATCAATTGAGATGAAAACGGCAAACGAAAACTCGTGTATATCAATGGAACCCATTATTACTGCAAAAATAGTTGTAGAGACCATCATAGTGTCAAAACATATGAAAGGTTGTATATGGAACTGCCATAAGGACTATGCTATCATTTATTTCCAAAGAAACTGGATTCAGAAGAATTTTACTTTGCCCTGTCAGTAGGATGGAGGTTATATGAAAGACACCTCAATTAGCTTTCCACTTAACCTGATTAGAATATAATTTCAGTGATCGTTCGAAGTTCAACAAAGGCTTTCTGAAGAATGTTATTCTGAAACATATCCTGTTCGGTCATGGTACGACAGGATATTCCTGGGCCTGATCGAGGAAGATGAAAATGAGTTTCTCTTTCTCATTTCATCTGTTGACAACAAGAAAGGGAATCCTATAATGTTCGAGAAACATCGTGTTGGCCAGCGGTGGAATTTTGGGAGAGAAGGAAGGTGTTGGAATTTCTCTTGAAAGTCTGGAGGTTGTGAGCATTAGGAAAGACTTCACTAGGCAAATAAATCCACAACTTTGCCGTTCTATTGATGGATGATGCTTTTGGTATAACGATGTTCGACAGGTCTCGAGCCTGACAGTGTAGGGATGAAAAGCCTGAGCTCGTCTGCTTTGTCTAATAGGAATCGCACGTTATGGCATAATAGATGATATTCCCGTTGAGCACCGACCGTGGAAGTAGGTATCTATAAAAAAGGCAGAGATCGCCGACCTTTCTACGATGTTCAAATGAAATTGTGAATCCACATCATCAAAGCCGTTCGGTGCTTCTCTCACACAACTTGTTACTCCTACTTCAGGACAAGATAAGATAATTAGAAAAAAAATGAATTATTGTTGTGCGGTCACCATTTTAGAAACCTTCTATGGAACGTAATAAGAATAATCAAACTACGCACTTGAGTGTTGTGTGTGACCTTCGAAATATCTAGCAACTATCTCATCGAACCAACGAACGTGACAACCTCCATCCAGATGTTTCGTGAAGCTGATAAGAAAAGTGAAATGTGTGAAAAATAGTTATGATCCTAGTAAACATTCGATAATGGGAACACTTGTTTTGTTGAGTTGGAGATTAGGATGGATTAAAAGACAGTCCGATGAATAAATTTGAATGTTAAACACGTGTCGAATTTCGACTTGATATCGTCGCGCCGAGAATATACATAATAACATTGAACTGAACTATCGAAGAGTTTGTTGCCAGAGTGATACGAGTATTTGTATATGAAAACATCTCATATTTTGATTTGAGATGATGAACGTCTGGCAAGGTAGTTACCTAGTTTCCTATACTCGACCACCACTATCAGCTCACATTTTTGCAAAATTGGAAAAATTGTTCAACAGCAACAACGTTGACAAGTTGACACTGTTGGCCATTTAATGATTTCGATCATTTCATCAGTATTGCCAAGCTTTGCCAATATTCCTTGTTATTGTATCTAGCAATCCTTCTTCGTGAAAACTCCCTCAGAATAAAAAGAATAGTATATGATACACTTTTCATAAAACAAATTGTCGCACTCGATATCTTAGAGCAGTACTCTTTGTAGACTTGAAGAAAACTTGATAGAAATCATGATAATATACTATCTTCTTGGTCATACATTCACAAAAATTTCACTGAGAAAGAGATCTATTTGAAAGAAACTCCAAATTCTTAAATAATTCTGTTACCATCTACTGCCACGTACCAAAAGTTGACAATATTTCAAGATCTCAAAATTTATGGATAGATTTGAAATCTGAAAGTGAAAGATTCCAATACTCTGTTGCCTATACCAGTATCTTATATAGAATTTTGTTGCCTTTGAATTTGGGGCTGCTGATGACTGTGGTGAAAGTTCAAGAAGAAAATCGTGTATGATATCAGCAATTTTCACCTGTAGAAATAATCTCACTTTGAGTATTGAAATTATCTATTCAGTTCTCAATCCATCCTATCAATAGGCAATAGACACTCTCGCTATGAGATCCCAATCGGTATGATATAGAAATTTGGATTATTGGGAGAAATAATTGTTTTTTGGGGACCAATTTACTGAGAGTCTTGGTAGAAATAATATATCATGAAATATGACTCATCATTTCTGAAAAAATAATACTATGAAGAATTCAAGTTGGCTCTCGAAATGAAAAGTTGTTTGTAGGACCAAATTATAATCTGTACTCATCACTCTGTATATGTTCAAATAGTGTTGTCAAATAAAAATTGCAAAATAAAAAGATATCAAGTACTCATGTATTGGACAAAAAAAAATATTTTTTTTATGTTTGATTACCATATGCCTCAAGACTAAAAAAATCATCAGATATTTTAAGCATACATGATTCTTTCCGAAATACATTATATCTAACCAACTTCTTATCAAACTTTATCTGTTCACGTTTGCGAGATCCAACTATAAAGACTGCGTCTTATGAACTCTCTTGCACATCGAAAATTTAGCTTCATACTTTCTAGTGATACCTCCGTACAGAATGCTCATGGAAATACTCTCTCCTCATCATAAAATGGGATATTATTCAAAAAACATGTGTTTGTGATGACTAATCAAGAACGAAACGACGTATGGTAAAATATACATTTCCTTCAGGAAGCTCATAAAGAGCTGTTGTGATGAAATTTTATTTTTTGGTTCCACGTCTGACATCAACATCATGAAAAAATACTATTCGATCAATATAATAATTCAATTCTGAAATCAGTTATAAGTCATTAGTAACACAACTTATCCAATCAAATAATCACCGTTTTCTTCAACTCCATGATGGACATTCTCATTTTGAACGCACTATATTAATTATGATTATGAGGTGTGAGGTCTTGTTCATCGAAACTCCATCATCCTGTATAGAGTTCCCTGCGGGAACCTCAGAGATTTATCACGTTTCACCGCGCAAATATCGATCTTGTCGAGATAAAATCTTATCTGGCATAATCTAATTATGATTGTCGTCTCTAGTCGCTACCTGGAAAGTGAACCGAAAAGGCAGTATTACTCTTTGGCGAGTATACAAAACCCTGCGGGAAAAAGCAATTAAAATCCGACGAATAACACTTTGAAAAGCCATAATTAATTTAATTAGGATCGCCTAGCTGGGAGCCTTCTTTCTGTGTATAGCGGTAGTTCATCAAACAGAACCGTACTGGCCCTTATTTGCCATCAGATATTGTTACTAGAACCCTTCTCCGAAGTCCGTTTCGATTATTTGATTATTTATGTGAGTTCCATATCGATAGGTATCCTAAGTTACTGCAGATAATAATTCCTCTTTCGGGATGTTCGAAATTTTGAGTTGACTTTTCTGCAGCACACCTCTAAACATCATAAGAGAGAAATAGGTCAGTATTTAAATGTTATAACCTTGATTCCGAGTTTGAAGCACATTGGAAATTCATGTGGATATGTGGTTCTTTGGCTTCTGACTGGAAGGATTTGGGCTTCAACACTTGCCTTCAAGTACAGTAATGCCAACTTCAGAAATAATGATACTCAGAATGTCGAAATGAAAACATATTAAGTTACATACTGATGACTGGATGATTGGAGTAAGAATTGTAAAACGTCTATGCAATTGTACAAACTGTAGAAATGATTTTTTAATATTTTTCGCGCCTCTCTTTCTTTTCAAGATGTACAGACCACGGACTATCGACTCGCTCTTTCATTCTGATACAATCTAGTACTCTGTGTGAAATTTCAATTTTTTGCTTTCTTCGTTGAGATATTCATTTCCTGAACCATATCTTTACTTACATTATTATTATGACTTCACGCCTCTTCTCAGGTAAAATGCAATTGACAATTTTTCCTCGAGAACGAAATGATGCCCGGAGGAGCATTTGAAAACTTTTGAGAAAGCAATGCAAATATGTTTCCTCTATATTTATTCTTCGATGCAATATACAAACATGTTCGATGCAGAAGTAGTTCACTCATACACTTTCTGTCCGTGTACATTTTGCATCCAGCTGATATGTAATACTATCAATTTCCATGGATGACCAATGTTATTTGAGAAACTCTGTGTCCCGTTCAGTTTTTATACCTTGTTTTATGATAACGTTCCTCATATACGAAATTTACTATGTTCATTGGTGGTTCAGTGGTTCATTAGTGTGATGGTCATTGGTTGACGAGTGCATGAAAAATACTTCCTACAGAGTTATATCATTTTTTTTACTACGACCATCAGCATTTCAATCATATGCATTATCATTCCAAGTTTCAGGAAATATGCCTAATCGAGATCGGAAATTATTCAATGTTTCGCTCACTGTCGACAGCTACAATACAGCAGTCAGGAACGGAAGAACCCGAGCGGATAATCTTCAAATGGTGTGATAGACAATACCTATGTAGATTTCATGAAAATTCATATCTGCGCCAATGAATTGATACAAGTTCTGGAATCTTTGCATATTTCAGCTATGATCTATGATAACCAAATCCACTCAACTGAGTCAACTGTGTTATAAATGTTGAGTGTATCTCCAGTAGTTTGTAATAATGTAGTGGATTCATAATAACCACAGGGATTGAGAACAGAAAAAGGAAAAGGTGATGGTCACATTAAAGCAGACGCACATAACCAAAGGAATGAAGATATTGAATTCATTAGTTATCCGAGATAATTAAGATGCGAAATCGATCTGAATATAATAACCATATGTGATGATACCATCAGTTGAATGTTACTTCCTAAATAACGAAACAGAGTGGTATCCGCTGTTTTCATGGATGATCGTAGGGAAAGATTATTTATAGAAGCCTTCTGAGTTTTTCCTGTTTCTACCTGGAACCAGAAGAAAAAAAAATAGCTGAATATCTTTCTGGATAGACAGATGAATCGATCTGTACCAAGATGTCAGTGCGTTAGCAGAATTTCATTTCCAGGTGTTCATGAGGTTGATGGTAATAAATAAAAGGATTGTGATTTCACAGAATACGAAATCTCTGTCAAGGGAGTAGGACAACCAATTTTTGCATCATGAATTTCATGTTCAGAAAATTGAACACAAATTTTGCATTTGAATTTTACAATTCAAATTCTTCAGCCTATTATTTGCAGTACACTGACTGGAAGGGAATTGGAGCTTTGACACTTGTCCTAAAATTCAGATGTAATCGTATTTCTGATGTTGAAATGGAGACCTATTTAATTTTCATGGAACAAACAAATAAATGGAAGAAATGATGTTGGAATACTTTGTTGAATATTCTATATACAGTACACAAGAAATCATAGAGTACGGTCCTGTTTACAGTAGTTTGTGGTAACTTGTTTACTGGCTAAGGATATGATCTGAGGAGATCGTGTAGATGAGATTCATATAAGGACTCAACAGTCGCTCCAACAATATTTGATTAAAACAAATGATTTATTTTGTGGGCCAGTTATCAAAATGGAATGGGAACACTTCTAGAATAATGTTTGAGAATGTTTCATTAGATTTTTTTACACATAGGTAAATATCAATCAGAATGTGAGCATACAGCGTAGAACTTATCAGCTTTTGAGATGAGGACATTATTTATTTTTTACTGGATCGATATTTTTGTAATGAAACGGAACACTGCTATTTGCAAGCTCATTATCCTGAAAAACAAATGATACTCGATAATATTATGAGAAACATTTCGTGGTACTCATTATTATGTTCACGTTGGAATGAAAGAAAAGCATAGCAATTCCTTATGCTAATTTCTAATCGAAATTTTACCTGGAAACGAAATAATTGTAACGGTACAATTGTCCTTGCTTTTATCATTTCATATTAGGAAAATCCCACGAGTAACAAAAAAAACGAATACTATTCGACGATTGAATTCAAATTCCTATACAGAAAACTATATACAATATATACCTATCAAATTATATACCTACTGCGGATTTCTGGAGAATGTAATGACAGGTATTTCGTTTTATGAAGTATTCGAATTGCGAATACCAAATTGGCGAACTGACTACTTGGAATTCATACTGACAAATATTCTGAATAATCATGAGAATTGATTCGCCTACCTAAACTGTACATTATTTGAAATGGAATGTACAAGGATATATCATTCAAATCATTTTGAGTTGGGTGGAAATCAAAATGGAGGTAGTATTGTTATGAAAACAATTCATAACCTCCAATATCATTGAATTAATTAAGAATCTCATCTATAGTTCGAGCACCTCATTATCAGATATATTTTTCTAATTTTGAGAAAGTCCAACGAACATTTCTGAAGCCTCCGTGATTTGTAATTGATTTCAGTTCATTCAATTGAATCTTATCGTAATGGATCACATGTAACTTCATTTCTCAATCTCATTGTACAAAACTTTGGACTGCAGCTGCATTATGGATATGTTCCATATTTGACTGACTTCCATATTTGTAGACTCACATCCCGAAAAACCAAAACCTTCACCCTTATATCTTCAGCTTTGTTACCCTAATATCAGATTCTAGGTGATTGAAACCTTATATCTGGTAATAACTATATGGATAACGACTACATGGAAGCTGAAGCCAGGAAAAACAAATACCTGCCACCTTTCTTCTGGAACTATAAGCAAAACTATCCCAGAAAATTCCAAAAAAATGAAGAGTCTGTCTGGAAGCCACTTCATTTCTTCAGGTCAGCAGAAATAATATGAATTTTGTGCTACTACCCGAACTTTGTGATCGAATTACGAAGGCTCTCTTCAAAATTATGACGATAACTATTCGTCATGGTCTTGCGATATCACCTTCGAATATTAAATAAATACAAATACATGAGTACACTGCTCAATCGATCTGGTATATAACTAGTCATCAAAAACTTCTAAAAGCGATACAAACTTCAGAATCTCACTGCGAAATTATTATATTTTTCTATCTATGTAAAATACGAATAATCAAAATTTCATGTTCATCTCTTTCATTTCATATATTAACTGCCTCAAACAGATGTTTCAATTATAACCTGCACTGCACATGAGGAAGATGTGGTTCAACTCTATTTTGAAATCATGTGATGGTTAACTGGTGTCACCGACTGATTCTAATCCAGTATGGCTTATGTAGACTCAAGTTCGGCCCAAAGAACTGTAGCTCAATAGTTCTGAAAACGAAGCACCGACATCTGACGTTATATTTGGAATTTGGAAGTCGCTCAAATAACCATTAAATAGAATCACCTATAACACTTATCTTGTAACACATGTGCCAAGAAATGACATGATAACCAATTTCAAATTTCGATCCTCATGAGCCTACTTCAACTCATCCCTGGCCTAGTCCCAAAAACAATACACCGACAATTCTGACAATGACCTTGGCATAGCCAAGTTTGTTGACTGTTGAGTACGTAAAACGAAAGGTACGTCAGTTTCCTGAACTGTACGGATCATTAAGAAATGACCACGAATTTCGAAAAACTTTGGCTCTTTACTCGTTTTCCCGAGAAAAATCTGATACTGAATAAACATCTAGAGCTAAAATTAGGCGTGACCTAACGAGTTCGTTAAAAATAATGAACTTCGTCATAATGTCACTCAAGTTCAGTTTGTTCTGAAGCCAAATACAAGCTGTTTTTGTCCTTTTGAGTCAATGTTCCTGTAGAATGTAGACTAACACTGATGAAACCATATTCGGCTGATTGGAGATAAACAGATTTCTGCGCTCATGGAAAATATATTATTGAATCCAGCTCAATTACATTTCTGGTACATGCCTGACCCTTTTTGCACAAAATACAACTCTTCATTTGATTGATGGTTTCATTTTATCATCCATGTGGAGAATTTTCGTAATGAATATTCATTTTCTGTATATTACACATGATTGCGGATTTATCATGCTAGTATTCTTTCATAGATCTGTCATAGACTTATTGAATTACGAACAAATATTCAAGACAAGGATCATCCACCTTTTCGGCAAATATTTTCATTTCATATAACTTTTCGATAACTATGATTCTGGATGCTTGTTGGTGCTACACTATTTCTTATCGAGTTTGAATAGAATACACCTCTTGATCACGATTACTCTTGAAAGGCACGGTAAGAACACATTCTTATTTTTTCATAGATCTGTCATAGACTTATTGAATTACGAACAAATATTACAGACAAGGATCATCCACCTTCTTGGTGAATATTTTCATTCCTCATAACTTTTCGATAACTACGATAGATTTTAGGTTAATTTGTTTATTACTGATCTCCATACCATTCCGCTGCGTTATTGTTACAAATGTAGAATCGTTGACCTACATCGACATATCAATGCATCGTTGATAACATTGAATTGTAATTCATACAACAATATTCTTATCGAATCGGATGAGGGAAAAAAAAGGTGGAAAAGTAGAAAATATTCCCCTCGGAGCCTCTCAAAATGGCGGCGAGCTTTCTGCAGCTGCGCCTGATAGCGATAACGAACTCTGTGATGTCCATAGAATGAAAAGTGTGAAGGAAGAAACTTTATACATCTGCACATGCAAACTGAAAAGCGAAAAACGTCATCATGCAAATCTCGAATACGTAGTTGTTGATTTCATGGGCTGAGTATTTTCGTCAATCCAGAGGAATTTAATGTTGGAGATATGGTTGAGCCCTAATCACTGATCTAAACTGTGAGTTCACCTCTATGAATTTATATTCCTTCTCATGACGGATCTTTGGAGTTTCATTCAGAAACAGCATTCATCCTACATATGAGAATAGACAAGCTATTCCGGCTAAAACGAACATCAACTAAGTTCTGGAATGCAACTTCGCGTCTACTCAGAGATGATATTTCCGGTTACAGCAACTTCATTTCATATACCAACAAATAGCTATTTATCAGGGCCTTGAAGTTGATTCTTTTCGGTCGAATCAGAAGGTTGCGGCCGAGCAGAAACAACATTCTGGTGAGGCTCAAAGAGATCATTGGGCCGAAACACAACATTTTCAAGGCTGTAATTATTATTCATTCAGTTCTCGAAGGAGACAAATATGATGAGAGGCTAGTTGATTCGATTCACCTGAATATAGCATATAATCAATCGACAATACGAACAAAACTGGAAATTTATAATTTTGCCTCATTTTAATAGGCACTGTTTGTGGGAAGGCGGTCGGGAAAAAAATTCGTACCTACGGGAAGTGAATGCGGCAGTGAAGTAAAAGCGAACGTGATAATTTATCATCAATTGGATTACCTCTGTCGTCCATTTCCTCAAGAGACTGTCGATTGGTCTTCTTCATCTGCGTGGAGGAGTCATATCGAACAGCAAGCTATTCCTTTCATATTTATATTCGATGGTTATCAATGTTGCGTCGCAAGTCAAAGTTTCGTAATTCGTCTGGATCGAGTGATGCATCAAAATTGTATATCAAATTGCGCAGTAGCCTGTCAACGACCTCGTGAACAAATGAGTAAAAGTTTTATTGCATAGGTCACTGGATAGTGTACGACGCTAATGCGAATGTGAGGATGTGTAATGATAATAATTGTATGCATCCTACCATTCCCTACGTTCTTACCAAATAAGCAGGTAGATTGGCTGAAACTAATGCATCAAATCCATCGATTTCGTTTATTTTTATTATCTGTTGACAACATGAAAGGGAAACCTTTCGAAGATATCGTGTTAGCCAGCGGTGGAATTTTGTGAGAGAAGGGAGGTGTTGGAAAGTTTGGATGTTGTGAGCATCAGGAAAGACTTCACTAGGCAAATAATTCCTCAACTTTGAGGAGAGAAATCACAAGACGATTCTCAATAATTAAATCATTTTGTCGATTCCATTGGATATTATTATCATGTGTATTTCTTGAATATTTCAGATTTCAACAATTGAGAATGGTGGTCTATTCCGAAATACATCGAACAACTTCTCGTATCGTCATGTTAAACAGTGGGTTGAACCTTAGAACCTTACATTTTGTTTCTTTGGCTTTCTTTGAGTTTTTTTTGTGAATTTTCAATTCGATACTTCTCTCCGATATCTTCAAGGCTGTGGCTGCAATCCTAACTAACTTCATTTCTATGTAGGTTAATCGAGAAGATGGTTTTTCTTGACATGTCTGACATTTCTAGAGTTTTTTTTTCGTGATTTTCTCTCTTCGTTTCTGGAAATGAAAATAGAAATCATATGATTATTTTAATATATTCATATCAAGGACAGAATTATCATATACCCCAAAATGTCACGCGCTTCGCAGAAGTAGCTATATTTTCGTATAATCTAGTGAAACCTCATATTGCTGGAATAGGTAGAATAGGGAATAAGGGAAATAAGCTGAAATTCGAATGATATATACCTCCGATAGCCTGTCGAACTCTGGATTATTATTACTGTCTGTAGGTTGATCGAGGAAATATTGTAATAATTTTCCGAGATTTTACACGTTTCGGTGTCAAAACATTGGAAATTTTTACGAAGGAAAAATGTATGAATTGTGTTGAAAATGGAAGCAGATTCGTTCTTGAAACGTCCACTGAGATAAGTGGAAGTTTTGTTTTTATTGAAAATCCCAGAAAAATCTAGGAAAATGGATCCAGATTACCCTGTTGATCACCCTGTATCTGTGTGGTATACTTTGGGAAATTTGTCCGAATAGGCATGGACCTAAAGAAAAACTATTCTGTATATAACATGTGGTTTTCGCGGAAAGTTTATCCGATTCGATTTGGACAAGATAATTCATCGATGTTGTACGAGACTCCCAAGGTCACATATTCCGGGTCAAAAACTGAAAAGAAGCTTATGCATGGTATATGCATACTCAAATGATATCACTAATTCAATGAAATTTTCACCATGAAATTCCATGAAAAAAAGTCCACATGAACGTGCGTCCTAACATGCTTCGTTCCATAATAACGAGTTGTCACAGTGTATAAAATAGGTTTTTCATCAATAACTGAAAATTCCTCATACCGTCTTTACATTCTGATGAAACTAAGTATGTTTGTGACCTCCTATTTCTACGCCACTGTTCAGCCGTTGATGTCAAAAAATATCAAACTCAGCGAAAACATTGGCGTACAATATTTATTATCGTGAATATCAATCAGGTTACTTTCTGCGACATCACTGGAAACAAAATTCAAAATCTAATTTCATAAAAAGAAGCACCGTATTACAAATAAAATACACACGGAGTTTAATCAAAATCGGCGAAAAGATTTTCGAGTTATTCATGAAAAACAAATTTCTCGAAAACGAAGAAACTTAGGACACACGTTCACATGAACTTTTTCATAAAATATGACAAGAAATCACCACCTGGAATTGATGACATCATTCAAGTGACGAGATATCAGGAGGATCTTTAAAAAATCATTTATTAATTTCTCAAGAAGGCTCCAACCGAATTTGATGAAATCTATGGTAGCTTCAGGTATCTATAGATATTTTCTTCGAGAACGATGCTGGTCCCCGAAAAACTTCAATTTCTCCATCAAACTGCCGAATCCAGTAGGAATAATATCGAGTACGATAAATAACAAGCCATCATGCGCTTTCGAAAATCTGATACAAGCAATGATGAAGAGCTCTTTAGTGGCTGCTAACACCGGCTCACGTTATAAATACACTCGCCCAATTAGGAACAAAGGGCGTATTGCGTTGTAAACTAACGAAAACCTACAGCGTTGCCGACGCGTCAGGCAAATTAGACTTCTACTTGCACTTTCAGAGCGGAATAGTTACGAACAAAAGGTCACCTGTTGATATTTGTCACTGACCTGTTGAATCCATGATTAAAAATGGCCATCTATTGACCACCTGTTGCCCAGCATTTCAGAAGTTGCTGAACAAAAATAGCTCTTCCCAACAATCTAGTGTCATGTCATGATATCACGTTGTTTTTTGAAGAGCATAGCTCCTCTACACGCTATTGTATTGACTGATATCCATGTATAAAGTTTGGTCGACTATATCCTATATTTTTTCAGCTGTGATTATTGGTGCTACATTGATATGAAAACATCGTCTATCGATAGGAACTTTTTCCAAGGTGAATTGATATCTGTTTCCACTACTGGGTAGATTATAGTTTGGTTATAGAGGCTACCACAACCTCACTATCACTGCGACTAGAAGACCTCGTTTCCACTACTAGCAGTACTAGCTCTGGAACACACCATCATGCATGTTCCCATCATTCAGAAAGATAACATTTCCTCCCATCCCACTAGTCAATGATGAGAACGAATGACAGTGTACATGCCTGATGAATTTATTTCTCGTTTGGAATGCCATTTATACGACAGCTCAGAGCGACATTTATATCCACTTAGAAATTTGTACTTTATCGGGTACATTTGACCTGAAAATGAGAATCTGTTGTCTAGCAATTAGACGAGAGAAACGCGAATACCGAAGAAACACCACTGCACACTGTCACTGTAAATGTTGCAGCTGATATTTGCCGCTGTCATACTGACAGTTGCAATGTGGCATATGCGATTTTTCATACATGTGTTGATAGCACTCGTCTCATCATCGACTATTCATCATATATAATATATAGATTATAGATATTCAGAAAAAGAAACTCTATTTCTTTTATTGGCAAATCATACCCAAATATTCATGGTTTGTAGGGAAAAATTTCAACTTCTATATTTTCCGTTATATAATGTTTAAACACAATCCAACAATCCACAGGATAGGAAATGTCTAATGTTTTTATCCCATTATCGGAGGAGAGTTACAATTCCAAAGCCTACCTACGCACGTAGCCATCTGAATAAGATCAGAACTGGTATATGTATCGAAACGATGAGAAATAAATAAATAAATTAATGAATAAATGAATAAGGTCAATATGCTAGTAGAAGGAAGAGAATAATAGTACAGAAGCTATTCTCTCCTTATTCTCACATTTCGCTCTATGAATTTCGGAAAATAATATAACTCGGCTGAAAAAAAATATTGTATTACCTGAAAACTGCTGCTCTGGAATGCAAGGTTTTCTGTCTGTCCTTGTCCAACCTGAGATTTTTCATATATCAGGAGTTCCTTGTTCGTTATAACAAGAGAACTTTGAACAAATTTGTCACTATCCGACTATTTTTATAGAAGGATTATATTAAAATTTCCTGCACACAAGTGTCCCTCACTGCACCCAGGAACAAATTTCATTGAGATGATACAACAATATATCATTCCTCCAGAGCAGAATAACATAATAATGATAATAATAATAATACTAATAATAACAATAATAATAATGATAATGATAATAGTAATAATGATAATAATATATAATATGTTCATCCAAACAAACAAAATATCTTGATATTGAGTAGTCACATGTCCTTCTATCACTGTATTGTTAGAAATATTGAAAAGTAATAACACCATATTCTTTCGATGATAACACGCCCAAACTAAATGAACAAACAGTTTATCTTTATTATAAGTATCAACTTATATCGTCTCTGTGAAATGCTCTTCACCGACTTCTCGGCTTCCTCAGCATACATTTCTGGGCATTCGTAATCAATTTAATATAAACGAATAATACTAATGATCGAGCGTTATGAAGAACATGACTCCTTATGATTCCAACATAAACTTAGTATCAATGGGTACATCTATCAAAATTAGTACTGCTATTTTATGAAACTATCAATTCCTGTGCCATCCAAATAATCAGCTGAACAAAACTTCTCTTCTGGTGTCGTGATTTTCCGTTCGAGTTGGCATCGCTGTTGCCTCGGTGGATATTTTGCATGAATCAGCTCGCTGCTCTCTTGTTCTTCCTTGAACACGTGTTTCTCATAAAACAAAACACTGTCGCCTGAAAGATCACTGGGTTTATTTATTAGTCGTCCTCGTCGACCGTACAGGTCGAAATGTCAACGAATCTTATCGTTTTAGATTTTGCATTTACTTGTTCGGCAACAAATGAACAATCATCAACATGTTTTGACCGGTTCATCAGTTGCGAAGGAATTCCGTTCCAGAGATACGAGAATCACAATATTTCTGCTACTACGATATATCTGCTACTTCCTATTCGACATGATACATGTGAATGGTACAGTAAATATGTTGTGTGTCTAAAAATTGTTCTTTCAGTCTACGACCAACAATACTGTGACTGTTAGATGACTTCAAGGTGACTAACGATATCACGACTAAGTGCTGATAGTTGCAGTATTGTTGGACGCAGAACTGTCAGTCGTTTTGAAGTCCACCAACAGTTGCAGATCGTTAGTTGCAGCATTATTGGTCGCGGCTAGCGATAGCAGTATAGTTAGTCGACTTTGGTCAACTAACACTCGTCTACAGTCATTAGGTATTGTATTGAGAGCATTGTTCGTTAATGAGAGAACTCGTTGAATACAATTGCAGTTGAATAATTCTTGACCAGCTCACATCAATCTCACGAAACCGGAATAATATTGGTTCTGAAATACCTAAAACAGACTAGTCATCGGAATCGTCCATTTCTACTAACCAATGATATCCATTAATCGCCAAATCGATGTTCTTCTCTTTTCATATCAGTCAATTTATAATTCAACACCTCCAAATGACTTCAACAAAAAGTCCTTCTACCGGATGACCCACAGCAGGAGATAGGTAATCATCAGTACCTTTCATAGTTGAGAGAAGATCAATAATAATATTTTGAAATCTTGAAAAAAACTCTTAAAGATTTCAATAGGTCAAGTTAAAGCTTCAAGATTGAATATTTTGGATAGGATCATCAAAACAATTTCAATTGGTATACCTTCATCGGACATTTCGCCAAAGACGAAATGAATTTAAAGAATCAATTGTAGAGCAATTGTATCAGAGAGAAGTCGCTCAAGTCTTATCAAATTTGTCTATTTCAATCCGAATTCATTCTCGAAAGTTTCTTCTCTACATTCCATGGGAAATCATCCTCACAGATGAATGAGAAGTCACACTTGTGGGAACAATATCATTCCTGACTTTTTTTGATAAGCAAGCAATACCTTACATATTATTATTATTTTGAGAGGGTATATTGATATTTTTCCAAGATTGTATGATTCCGAATAGTCACAGTCTACAGCGCATTGAATTTATATATCATATTTTTGATTTGAGTCTCCACAGAAGTAGAATAACTGAGCTAAGTATAGGCTAGGAAACAAAAAAAAACAATTTTTTCATTCGACAAGTGCATAGACGAGCCAATTGCATGTCATCATTTGTGGCTCGGAAACATCAATATATTCTTTATCGTTGATTTGAGTCGTTTTTCAAGTCGGAATTTTTCATTTACGTGTTTGATACAATATGACATATTATGAAAACATTTTTAAATATTTCCACACACAAATCCCGATGATTCAACTCAATCGCTCATTGATTTCGAAAAATTGACACACCTTGAAGACAGTAAATGATAAGAGATATGATAAGACTCAGAAAAAATCCAAGGACCTTCTAATAGGGACAGAAATCGAAAGATACCGCTGTATTTGAAAAAATCAGAGAAGACGTTGACGTTACTCCTTTGATAAGAATAAAGTTATGAGTTCAACATTCCAGAAAGAAAATGTGTTTTGTGTCTGAAAATAGAAATCGTTCTGTTTTAGAAATTTTTTTTTGAGAATTAGCCCACGGATGAGATGTGCTCAAATGCTCCAAACCACACAAAGCAATTTAAACTATTATTGATATCGACTAATGGTCATGGTTAGCTCCTAAAATATTCATGTATCCTGTTCAACAGTTATCAGCTGTATGTGAACCTAAAATTGTATGGAGAGATGAAGAAACTACTTCAATATCAGCACAAATATTATATCACTAAACTCCCCTTATTTTATATTTTGAATTTGAATGAGTACAAATGATCCCCAGAACAACGGTACAGTAACAATAGCATGTTTTACACAAATTTTCCAATAATTCAAAGTGATTCCATCAGTGTTCTCTCATTCATTTCAGAATAAGTAAAAGAAAAAGTGTCTTCATGTGCATATTATGTATACCTCTGTTTGTTGGAATATAACTTTCTGAATCAATGATATAAAGAAGAGAGGAGTTTTTCACAGATAAATTGATATTCAGAACTTGTCCTACATACAATTTCAATCTTCGATTTTCCGCGTTCGGATCATTTTCCTTGGCATATTTCGACAAACTCTACAAGAAAGTTTCCGAACTGGGATGCTGCATTCCTTGCATGTTTATCCGTAACACAAATCGAGAAAACCTCCGACTTTTCCGGGACAATTCGTAAATAAATATTCAATATCGCTTGAAAAATAAACTTCATTTTAATATTTCCAGGATATCTGCCCATGAAATTTGATTCTCAAATTTATCCTTATTTATTTCGCGTGCACTTTGACTAAACTTCTGAAGTTTCCTAAGATGTAGAAATTTTTACGAACGGAACGGTTCTTATATCCACGACGAAATAAATGCACGAGAGCACTGAAGCGTCAACAAAATTATTCCCCAACTTTATATTGTTGACATGGTGTCATATAATTTTGAGACATTGGTCAGAACTCTGACAGTATCTGAGAATTATGAAATGGAACACAATTCATATTATTCATAGTTCTGTCACGATTATGACATTCAATGTCAGAATTATGAGAAACTATTATGTCAGAATTCTGACTAGTGTATCTCAATATCTATGACGTGTCACAAGAATAATAATCTGAATCTATCAATTTGATAATTACGACATAGTATGACAGAATTCTATGGTAGGAGTCAGGATTTTGACAAGGTATCTCAGAATTTTGAATGATATTTTCAATTTTCCCGATTCTAAAAACTCTAAAATTCAACGATGATTTTCAAAGCACATTGATGATCAAAGAAAATGGAATTGATAATGTGGAAACCTTCAAGTACTATGAGAAGTAATGATTGATGAGAATTCGAATATGATGCGAAGTGATTATAAAAAAGAAGGTTGCAAAAAGTTCATTCCATGTACAGGTTCCCCGATAAAATTTTATCATTTTCCCAGTTGACTATCCACAAACCTATGATAGCACCAGATTATGATGCAAGGATAGTGCTCAGGGGCCAACATAAATATAATATTGTGTAGTCCCCTCATTCTGATATATTGTCACATAGTTCACAAAAATAAGTTGTCTATAATTCTGACAAAGTATCTCAGTTGAATGATACTCTCAGTTTTACAATTCTCAAATGAAATTACTATTCGGAAACTGTGGTTGAACACTCGATTATGAAATGAATAAAAACCCAAAGAACCACAATCATTTTTAGAAAAACCTAAATACGTATCTCGACAACTAAGGTGCCTAAAAAGTAAAAGAGATTGGCGACTCCTTATTATCGTTCAAGAAATTTGAGAGTGATCATCACTGATAGCAACTTATTTTAAATATTATTATTTTCATTCGTTTTATATTTGATTCTGAGCTACCTTCTCATTATTCTTGGACTAAATATATTAGAATTCTGAGATGTATGCCAGAATTCTGAATTTTTCAACTGACTACCACTCATTTGATTATTTGAAAATTTGTCTGGTTTCTGTGATACTATACTGTCTTCGATCTATTTAAGAATACTTCCACTAGCCAGGTTATTCAGATGTATGTTCATGGTTCACTTCTCAATGGAAATATCCATGATATCGAGCAAAGGAATTATTTGAGTGACTAGTGTGAAATATGTATTTATGTTATGCATCATTTATGCAAAGTATGCAGTTCACTACTCGAAGCCAAAGTCGAGAGCTACCACCAGGTTGCACACAATATTTTCCCTACGATCTCATCTTCCAAAATATCTAGATTTCGAACTGACAACTAGAATTCGATCCTAGGAATTGTCACTGTCAAAAGCTGGGGTCCATGATGGAGAACCTCGTGGAGAACAGCGAATAATCTGTCAGTATTCAACAATTTTCTAGTCAACGTAAAGTGATCAACGATGCAAATAGAGTGAACACTTGCTTTTTGCACGAGTGCATACAAAAACTAACTCTTTGCATAACCGTAGAGCAATTTCCTGTGGCTGCTTGCTCAAAATGATAATAATAATAATAATAATAATAATAATAATAATAATAATAATAATAGTAATGGTAATAATAATAATAATAATAATAATAATAATGTCTTTATTCGTGTAAGAAAAGGCCGAATTCAGTCACCTTCTTCCAAGGAAGGAAGCAACTAATCTTCCATTCAACCCAAGAAAGCGGCAACATAGGTTTACATTCATTAGAATACATAGAAGTCAGTGTGAATAAAAATATTATTTTATGTTATGTGGGACATCTATGGTATAGTAACACACACACTTTTCGTGGTAATTGGAAACAAAAAAAAAGGAAAACAATCATTGTTCACCTAAATAGATCATAAAGGAGAATAGAAATCATATGAGTGAGTTAATAAGAGTTCTGACAAAATAATATGAGATAGTGAAACAAAATACGAATAATAGATAGAGTACATATTAATCGTTACATTGGGATAACGCACAAAGGAATCGGGGGAGGAAATCGAAGGACAGATGCAAATTATATTTTTCAATATAGGATTATCACTGGGCGAGAAAATGGCTCAACTACCTATATAAAAAAGTGAATTTACCTTCTGTAATATATTTTATTTCATACTGCATCATAGAACATACCTTTACGTACCTGATTTCAATCCGGAAAATAGACTTTTACAGGATACTCGCACGTAATATTTCATTACGTGCTACTATCCCGTAATGAAATTTTACCGGATTGTAAATATTGAGAACTCAGTTATGCGTCAAAAGCATGAATATATTTATTAAAAATTCAACAGCAAAACAATACAAAGAAATTAAATGTAAATACTATAATAAACAAAACTTGAACTATATTCTTTATTATAAAACTCAAACTGCCTTAAAAATTAGATGAAAACTCACCAAGTCCAAAAAATAAGCCATCATTACTTCTTCATTCACAAAATTCACGTTGCTGTCCATTTTCCATTGACAAAAAAGCTTGAATTCTTTGTCATAACGGAGTGACGATTTGTTGGGTATCAGATGCCCCGTAGCTTCATGTGATTTGCGCAAAATATCCTCAGGAATGAATAATTGATCTTGAGCTGTGTCCTGAGCCATTTCGTGAAAAACGCGTAATGACAATCACTGACATTATTATTTAAAACAAAAATTATGTTTCTAAAGAAACTACCTGCCAGCTATCTTGGGAGTGAATGCAAAATTCTGATATTAGTGGACGCAGTTAAATAGATTAATATTTTATTTTTCACTGTTCATTTTTGTTTTTTAGCATTATGAAATGAAATGTTATACGTCACACGTCCGGTAAACTTTTACAATACGAGTGAGATGTTTATTTCGAAACGAGTGTAAAAGTGTACTTACCGGACTAGTAACGTAAATATCTATTCTCAATTCAGATTTGAAGTGGCGCTGATTCATGGTCTTCAGTGATTCAGGAAGTGCATTATATATTTTTGTGATCGTGAAGGAGAAAGAACGTTCATAGAGGGCATATCATAAATTTATTTCTCGATCATTTACCAGTCAATAGTGCATGCGGAGTAAGACTCACTTTTTGCACTAGTACATAAAATAGAACATTGTGCCGAATCGTAAAAAAAGTGAATAGTTTTTCCGTTGTGGGAGTCGAATCTTTTTCGAATTCTATTGCAAAATAAATGATATAACGAATTACTTGGCACACATCACTGGGAATTACCTATGACGTTTTATAAATTTAGAATATATACTTATCTACTACTGGCATCGTTTTGTTCCTGTTCCGATATAAATACCTACACATAATATATTCATACGTTTGCCGATCTCAGATGTTCCTCATCAGCTATAGAGGTATAGAGCTCTTGAGGTATGCCTCCTAAGTATAGTTTTTGTATACACCGTCAATATTTGATATTTCACACAGCGGAAATGTAATGCTGATAATCACTAATTGTTGATTATGATCAGGTGTTGTACTAAATTGCAAAGAAGGAAGCTTCCATTCTTATACTTATATTCTTCCAAGAAAAGGTAGCGTTAGCGGTAGGTATGTCATGAAAACGATATTAAACTGGTATCTAGTATCTAGTTCCGCTCTAGGCTAGATGAACGCATTTCTGCGTTATTATATCTATGGGAAAATAATCAAGAGCGCACTAAATTTCGAGACGCGTACTGTTATTAACGGAAATAATAATTATTGTATTCCATTAGTATTTTAGATCTGTCTGACAGAATCATATATACAGAAGATTTTATCAGGCACATAAGTTCAATTAGATACGTTACATTTCTGAAACTATCATTATATTCCAAACATTGCGTTTCAGGTCACTTGTTGGATTGGAATAATATTTTAAGTGACTCGCAGTATATTTCATGCCTCCACGTCTTCAGTTCAGTTCTATTCGTACTTCATAGTTCGCTATCAAGCATATTCATACAGAAGTGCGTGACTTGGAACAAATTCAATTATTATTCAGAAGTTTGATTGTGGAAAAACGTTCGGGCACGTCGATATTTATTTTTGACAACGGTTTTTCTGCTGGTGAATTCATGTCCACAGGATGGTCCAACAATTAGTTGAGACGATTAGCTTCATTTTTTCAAACAGAAACACTTTTTTTTTGAATTTTTGAAGTCTGCATGAGATTCCAAGTATTTTCCATGCATCATATCCTGCACCCAAACTCAACAGATATCGAGAGATTCACGATTGAACGAAAATATAAGTAAATGAGGAATAAAAAAAATAGCTGAAAATAAATGTGTCCAAGAGATATGACAGAAATATGCCTATGTATTTTCATACAGGGCTGATCAACCCTGTATTGAAATAACTGAGATTGAGCTTGAGTATGGGAAGCACCGAGTATCATCTTACTACAGACCAAATTTCCATACCCTACCATTTCTGAATTTGAAGAGATCAGCATTTTTGATTAGTGGTCATGATTCCCGAGGGCAAAAATAAATTGATATTCATTTCGAAAACGGCTACAAAAAGGTATAGGAAAACATCAAGAGAGGTTGTTAGGACATCGATCGATGAAGACTCTATAAATGATAGTATACACAAGATGTTGAAATATCAAAGTTGCTACGGCTTCCTAATAGAAGCGACATTATCGAAAATATTTTGGTTGAGTACGAATTTGCTCTCCATTTTCAAGTTTTCCCTTAGCTTTTTTGAGTAATCCATTGCCTGGGTTCATCAGAAATGTGTCATCCACAGTAAATATTATGAATGGTTTCATGTGCGTCGCATTCCTCAAGATTATAAGGCATTTGTCATCAACCTTTCATTATAATTGTTTCGTCAATTCCACATTATTTTATCTTATCACAAAACACCGGAAGATTTTCCTTAGTCTTAGGTCAATCTGTTGTGATAAGGAGAAGTAGTTTGCAAAAATTCATAATATGTGTGTCAGGCCGAAATTCAACAGTATATAGTATATAATATCTGGAGACATATATATCACCTTCATATCTACAAAAGAATGTTCAGCTTCAGAACTGTTGTATACAACATAAGTATTAACAAAAATGATATTTTATCGATATCACAGCATGATACTAGTCCCTATCAAAAATCGATTACTCATTTTGCTAGCCACATATACTTTATACGATCATTGGAATCTCATCTTCTCGGAAATTCAAGACATGCTAATTTCCGCTTTGAAGTTGCGTATAAAATACTCCTCGACGACATGTTAGAATCTCATTTCAAAATTCAATCTTCTGCTATTTCTTAATGAGGTGATTTTGTCATAACAAAAGTTATTGAATCATCATTTACCATTCAGTATCTATCAGCATATTATTCCTTTCGAAGCAATATGTTACAAGATGAATTCGATTCTTTATACTGTTGGTATAGGTAATAGGTAATTCTAGTGAGAATAAGGAATAATACTATAGAATACTCCATCAGGATAATCGAATTGTATGTACATCGATAACTCTTCGCAGGAAAACAATCAGTATATAATCAGTTTGACTGTTTATGAATAATCAATGAATGAGCGGTTTTTGAGATTTTGAAATTTTGAAATTTGTGATTTTTGTTCAATTTTTCCCCATGAGAGACCAAAGAAGATAGCCATTTCTAACTGAGAATCATAATCCATTATCCGTTAAGCAATTCAAAAATGATATGAGAGTCATTCTAGCATTCATGTAGAATGAAACCAAGGATCAACTTTGTTTCAAGGATCTCATCCAAATTAAAAGATTGACCAACAAGTTGACTGCTGTTTTTTTCTCTGAACCTCACTCCTTTTTCTCATCTTTCCATGAAAGTGCTATGACAATATTGAAGTTATGATTCTCAATGAATGAATTGAAGAAAAATCGAAATTTTTTTTAGCGATATTTGTGGAATTGATCATAATAGGATGAATCAAATCACCGGTCAGCATGAACATGCGCAACTTTATACCCCCATTATTCTACCAGCTAGTCACATAATATCTTGAGATGATCGAGATGATCATGGTTGATATCTTAACTCGGACACCCTGTATACTACTTTCCTCGATGATTTTGAAACCGGTTTTTGCGTTCTGGAATTCCACATTTCGTTCCAGAGGCAGCATTCACCTTGGCGCGAAACTAGCTTATTATATTTCATAGAATTTGTTGAATGACCTTTCAATTTCGACTGTTCATTTGCAGTTCAGAATAGTTGACAGTGAACATTGACAGTTCAGAACTCCTGAATAAGATTCAGTTTTTGGATGACATGATGCCACCAATTTTTCTCCACACCATTCTCCTTCAGGAGGGATATTATCCATTCCTTCTTTGTTCGCATTTCCGAGGAAATATTCGCCAAATATTCAATCCGACCAAACAGTTGAATTTTTATTTTTCTCTGAAATCACGTCTAGTCAATTCCTTGCATCCGGATCGTCACTATAGAACGTCGACCATTTGCATATCTTCCAGTCGACTAGATCCAGAATACGAAAATAATCAGATATTTACGTGGATCGCAACACCGTATCGTATAATACGGTTAGTGTCGAAGTTCAGCTGAAACTAATGCTTTCTGAATTGGTTTCTGATGTCGATGAACTGCACCATTATATCTGAATCGCTATAAAGTCAGTGGCGGTACGAGAAACGGATGAAGAAGCAATATATATATATATATATATATATATCAGGAAGAACCAGAGCCGTGAATGCCTTGGTCACTTAAGGATAATAAGGCCCCTATGACCGTGACGAAGGATTTTATTTTTCAACTATTATTCTTATTTCTTCACAGGCACATTGGATGAATAGGTAAATATAGTATAATCCAGACCAAGATTTCTTCTTCTATTCACTTTGAGCATTCTAATACTTTGAAATCGATGTTGATTAAAGAGGTGCCCTTCTAGCTTCAAAATACGCAAAATCGTTGATCATTCCTTTTCTACTTCTATTTCTATCAAGTCTGATTCTTTCAGCGCATATATATATATATATATATATATATATATATATATATATATATATATATATATATATATATATATATATATATATATATATATATATATGTATATATATATGTATATATATTATATATTATATATATTATATATATTATATATATATATTATATATATATATATATATATGGTCACAAATTATTGTTTGATTTTCGCAAAATATATGGAATACTGAGTATCAAGAAGGGCAAGGATGGTTTGGAGACTATATTGTCGAATGCATAAATATATGGTCGTATCTACAAAAAAATATATTTCCAGGCATCCTTCTTAGGAATTTTATGAACTACAGTCATGCTGGAAAGTTCCTCCTTACAGCACTAGTTTGGTAACTCTTCCTCAACGAGACTAGTTCGGCAAATCCCAATCTGGCATGCAGGGCTAAAACATTTAGCTAGCAGTGCTAACTAACATTTCACAATCTGATGGAGACTGCTTGCTGACATGATACATCCATTGATGTCTATCACATGAGAAGTTAGGAAATCTCTTTCGCTCTTCAGATAGCTTTTCAAGTAGATAAATACAGGCGTGCCAAAAAACGTTGTAAGTAACGCATCCGGAAACGCTCTTCACAGGACATGTGTAGGAACTTTTCTCACTCGTATCGTCAAATAGATACTAACTCCCATTTTTTATCATATCTCTGTATGTTTCACTGCCAAAAACAATATTCCAGGGCACGAAGCATGTAGCGTTTGCCCTCAACAATTTCAGATTGTTAACTGTAGGTGCAGTTTCAATCTGTTATAAATCGTCAGAAGAAAACCAGAACGTTTAAGTGTCCGTATGTTCGGGTCCAACATCAGAAAATATCGCACTAGTACTGCATAACTTTCTATAAATGAGCAATCGCGACAAAGAAAGGACTGCCACTTTGCTGGAAAACATATACATATATGAACAAACATACGTTAGTAGGAGAAAACAGTGTAAGTCATAAATTCGACAGCGAGGTTAGGCTATTCCTGATTTAGAATACAGCACTTTAATCACGAATAGTTATCCCCCGCTAAGAAAGAACCATAAATAAGCGTGATGGAAACCAAGAAGAAGAAAGAAGAACAGTGAATTTACTACCGGGTTTAAATCCTCGCTCGAACACGTGTCCAAACACACACTACAACATAACGATATCTGCCTGTGACTTGTGGCCGATATGGAAGTCACAATTTAGTCATTTAGGTCGTTCTAAACCATGGGCGTACATTTATTGTTGACTAAGTTTGTGGATGAACAAATCAATTATTATGATTAAATAAACTTCCAAAGAGAAAGTTGAAGATAAATTGAAATTGCAGTTGAAATTTTTGGGAAATTGATTGTTTTTCAGGAACTACATTTTTTCTGGAAATCCATCATTGCGCGGAGTCAACAAAGAATCTTCAATCATATGTCATGTTCATTATCTCTGCAAGACAGATTTTTACTGAAATGTTATATGCATTCGGTGATGAAGCTTGGAAATATTATCAGCGGTTACGTCACCAGTCATTGACTTCTTCCGGTAAATGCACGCCCAAATTTCTGAATTTTCTATGTTCCCGCATTGAGTGAAACGTTTTGGAATTTCAATCTCAGCATTCACTCGAAATTTCCTTTTTATTGTGGTAATCCTCGATTTCTCCATCAACGAATGTTGTACAGTTGTATTACAGTTCCTAAACTGATAATTCTTGGCTGTAACGGGTGATGCAACTGTTGGCGACTTTTGAAATTATCGAAAACCGACGTGGAAATCATTGATTCTTTGTTGAATCCAGCACAAAAACTTGAATGAGACTTACCTTAATATATCCCTAGAAAGATATAGTTGGATCATAGAAATTAAAGTATTTTTTTTCCAAGATATCGCAGAAGGAATGTTAATCATCATTATTGATCCTCATCCGAGATTGTCAAGAAATTATGACTTTTTTGTGATTTAACCTAGCTCGCTTATTTCACCGTTTCTGATATAACAACAGTTCACCATGAAATTTGCATAACCCTGTAAAATATAAAACGTGTTATCAACCATTTTGTTCTCGCGTAAAAAGGACCAAGGTATAATAGTACAACATGTCTACGCCAATGTACTCAGGTTAGTGTCAGAGATGGACTTATTTATGTTTCTCTGGTAAACCGTGAAATTCGTAATTTATTTGAATTTCACAAATTTTCAAACAGACATTTCCAGCAAATCACTTATTGGAGTGGATTTTACGAATACTTTTACACAAATTCCGAATTCATATATCCGAAGCCGCCGACAAATGAAACAAATGAACGTCACACGTAATGAAAACGGATAACTTTGATGTCGTTTCGGCCTAGCGGATGCTGTTAGGCGATGATTTAAAACAAATTCCGTTATTTTTAGATGATTTCTGGCTTATTTGATTTCCCTTGACGCATCCATCGTACACAGATATTTTCTAATGACGCATCCATTCGAAATCGTTTGAAAGTGGTCACACTTAAAATGTGACATTATGATCAATCATGAAATTTCGAGGAAAATATGTGGGGAGAGAGATGTCTTATCTTATCTGCACAAGTAAATTACTGATGTGAAGTAAAGGGTTATACACGAATGAATACTCTTCTGAGAAACGATTTCAAATTTCTATCTTCTCAAGCAATAACATGACGCCGAATCTCATTATCACCCAATGTATGTTTCTGAAGTCCATCAATTCCTACGTCTTCAATTCTCTTCAATACTGAATCTGGGTAATCAAGATACGATTCAATTTTTTTGCTGGAAAAAAAATCCTGTTCATGAAGTAGGTGAAAAAAAATGCGATGGATGTCTAACAAATTATGACAAGGTGTTTTGAATATGTTCATCATTACACAAACTATTATAATTTTGATTATGATTTTTGAATGTTACCGCCACTCACCCCTTAACAGTAGGCAAGATTTAACATTTTTGAGAACGTTAATTTATAGCAGAATCCACAGTTCTCTAAAGGGATTGATTTTGAAGCGTTAATGCACCTTCGAAATTCAACACCTGTATCATGAGGTATAATTAATAACCATAATTGAATGAGTAGGAGAGATGAAAAGACAACAAATTTTACATCCTTTCACTTCGATTTGATCATGTAAGCTAATGAAGATTATTCATCAGAATTAGTAGCCACTAGTGAAAGAATAGTATATTGAAACGTAAGTCACAGAAGGCAACAAATTCTAGCACGAGTATGAAATTCGGGAATGAGCTGCGTAGCCACGAACCGACCAATCATATTCAACTATAGCGCATTAGATTATTTCTTCTTGTTTATTCATTTCTACTCCAAAATTCAATTTCAATCCCCATTTCCATCCTCAGTAGAATACTTTTTAGTCGGTTTATCTCATATTTTATCGTTCCATATATATTTTCCTATACACTTGGCGCTGTCCTCAGATGATCAGATAGTCCCTATTTGTATAGGTCCATCGATAATTCTTCATTGATTACAAAATTACGACAAAATTCAATTCAATAATATCAGACAGTTATTTGTTGGTGTCACTCTAATGGGAAAACCAATTTGCAATCTGAAGACATTCGACATTGAACGAAAAAGTATATAGAATTTTTCGCACGCCCCAGAACGCCTTTTTTGCAACTCTAACAACTCCATTGAATATATTTTCTTTAAGGGACTCCAAAACAAGCGTATTTGTTTACAAAATCATATGTCCGCAGATGAGCCATTTGGGCTGTAGAGCAAAAAAAGTGTTGGATACTCATCATACTGAGCATTAATTCAATCACTATTCACTATTGGAAGTTGAAGATATATAGAGAGATGAAGAGAAATTATAGAAATTATTTGCCATCCTAAATGCAAGTTTTCAACTTAATAGACAACTGAGGTAATATTATAACGGCGACTAATCACAAGTAATGAATTTTACGACGATCCCAAGGCAGGAATTTCTGTAATGTTTTCACATCTCAATTTGAAAAAAAATAGTTTTGCGGCTCATGAAATTTATAAAATCTGAAATGTTATTGGAGCCACCGTGTACATGATTTCATAATGAATTTTGGAGTTCAATATGATAGATTACGGAAACAACTGTCGATTAATCGAAAAGTTTTCGTAAAGCTATAAAGATAGTGGAGGTTTCCTCAATTGGGTCTGTAATTTAGGAAGAAAGAGTATACTTGGTAATGCCGTACGGGATTCAAAAAATCAGTTATATTAGAAATAGTATAACATTGATACACCACGAATTTTCGAGTCACTCTGTATGAAGCGAAATAATTTAGAGCTCCTCATGATCCTCGACTATCTGTGAAATTTGTGTTTTTCAGTCTCGAACATCTGAGCTGCTACCTCACTTTGCTACACTATTAACTCACCCTATATAACTGAAGAAAAAATCATCTGATGTTCAGATATACAGAAGTGTTTTCTTAAAAATTTGATACAAGTTCGCTATCAACCCTGAAAAATGTGAAAGTTATATTATTATTTTAGGCAAACTCAAGATCTCTCATACGGCTCTACAGTTTTAATTTCAATTTTCGTGAACTTCTATTTAAAAATCAATGAAAAACCATACAGCTGACATCTTCATATCAAAAAGGGTTGTACAGCCAACACGTCGTTCTATATCTGTAAACACATGTCGGTGCCGATATTATGTTCAAAATAACGATGGCGGAGAGCAAAAAACCGTAAAGCCGTCACACGTCAAGTATGAAATTTGTCGAATTCGTTTTTCATCTCATTACATAAATGTCGGCGACGCTTTAATGCAAACTGATTCATTCCTTGTCACATGATTTTTCTTCGTCGTTCCCACACAAAGGAGATGATGAAGATGATGTTCATGAACGATGAAGCAGAATGATTCTCCCGATTTGATTTCACGATGAACTTATCTTCATATACAAGTATATACAAGTATGTTTCAACCTAACTGTTCAGAGATTTTCGTGCTGATCATGGTGTAAACAGCCTCTAGAAAAAACTTGTAGACTTCTGCCTACTTGATGATGTCGAATTTTAATACCTCTTTAAGGCTTCCTAGACTAGATGGCGTCACCTCTGCTGATCTCGATTGTTACCATGGAAAGTCTGGAAAACTCTATTTGAATTTGAAATTCAACACGAACGCAGAACTGAAAACTTTAGTTATGCGTCACTGTCAGATATCCGTCATTATTAGTGAAAGCGCATTCAACTCTACAGGATCTACGATCGTATCGCCATCTATAATCAAGTGGTGCGGCCGAATGTTCATGTTTTGAAAAGAATCAATTGAAGAGTTTCGTCAGATTTATATTTTGCTTCCATTGCCTCATATTTTCAAGAAGAATTCGATGTATTCAAAACTAGTCATGGAAGGCAATACTCATATCTATATTTCGATAATGCATGAAGGAACAGCGGCTCGATATATCTCCATGGCACGAGTGTTTCGAAAGGTTTCAAGGATTATGTTCGATAATTCTGAATATTTCGACGATTTTATACTTGTTTCTATGTTTTATTATCCGTGATACTACAATATTGGCTGGTTGAACTTCTGATGCAACTGCATACTGTGTATAGTCATCGGTAGCAAACTTTCGTCCTCATGATGTAAATGAACTACCAACTCCCTATCTTCAGGAGAATTAGAAGAAGTTGTAGACTTTTGTCAACTTGATGATGTCGATTTTTATACCTTACAAAGGCTACCCATAATCGGCACGAGATGGCGACACCTCTGACGATCTCTGGAAAACAGGATTTGAATTTGAAACTGCTCAAAAGCAAAAGTAGAAATGGAACGATCGTATCGCCATCTATACTCGAGCAATGCTATGTCATACTGAAGTTGTTGACCGATCTACAGGTTGTGAAAACAATCAATCTCTTTCCACCTTGGTCGTCTATCTCCGTTTCCTCAATTATTTGAAATTTCTGCCACTATCATTTATTGAATTCAGATTCAGAATTCATTTCAGATTGGAAAGAAAGAACATGAAATTGGGAAGCTATGAAAATATATCATCGAGTTCAAAGTGAACACCAGAAAATTCAAATGAACTGAATTTTGCCCCAAATGACATGTTCGAGGAGATTTTATTTGGACCAAATTCGAAATTTTTCAGTGAAAAATGAATGAAAAATGAGGAAAACCAAGACGATTAATGAAGTTATCGCTATCAAATCCTATCAAACCCAACTCAGCTTAACACTTCACAAAATTAACATGTCCTCTTTCGAATTCGGAAATATATGCACTGTTATTGTGATATTCGAGAGAAATATATTTCATAGGCTAACATACCAAGTGGGATATTGAACAAAATTGCTATGTCCGAAAAAGTAATTAATACACTTCCAGTGTGAATCAGGAAAATATACCTTACGTAAAAAATATTTCAATTACATGTCTCATTTCCAACTACGTAAAACTACCTTACGTAAAACATATTTCAATTACATGTCTCATTTCCAACTACGATTATTAGTGATTTGACGAATGATTCAACCTCCAAAATTATTTTCGACAATGGACTACTCATAATAGAGGAATCGGAAATACAGAGCCATCCATATCTCTACCAGGTATTCAATCACCAATGCATTTTTGAACACAGAAAACGAAAGAATTATAGCTGTAATCGGACTCTTGTCTGAAGAAAATCAGTTACCCTAGATGGAAATGATTCGCAGACTTCAAGTCCTTGAAATATCCTTGAATTGATAAGATCTGGATTACTTAGTGCTTTTTTGTTTTCCGATTATTTGTTTACATATAGTCCCCACAGCTAGGTTGGGAAGAATATCCAACTAGGTAGAAGTCCCCCTCCGTCACCTGGTATATCCATAACAATGTGTCGCCAGTTTGAGATTCTGAAGAATGGGATATTTCCTGAGCATAGTAGAGATCAGAGGTTCAACATTGATGGTGCTGTATGCATACCGCATACGTTACTGCATATGCGTAGTTATCCCAATTTTGTGATGAAGGATCATGTATCACTCATTATTTATTGAAACACTTCATGGTTACCGAATTCAATCAACAAAGACTTGTTCACAATATCTAGCGGTGTTATCTAGCTTGGTAGAGACACCTCTACAATGATCTCAAGAGCCGCAGAATTTTATGGCCTGTAGAGGCAGAAACATTATCGTCTCGCTGTTTACAGTTGAAGTTACAATAATAATCTAACATCAGATCTCACGTATCAAATTACTCTTTTTATTATGCGTAGGAGTCCAATTTGAAATGTGTTCAGTTTAAATCAACTAGACTGGTGCTGGTGAGTTTTACGACTCTGGAATAGGACTATTTTTCAGTCCCACATGCAGAGACTTCCATCGTCAGCCCATTTCATTCTTATCAGCCACGATGCAGATGTCGGCTGTTTTTATTGCACGAATATAAATCCGATTGGAGCAATTAAAATCACTTTTTGTCGACTTTTATAGCTATTTGGGATAATCGCAATGACCCGCCAAAAAGCCAGTAAACTCCTCATCTGACGCAGTTTGAAAAATCTCCAACGCAAGCGAATACAAAGTTTATGTCTTGGTTTATGATGATAGCGGGAAATTGGATTCGTGTCAGGATTCGATGAACATTTGGAGCTGTAATTCACGTTACTCCATGAGCTATGGTTATTTTGCAACCAGATACGACATCATCGCCAATAAAAGAATATTTTGGCATCTCTTCATGATACGATTGATGTAACCATCAACTGAAAATCCAAAATCCTCAATTCCTGAAGGTAATACATATACTTGAATACGATGTATGCTCGGTTGCCTATACCACTATCATGCATTGATAAATTGTTGAAAGTTGGAAAAAATGTTGGTACCACCTTGTAGCTCCCAAGGAGTCATTTCATTCACTCTTTCTGTTTCTCAAAATCGGAAAATGGATCATAAATAGCGGCGCTATTTGTGGCGACTTGGAGTGTTTTTTGTCAGTTGATAGATAGATAGATATATACTTTATTGTCCAAGAATATTCTTATTGACAAAGTAAGGTATAAAATATAAATATAAATTTTGTCATATAATATCGAATATAAAACAGATAGGTGTAAATACAATACATACAGTCACAATGAAGAATGAAGGACAGGAAATATTAACAATAATAACAAAAACAGAATCATAATATATTTGCATAATATAAATGCAATTGAATCACAATATATATATATATATATATATATATATAACAAGTAAGTTATTGAATATTTTCTTCCCTTCATACATATTTGAGTGTTTTGTCAAATTTAGTTTAGGTATTGGCAAATGAATATTATGATTCCTACTCTGTCTGGTATTGTAAGATCTATCTTCACGAGTATCAGTAACGCATCTCTTGTGAATCAGGCACACCACTTCCACAATAAAAATGCTCACTACAGTTAGAATCCTCTGTTGTACAAAGAGATGTCTACAGCTATCTCTATAGTTAGCTCTACACAAATATCTAAGAGATCTCTTTTGTAGTACGAATACCTGATTAAGACGTTCTTGATCACAAAATCCCCAAAACACAATGCCATATCGTAGATGGGATTCTACTAGGGCAAAGTAAGTCGATCTGGCTGTGGATATGTCGAGTTCACTTGCGACAACTCTTACAGCATTTGATCCAGAGGCTAACTTCTTACATAATGATGTAATATGTTCATTGAATTTCAACTTTTTATCAATATGCAATCCAAGAAACCTAGTACAGTGTGTTTCTGCGATATTGATCTCTTCTCTGATTATCTTATTTACCAAACCGGTGGTTACCGAAATTCGCTAGAATACAATCAAAAACTGGAATGTAATACAAATTGTAATAAAATGTGAAACACTAAAAAGAACTATGAATGTGAATGATGTAGATGTTCAAAATATTCACCACGAACGTCTTGGCAACATCCTAATCTTATAACTGTCATGGTAACCACATGATTTAATTTTATTCTATGTCAATTGTTACAATGAACTCATGAACCATATCATTTCTGAAAAGAGAATGAAGAGACCATTCAAACGATATATCACATTTGAAGAATTGGGGTAATGACAATTCCTAATTTAAATATCACGTGTTTCGGATATCGTAATCGATATAATGAATCAATACCATCCAGTTGCAACTTATCATAGCTGAATTTAAAGTTTACAATTTTCGTCTTATCCACATTAAAACAGAGAAAATTTGAGTCACAACATTGTTTAACGTTGGATAAATCTTAAGAGACCACTTGTTTCAAAATTTCAGTGTTTTTCCGTTGACTCTCATAATATAGTGAATTTCATGAGTCCTCAATCTCGCCTCAATCCAAACTCATAACTCAAAACTGATGGTGAATACATTCCAATGAAAAAATGATATCTGGTATCTTCCATTGTGATGAAATGGTATAATTATTAGGTTTGATAATATTCGATGACGGCAACGATCTGGATTCAGGAATCATACCCAGTATTGTTGGTCAGTCTTTCATTCTCTATATTTATATTTATATTTATATTGATATATTGATATTCACAGTGAGGTGAGGAAAATACCTTCCCGTATTTGCCCACTACTCAGCAGACTACCGATTTTTTGTTATTCCTCATTTCTGTTACTTCTATACCTATAACGGAAATGTGTGGAAGTATACTCAAAGTTTGAAGTTGCGGTGTACTGACTAATATAATGAAAATCAAAAGTAACGTAAGTTTGCATCACCATCAATGGATTAATTGACCATCCGATAGTTTGATCATCGAGTAAATGAATATTGAACACTTTTCTAAGAATCTCAATATTTTAAGTATATTGCCAAGTTCATACTTTTCAATCTTCTCCTTCCTCAGTTATGATCCACAAGATACATGATGGAAATGAAGTTGACTGATATTAGAATGCATTGTGATATGATACGTTAATGAACGATGAGGTAAGAGTTAACTTACCTCAATCCACCAAGTTCATCAAAGATCACATATATTTGAAAATATACCCATTCAAATGAAAAACAAAATATCAAATACTTACGGTCCTGCTTACTGTCCGTAACACTATTTCAAAAGTTTCCATTTGTTCGAAAGCGACCAGCGAAAGATCTCTCACAACATATTGCGTAAAGCAATCAATATCATTCTCGAGTATATACCCACCCTAATTCGGATGAATGACCCACTGATGAAAAATCGCACAATGTTTCGACCTAAAAATAGCTCCTAAGAAGTAATCCGAAACTAGATCATGCGTGCACTCCATACATACTCTTTACAAGAGCCGTTTCGAATTTCCATATACAATGCTGCGGAGTGCGGACCATCTGGCGAGAGGCAGCTGTAATTGCATGGCGCAATATCTCCCGAGCACTCTGTGTATTGATATCATTTTTGTCGTAGCGATATGAACACGCGGTTTTTTATCAGCTGCTGAACGACGACAGCCAGCTTATTACTTATAGGGCAACTCGAGATGTTGAGCAATGAGCAGGATATCAGGTACAGCCAGCCGTTTAGGAGTAGATTGAAATGGGTATGATGTCTAATCGAAAAGTATACACAGTGGTCGGGTTAATTTTTCATCAATTTCAAGAGATTCTCAGGCCTTCGCTTAGGCCTGATATCCATGGTTGATTTCCATTTCAGTCCTGTTTTAAATAAGGAACACTGCTATTTGCTACATCTTCACATGAGTCATGATTTTATTGTTGATATGAAATTTCGTCATAATACTTTTCAACATCACATATTCATTATCGATTTTCATCTATCTACATGAAATGAAATAATCAGACATAAATTTTTTGCGTCAAAATATATGAATTCTGCTCAAGATAAAACCTCTTTCATTTTTGACGATATCGTGAAATGATATGAAAAAGTTTCATCTTCAGATTTGAAAATTACATCCAAATATGCAATCATATCTATTTGCCTTGAAAACGAGTTTTTCACTTTTTTGAAAATTATTTCCACTAGTAGGTAATTGAACGTTATTAATGATAAAGAATAAGTAGACAACTGTATACTGAATAGTAAGTATATTGTTTCATATGGCGTTGAGAATTGAACTTTTTTTGTGACGTGGTCATAATAAGTTTATTGATTACAAGCAAGTTACTAAAATTACCACAGGATTGTATGTATTCGAATTTCTCGTAAAAATGTGAAGGAAGTATAAGGATGTTCATTTTCCCACCAAGAAATGCTGAAAAGTACCACTGAAATTGTTACGGATTTTCAATTTGGTTTCATCATGAATTAATAATAAATTCGACCCCCTCTGACAACACGGCACTGGTGCTGGGAGAATCAGCTCCTGCTATCCTTGTTTAGACAAAGATAAATACTATAGATATTGCTTCCAAACAAACTGTATTGCCAGGGGTGTGGATTACTTATCTAGTCTGTTCAATGATCGAAGGTCGCCCCTAATACAGTAGGACAAATTTTGACAGGACGCATCCTGGACTGTCAAAAGTGTTGCAAATGATGTAAATTTCAACAACCAACGATCTTCAATGATGAACTGCATGATATTTTGTGGGATAAGTGATTCCAATGATTATCTCAGTGTCACTTCAGAAGAATCGACAATTTGGTGTGGAATGCACCCTGCAGAAAATAGTGTTTCGGACTCTCAATAGCTCTCGTTTAAAAACACTGCCAAAAACAATTCATGAATATATAGTAGACTATATACACCGATCAGAATCATGATCTTCATCAATTTCAGTGGTACCTCTCAGAGAAAAAATCTGACGGTGCTTTTTCGAAATCGTATCCAGGTCCCACATGCTGAGCTGATCACTTTTCCTCTTGATTTTCGGTATGGGTGGTAGTTCTTTATAGGCTGGAATCAATGTAACTTTCATGCGTTGTGCTCGTATTTTTCTTAAATGCTTCTCTTCTCTTCTTATCTTATTTACCAAACCGGTGGTAACCAAAATTCGCTAGAAAACAATCAAAAACTGGGATGTAATACAAATTGTAATAAAATGTGAGACACTAAAGAAGACTATGAAAATCAATGAAGTAGATGTTCAAAATATTCAACGCAAACGTCTTGGCAACATCCCAATCTTACAACTGTCATGGTAACAATATGATCTTATTTCATCCTATGTCAATTGTTACAATAAACTCATGAACGATAACATTTCTGAATAGACAATGAAGAGACCTTTCAAACGATACACATTTGAAGAATTGGGGAAATCTCAATTCATGATCTGAATATGACGTGTTTCGGAATTATTCATGAATACGTACAGTAATCGATTTAATGAATCAATTCCGTTCGGTTTTCACATAGGTACTGTATACAGGATTGCATCGAAACACTCATTCAACTGGACCAAATCGCAAAATCACAGTGAAGTTGTTGATATCCTCTCGTACTGAAGACCTCAATTCAACTTTCGGACAAATCAAGTGGATCTCTGTGGAAAGGGAACCCTCGTCAAGTAGAACTTCATCATTAATCACGTCATAAATCAAATCAAGCCTCAATCTGTGCAGAGAAACAGTTGAAATTTCAACTTTATGGCATCAAAAGTATGTTTAATGGACGCCATAACTGGATATACGTCTGGGTTTTGTAATCGGGTGCACCTTATTTATGAAAACACAGATGCTGCTATTCACTATGAGACCACGATGGAATTCAGTGGAAAAATAATTGTGGACTATCAATTGGAAGGTTTCTTTTTATAATCCGCATGATTTTCGAGGTTCAGTATCCAGTATTGATAAATTATCTGAAATTTGAGCAGTTGAACAATGTAAGTTTCATTCCAACAAATAATATTATAGCAGATATATTTTGAGCTTCTGCCGAATGATCACATGAATTTCATACGTTTGTTTGTATGGAATATTTCCCACAGCAAAATCAATGAACGTTTGTAAATACGATAATTTTCCTGTTCGAAGGTTTGTATACATTGGATTCTTGCGATGCGAAAATAAATTCCGCGATAATATTTCCTTCGCATTTTCCTAACAAGCGCAATATTTTGAACATAAAATCCAGTATTTTTCAGTGGTGATTTGAATAAATATTTTTCTTACAGAATGAGATTTCAAATCATTCTTCGTAATTTGGCGCGTAATTGATTAATTGGTCCTAGCGGCAGTGATGAATGAAGTACAATTGTTATAATTATTATCAGAATTAATTCTAGTTTATTCATACTTGGTCTCGCAGCTATATTATTTTCATAACTGAATGTGTATTTTCCATGGGTGTTTGTAGAGGAGACAGAAAAATGTTTCATAGATTTTCTTATGAAGATTATGATATTTTCGGGAATGAATCGACTCAGAGAACCGGAGAGACTAATCAGTCAATCTGAGTGCGCACATATTGATTTTTTAAATATTTTGATAAATCGCATATTTGTGAAATCGAACATGAAAATACTATTAGCGGTCATTAAGGATGCATCTTCGGAGTGCTTCTTCCCAGATTCGTGATTTATCGAAAAGCAGCAATATGGCCTGAGTTATCGAATACTTACAAAATGTCTTTATATTCGGGACGAATTTTTATTGGCATCAAAATCTTGTTAGTAGTAAAAGCCTTCTCAATCAACTCAATACCAGGCGGAGCCAGGTGACCCATTGTTGACACTCTTATATCTGTTACTATAACTATTCCTCAAGTTTGTATTCCAGAAAGCTTCGATTGAAAATTCAGAATAGTCGCACATATTCGTGTTGTATTTGTGTATAATTAATTTTGTTACAAACACCATGATTTGAATTTTATAATGGTCACTTGTATTTCAGAAAACATGATAAATATTTCATAAATGGTCATTTGACATTTCGGAAAAGTCCGAAGAAATTCAAAATGCATCATCTCTAATCCAGAAGTCAATGTTCAATGTTCAAGTTCAATGTCTATGGTTCCTTTTGGTTGAGTACAGTATCTTGTTACTATGGGTGTTGTTCATAAATGATTAATAAAACTCGATTCTATTTTGCAGACGAGTATCCACAAATTGATATTGACCAATGCCGCGTAATACAAATGAGAGATTTTCTGAAATAGGTAGACTTGTCGTATTCAGACATATTTTTTTTTCTTAAATTCAAATGATGAATCAAGATATTGTATCAATCATACCGAAATATTGATGAAATACGAATGCATGATTTGTAATTCGATTGACAGTCACTAAAATTGATTTGTACAATATAAATGAGAATGGTGTAGTCGTAGGCTCCTCATATAAGATACCATAGACGATGCAGTACTTACAGTGGAGGTTAGGTATGAAGAGGAAGGTGACTTACAATTCCACTTCTCCAAAAAATTGACTTTCTCATCGTCAAAGACAAAGAAATTTTTCGAAGGATCAATTCTTCTTCATCATCATGGTTACAGAAGATATATACAAGGAAGAGAAAATCTATCACAAGAACACATCCAACAAAAAATTAGAAAAAACTTGATGTTGAATTAAGGTCGCAGATATGGTGGTTAGCCTTCAGTAATGAAATCATCAAGATCAATATCCAATGAACAGATATTCGATATTCACAATGGAATTTCCACTATACAAAGTCGAACAGAAGAAAAGATAGGGAACCTTATGAATCCAAGTTAATGGTGGAGGTGCTGGCATGAAACTATGCTAAGGATATTTAAAAAATGAAACAAAATTATCGAGATTTTCAATGAATTCCTATGATGACATGACTAGAACATTGAAAGGAAGTCAGGCTCTTGGAAGGGTGGAAAATTAAATAATTCAAGACTGTCGAATTTGACCTGCTCATTGATACAGTTGATATACAGATACATTGATCATAAATGATTTGCTTCGTTTATTTCGAATGTTTCTGAAAGATTGAATTTCCTGTATTCATTGAAACAATATGAAATTCCAAAACTGGAATTTGAACCAAAGTTATACTTGCTATATTAACGATATTGTTTGTTATTAGAAAAAACTGAATTTGAATTTTTGGATATGTTCTGAGACTCGAGTTCTGATTTTGTGATTTGCGTACAGCAAACATTGCAGTTAGTGTCAGAGCAATTTGATTTGTGAACCTTTGATTTGTCACATGAAAGAATTCGATCTTTACTGTCGATTGAAGTAAATCTTGGGTAATAAGAATTGAAAGATCAATCATTAGTTGATAAAGTGAATTTGTTTTGATATAGTCTAATTGAAGATAAGTGACGGCTCATGCCCTCAGGACCTAATAATGATAATAATAATACTTTATTTTACAATATTACAAATTGTCAAATTATAGGAAATTGTCAGAACATAGAAAAGAAAAAAGAGAAAATGTAGTAGAGACGATTCAAAGAAGAAGACCTATATCTAGTCTAAAAATTCTGTCAACGAATAAAAACATTTTTGCACCAAAAAACTGTTTAGGGTCTTTTCGAAAAGACCCTAGATGCTCTGCATTCTTTATGTGGTCAGGAAGTTTATTGAAAATTCTTCTTCCGATGTGCTCAGGTGACCTGGAAGTTACTTTCAATCTAGCAAATTTTACATGAAATTGATCTCTAATCCTTGTGTTATGGTGATGAGAATTTTTATTCACTTCAAAAACTGACTCGTTTTTATATATATATTCAAAGAGTGGTTTACAAAACTCTCTGGCCGAGACCTTTGCAATACATCGCAATATGCGTTTTTGGGCAATGAATACATCTTGCGTCATGCTTGAACTACCCCGAAAACAGACACCATACCTGAGTCTGGACTCTACCTGAGAGTAGTAAATATTAAGCAGCTGAGTTCTATTTGAAACCGAGCGCAAATTCATAAAAAGAAACTGCAGGGAATTAAGCTTAGAAGTTAAGTGTTGACAGTGGACATTCCAGTTCAGAAACTTGTCAAGAAAAATACCCAGAAACTTAACACTTCCGTTGGTCTCCAGATATGTCACATTGACAACCATGAAACTAAATCTTTCTATTTTATTTTGTCTATTATGTATGCGGATAATCTCTGTTTTATCTGGATTGAAATATAAATCATGATTATTAAAGAAATTTGATATCTGACTAACTGCACTGATACATACATGGGTCGGCCAGGATAGATGTTGCTCTAGTTAGTCAGCTTGATATTTTGTCTCCAGTGCAAGTTGGGAATGCGGAGGTGTATTGTCAAACCAATATCGGCAAGCCGACCCTAGAGTGATGAGCTACGCGAGCCTGACGATGTAAAAACCAGATGTCGTAGATCCTGAATTAGTTCAGTGCATCTTCGCTCGCCTGGCTGACCTAAACGTGATACAATGCATAAAATTGGAAGTAGGTGCGCCTTTGAATTTCATACGTACCTGATGCATTAAAAGAAATAGCGAAATAATACGATTACATAATGAACGTTGAATATTGTTCGAAATATTGTTTCATCGAATAATTCTTTTCCCAAAAATGAACTGCTACGACACTGCCGTCCCTGGCGAGCCCACTTTTGAAGATTATTGCTCAAATTAATGAGAAAACTGCTATTGGCTTCAATTTCTTCTCATGTCACTTTGAGAGTGAAGAAGCGGTATAAGTACTTGGCCTCTGTTAGCCGATATCCACTTGTGAAATTGTTACTTGATTGTTTGATTCATAAATTAAAAAAGACATTTCATGGTTTCAGAACTCAAACATTATACAGATTTCAGGCTTATTGGGTTGCTAGTCATGCCCACTTTACTTCCATTATCAAACTCAAGAGTCTTTTCATCAAATTCCTTCATTCTATAGCAGAGTTCATTATACTATAACTTCAACTCACAAATGAAAATGAGTGATGGAGAAAAGAAATGTGCATAGGTCTACCTACAAAAAAAATTGATATACATAATGTGATCGAAGCGACATTGATAGGAATTTTGAGAATTCAAAAAAAAAATAATACATCAATGATGAGTTATCTCAATTTCATTCCAGAGATCGAATATATAAATCTGCCTTTGGAATGAGCTCCTTGAAAATTGACGAAATTCCGGAAAAGAAGGCAGAATTTGAGCAAATGATTATTTGGAGTTGTAAAAATCGCAGATTTCTAATAAATAAATGCTTGCAATAACTTCTCAGGTTTACCCTTCGAATATATCTTGCAGCCGTTCTTTGTCGAGTGAACAAACTATTCAATCATTGAATTTTCAATAACCTCGGGCTGCTATTCCTCATCTCCAGACTCAACTGATGAGAAATATCACAACTTTGTTGTTTAATTTGATACTAGAATAGCTAGAATAACAACTGCTACCAATTAGAGTCGAGTTCATCAGCACATCCATAGAAGTTGTGTAAAAACATTGTGAATATGAAAGTATGAATAAGTTCACCTTATTCAGATCGAAACGATTGTGTGGTGCATGTCATAAGAAATCGTGGTATTATTGATAGATACTCTCATGTTGTGTGTGGAATATGATCTTCTACATGTAATAAACGTGTATGATATCGCAGTTTATTAATATATCGATGAAACTAGTTCGATATGAATACTATACAGGGCGTCAGCCGAGTGGTATAGTTGGAATTGACAATGATTTTGGAATGTAACCCCAATTAGAAATGTCATATCTAGAGGGTTCAATTTTCGAGACTTCAGTTTAGTTTTTTGACATATTCTGCAGCCTAATTGAGAACAACAACTCACCTACTCAATATTTTTTGTGAACTTCTCAAAAACTTCATGCCATGGTGCTAAGAAATTGACACCAAAATTCTCTTTCTAGAAAATATAGTATATTATCGACATCAGTGTATTCTAAATATTCGATAAGTAGTATGATAGTAATAACAGGTTTATAAAGAATAACCTGTCCACGCACTGTTTGGCATTACAATTCAATCGACTGGGATTGTCTTCGCAAGTTTTGTCAAAACAACTCAACTCAACATTGAAAAAAAATTGATGAAATATTCTGAGAGGGGAGAGAAAATCCCACACAAAAGCTGAGAAATGAATTAGGTTCAGTTCGGAATCTGAAAACAAAAATTGGTGGCCTCTCTACGCCTTCGTAGTCTCGGTATGTTGATTAGAGTTCGAGAAATACAGTCGTAGAAGTAAAGAAGTAGAAGTTGAATACAAAAGCCCACTTGCTCGAACGCCTCGGTACTGATCAATCAGCAAAATATATGCGAGTTCGGCAGTAGGAGAACATGATGCAATCTGGACGGAGAAAGGGGAATGTAGCGAGCAGCATTCGCAGAGAGTGCAGCAACTGGTATGTATTATCTGAACTGTGATTCTGATAATATTCGTTTCTTTGTTTCGGCACTCTAATAGTCTCATCAATGCACGATTTTTCGTGTATTGATGAACTCCATTGATACACGATTTCTAGCTGTTTTTGTCTTCAGTTCTCCAGATTGGTATGTCTGCATGTAACGAATATTAGATAATTGACAGTTCGAACATGGCTGTGACTTTCGCTTCCCGAGATCTATGTGGACCGAAGCAGGAAGAGGAAGAATGACATGAAAATGGTACCAATTCACGTTGCAAAATCATCGAGATATTCAAATATAAAAATATATGGAACAAAAATAATGGCAATTGCAGAATAGGTTCCTGTAGAATCTGCTAATTTTGTTTAGTAAGGTGCAACTGATGCAGATTTCGAAGGAAGTGTCAGAAATGGTGGAAGTATCTCCTGCATTTCTCAAAATTCCAAGAATATTATGTAGAGAACTCGGGCGCAGTCCCATGAAATTTATCTGATATATAAATTCACTGATTGGAAGGTTTATTCCGCTTGAATGTTAAGAATACTCCAAATTTACTTGACTTCTCGCTATATTGTGTGAAATTGTTTGAATCAGGTGTTAAATATTAACGAAAACAAATAATACAGCTGAAACAGAGAGAATTGTATGATACATTCGTTACAGAAGGCAATTCAAGCACTCGTCCGTTCGGAAATTCGCTGCTACGTAGCTCATTTCTACGAAAGCGAAGAACGGACATATGATATTTTGTTGTAAATTTCGAATTCGACCTCGAAATTAGCGCTTATTACGAGTTGCAACTCGAAATTAGCACTAATTTCGAGTGCGTACCCAATAAACACAGATACGTCAAAGAAACGTTGATTATTTCAAGTAACGCCACTATAAATCTATGTTGAAAAAACGGCAAAATGTCGTTATGCAATACGTTTAATTCTGGTTTCATTGTAACATTACCCCTCCACGTTGATTCAAAGTTATTTACACGTTGCAAACATTCTTACTGTAATGTAAATTCTACTGAAATACAACGTTATGTTTCGGTTTCAACGTAACTCTACTCTTTCACGGTTCCTCAGCGTTTTTTATATGTTTTCATTCCACTTCGATATAACGATGTAATTTGGTTTCGAAGTAACGTTGTTGGGATACGAATTCTAAACGTTGATGTTGGTAATATGATATCACTGGAATTCACCGTAGAGTTTCAGTATTCAGGAAACGGTGATATTCAAGAACGTTGCCGAGATACGAATCCTAAACTTTGATGTTGGCACTGTGAAACTACTAAAATTCAACGTAGAATTTCAGTATTTAGGAAACATTGATATTTTTCAGAACGTTAGTGAGATACGAATTCTAAACGTTGATGTTTGTATAATAATCCCTGAAATTCAACGTAGAATTTTAGTATTAAGTAACGTTGATTATCTTAGTCGTTACAGAGATACGAATTCTAAACGTTTATATTGGTACTGTAATATCACTTAAATGCAACGTAGACTTCCAGTATTTGGTTAACGTTTATAATCTCTGTAGAATCAACGATTATTATCAGTATCTTTCCATTTCCATTAGTATCGTTCTATCAACGTTTCAAAAATGGAAATACAGTACGTTTAATATACGTAACCAGTTCCAATATTTGTTCCGGGTGATCCACTTCCATTTGTGACACCTCTTTGTATTGTAAATTTGATAATAACCGAGATCATGAGAATGAGTGCTGATGGAACCTGAATAATTATTTGGGTTACACTGAGACATCTTGATTTCGCGTAGAGTTGTACCTAGTATGGATTTCTTGATGAGAAAGACCGGCAAAAAAATAATGTTTCATAACATTTATTGAAAAATAATAATATTATAAAAACATGAAGATATAATGAATCTTGTATAAAAATAAAAAAACGAACTGAGATTCTATAAATATAAAAACAACAGACTTGATGGTGACATGATGGTAAACATGAAGGTAACTTGAAGTTGATTATTATGCTTATTAGATGAATATATACATACAGGGTTGGGTTGAAGTATGGAACCAAGTGAATATCTTTTATACTGGAAGAATGATATTAATGAAAATTTTCACGTTTGATTCAAATGGGACAGATACTCCCTTGGTTCGATAGTTTATCACAACCCTGTTCACATATATCTATATATATATAGATATATATATATTCATATATATATATATATATATATATATATATATATATATATATATATATATATATATATGAATGTCAATGAATTATATTTTTTTTCTGCTTAGATTCAAAAGCATCATTCATGCGTTTCTTAGCAAACTTCAACCAGTCTTTGGTTGTGTCTGCCATCTGGCTGTCAGTTGCAGCTCCAAACTCCCTCTTGACAGCAACTGCAAAAATGATTCGATATAATTATTAGGAAATATCGCACAGGAGAAAAAACCATACCATAAATTAGTTTTATCACATTCGTGTATTTGAAAGCCTTCTTATCTTCACCTCTCTAGTTGAAGAGAGAAGCCAGCTCATTGGTTAGAATGAATCTAAAAATTCTCCTAGTGTGATCTTCCGAAGGATTGCCTCCAATTGACTTCAATCTTGTCATCTGAAATTTCAGCTGATTAAATATATATATATATATCAATTTTGATGAAATGTTGTGAAGATGATTTTGTGTTATTTCAGGATCACAGGATATAGTACATACAGGGTGTCCTTCCGGGAACTGCATCGATCAATATATGGAAAACTATATGACTAGGGCGAATTTGAAAATTTGTAAGCATACTACTCTTGATGGGGGCAATCCGGCTGGAAAATTTACAAGATTTCCGGTCATACCGGAAGTTTACATCAACTTATTCACACCATATATTTCATTTCATATTTAGATCCAACGAAGAATTCTAGGAAAATTTCATGTATAATGTCCTATACCTAAGTGTGGCCGTTCACGAAATATTTTGAATCTTATGCAGAAAATGACGTTTGTAAGTCCAAACATAATTATCAATTTCTACTATTTGATATCTTCAATTATTCGGTTGAGGTTGGTGTCCTTGTAGAAGGAGATCTACTTCAGTGTACTTTGTCAAAATTCTGAAAATATAGGGTGATCAGAAACTACTAGAAGTCATTTTTTTTAATGGAAACGCCCTATTTTTATGATTCCATATCGTTTAGCATTCAAAATGAGAGCAACTTTGTGTAAGACTGTCTTCAAAAAATCTCAAGTCTTCGAAATAATGAGAAAAAACATCTCTCTGTTCCAGAAAATCGCGTATTCTTGAGTTTATTTTTTCTCAGTTGTCCATGGCACCCGCGCATGTGTTAGAAACAATCAGGTGAAGGGATATCGAAAAGCAAATGTTTCACATGTTCTTCATATTAGCCTATTACATTCACCATAAAATAATGAATAGATTCAAGTGAACTTTTTGATAATTCAAACGAGCCGGCATGATTATTTACATCAATGACATTTCCGTGACACTCGATTATTTCTAACAAAAGCACGAGTGCCATGGCCAACTGAGAATAAATAAACTCAAAAATGGAAAAGAAAAATGTTTCCGCCCAATATTTCGAGAACTACAACCTTTTGGAATAGACAATCTCATACAAAGTCACCCTCATTTTCGATGCTGAATAATATGGAGTTATAAAAATAGGGGGTTTCAATTTGAAAAAAAAAATGACTCAACGATTATTCCAAAGTAATTTCCAATGATAGTTTCTGATCACCCTGTTTTTATTTATAATCAAAATATTAACAGAGTATACTGGAATAATTGGATGTATTGAATAGGAGAAATTGATAGTTATGTTTAGGCCTGCAAACGTCATTTTTGACATGGAATTCAAAATTTTCGAGAACTGCTGGACGTAGATGTAGGACATTATATATACATGAAATTATAATGAAAATTATAAATAAAATCAGTTTGAATAAGTTGATATCAACTTCCGGTACAACCATGAAGTGTAACTCTGAATTTTAAAATTCGCCCTATTTTTTTCCATCTATTCAGCGATGCAGTTCCCTGATGGACACCCTGTGTAGTTATTTTGAAGCAATACTAACCATGAATTCTTCATGCTCGGGCTGTTTAATAAAATCTTCGAACTTCTAATCCAACCCTACTCATATGAATCAGCCTGTATTTTTTTACCAATCATTTCAACGTTTCATCTATCCATTTTCAACGTGTTTGATTATACATATACCATCCATCTACGTTTCATCAACGTATTAGAAATGGATAGTGAACGATTATTCTCTTTCTCAGACATTGTTTAACAGAAAATGGTGACTATGATAAGTATACATATAATAATCAATCTAGGTATACATAGATTTGTGCGAGCTGAAATACCGTATGAGAGTTTCTGGAACATTAGATAAAACAGTCAAATGAGTGAGTTGAATGAGTAAAAATGCCTAACACACTGTAGAATTGAACAAGGTAGAGAGGTACTTACCAATACCATTCTATGAGTACCTATTATGTTGAATCACCCAGTTGAATCAGACACATGCACAAGATAAACTCTTGAAAAAAGAAGTGCCTAGCAAGTAGCAACTAGCAACATACATCAAGCAGACTGATATCGTTAATGGCGGTGCAATGCAGTGGCCGGGTTAACCGTAACCTCCCTCCTTCTCACCGTGTATCGTGCTGCGTTGCCAAGCAGAATTCAATTCGCCGGGAATATTCATGGAGTTGAAAGTTTCTCAAGGAGTGCAAAAAATATTGTTTTTGGAGTTATAATCATAGGCCTCATATCTTCAACGACAAATATTCTCAATCAACGGGAGATAAAAGTAGACATATAGGTCATTCTGAAATCATTGTATTCGAGGCAACGAAATACACTTGGCAATCAGGTTCAAAATCAGGTTGCGAAAACGTTTCGTAACTACCTAGGTACTACAAATTCAATATATTACACTGTTATATTTTCATCGACAGGTTCCAGGGACGTATTACTTCTATTATTTCTAGAAATTATCTACTTTTATTCAACGTAGATATATCTATAAAGACCTATAAAGTAAAAAGATCAAATCTGGATGTTTGATTATGAAGTACCTAGGTACCTGTGGATTGTTTCCATCCAGTAGAAAACCTACCTAATTGTTGAAAGGAAGCTCAAAATACACGTCTCCAGACTATTAATAATCGAGTATCAACTTTTGGAATCCACTATGAGAAAACGTTGGAGTGGAGTGGTCTGTCGAACAGATTCTGAACTTTGCTGTGAACCGGTTGAATACCTAGGTAGGTATATATTGGAGACATGCAGCCAAATGAATAATCCACGGAAGATTATGTATTGGTTAGACTCCTTTCAATATCCAGTTTTGATTAAAACATTTCCTATAGTTAAACTTATACCTAACTCTTTCACTGGGTGCTCAAAGGTACAGGTTGATGAACAGTGTCATAGTCAACGTTTATGTCATGTTTTTTATTCCTCCTTGAATATACGCTGATAAAGTACCTATAATGAGTACATGTCACATACTCGTAGCTACAGAAACGGATCGAACACGTCATTTCCGAACGTTGAAAAGTAAGGTTACTGAAACGTAGAATACAGGTTGCTCAAATATTTTGGTTGATAAACAGTGTCACTTGCATAATGGTAGCTACAGAGACGAGTTGAATCATATACATTCATGAAGAGTGTCTGATATGTAGTTGTCATTCAATAATTCATTCAACGGCGTTGACATGTAATATCATAATGTTCAATAAAAGTTGGAAAAAAACAGTTATTGAAACGTAGAATTTTGGTTACTAAAAAATTCGGGCTAGTGTTATTATCGAAGTTTATGTAAGGTTTTAAAATCGTAGCTACAGAGACAAGTGTAATCATATACGTTGATGAAGGTCAAGTGCATGATGTAGTTGTTATAGAATAGTTCTTTCAACGGATTGAACATTTCATGACATTTAATGAACGTTGAAAAACATTATAAAAACATAGAGTATGTGTTTATCACAGATTCGGGTTGGTGATTATGGTCATATTCAACGTTAATATTATGTTTTCCACTCCTTATTGAATATACGTTGAGAAAACACTATACAAACACGTTGCATAAATCATGTAATTGATATTGAATAATTCAATGAACGTATCGAACACGTGAATTCATAACGTTCAATAAACGTTGAAAAAAGCAGTTATTGAAACGAAGAATGGAGATTTCTCAAAGATTCGGATTGTTGAAGATTGTCATAGTCGAAGTTTTTGTAACGTTGTTGAATCCTGATTGAATATACGTTGCGAAAGCACGACGAGGACAAGTTTTAAAATCGTAGCTACAGAAGCGAGTAGAATCATATACGTTCATGAAGGTCAACTGCATGATGTAGTTATTGTTACATGATAATTTATTCAACGAATCGGATACATTATTTCATAACGTTTGGTGAACTTTGAGAAAAGAAAGTTATTGAAACGTAGAATATAGGTAGCTCATATATTAGGGAGATGATTAGTGTCATATTCAACGTTGATTTGATGTTTTTCAATCCCAACTGAATATACGTTGAGATAGCACGATAAGGACACGTTTCAAAGTCGTGGCTACAGCGAAGAGTTGAATCATACACGTTAATTTTAGGTAGAATCAACGTTTGGTTGAATTTTGGTACGGAAAGTGACGTTGCGAAATTCAACGAGTAACGTTACATCAACGGCTGCCACTATATATAAACGTATATTACACGTGTGTGTGTTTATTGGGTACTCGAAATTAAGACAAATTCCGAGGTCGAAATTGAAATTGAATAAAGAAAAAGTGTCTGTCCGTTTTCCGCTTTCGTACATTTCCGAATTTCAGACTCGAGCTAGAAGATGTTACGTTGGATATGAGGAAAGCTGCAGCAGGCCCGCAGCTGTACAACCGCTTTCGTACGTGTACGTACGCGTCGTGAACCGATAAAAATTCACGAGGGTCATCCCCTTGACCTCTGGTGATCGCCTGCCTCCGTTTCTCTTCATCTGGTCGCGGGAGGAGCGCCTCCGCTTCGGCCAGCGCGAAGAACGTCTTTTACCGTTGCGGAACACGCGAGATGATGTCTTCGGTGACTACCGGCGTATTAGGAAACGAGGTCGCGCTCGAAAAGGCGCCACGGAAGTATTTTTCTCTGCTGCTGACGCCGCGTCAGGCGAGCTTTTCCTCGACAAACACCTGGAGGCTACCGACTCGGCCATGCGATGTTGTGCTGGCCCGCTAACAGGAAGAGAAGGTCAATGAGATAGCGGTGACATTCGCTCACGATTCACCGATAATTGTTACCTTATTTGCCTGTGATTTCGTTGGTGTTATGTGACTGATGTTTCCATACTACGACAATCTTTCTGTGATGACATGAAGTCTGTTCTCCCTTTATCTTTCGAGCCATTGATGATACTGGGTAGCTCGAGTGAATATTATACGAATACTGTCTGTAGATCGATCGAAAGTGCGGATTAGGGAATTCCATCAGGTCTATTTCGGAAAAGAAATGAATTTTTGCATCCCGAATTCCAAATGAACTACTCAACATCAGTAACGTACACTCGAAATTTTTCGATCGAATTTGATTCATCATTACTTTTGATGTTCTCGCAGGATTTCTCATGAGTTCTCGTGGATACCTACTCATTTCATGGTTTATCATACCCAATAAATTACTGTTAGCCCTTCACTATGAGTTTCTACAGGATGATACATGAATCAGTGTGAATTTCTAAGAACTTCATAACAAGAGAGGCGAGAAACCCATCGCACATTGTCGATTTTGGGAACAGTTGATAAAAATAAAATACTGGCTGAGTGTTATTGTCATCCTGGTTCAAACAGTGGTCAAAAATGGTGATGATTTTGAATATATTCATATTTCACCCATTTCGACATGTACTTATATTATAAATGATTGCAATTGAGTATTATTAGCATTGCTTATATTTTGTTAGTTTTGCGATAAGGATATAGAGTGAAATCGAATAACTAGCATGAGATATTGCTCGGAAGATTTGTAATTGAGGATCTTTCAGCTGTGCCTGAATGGAAAAGGCTTATCGATTTATATGAAAAAATTTGCTTACTAGTCGTTGACTCCTTCAGCAAACAAAAGTAGGCCATGAAAATCTGAATATTTCAGATCTGTCTATACATTTTCGAAGAGAGCTCATCGTTGAGAACTTTATTATTGATAGGTATTTTGTTTCTGGAAATTGGTCAATGAAATTGGGATTGAGAGGGTACTGCGGTTTGATAACGCGAATACTTTTGTACAAGTACCAAAGTAAATACAAGTCGACCGAAGTAATAATCTAACATCAAAACTTCTCCTCATTTGAGAGTTCGATTAATCTTATTCACTTGTCAAACCTCTGTATGTTCAATGAACTGCTGATATCAAGTAGGCCATATATACTGGGTGGCCCAATGAAAACTGAACAATGCCGATTTGACATAGTTATCGTTCTCAGAAAAAAAAACGCTCGGGCCGGTCGATTTTCATTTTGATAGGTGAATATTTTGGGCATGTTTTCAACTTTTTCACTTCAAACCCCTCGGAAGGATGAGCTCCAACTCTTGAATCTCAAATGAAATAAGAGATCAAGTGATACATCATTTTGAATTGAATCGAAATCTCTTGCCAACGCTTCCTTGTTTTTGAAATTCAATGCAGTAGTTCTCGAAGAACACGTTTATGTAAATAATAGGCTGGTGATGGAAAGTAAAGCTTTTGTCCCTTCCATCACTATGACTCATTTTGTAGTTATAACAATGTTCATCTGAGAAGTGCCTTATGTTTCTTTTTCAAATCTTTTTCTAATCCAAAATTACATGGAGAATAATTTATTTCAATGTCAGTTCCTTGATTTCTCAGTGAAAAGCACACCTTGTCTCGGTTTCATTGGGCCACCCTATATATGGTTTAGTTAAAACCAGATATATCTGGTTTCACCCAGGCTGCTGAAAATGAGATGAAACTGTCAACTCCGAGACATTTTCCATACTCATGTGAAAATAATGAAATTCAACATATTCGAAAAATTCCATGAGTTTAATTGTTTTCAATGAAGATATTAATGACAAAATATGAGCAGATCTGATATTCAAGCAAATAGAACTAAGCTTAGAATTCTATATAGAGAAAGTATGGTTGTGTTCATCCCCAATAATTGCAATTCCATCAGGCCTGAATTCGATTAATATTTGTTTTCGAATCCCTGTTACAGGATGTGATGTGGAAGCACCGTCGTGTAATCCCTTCAGATGTCTTGTAGTTGTTGATAATATATGTCTTGTTCACATCTTGTCCGAGCAAGCTTTTCGTGGTTCTGCTTTCGAACCTAGACAATGGCCTATCCTGTTCACGCTGTATGATCTAAAGGGCCGATCCCAAATAATGGATTCAAATTAGTTTCAAAGGCGCCGACACAGCCATTCACTTAATGTATAGTCTCCATGGCTCTTTTATTCCAAAGGGACATCACCCTCAACTTCTATTAGTAGCCACCCCAGGGCTAGCAATAAAAAATGTGTCAATTGAAATTATTAATGAATTATGATATATTGAAATTCAATGAAACATCAATAATGAACTTGTATGCTACATATAATTTCTGAGTTATAAAGTTATATACTTATATTTTCGTTCCTTCAGAGCAATTCTGCAGAGAAATTCTGTATAAATATGTACCTTTTTGAATGTGGATAATGGCATGAATGTTATTTATTTCTTCTACCAAATATTTCCGCTAGTGCATGTGAAGCAGATGGGGTATCTACAAGTGGAATCCAAACCACTATGATGGTAGGCCTATGTAGAGGTATTTATGATAAATTGTCTGAAACAGAAAGCACGTACTTTCTTCAGTATTCATTATCACCTCACTAGTCGAATTCGACACTGCAAGATCAGAAATCTTTGTGCTGACCATGATTAAAATTTTTGATAAAAAAATTAAGATTTCTACTGAAACTAGGTCGCAACAAATTCAAAGCATCATCTTATATACATGGGTGTATACAGAATGAAAAAAGCTTTCAGATTCTGTGAAATCATAATCGTAACCGGGACTTGAAGGAATGAGGTCGATGATGGTTTCGCAGATACGAAACGTCTGACGAAGAAATCAATTTCAAGAGTTCCTTCATTTTCTCCAATAGGCCCTCTTCACGGAGACATCCTGTATAATGGATAACATCCGGTATAAAAAAGGACTGGAAAAATAAATTAGCAGCTTCAACCTCAATTTAAAAGAATGGACTCCTGTTCATTGTCGATGAAATGAAACTCTAGAGAATCATGGTTCGTCCTTCTTATTGCAAATATAATATTAAGTTGTTCATATGTATTTTCCTCGAAAATAATTCATTATATTACAATAAACATTTTGTCCAGATGAAGGTTCAATTCATCTAAATCCATTCCTTCCTAGGCCTTCATCATACAGGGTGTTGAAAAATTGAGTATCCAAGATACATGATGGTCCATCCCTGATAGAGTGAGAATGCTGATTCATGTCTATGTATAGGAAAAAAATATAGAACCCTGCAGTCTTATTTTTCGAAGTTCCCACATTTTCACGGACACCCTGTTCATTTGAAGAACGTACGTTTGCTCACTTCACATTGCACTGTGGGTTTGGACAAGCTTTCTTCTACATTAGTAGTCGTCTGAAAATTGTATTTATTGACTCATCGTAGCAAATTTATCATCGACAATGAAATCGTTAAACCATAATCCCAGTCATACAGGGAGATTCGTGTTTCAATCCCATTTGCGCAACATGCGAACCAATGAATAATAATGAAATGTCCCCGGGCTGTAGTAGTCCCGATGTCCCTCGAAGTTCTATGTTTGTGTGAAACAGGGGTCCGCCACCGTGTTTCTATAATCATCGTTACGGAGGCCGTTAATTTTCTTTAATGCCTTCACTAACTGCCTCTTTAGTTTCCACTTTGTCTGCGCGTTCCATATATTTCGCTCCTTCCCTTACGGACGTTGGATCACACGAATTTTCCGCATCGGTACACGAAAACCAACATCAGTAGGCGAATATTGATTGTTTTTTTTTTTCAATATGAAGTGTTGGCAACCTCAGAATGTACCCTTCCTGGCTTCTAATTTTGTTTTGAATAGTATCGAATTGAAAGCCGTTTTGTGAGGAATAATGTTGCCATGAAGCAAATGATAATGGGTGAAATTCGGTGCGATCTGATTTCATTCAATCTATTCGAATCAGTATCAATCTAATATGAACGGGAACATGAAAGAAAATCGTCATTATTTCGAAAGTTGTTGAGGATGTCCATTGTACTGCGTGACAAAAATACATTATATTTGTGAAATATTCTTTCAGGGGTTATTTCCGAACTGAGTATTGAGCCAGTACAATACAAATAAAGAGCATTGCAAGAATGCTATGGCGAAACTAATTCGAATTATTTATGAGCATTCTGAACACTATCAATTTGATTGATCGCCAGGGAATTTCTAATGATGATAATGAACAATATCTCACTAACTATGAGCATAGTGGCACAAGACGACACTATGAATTTAAGAAAACTGACATACTTCAAGCTGCGATTTGCTTCCCTTCAGATTTTGCAATTTTGCAGTACAGCATTGACATGACCTTCGTTCATCACTGTGAATGAAATAAAATGAAGAAAATTGTCTTCATCCTCGTTCTTCTGGACACTAAGTCGTGGAACCTCTCAGATTCACGGTATAGAATTCTGTGACTGAAATAGATTAGGATGAACAAGAATCATTTCAACACCAACATTATCGTTCCATATTTTCTGAGTGATTTTCCTGAACATTTGAACATGTTACGAACACATGGAACAGTAGTAAACAAATTGGCATAGAAATATGGTATAGAACTGGGAAATCCTCCATCCAGAATTTGTATGCTGATATTGACCATTGTTTACATGGGTCTCTTTTATCCGTCGATGAATGAGCAGTGAAACGATCATTTCTCAAGTCATCTGATGAAAACCCAAGAGATCAAAAAATCCAATGTATCTCGGGAATCTGGAACGTTGACCACTAATGACGTTTGAAGTTTGATAAGCGCTCTTTATATCAACTCTCTTGTTGTGAGTTCCTCTGCTGCTGGAGTTACGAACAGATCCACAAAAGCAACCAACCTTCTTTTCATCAGGAGAATTGAAACAACTATGCTATATAATAATGCTTCTTGTTCAGTTGATATAGATAGGACTTGGCACCCACTTCTCAAAACACAATATGAAAATGGCACATACAATATCAATCGATAAGAAAACCGTAACCGATGAGTCAATCGTAACCAGACAATGTCTCACTGATAAATGAAGAATTTGAAAATTTCTCTTTTAGATATCTGAACGCTCATTTCCAAGCACAGTGACATCATGTGGCAGATCACAAATCTGTCCTCACTACAAATATATTTGAAATATTTATGATAACTTCTATTTATTTTTTTAGAAACGAGGAGATAAAATCCCACACAAAAGCTGGGTGTTAGCCATCTATCCATCGATAATATCATATGCTTCCAGCATGAACCTCCATCAGCTAACCCCATTAGAATCACCATCAAATTGATTACTGTGAATGATCGGACTGGAATCATATCTTCATTGTCTTTCATCAACGAATGTGTTACAATTCAAATGGAAGTGAATCAGATACTTAAAGCTGATAACTTTCTATGTACTGTTCATGTGCAGTAGGCATGATAATTCACCGAGCAGGTATTATAGTAATCCAGAAGTTTTTCGAGTTGACCATGAACCGCACCTCTTCCTTGTCATGAGAGAGCGATTGGATCTCTGTGAACACAAGAGCAACCATCAATTTCGTCTAATTTATAGCTCAGCCACACTATACCTATGTAACTGTTACGATATGAAGATAAAACCACGGAATAGTGCAGAACACGGACTTTACTATCGATAAATGTTGAGGGAACAAGTTCTTGATATCCGTAATAAAATAAATAATATAGCCTGCGTACAGAGAGAGTCAATTAGGCTGCTGGACTTTCTGGCGATCATTTCATGGTAGACAAGCAGAATTCATGATGCGAATCGAGTGAAGAAGTATTAATAACTGTAGCTGCCAAATTGGCACAGACGTAAGTGTAATAGTGACGATTGGATGCGGCTTTATAGTCGATTTGCTTATCACTTTATGTGCTACTATGTGATACTTATCACATAGCACTTCTAACTTCATGTATTCAACACTTCTATCCATCATGAACTTGTTCAATATCAACTGCACGAAAAATTTTCCGATTTGGAGCGATGGACATCGAAATGCATAGATCTACTTCATATGGGGCGGAACAGAAGTTCTAGAAGCACGATTTGGGTACTAGAACACTCCAAGCTGCCCAAAAACAAAAAATGGAGATTCCATTGAGGACCAGCAATTGACTGTATGTTTGTTCTCCGGTTATGTTACCACCCTGTAGATTAACATCATGTTGTTCAGGAGATTGGGATGATTTCCAGGATTTTGTGGGGTATAAACTTTCGAAACTGTCGAAATCAATCTAGAGAATTGAACATTGCCATTTTCATGATGTGAACTGGAACCTATAAATTTTGTGTAGTATGTACCATAAGATCGTCAAGTTTTATGAGCATGTTTCCGGGAATATAATATCTACGAAATCGTCGCTCCTTACTTTTTGTGCGTTTTTCATCTAGATAAGTCGTATATTCGATGACTACATTCACATACAGGGAGTAACATATTCGCTTCCAACCGTGATTGATATCTCGTGAACCAAAATGATGATGATCCTATTCGAAACAAATTCTACTGAAAATGAGTAACACATTTGAATTGCCAATTTCCCTCATCTGCTCTACGGAGCATCATTTATCCATAGAATGGCATTCTCAGCCTAGTGAAGTATTTCCTGAATTTCCAAGAAAAAATCCAATAACTTCTTCTCATCCACCGCTGGCTAACACGGTGTTCCTCGAACATTATGTGATTTCCTTTCGTTTTGTCAGAAGATAAAAAAAATCTTTCGTATCAAACCTTTGAGCTTCAAGATATTTCCATCATCAACAATTCTTCATAGACTCATAGTATCCTTCTATGTAATGACTCAAATGATGTGAAATCTTGGGGCATTCTGGAAGAGTGTGGATTGGAAGAGAAAGTTGCTGATTTTTAGGGAGAGCACCGTTAGAATTTCGTCCAAGTTTGCTCCTTCACCAACAACTGGTGAACATGACTTCCGATATGAAATGAAAGTATTAATATCGGTTGAGAGTATTCATCTGAAAGATTATGATGAAATGTAATCGGTTCTGGATAATTCATCAAGATAAATGGAATCGTTTCAAAAGAAAGTTGAATTCGAACGGAACCGAAGTTCTTTTCTCACGAACCCAATAAATTGGCTCAGCCAACATTTCCAAATATTTGTTATTCATTAACAGCTGAGAAAGATAAACGATACTAGGTGCTACGAAGCGAGCTATTTGGAATCACATGACTGATGACCTGCAAGCTTTTTTATTCGTCTAGCATTTTCATGGACTGGTACAACTTTTCTTCAACCATTCATTCAAATTTCTCCAGAACTTTATTGTTGACTATATGAAGCTGAACTTGAGCTGAAATTATTTCTTTGAATCACTACTGTCAAGATGAGAATGATTTCAAGGCATTTCTTGAAGTTCTGGCAACTATCAGACAGCTGGACTTTAAATGAAGTTCATTTTCCAGCTTTCTGTGGAATTTCCCCTCAATTATCAAAAATCATTTCAATATATTTGTAGTAAGGACAGATTTTGTGATCTGCCCCAGAATATCACTGCGCTTGAAATTAAACCTTCAGATACCAAAAAAAGAAATTCTCTATTTGTCAGTGACACCTCGTTTTTTGAAAAATTTGGAAATACAAATATATTCAATAAGAATAAAACCTCTACTTATCTTGGTGGACATTTCGAGAACGAATCTGCTCCCGTTCTCAACACAATTAAAATATTTTTCTGTTCGCAAAATTTTTCAAGATGTTGTCGGTTTTGGGGTAGATCACAAAATCTGTCCTTTCAAATATATTGAAATAATTCTCAATAACTTCTTCTCTATTTTTCAGAAACGAGGAGAGAAAATCCCACAAAAAGCTGGAAAATGAATATACCACCTCCTTGAAAAACTTACAGACAGTATTTTACAAATGAAGTATCTGACTGCTGAGAAAATCTTCAAGAAGAGGGTACAGCTGCCCTATAAATAACTGACCTTTATACCGTTCACATAGACTTCCTGAAAATTTGTGAATGCCTAATTGGCTCGCTCTGCTAGGGCGTAATAGCACAGCACTTTATTTCTCATGTCATGCTGCTACTGAAATCAAGTTTTGGATAGTCGCCACAATCGCACTCTCACCAACAGACCTGAATTTCTATTGAAATAATCGGCTTTATTGAGATTTATTAGACATGATATATGAATAGGCATGAGCCACGATAGAATAGTAATAGCAGCGGTTCAGTGCCATTTTCTCTCCGAATCTAAATCATTATAACTTTACACAAACTGAACCATGAATAATACAATAACGAAATAATTCGACAAAGAAAGATTCAAATCATCAGCGTTTGTCTCGCCTTGGAGGTGAACCAGAAGATCGACCCAGGGCATAATGTCCGAAATTGACAATGATACAGATCAAGTAATACCTCACCTTCATAGCATTATAGAATCATGGGTTTCCTGAAAAATCTTCAGAATCAGCATAGTTGGAGGTTTCGACCACACCCATCGCTCCCACTATCGGAAATTTTTCTTCGTGAAGCGAATTCAAAAAATCGAATATGAGCTGGTCATAGAAGAATATCTCAGCGATGATCGAATAAAACCATGGTCGCCCACACAGTCCACTGACCTACCCTTTGCCCTGAAGGCACCAGTCAGCGCCTCGTCGTCCACCATCCACCCCCTCTATGTCCCCCTTCGCACCCTCCAATCCCCTGTCCTCAGGCACCATATCGCGAAGATCGGCCACTTCGTGAGGCCACCAGACTTTTGATCCGATCAGCAAGTAATGCAGCGTCGCACATCAAGGCCACCGACGTGACGTCACGATTCCTCATCTTCGATCTGATCGCTTGTTAAATTATACCCGATACGACGGCGACCTGCCACTGACCCTACCATACGGGGTGTGATCGGAATTTCAGACGGAATAAGTAAGGTCTATCCAACTAGACAGTAAAAACGTGACCTATAATACATTTTGAAATTCATTGTTGCAAAATCACGAACTATCTCGATAATTTTCGAGTTGAACATCAAGAAACATGAATAATTTGAAAATTTGAAAAAATCTGGGAAAGGTAGAGTGCAATACAAAGTGATGGCAATACTGCAGTTATTATTCTGACAGTGTGTAATTTGTTTGTATAAATAGTTACAATACATTATAGAGACTGTTTATAGAAGTTGAACCCGAGATGAACATCGTAACAATCTTGAATCGTATGATGTATCTGTCTAGTTCGGTTAGTATTTCGTTTCATCGCCTAGTCAAGGAGGAATGCCGTTTTTTAAAGCGTGCATGATTCACCCTACATCTGATGCAGAACTTCGACGAGAAATTGTGCCAATAGCCTCCGATTCAAACTTAGTTCGAAGTTATGTAAAATGGACATTCCGTCGGGAGAAAGCCAACAGTTTCACACAAGAAAATCCATGGCTATTTATGAATGAAAGGATTTTTGGATAAGATGGTGCCTGCACCAGAAAAGAGCTAACGAAACTCACCATTGATGACATAGATGACGTCCAAATTTTATAAGGAGAATGTACTGTGCAACGTGGGTGATTAATAACTCAGGGAAGATACCCTCTCAAATGGCAGTCTATCTGCGATGTTCACATGCCCAGGCCATTCCCCTGTCAACTTCATTTGCTGATTGTTGTGTTAGGTATAACGAACATCAAACGTCTGCGAAGATGGGAATCTACTTCAGTTTATTTGTGGGTACTGAGAAGACTCCATGAATTGGAAAAAGGAATTTATGTCGAAATTCTCAATTTGAACGCTTCATCGTCTTCCGGATGCTGGAAATTTTTGGATCCTCTCACCCTTTTTCCGACGTATTGACGAGAAGAAGCAGATATATTATTGATGTTTCCTGCGAGAACATCAGTCGAGAACAATATCCGGCGAGGAATTCACATAATGACTCCAGGGGATTCAAGATACACTTACAGGAATACTTAGTGGAACCCCAAAACTTGGTATGAAGGAGAAGCATAGAACATGAGTGATATTCAAGAATGAAATGTACCTGATATCCATAAATGTGATTCAAATTGCAAAATTTCCACTCATGGGTAGATGAATTGTGGATGAGATCCTATCTGCAGTCACATACCTATTTGATTGTCATGAGGAGAAACTCGGGGGCCTCACTGACACATTGGACGCACAATTATCTTCTGAGCACTCCATAAATTATTGAAAATTGGAATGGAAAATGATACTTAGAATCTTCAAAATCGATTCAACAGTTAATGCATTGTAAATAATCGCAAATCACATGAAAATGATGTGGATTCGAGTGCCCGCATTTTTTCTCGATTAACCTGAATAGTATGGAAGCTTAGAAGGCCCACATGTTGGAAATGATTTGCACTAAATTCCGACCTCAATTTCGGGAATTTTATTGAATTCTGAATTTATTGAATTTCATAAAATTCTGGCTTCAATCTTGGAATTTGAGTGAAAAATAAAAATATACAAATTATGACCCTTTTACGCTTCCGTAGAATAGCTGGAAAATGTTAAATTTCAGATGTATTGTATGGTACATGAAACTGAATAGAAACCCACGAGCGTAGAACGGTAAATATTCGTTTATTTTCAGAATATGTGGCCCTTCTACGCTTCCGTATGGAAATTATAAGATGAAAATGCAAGTGAATGATACATCGTTTCTATGATACATGTTCCTTTCCAATAATGAATATAACATCTCCGTTGAATTGGGTTGATTCCTATTAGAATCGCGGTACGTTTAGTTTTCGGTTTTGAAATCGCAATTGTAATGTATCAATACGATTTTTGGCATGGTTCGAGTGAAAAGAATGTCAGTATAACTCCTCCAAAACACAAGTTCAGGTCCACACAAACTTCTGAACTTGATTGTGCAATGAATCCGAAGATTTTTGTCACGTCTTTCATCGCTAGCAGGCATCATTGAAGAGACTCGAGACTATAGAAACATATGACGGTGCACCCACCTAACGTATCAGTCAGGCAGAGATCTTACCCTTGGGGCAAGCTCTGCGATATATCTCACGTGAGTGGAGGTGGATGAAAAGATATGAGTACATAAAATAGTCACGTACAAAAAGGAGCGGAGGAAAACATGGGAAGACCAGGTACTCCCAACTACCTGGTATTGAAGCAATAATTATACAGTTTGTCTCACGGTCGATGTTACCGTAGATGTATTCGGTAAACGGGACATTGTATCATTCTGTAAATTCGGCTTTTCGGTAATTGTTCATCGTGATCTAACGTTTCGAAGCATTTCCAGCGATGTATTGTTGCAGCTCATACTGAAAAGTAGCATCATCTTTAATATTTCAACTGATACACCCTGAATTTTTGTATATCCTTCCCTATACGCATCTTCAACAGGTTTCGAGTTCATAATTGTTTCCCAGCATATTCTTCTCCAAAACAAGAATTGCACAAATGCAAAACTCATTTCAAAATGAGAAAGCAAATAAAACGATCTCTCAGGTACTACATGGTGGCACTAATAATTGTTCTCAACTCTGACTCTGACGGAGTTTCTGAATTCAATAATCACGAGAAGTTGACTTCTATGAAAAATCAGTGCTCCACCTATAAGAAATGGATATTCACATTGAATGTTATATTTGGTGGTTGTCCGGGCAGTAAATGTCTGTGTATAGAATATGGTCGTGAACTGTCATTGTAACATTTCCACCATTTTCAAACAGCTCATGATATTCACTCTTCATTATGTCAGCCGCCTATATACTTGTGTTTCAACTATATGTGATCAACGATATACAGAAGACTGGTGCAGTCACTGATTTTTTGTTTTGTTTCGCCAGAAACACTAACGGCATTTTCCACTTTAATGGCATTCGAGTTATGAAACTCCCCAGAAGATGGCGACATTTTTGCAGATTTCTGTACACATAGTTGATGTTCTGAGATTGTAGTAATGTATTTTGATCATTAATTGAGGTGTCACCTGAATTAGAAATTAGAACAAGACAATCTGATCAATATGATCTGAAGGTGTTTTTATAGTTTTCTGATTCGATTTTTTTTTCTTTCTCAATTCAATAGTAATGGACATATTAGACTTTCTGTCAGTAATTGGCCACCCTGTGTATTTCGTTTTGTTATCTTTGACGTCTTATCGTACAGATAATATTCAATTTTTCTGACCTTATAGGTGAATTACCGGAATGAAATTATATGGAATGATAAGTTCGAATCGGAGTATAGTTGTATTGTGCTGTTTTCTATTTCAATAATATTCCAATCGAGATTTCGATTGCAGAAGTTCTGACTCTTTATTATATTTGAAATAATTTTCTCTGTGAATGTGAAGATAATAAACTCGTACCTGGTTCAATTCAATGCTGTATCACTCTTGTAGATATGTCCAATGGCCTATGTATTTTTTTCATGAAGTGACGATAAAACTGATTCATCTAACTGTCGTCATTTACATAAGTCAAAAATAAATCCCATTCGGATATTTCTATTAATTGAGACTGATATGCGCCCCTCATGAAATCAGTGCCTTGTGATTCATGAGTTAGGTAAGTCAACGATATCATTTTTTTTATTGACGAATACCAGTATAGAAATTTCCATTCCATTTACAACAAAAGCTCATCGGTATTAGATAATCTCGTGAGAATACACTTATAATCACATTACGGATCGACTGTTAAAAAAGATTCCCCAGCCATTCATTCTTGACGTCACAAAAGGCATTATCTACAAGAGTAAACAAGCCCGATACATCGACTCGCATTACTCAGCCTTACAAGAACATTTTATCGAAATGACGCACCCGAACTCGGGACCCGTAATCCCATCTGACAGGTGACAAACGACCTCATACGAAAATTAAGAGAACATTAACACGGCTCGGATTTTTTTAACGCCAAAACGTATTGTAATTCCCGATGACTCGATCAATCACTGGCATTATCCCAGAAGGCCTTGCCTCCGTCAGAGATTTCTATCTTAATTTTTCGAATAACCACCTGTCGGGCCGGTGGACCGTATAGAAACGGTTTCGCTTCGAAACAGTGCCAAGTCATTTTCAAATTTCCACGATTATACATGGATTACTTTTTCTGCATGGATTCCAAAACCATGTGGCAAGAACGTAGTGAACGTAAGTAAACGTAGTAAATGCATTATTCAATCCTCTGGAAATGACCCACAAGTCATGCTGAGAAAAAAGAAAAACCTTCGTCATTCTTATACATTCATTCAGTATACGGAATTTTGATGTGTAAACAGTTTATGTACCCTATTTTTTTGTGGAAATTCCGCAGTGCTACGTAGTGAACTAATGTAATAAACAAAAATATCCAGTCACTCTGAAAGTGACCCATCCAAAAATCAAGCATTGGAAAGAAATTATAATGAGCATGATTGACAAATGTCCTCCATCCTAACATTCAAGTATACGAAATTATGTAAAAGGTTTGGTGACCACTCTCATAGAAGTCATTCGATTTCAAAAACTTGTTGCAAGACTCAATGTACTCAGTACACGAAAATATTCAGCCTTTGTGGGAATGACTAACAAGTCATGCTCAGAACAGAAATTACTTAGAGCTTGACTGGAAATGTCTGCGAATGTGCGAAATCCTTGATTCTAGCATTTATGGAGTCTATGACATTATGAAAGAAGTTGCGTGTCATCATTCCATGAAATCTTTCTAATTGTATGTATACCGAAACCTGGTTCCAAGCCTTGACATGAACGTGAATACTCAGAGTCTCTGGAGATGACCCACTAGTTGCTCAGAAAAGCAATGATAATATGCATGATTGAGTTGCGAATTGCAAACATTTATTGAATGAACGATATTTTGAAAAACTTCATACTAGGAAATATAATGAAAATGATTGAGTATTTGTTTGCGAGTGTGTCATCTCTTTCATTATTATACGTTTATCTTCTATATGGAATTCCCAAACTATTTGCTTGCCACTTTCGAATAGTCATTAGATATATCCTCTCTCATTGAAAGAATTCCGAAACCGAATTCTTTGACGTGAGAAAATATTCAGCCGCATTGAAAATCACAGTGCTTACAAGACAAATGATAAAAAGCATGATTGCAAACTTTCTTACATCCATTGAGCGAACGAAATTTTGGAAAATCATATATGTAGTTGACACTCAAGATAATAACCAGCCTCTATGAAAACGGCTCAAAAGTTTTGTATCGGAAAATAAATAAAAATATCGAAAAAAAATGACTGAAAATATGTCCACCCTCGCATTCTTTTCTACAAGTTATGCAACATATCTCAGGGTTTCTGAAAAAAAATTGTAGCATTGTAGTGGCCGTGAGAATTTCAAGTTCGTTTCAGTCTCAAAGAACTATGAATGACATAGTCTACTGCTAGTAGGTCAAAAAAATCAATGTATACCTTGGGATATGACGAGTCGGGATTAAATTATTTTTGTCTCTGATGAAATTCTTCCCTACCTTGGTGTATAAAAACCATCAACGGCCACTAGGATATAACAATCCTTCATCGGAACTCTGTATTCATTGATTATACGAAACCTCACTGAAGTCCCTGAAAATCTAATGATCGCAAACGATTGCGATATAGAACAAAATTGTCACTTTCTTTTATGCAAAAAAAAATATCAGTGCTGTGAAGTGTAGATTGGATGTTCCAGTTTGACTGAAAATATCAATTTACAATAGTTATATGTTCATCTGAGTCAGGGGTTGATCAAATTCTGTATTATATCGTCTGCTCTAAGTAGTGTTCAACTACCAAGCATCACGAGAATATTTATCATCTCGATTATCTCCTTTCAAGTTATGCGAGATTATAGTTGTTGCAGTTGAAATCGGAGCAATTATGCCCTATTTACATGTGAGTGTTTCCTACTGAATCCCACTAGCTCGTATTCTATCATCTAATCCGGACCCGAATCAACTTCGACTTTGATTTCCTGTTAAAGACCCCGTATTGTTTTCCACTGGAATTACAGAGGCAGCAATTCTCGAAACTCCCTCTCAGATGGCACGACGAGATTGCATTTAATTCGTTGGCTTTCTGAGTGATAGCCGAAAATGACTTCCTCTTCGTTGAAGAATAGGTTTCGAGGAGAGGTCACGCGATTCACATTCCGAATGGTGTCGGCCGAACGGAATTTCGGGGATACAGGAAGATCCACTTGATCAAGACAGATGGAGTTAATCGAATTTCCACCGAGGGTTGATCGCTCGAGGGCCGAGTGAAAATAGTACACACCTCGAGGTTGGAAAAGTCATCAATACGATGATGGGTATAAGCAAAGATGTGATATTATACATTTTCCTCTAGATCGACCTCAGAGAGAGAGAGAGAAAGGAATTGAAACGACCATGAGAGAGAGAAGTAGCAATCAAAAATCAGCTGACTGTTGGCGTTGGCAAAACATTTTGATGTGCCATGCTATTGTATCGAATCGAGTTGATAGTGTAAGTTTATTCACTGAATCTATTGTTCAGACCAGAGGAGTTCATCTATCCATAACTGTGTTGCAACAGAGATACGCTGTGTAACCTGTTGTTCGAATATTGGAAATTGGTGAATAATCCTAGTTGGTTCAGCCCATCAAGTCAATGAAGGATTTTGGAATTTTGTTCGAAATGATGTTGTCCTAAGAGATTCAAAAAACATCAGAATATATCATTCCATAGGTGAATTATTGAAAAACGTTCAACAAATTTCAAATAGACTCTGGTTCACGCCTAGAAAAAGGCGGAGGAATCCAACCAATGAAAACATCAAACAAGAGAAAGGCAACCAGCAATGATCAGCTGACTGTTGGCAAAATTGCACCTTTGTTTGTTGCACAACCAGACGAATAGATAATTCTATCTCTCTCTTATGTTCTTTTCTTATGTTTTTCGATGGGACAAGGGTGCATCTAGTAGAGAATATATAATATCATATCTTTGTATGTACCGTAGTACTGGAGTGACTCAATATCTTAACTGTAATCATGTACTCATCATATGCATTTATAAGGTGTCTCTCCCTTCTGATAGAAGCACCCCTGTACCTTGTAGGATTCTGAAACTCGCGAGAGAGAGAAATACTGAAGCTTCATACAGTGATATACACTGCTCGCCAGGGGCTATGGCACCATCATTTCCAGAGAAGATTAGTGTGCGACCAGAAAAACAATGAAAACAGTGAGACTGTTGGCAAAATTGTACCACTCTTTGTTGCTCATCCATGATGTTCCTCGAACATCATAGGTTTCCCTTTCGTTTTGTCAACAGATGGAAAAAATGAGCATATGAAGAAATGCAAATTTTGCATTCTAAGGCTATATCTTGAGTATATTGAATTATCGATTCCAATAAATCAAGTTTACCGTATCAGCAGAAGGTATCGACAGGTTGTCTTTGAAATCGAATTTTATATTTGTGAGGAAGAAACTTCCACACATGGGTTCATACCAAGTGATGCCCAACATTGCATCCAACTTAAATATTCCTCTCTCAACTCTTTGGTACTCATTATATTTTTCATTGTCCGCTGATATTATAGGAGTGATGTGGTCGAATATATGATTAGAAAATCTATGCATGAGAAACATTCATTCGTGAAGCAACCACTCTGTAACCAACATTGCCCAATATGAAATATGTAAAGATTCCTTCAGATTCCAGAATATTGAAGGGCATTTTCAGAATACAATCATGTAATTTCTCTGATATGAAACACCATTCATTGGTAATGACTGTAACAACAAATACATTGCACAACTTTTCGAAACGTAAGAAATAGTTTCAAAGAATGTATCGGGTAATTTCATTCATCGTGGTAAGAAAACCGAATAATGAACGGAGATCTTGTTTCTATTTTATATTCTCGATTATTCTATTTGCTTTAACGGTTGATTTATCCATGACATAAATTCGACAATCACTCTTTGAGGAAATTTCTGGAGAATACCTTGAATAATACATTCTTATTTTACCGGTCTAACTGAAGATGGCAACTGGGCTTTTTTGGATTTTGTAAATATCGATGTGGTGTGTTATGCATTTATTTTGTGTTTGATTATTCAACCTCACTCTGTGGAACGTCTCTTCAATAAACTCTGAGAGTTAAGGTGAAATGAATCAATATCTCGTTTGATTATTTTTTCTACGCTCGAATTACGAAAAGGAATATAGGTAATTACCACAAGTTTGAAGAATGTAAAAAGTTTCGACACAGATAACATAATAATTATTTACCTCAATTGGTGGATTCGCATGCCACAAGTAGATCAATCAACTAGCGAAAACCATTTCTGTGTTGACTTGTCTACATGACTACTTTCATTGGCTCGTTTTTCCAATATGAGAAAGTATTAATAATACAACAAATTGGTAATTTGGGCCTTCCACTTATCAACCAGGTTGATATCGTAATTAGGCTGTCAAGATTGAGAGCAGATTATAGCTAGAAAACATTTTTGTTGTATTTTCGGGGGCCATTTCGTTTAATTGCTCGGGGGAAATAATGTAATTTGGAGAAACGAATTTTGTATCATGGTGCGGAATAATTTGTATCATACATCAGTGTGGCGTGTCACTGATTGAAGTCATTACGGCTTCTAAATTGAACCGATATGGGTAAGATAACTTTTAGTTCTCGAAATAGAATCAATTTCGTTAGGAATCTCAAGCAATCTTAGCTCAAATACTGATTCGAAAGTGACTCTTTCCTATTGAACTTATGTAGATCGATTTCTCACATCCAGAAAAGGCAGTTCACTCTCAGGACACATCATTGATCTGGAATATATACCCAACTATTCAAATCAATCAAACTTGATTCGAAGTATTGAAGAGCATGTATTGAAAGAAAATATACGAGAGGTTCTTCTCAAGCTGATTTGTCGAAATGTGATAAGAACTGAAGAGAATTTTTCCCGCTCTCATTATCCACATAAAAAGCAAATTTGAAGCAGCAAAGCAGCAAGAGTAAGAAATGTCGTGAGAAGAAGAATTGAACGTTGAAAAATACGAAATGGTCAAAAAGAGGAAGCATAAAACTGAAAATGCGATCTGATAATGGAGAGATTGAATGAATCTGCTCAGAATAAAATGGTATGACTGGAAAGGAGGAGGGTTAGGAAATATGAGGAGGTTTCTGGTATGATTTTCTTGTTTTTGAGTGATACTCAAAGCATAAGGTAATGATTCAGGCATCGCAATACATTCTCATAACCGATTCAGTGTTCGTTCCAACATAACTGATATGTTGTTGTATTCTTCTGAGTATTATTGTATAGTATTGAAATGAGAAAAGTTAACAAATGTCAATGGATGATACAATGTGTGTATATGTTTTCAGTGAAGTGCTCCGCCGATTCTTGAATCGTTTCGAACGAATGGATGTATTTCCTCAGGAAAATTTGTAGAATGTGAACATGAAAATATATGGTCCCGAACGTGAAGTATGTAGCAACTGCGACTGAGACCGACTCAGGCCACTAACACGATTATGAGCCAGTTCATCTACCAGGTCATCGACATGACGTCACAATACTTTCGAGTCACTGAAAGAAATTACAGCCTAAGGCCCCAGTGGTGAAAATTAAAAATATTGATTGACTATATTTGTGCACTGATTGAATATCGTGTTATCATACTAGTTTACTGATCATTAATCTGCGATTAGAAGAACATTGTATGCCCCAACTACCTACAATGTGAATATAACGATGCTGCATCTTGAGAGGAAAACGATAAACTTTTTCTGAGCGGAAACGACTGAACATAAATCAGAATCGACCGGCGCCGGCTAAAAACTTCCATTATTCTTCGCTGGATAATCCATAATTTTACTCAAAGAATACTAAAGAAGAGACGATCTAGATTATCTCGAGGATGTATGTGTTAAGTATCTGAGTGTTTTATTAGCATAATAATAGATAATTCCGAGTATCTATACTAAGAAATGCTATAATATTCGACTTGTGTGATGTGTAGTTCATGGAAGAGTAGTAAAAGTACGCAAGAAATCGAGCTACTTTTGTTATTATCAGAGCGAAAATGTCAAAGGTTCAGCTATACATACACTACTCAAACCATACATCTGTCATACGTATTGAATACTTTGAAGATATCGAATGCTGCAGCCAGTTTATTGATCGAACCGGGATGACATGCTGGTACTTCAAGATTTTTGAGTACAGTGTATCTGAAGGGAATGAGAAAAAAAACACAAATTTCAAAGTGTTCAAAAACTATTCCATGAATCCCTACGACTATCTTATTCTTGGATAATTCCAGTTAGTTAGAGATTCGAATGTTTGTGAGTGTTGTCACAATCGCTGACTAGTGTATATGAGTGAAGAAGTGAACTGCATTCGTCGTGGCACGGTCATCGCGATGACAAATAGAAGCTCGTTCTGATATCTTGAATCGTTCTCGTTTTTACCGACGTAACTCTTATACACTTTTTCTTTGTCAAGGTTGCCATTATCTTGAAACACGTTCAAAAGCATTCAATCTGTTCCAGTATATCTTATCAGAGGCGTGCAAATTCACCGAAGAGGATCCACTCCGAAGAGGATTCCATATGAGTATTCGAGAGGTGCCTATCTTCAACTGTCATGCAGAGACATGGAGAGACAATATGTGATAATGAAGTGAACTGTTAGCTCAAAGGAACTTTGCATTTATTTATATAGATCTATCATCCAGTGATGAAACTGAATGAATATCAGTTGTGAGAGTTAGTAAGAACATACTCATAAACAAACATAAATAATGAGAACAAGAAAAGTGACCGTTGTTTATATACGTTTGAGCTAGTCTATGATTGTAGTGGTCCACAATGAACTTATTCACTTATTCACTGACCGTTGTTGATATACGTTTGAGCTAGTCTATGATTGTAGTGGTCCACAATGAACTTATTCACTTAGCCAAGAAGTTAATCATATTGAACATCTGTGAAAATTGTCACAAACAAGTCGTAGAATAATGTTTGAATAGCTGATCGAAAATCATTCACCATTATTTTCAGTGAATAAATGGAATCGTTTTTTTACCAATCAGTGACCTACAATTTGCGTAACAAAGTGGCAGGGGCACCAATGCAGCTCTTCATCGACTCCTCCTAAGAATCGAAGGCCGTTGACAGTTAGACCGTAAGGACCCTAGGGATATTCATATACCTTGACAATAAGTCATTTCAATCTATATGTAGTGCAATAGAAGAACAAGGCATTAGTCTAATTTTGATAAAATGGATACAAGCACTCCTATTGTCTATTGACCACCGGGAGGAGGAGCACTATCTCGTCTTCTATGATGTCTCGTCGTGAACGAATACTATTGAGAACACAACTTGAGTTACTGATAGGCCTGGGGCCTATGCAGATCACATCGTCATCCTGATCGACAGCCGGGGGCCGACAGATCGGGTGGATCTCTGCAGTATAAAGGGTCCATCAAATATGTAGGAGTTATTCTTGACTCCAGACTCAACTGGAAGGTGTCTGCGGCATTCTGAGCACGCAGGAGGACGTTTGGGGAAACGTGGAGCTCGAGCTCACCATCTTTCGATAGATGGGGCCATCTTATGGTGGCCGATGACACTGACAGGAAAGTCGAGGATTCAGCTCGATAGAACTAGTCAACATAACAAGAGATTACAAGATAACAAGATGGCGCCGTAAAGGGCACTGGAGACTCTGATCTGACTGCCACCTCTGAACCTATGCATCGAGCAACCAACTAGTGGAGGAGCAGCCTTTCTCGCTTATGAAATCAATTGACAGATGATTGCCTCTTACTCAGCATGAGAGGGCAACATCATTCAGGAAAATGCCTCAGGTCAAAATTCCGACATGGAGGAACTGGGAGCAGAATGGGCATTAAATTATACCCACCGAAGGTATCATCATCATCTAGCATGAAGGAACGGAAAGAAGCTCAGATGCATGGGGCTATGGGCAATTCCCAACGGTAGATCATTACTTTACTCTTGGGAAGTGACAGAGTGACGTTCTTCTTGGTGTCAGAGTGCATAGACAGCCCGAAAGGGTTGTCAGCGACGAATAAGGTCTGCCTCCTCTAAGTCCTTGGTCACTCAGGGGTACCTGGTGATGAAGTGGCCGACGGTCTGGCCAGAAAGGGGGCGGAGGGCTCAGTGACTGGCCCAGAGTCAATCATGGGGGTCATTCGATCCTTCCAGAATGGCGGGAATACTGATGAAGATATTTCAGGACAGCTGGACGGAAGTTCAAGGAATTAAACAGTCTGGACTCAACATAGCGAATCCATGTAGAAGACAGACGAATGCAGTCCTGGATTTGAACAGGAAAGAGCTTAAATTGATGGTGGGTCTCCTGACAGGGCACTGAACAAACATTTCAACACGATTGGAACTCTGGGGGATGAATGGCGATGGAGCCTTGCTGTCGAAGAAACTCTCACTAATATCCCCACCGAATGCCTGGCAGTGGAGCAGCAAGAGATATACATCTTGGGGGCAGCATCCTGAACCTAGAGGATGTGAAAAAGATTCGGCCAAGGAAGATGCCATCTCTCGCTATGAATGAAATCTATGAATAAATAGATCTAATAACTATGAAGAGAATCAGAAATATCACATGAACCTAACTGATGATATTCAAGGTGAGCTTCAAAAGGAGTTGTTTAGTTTGAATTAATAAGTATCGGCAGGCAACTCGTTGAACGCTATCAATCCTTTATCGAACACGGATTATGTCGATTTTTTTATGTCTTGGTGGAATAAAAAAGTCACTCTGTTGATATACCTTGATCTACCTTGTCTTATATTGATGCATTTGAATTTTGAGTGCGAGTTTATTTCTCAGATAAGCTGACGCATGGTGATACAATTCAATATATTTTCTAGTGTGCTCGTGTGCAACTACCACAGGAAATTAGAAAATACACTTATGAAAGTGACGAATCACTGCACTCTGTGTAGATAATTACTAATCTGAAATGCCTTGAAAGCATCTACGATCATCACCAGAGGGGGTTAATTGTCAATGAAATAATTATGATAATTATCAACAAACGAAACAGTTGAGAAACGTTAAGAAAGAAGGACGATATGAATGTAGATGAAGGTGACTTGAGAAATTCAATTCATAGAATAACTCGTCTTAAATTATTTTGCATAAATGAAAACATTGATGGGATTGAAACTCTCACAATAACTCCAGCATTCCTCAATTGGGAAAGATTCTTTCCAAATAATTTCATGGATGATCTTCTGAATACATTTTATACAGGGTTAGTCACTACATTCTGGCTCATCCTTCTTGAACTAGTTCATTATGAAAGCTAAAAAAATGAGTTGAATGAGAATATATAGTTTCATGCATATTTTCTATTAATACTAAAAGATCACATGATTCTTTCAATGCGTCACGTTGTTTTCCACATGATCAAGATCTCTTTCTCCTGATCCTATCTTTATATTCTGATAGGTCCAGCTGTTATCGTTTTCGACATATTGAACATTGAATGAATATGTTGAATGAATGAATATATAAGGCAAGCATTATTCAGAGCTTTATCACTAAGAGAAGTGCAGTAGGCTTTGGGTTTCAATCCATGGTGATATCAAATTCTAGTTTATTGGCATTAATCAATCCGATGTTCATCAGTGTTGATACATAGAAGCCAAAAATTTTAATTATGTTCCTCTTCACAGAAACATGGAAGAATAAGAGAATTTTGCAAGTGGCATTGAAAATTGTTCGAGATAACTAGTGAAGACATTCTTAATCTTCCAAAACTACCATAAAAAATGTGTTCAACGGTGTTACATCTACCGAATTATTCAACTTATAACTCTTGAATTTGTTTTCAGTGGGAGCTGGGTGATACATTGCTATAAATACTCTTCTTTGCATATTCCTTATTTTTATGATTCCATATACATTGGAAAAATTCTTTTATTATTATTATCATTATTATTATTATTATTATTATGCTTGCAGGATCCGACCATTTCCAATGCTCGATATGTCAAAACTCATGATAGCTACATTCATCAAATCAATTATTTTCATACATGTAGTATTTTAGGATTTCAAATTGAACCATGAAACTTCTCCACTCAACTTTTATTGATGGAAAATTGGAATAGTTGAGAAGATTGAAGTTTTGATCACTCTCTCCAAAACACACCTCGTTGTACTACGACTCGGCGAGATTTTATATAGGTATAATATAATCTGATGATACACCACTGGAAAAATCTGTTTCGGTACATTGTGATGGGTCAATGGCGTTAGAATATTTTTCGTTTGAACGAGTAGTCTCGTTGAGTAAATGAAATTGGTGAGCATTGTGTCGATTTTTTTTGGAAAATGGTATGGAAGCCGATCAATGGCGTCGTCAGTCATGCTTCCATACTTCTCGATAGATTCCAATTTCCTCCATATAATGGGGCGGCTTTGGATTGAAATATGATGGAAAATTAAAGTATTCTATTGGTTATTTCCGAAGGTTGAGAATTTTAGTGGAAATCAATAACTGGGATACAATAATATCCTGGAGCCAACGCCAGTGTATTTGATTTCCTTTTCAGCAATATCATGTAGTTATGAGATTCTCGATCTAGAATTCCAGAATTCAAGGGATTCGATTTTCTGACCGAGATCTGGATCGATGAGTTGATGTTTCTGTATTCCCTACATCGTTATAGGTATGTATCTATTCGAGAGTGATATTTTTCTATTTCTCCGATGAGTACATATTTTTTCATATGATACAGTATTTTGAACTTTTGGATGATGAGTAACAGATTTCCTAGTTTTCTCAGACACTAACTAACTGTAGCGAGGTGTTTCCAAATCATTTTCATTTCTGGTGCCAATGAACTTACTGCATGTTGTGTTAATCTTATATTTGTGATTTGAATTCTTGACACTAATGTGGATAAATAAAGAACATTGATAATACTGAACACTACTGAGAGACAAGAGGAAGTATCTGTCCTCACTCATAGTTTCAATATCAATCCAGAAATACGAGTTCATTCAGCATGCTACACAATCATAAAAATGAATAAAACAGTGATTCGCGTGATCTAATGATGATTAAAAGATACCATCAGCGTCCAACTGGCTATAAAGTCTTGAAGCGCAATCTCTCGATCCCGATTTTCTCGGAAAATATTAACAGTCGCATAATAATGGCATCGACCGCGACGAATAATGGAAATATTAACAAGTCGACAAAAGAAAAAGTGACGCGCTGTCTCGGTCCGGTCTCGAACCATAAAACGGCGGCCTCTTCCGAAAACTGCATGAAAACAGTAATTTTTATCTGTCATAATAAACTAAGCATCAACGATAAATTCATGTCGAAAAGCAGTAAAGTTTTGAAGTGAACTCATAAAAATTTTAATTGTTCATTTCCATTAGTACATTGCCGGTGCCGGCAGGGACGTTCACGAAAATGCCATCAAAACACAATAGCAAAAACGAATCCCATGAACATTCAGGTGTCTTTCGACTTCGTACACAAGTTATACCCCGCCGGAAACTAGCACCAATAGAATATCCGAGCCGACACGGAAGGACGTTTCACCAATTTCCGTAACCTCTCGATTCTCATTGGTGATGATTATCATTTTCGAAACCGGTTCCTCACAATAAAAATTTCCTACAGTCGAAATTTGTCACGCCCCTTCTCTCCGAAACCGATTATCTTCCTAACTTCCTAACCATATTATTTGTTTCATATCATTTTGAAGGGAATACAATCCAGGGAATACACGAGTAGACAGTGGATTTCGTAATGAGAGATCAGTGTTAAATCAAATATTCACACTTACGGAAATCCAGATGGAGAGCTACGAATATCAGAAAGACACACATAATCATGGATTTCGAGCAATCCTTCGACAGAGTGAAGAGGCATATTATCTTATATCCAGCATCAAAAAGAATTGGGAGTGAATGACGAGCTGATTAGAATGATAAAACTAACATCATAATATGAAACAGAATGGGGTGTATCAGTAGGAAACAATCAACATAGAAATACATACAGAACAAGTAAAAATATACAGTTTCCAAGTTCACAAGAAGTAGAATCATTCACGTACTCTGTATCAAAAATATTATCAATTCCATTTCCTTTCAGTCTCGATTTATTTATCTACTTTGATTGATTAGATTTCTTGAACAACCATCAAACATCCAACAACCATCCTAGCTGCCTGTTACCTTTCGCGGTGCCTATCATATCAGGTTGATCGTATAATTCTGTTATACATTCGTGCCTGGTGCCTATCATTCTTTGTTCTCTTTTACCCAATATCCATTTTTCACTAACAATTATTACTATAGGTCTCAGAACTGATTTGTATATTCTAATCTTTGAACTCCTAGATGATATTCTACTCTCAAACACATTCTTTAGCTTTCACATACAATAATTTCTCTTCAGGATTCTGTGTTTCATTCCTTTCTTCATATTTGCTTTCCTAGTGAATTCCATATGGATTTGGATTTGCGTTTGAGTAATATGAGCTACATGGTGGCCAACTTTCGAACATTGAATGCATATTCTCATCGAACATCAATACCTGAACTTTCTCCCGACTCATCAAACTCATCATCACAAACTCATCATCGAGAGATTATCCTCTATTGTTTTTAAAAATGTGTATCGATGTCAGACATGCAAATAATTAAAAATTGTCATTTCATGTTTCAAGAAACCACATGAATTATTGTATTGTTTGATAATACATTGACTTGAGTTCTTTCAATATGCCAATGATTGTTTTTATTCACACTACTCAACAGATATACATCCAGTTACAGACTAGGGGCATATATACACAATATGATTTCAACCATTTGAACCACCAATGAAAAATTCTGATATTCCCTTTTAGTATTCTTGACCAGTCGCATGATGTGCAATAATGCGTATTTCACGAATTAGTTGATCGAAAATGCATTGCGTTTGCGTTTCACATAGACATAAAACATTGATTGGTTTCATTGATATTAGTTGGATATGGATGGATACTAGTTGGCATACAATACATGTGTCCAAAGGCTGTTCAATATGTTCGTTATTCATTTCCACAAACCTTGTCCATCTTCGAGAGTTAAATTATTGGATGATTCTCTTATTGATAGTTTTGAGTGTTTTTTGATGACTTCTAACAGTAATTGTTTTCATTGAATTCATACATTTCTGTGTCTGAAGTTTTTGCTGCCGTTCTCTGCTACTCTTGGAAGTCAATATTAGTGTGGTTCATAGTATGTAATTCAAATTCAATTATTAGGTTTCAACAGTTTTTTTTAACAGATCAAAAACATGATATGGAAATGCATAGACTTGAGACTGACGATCGAAATTTCAACAGAACAGCCTTTTCAGAATGTGATTCTCATCCTGCGTATCCTCACCGTTGCGATCGATACGGATAGAAAAGTACGTGTTCAGTGCAACGCCACTGATTGTCGTCGAGTGAGATTTCGCTGGATCGGATTTTTAGAGTAAGATTACGCGGGACACAAAAATTAAATTAAGAGGCGAGTCTTGGATAATAAAAGTCTCTTATTGAATTGGTTTACGGCGTGATCAAAGGGTGCGCTGCCTCTTTCTGGACAAATGAATAAGGTCGTTTAGCGACTGTCACTCGACCACACAAAGTAGATAATGAGAAAAATTTGTTCTGCTCTGCCAAACGAGGCTACTCTGGGTCATGGATTGAAATTCATATCGCATGTTTGGAACATCACTGAAGTTTGTTTTGTTCGATTGATTGAGATATTTTTTCATTTCACTATAGCTGGAGTGAAATCAAAGTCGATGACTCAACATTACTGATCAGAACTGTCCGTCATTCTTGAGTTCTTTCTCAGTACCATTCTGATTTTCATTCATGAGTAATTCCTCTCATCATTGAGTCCATCTCGTCTTCGAAGATTTTCATTGAATTTCCAAATGAGTATACACTGTGTCCAAGAGGAGTATGCACAGCATGGGGATATCGGAAAAGGTAGGAGGTGGGAATTTGGTTAAATGGGCGAGAAGTTGCCCATTCCAACAGTCTTCGAAAATTTTCATGATCATTCATAGTTTTTCAGTTACATCGGAAGAAGTGGATTTTTGAAAAATCTATTCTATATTCTCGCGTATAGTTATTCTCAGCAATAGTAAAAAACTACATGCAACTATTGATACGATTCAAGGTGATGATGATTATTTCTTTCTCCGCCGATCCATATTTGTGAGACCATCAACTCCATTTTGTCATTTACACTTCTGATTATGATTCGAGAGGCTTTTTACATTTTGCATACACACATGTATTATACATAATGGTTCGAATGTGTTCCGACCTTGTTCCAAACATCATCAATTTTTTTAAAAAAATCTCCGAGAAATCCTCACATCAGTGAAAGGAATTGTTAGGAAAGTCGTGGAGATTGGGAACATGATACAATATATAGGGTGCTCCATTTGAAATGATCAACTCCCAGTTACTTCTGCAAGCGAAGGAAATAACCGTATTATCTTTTAACCACCCTGTATTTAGGCTCGAGTGCTGGAAGCCCCCTAACTCTGAATCAATTTCAGATACCATAGTATCCAAGAACTCTGAATTCCAAGAGGTCATGATTTTCGGAGGAAAAAAATTCAAATTCATTTTCAATTGGAAAACGCTTACAGTTAGGTATAGGGAAATGTCAAGAAAGGTCGTAAGGAAATCGATAGACTGTAGATGGAGATTCTGAAAATGAGAGTATCTACAGAGTGTTATCAGAGAAACATAACAGAGAAATATCAAAGTTGCTACTGCATTCCAAAAACTCTAGTTGGGAGAGAATGTTTTTTCTCAATCGAATGTTCAGAAAATCCGGTGTTTGGTTCACCAGAAAAGTATAATGTGCTATCCACCGTGGGGCATGCAGCCTGTTTAATATGAATGATATGGAATCTTGAAAGACTTATTCCATTAGTTCCTCATCAACAAGTGAATTCATGTTCATTGTGTGGTATAGAATACTTCACAATGAAGGGCATTCTCATTTACCTATGTAAGCATGACAAAACTCGCGTCGTATGTATCTAGAGCAAATCTCAGTTTCAGTTCATTTGAGCTGCGAGTGTTTGACAACAAATCAGAAATCTGTCATAGTTGATGATTTTTTTGGAATATTCCTCCCAACTGGTTTATAATGATAGGTCAACAACTGAAGTCGAAAACTTACGTTATATTCCGAGAGCACCAATTCAGGTGTAATCTAAGCACGAGAATTCTTGTTGTAGGTAGTCACTCATTTTTGACATGATATGCATCTTCGGAAGAAATGTTTTAATAAATATTGCATGTTCAATAGTTTCGGGGTTTTTATCACCTCGAATAACGCATATAATTATTAGGTGGTCTGAGAACAGTCACGGATACCAATGCTGTCAGAATGTGGAAAAAATTCGGCAGCAAATTAATACATCCTGAAAGCACCCGTGGAAACACGTAATAAAACACCAAAATTAAAATAACTCATTTCCTGTGAATTTCATATTCATGAGGAACCCTTATCACACATAATCGAATAGTGAAAAAAAAAATAACACACTCACCCACTCGACAGTGTATCATTATGCGTTTTCTTTCAATTCGGTGTCGAGAAAAACATAAGGAAAAAATCATGTTATTCCCGGTCTTTTGCTACGATAAGTGATTTCGAGTCACGGAGTCGTGGATTTCATAATTGATGTAGAACGAAAATTCTACAATCAATCATCGTTTCTGTTTGCGACGATGGCGGCTTTCGTCCGAATGAGCAATAATAGTCTATCACGTGGAGATAATTAGTTGTACATCGAATATTATGCACAAAGGGAAGATATAGTGTCTAACTTGACGTGTGCATAGATTAGTTTAGAATGCAAAGGTTTACAGGCTAGTAACCTTATATACCACCACGACCTTTTTGAGGATTACTGTATCCTACCTCATTCTAGCCTCTAGGAGGCTAGTTCAATACAGTGTTCGTCTACTATCCTTTATTCTACTATGACTATCATTGCTGGTGTCCCACACAAGGATCTGTCCTGGAACCAACTTTGCTTTTGCTGCAAATCAATGATCTATCATTCTAAAAACAATCAATGCCTATTATATACATAAACAAGATGACTCAACGACTATCGCTATTCGATATACTTTCACTACGCAGTTGAAATTGTATGTATTCAATAGATTCTCAAGATTCTATGCCACAAAGCAGCATGCAACATTATGCATTTTATGTACCAAAGAAAGCATGTTTTGGGATGATAGTACACAGCCGTCATTCATAGCCATAATACATATGGCAGTCCAATATCATCGTGAAGATTCTTATAAGTTTTATCTTTGTTCTTGGTTCTAGTGAGTCATCAACACCCTTTCATTTCTTTTCATTGCCCATTTTTCGTCAGCCGCTTTCGACACATAGATCTCTGTCAGCGACAACGGTTTCAAGTTCAACTAATTATACCGGGTGTAAAAACAATCCCTTTTCACTTCAAAGCGACTCCACCGAACAAAAACATCACAAAGCATTTTTCTTCTCGTTTCATTTATATCCAAACCATACCCGTACTCCAGTGGAAAGAAAAGGCAAATCAAGCATCCTAAGTCCACTGTTTGAGAGTCATATTGCCAGACAAAAGTATTATTACATAATGAATCCAGATTTAAACGTGCCAGCACATTGATTATAGCTGTTTTCGTATCATCAGGTGAATGGTATAAGAACGATTAATGAATGCATTCGACACAGTGTAACCACCGATCATTGGTCAATAATAGTTTGGATTCCCCAAATTACTGCTACTCACCATGATATGTATTCACAACGAAGCTAAATATTAGGGAAACTATATGTATTCCATTCTAGCTGGAACAAAGTCGATTGCTCTTTCACCGGTACATCAAGACAAAAATTCTTCGTAGCAGTTCATCTTCATATTACGCCATGAAATTCTGTAACATCTGTAGGAGAAATGGATCATTGATAGAAATCATTGATACTCGGTGGGATCAAAACCTCGACTAACCTCTCAGGTACCATAGCTAATGTCAGATTGATTGATCTCATGTCAATTAGTGCAGAACTACTCAATAACTGAATCGGATAGCAATTTGAATGATCAATGTTGAATTCATGCATCAATTCCTCATCGTCTTCAGTAGTAGTGGATAGAAAGTTCCATCGCCATCTACAGAACAATATCAAATTGAATATACTGTTTCACCGCGACATCCGCAGACTATATCTGTCTACGCTCTATCTGTCCTAATAGGTCTCTCATATATCTGATTTGCCTTGCAGGAATGATCTCAGCTCGACTCTGTCCTAGTGTCTGACCACCAATACGGTACCATTTAGGTATGTATCTGTCTATATATCACCAAGGTCATCTAAGTGGATCCTTGCTTGGAGAGTTCTGCTCTTGACTCCTGAGTTGTTCAGCCTTGATGTAGTGTGGTATGAGCGTAACGCATAGAGGACAGGAAGACAGTGGCATCATTAATTATTGTCCTTTGCTCACAGACATTTTTATGTTCGTGACTAGTCGTGAATATGTACTGCAAATGTCATCTCTGTTCTACACCCGCTTGCATACCACGTGGAGTTGAAATTGATGGAAGAGAGGTCCAGTTTTTTTGGCGTTCCTCTCAGGTACTCGATTTGTATTGTGGCAAACAAAAGTTACCTCCTCGATTTCAATGATCGTCTCATCAAAGAATATCTAATAATTGAGAATATGGAACAGGATCAAGGTCATTATTTGGCACTCATGACGATGGATGAAAATACTCTCCAAATCATTCAATTTTCGGCGGTATGTTTGAAATTATTTGATGTTATAAGATATCTCAAGATCATTTTGGGCAACGTTCGATCTGCCGAACCGATTATAACCTTATATTATATTATATTCTGAAGTGAGCAATATATTTTTTCGATCTATTTCCTATATTCCGAGAATATTGGACATACTCATATCGCTTTGAGCATATCGTTAAATTCTGATATGATATTTTCGACAAATCATACAAGCGTTGCCCAGCATATTTTTTAGAATAATGGCCCCAGATAATTTGAAACTTCTTTTAACGAACAATATATAATTGAATTGTTTTTGAAAGTTCATTCATCCATCGTAATGAGATCTGTTTTCACGTGGCAATCTTCGAAACGTCGTGATTCACTCTGATCTGATATAAATAAATGTTCTGTCATTGATATCGACTGCCATGGTGATGAAGATTCCTGGAAAATATATTGAAACATACTATGAAGCCGGCAATGATTTACATCGAGTTCACGAAGATTTTGATGGAGTGATCAATTTTCTCATGATCAGAATGTTAGGCTTGAAATTGAATGGAAATTCAATTTTGCTGAAATGAACTGATGAGTGGTATCAAAACAACTACAACTATGGATGCTATCTTGAGAGGATTTTGTGATCTTAAGGGTGTCATCAGGAGTACATCTTATTATAACAAAGATTCCATTCATTTTGGAAATTAGTGGAGACCCCGATACTATTTTGAATATTTTCTCCCCAATTTTTCAGTACGCTCCTGCCTAGAACTGAAGCTACAGATCTGACAACCAACTCTCACATGCACACGACATTATGATTGACGACTCGTTTCGTGGAAGGGGTGAGTGGGGTGAAGAGGTCGCATTTCGATTTTTGGTGATGATAAAAGTGTGTTTCGAAAATAGACGGTGTCACATACCAAGGCATTAGTGAATGTTTCGTCCAAACATATGTCTCTGCTTGCTCGGATCGGCTGCCATTTGTTAATGTCATCGGTAATAATGCATAAACGAGTGGAATTCGTGATATACGGTTGTTATTTTTGTAATATAATTCGAGTATTAAGCAAACGAGAAGAATCATTATTTCACTAAAATATGACACAACAATTCCAAGCTAGTTGGTTTTCATGATTTGGAAATAAAACAAAAGCAAGGAGTGTAATAGTCCTGATACGTTACATTCCATCATCTTTCAGACGTAGAAATCAAGAGATATCGGTTTATTTGGTATTTTTTCGGAATATTTGTTCATGCTTCATTCTCATGGCTAACTGGAGAGATATGACTCGAATTATCTCATATGAAAAGTTTACGTCAAAGTTTTCATTTTCTGTGAGGTCTCTCTCAGAAGAAATAGCATTGTATATAGTTGGTAGTAAGGTTGAACTCACTCTTGAAATTTCTGTGACCTCCAGATACATGATGACAGTATACAGGGTCCTTCACGGTGAGTCTATGATTGTGTCCATGAAGTAGCCCCCCTCCCCCAGGTTAACCTTTGAACGGTTCGGATTTTTTTATAAATTGTTTCATTGCTTCATCGGTTCTCTATAGCAGCTTCTGGAAGATTTTTCAACTGGAATGATTTTTCAATTCGATATTTTCATTTAATGATGGGAGATCGAGTGATAGCTCATTCGGAACGTATTTTCATTTTCTATACGATACCAGAATTTCAGGCAGAACTATCCATCCGAACGAATTGATGGTTGATAATATGGGATACTCCTCAGCAGAATTCCTTCAAGTGGAGGGCTAACAACAAGTTGTGGTGAACTCTCTAACTATTTTTCGGTATTTGCGCGAGTTCTTCATTCATCGAAATTGCAGTTGGGCTATCTGGACAAAAATTCAAATGACGTGACAGTAACCGATATTTTTTTCTCACTGTGTATGTCAAATATGCCAGAAAATGACATCTGCTGGAATGATTTTGAATTTTTTACCAGAAATTCTGATGACTATGGAGGAATATAAGACTTTTTCATTTATAATTTCCTGTTGATTCTCGAAAAACATGTGAGTCGGGTGCAAAAATACAATACACATTCCTTTGAGAAAAGATTCCCAACTCCAGATCGAGTTAAAAGTTTCATGTACTTTGCTGATATATAGTATGGAAGCTGTTAGTAGCATACCAATATTATTACATCGCCTGCTTTTCCGAATCAGTTATAAATTGGTATATTGACTCGATGCCCTCCAAAACTCCCAGAAATGTTTGAATACCCAATGTTAGGATTGGAACGTGAGGCATAGAAAATATGCCTCTCAGATATACACAACACGCATCAGCTTCAATATTGAACTGAGAATGGCTCCAAATGAATGCAACCAATCAGTCAGGACTATAATACAAATCGAAGTTCTCATGATACACGTGGGTACCCTATAATCGTCACGCTTCAAATTGAACCACGTGTGTCTCTGTTGCTAAAACTATTAATTTCTACGTGAAAATGAGAAAAGGAATTTGTCAGCTAGGTGATGTAGGTTTTGAAACTTTGTAACCGGCCATTGAAACTTTCATTACTAAGTGGAAATAGACAAGGATCGATTCAAAATGGAAACATACCGAACTGAATATAGATACTTGTATGATACTTCGAATCATACAAGACTTTCGACGTTTTTGACAACCAGGCATCAAAATATCTGAAAGCACCTATGTACTGGAATATCATATAGTACAACCAGCACAGAATGGTAATCATTTCCAAACTCATAATAAATGTTACAGCACGAGCCTTGATGACTGCTGTGAATTTTATTACGAGTGAGAAGTGAGTATTAGCTGAGGGTTTTGCACTATACTTTTTCTACGGCTATAATATTCAATATAATTTGAATTTATCTTTATAGTAATGAACAAATTCAGCTTCCACCAAAAGCTACAATTGTGATTACCTATTCTGAGTAACGGGAAATAACTTCAGGTCTTAAAAACCAAAAGAAACGGTACTGTTTTGGCAACCTTCAAATGCATCCCTGAGTGAGTGTGGTTAATGTTCTAGCAATCCTCAATAACTTTGCATGTGTTTCAGTAACATTCCTTTTTCTTCCGTTGTGTCTGTGATTTTTTCTGTTGTCAGATAGGCAATATTCCTGTGATATTATTACTCCTGTCTCTTGGACACATTTAAATTTTATATCCTCTCTTTCATTCCATTCCCAACTCAGGAGTTATAAATTTGTTGAAGTAGAATGGGCAGGAGATGCATTAGTTTGGTGCATTTGCAACTCCCATTAACGAATAATTACGAATTTATGAATTCAGATGTTTGCAATGCATTGAAAGAAGATGGAAGAGTCCTTTTACTGCATGAAAAAATGCAGGGACCTTTATAATATCTACGATTGATTAGTACGAATATTTATGTTGAGACACATTTTTTCAACATTGGTACCTACATGATTATTATGTTGTCGAATGATTTCTGTGTGCATACATCTCAATTCTGTTTGTGATCTGTCCAGTTGATATTGCGATGGACTGAAGTGCTGTACTCAATTTCCTCCCATTCTCTTCCTGTTTTTGATATCGGATCCAATTTTTAATTTCAATGTCGTGGCACTTAGCGTGGCATTTATTCAGATTCCAAAAATAAGTATGTGATTCATTTCATCTATCTGCTCGGGATATCTGAGGGTCAAATATTTCTTGAGATGTGAATAATTATTGTGCACTGAAACCTGAAACATAGTCCTGCATGCTAAGGAGCAATGGGGTATGACAGGATCTTGCGCGATTTTCGTTGCCAATCAATCAAATGCAATTTTTCATGTAATCATAATTTTTTGAAAACTTTTCGAATAACCTCCGTTAGTATAGGAAGCGAATACGTCATCGAGGAATTATGAAGCCTTCAAAAATTACATTAAAAATGATATGAATTGCTCCAGGTTCTGTCATTCCCAGTTGCCGCTGAAGCATGTTCTGGTGCACATTTATACAGGGTGTCCTTGAAAGGTCTTTACAAAAAGCTACCACATATTCTTCAGACCAAAACAATTCGATACAAGCAAACTTACCTCAGTAAAAAGTTGCTTAGTTTGGGCGCTAGACGGCTCTGAAGTTGAAATTTTCAAATCGATTTTGCTTCATAACTTTTGAACGGCTCATGAGATTTTTTTCAAATTTGGTACGTTGGCATAGACTCATCGGGCAATGAAACTCATATCATAATCATAATGAATATCATTCCATGGGCGTAGAACTTGATTTTTTCAGTAAATAAACATCTAAAACTCCTACGCCAATGGAAAAAAATTAGTTCCAATATGAAATCTAAATTATTCAACTCATTCACTACAAAAAAGGTACTCTTGACAAAAGTCGATTCCTCTCATGGTTTCGACAAAATTTTAATTTTAGTGATTTAGAGCATAATTAATAATAAAACGATTAACAGATATTTCATAAAAATTGTTCAAAATGTTCACCATTTTCACGTATACAAAGATTTATACGACGCAAAAAGTTGAGATGTACTTTTTGCATAGGTTATTTCTATTGAAAATAAGTAGCACTGGTTGTTTTTTCTGAAGACTATTATTATCTGCTCGAAAACAGTGATATTCACATTCTTGGTTTCCATAGTTTCATCTGTGTTGATTTGTCGAGTTTTATTGACGTTGATTGTTGATATCGGACTTTTCTGATTTATCATGGCCGTACAATACACCAATGAAGAATACACCGATATGTTATTGGTATTCGGATATTGTCAAGGAAATGGTCGAGAGAGTGTGAGGGTGTATTCGGCAAGGTTTCCAAATCGTCGCGTACCAAGCCACCCAACCTTTGCTGCAGTTGAGAGACGTCTTCGGGAGACCGGTCATTTTGCTCCTAGAACTGGTGATTATGGAAGACAGCGTTATGTAAGGATTCCCGAAGTCGAAGTAGAAATTTTAGACCGTATTGAAGAAAATCCAGAATTGAGTACTAGACGGATAAGTAATGAATTAGAAGTTTCTAGGAATGCCGTTCATGAAGTACTAAGAGAATTTTGTCGAAACCATGAGAGGAATCGACTTTTGTCAAGAGTACCTTTTTTGTAGTGAATGAGTTGAATAATTTAGATTTCATATTGAAACTAATTTTTTTCCATTGGCGTAGGAGTTTTAGATGTTTATTTACTGAAAAAATCAAGTTCTACGCCCATGGAATGATATTCATCATGATTATGATATGAGTTTCATTGCCCGATGAGTCTATGCCAACGTACCAAATTTGAAAAAAATCTCATGAGCCGTTCAAAAGTTATGAAGCAAAATCGATTTGAAAATTTCAACTTCAGAGCCGTCTAGCGCCCAAACTAAGCAACTTTTTACTGAGGTAAGTTTGCTTGTATCGAATTGTTTTGGTCTGAAGAATATGTGGTAGCTTTTTGTAAAGACCTTTTAAGGACACCCTGTATATTAACATTCCTCATATATTTGAAAGCTTATATTTCGAATATGGGTGGGTGATATTATTCACATGTGAATATTTACATAATCAGGAAGATTAGCACTTTGCATTATATTTGAGATGATATACCGGGTGTTTCATTGAAAAAATATGACATTTACCGAAAGAATTTGAATTTTTCCACAACAAATTCTGATTATTCAGAAAAATTCGCAAAATAACTCCTGTAGGTGGAGCGAACAGATATACGAGGAAACCTTTTACCACTACATCCTGTATGTATGGACAGTTCATATGAATTACTGAGAAGTAATTCACGAAATTGGCGCAGGCGATATCAATGTGGATGAAATATATCGACGACAGCAATAATCCACCACCTTTTCCTCCACAACCATATATTCCGTTTCAACAGGACCATATTTACAATTGGAAAATATAGCCATAAATTGTGCAATCGACTTCGATAAGTCACAATTTCGCTGAAGACAAATGCTGCCGTTGTACGAGAAATATTACGATTCACTTTCTTGCTCGAAGGAAATTTTTGAAATGGGACCCGCTGCGGATCGGCGAATAATGCAAGTCGCTGTTTTCGATGGGACAGCAACTTCATGTCCGTGCGACGTGCCGGTTTTTATCAAAATTATAGCATTTCAGCAAATTATGTACTTATTGGTTATCGATGATTTGAAATCTTCGAAAGAAACACCAACTTCTTTATTCATTTTTACGAATGGCATATCGATTGACGTCTGTCCATGGAATGTAAATATCAATCACAGCTTATATACAGGGACTTTCAGTATTTTTTTGCACCCCACCAACAAGTCATTTCGGAAGTTATCCAGAAAAAAATGAATATTGAAATTTTATATTTCATCTGAATCAGAACTATTCCAGCAAATGTCATATTTCGACATACTTAATTTATTTCAATTATCTCATATCTCAAGAGAGCTGATTTTCCTGATTTTGAATATAGTGAGGAGGATATCCTCATTCGAAACCCGAAGCAGCAGGAATATCCTAATTGACATCTTCAAGGCAATATCTCATATAGAGGGTGTTAGTAATTTGAAACACAAACTTGAAGATGATGGGGGACTGTATGTCCTCACTGTATATTGGAGAAGATATACGTTTCGTTGAGGATGATGTAGATAGTATTCAGATCAAAAATTTGAGGGAATCCTCGAAATTAAAATGAATCTTTAAGAGAGTCTACAACATGAACAGCTACAATACATGCAGCGAAAGTGGGAGCAAAAACCAAAGTCAGAAACTAACTGTTGAGTCTGTATAAACACTTATTTCCAATAAATCTCATATGGACTCTTGATATTACTATACTGGTCCGTGAAACATAGTATACTCGTATGTTTCACGTCTTGAACAATAGTGAGACATTTAAGAAAGCATAAAAACAAATATTTGTGAATTTCATTATCGAATCATAATTCTAGAATATGTGAAATATCAAATCTTGATATGAGGTGATCATCATCATTTTGAATGCTTGATGAAATAACTGAATTCTCAACTTCAATTTTGACCTATTCATATAATCGAAGGTTTTTAGCTATGTTACTATTTCCGAAGAACAGCAAAATGTTTCAATGGCTTGTATTCACCTCTTTCAGCATTTAGGGTCCTTCCTGATGGATCGATCAATTGACTATATTATTCAACGTGCATCAGAACTCAAGATATTGAGATACGAGTGAGGTAAGCAGTGATTGTGTACAAATTTATGGGAGATGAAGATAATCCTGTGAGAAATTATGTCGACAGATCGATAACTCATAATCAACAATGAGGAATACAAAAAATGACTGGATAATAAATAGATCCGGGATTAATCAATATCCTAATTTGTGACTATCGAAATCGAATCGACCATTATCTCTCGATTGAATACACCTGAATGGTGAATCGTCCTGTATTATCTCGTCGAGAGACTCATACAATTCTTGCTTCTTTCATTCAATTCAGTAGTTCATAATACGAAATGAAGAATAAGAGGTTCAGATGGGAATCATTAGTAAGAGTGTGCACTCAACTTGGCCCGAAAAATGCTTCTTTATAATCCTATTCGTTGTATAATGACTGAAAGTGGATTCATGCAAGCATGAAATAAAATTTGATGACCAAAAGCGAGAATCCGAAAATAAGTAATGGAGGTGTTCAAGCAAGGAAATATTCAATTAGGATTCCCATAAGAGATACATAAGTATACCTAGTGAGTTTTGAAGTCAGATAGTTGAGGTTCGATGAATGCTACCAAATTCTAGGATCTAGCAGTAAAGTTATGAATCATATTCATGGAAATAAGAAAATAACCATCTGGATGCCTATGTTAAAGAACTGTATGTCACTATTAAAAAACTGCCACGAAATCTACTTTCATACTGATGAATACCTGAAATTATGAAGGTCCCTGCGTTTTCCCAAGCAAACCATCCACACTTGCAGTAAAAAAATTCTTCAACCTCCTTTCAATGCACCTTAATGAAATGAATTCGTGAGTCAGAGTTTACAAATGAACCAAACTATTTCATCTCCTGTCCATTTCACTCCAAAAAATTTATAACTCATGAGCTGAGCATGAAATTGAAGGATAAATATGAGATTTACATATGTCTGAGAGAAAGAGAAATATTAATATGACAGAAATATGTTTGTGAGGAGTCAGTAGGAATGACTGAACGGGAATAACAGAAATATTACTGAAACCTTCACAGACTGAGTTAGTTTTCATCGAACAGAAATAACACTCACTGGGAATTCGAATGATATGGTGACCAAAACAGCACTGTTACTTTTGATTGGAAAACCAAGGTATGTACTGTACGGTACTGAGAACAGTAGGTAACCGCAATCTTTATTAAAGTGACATTGACGGTCTTAATAAGGGTTTATTGGGGCAACCGAAATGGTTTTGTTATACTGAGATAGACAATTTCGAAACCCTTTTCTTCAGGTAGGTGATTTGAATTTCATGATAACTGTTATGTATATAAAAATCTGCGTCCACAATGCTCACCAAATGTTCTCCAAACTGATTGAGAAGAGAGAAAGTCTGACGCAACTCGTAAAGTTACCATACTTATCAAATTTGATGATGGTTAACGGTATCCATCGGTATAGAGGGAGAAATACCTACCTACCTCTTTATATCCTCAAGATGTCCGTTGTAACCTGTCACACACGGTTTACATCCCCGACAAAATACTTTTAATTATTTCCCCTGCATTTCCTGTCATCCCAAATGCCGGCATAATTCGACAGGTAGTTTGTCAGGATCAATTAAACCCCGTCGGATATGTTTATAGGATTACCCCAATCGAATCCGAATAGAATAACGGCCGGATTGTCGTAATTCGATTAGGCTATTCCATTGGACCGATGGAAATATAAGATCTATTGGTGATATAAATTAATCACTACTTCGGATTTCATGTCGTGTACTGCTTGGATGTGCATGGAATTAATCAATGCAAAACTCCGAAACAGGAACATAGCAATGAACAACAATGAAATAGTCTCAAATGAGCATGAACATAATAATAATGATAGTAATAATAATGATATTGATAATTATAATTCAAGTTTTTTCACCTGCACACAAGAGTAAATAAAGAAAAAAGTTATCTTGATGTGGCGAATAAAGAGTCAGAGTTCAGTTTCCATTTTACTAAAGTGGACGAGCCCAAACCTAAACAAAAACTGAACTTGAATGAGAGAATGAGAGGAAAAGAGAGATAGATAGAGAGAAAAAGAGAGAGAAAGAAAGAGAGAGAGAGAGAGAGAGAGAGAGAGAGAGAGAGAATGTAAGTATGTAAGTATGATACACATATAAATATGAACAGCGAAGACTATTCTATCATAAATTTTGCAGTTGGACCAGTTGATTAGATATCATCCATTTGAACGATGTTCGAGTCGGCATGACATGAAATTGGAAAATTCAGTCATTTGATCAGTTATGCAGATGCAGATACACATCAAAATCATCTTGAAGAAAATCCACAATTATTGAGTTCATCAAATCTGTAGATTAAGATAGCTGATATTCGAATCGATATAATTCAATGAATAATGTTCGTTGACGTTCGATCCAGAGCAGTGGCGTGGTTATGAATTTCTGGTTAACCGATTCACCAACTCTTCACTTTCTTCACTTTTGATCAGATGTTTTGGATTTGGCGTACTCAAAAATTTGATGCCATGAAATGTATAAATCAGCAGTTATGAAACAAATCGGTCATGATATGATTTGTTATGGAAAGTTCTCAAATTATTTTACTATTTACTATGAAAGTCACTATTCCACCAAAGATGGAATATTTCATTTTGAATTTTGGTCCCTTGGTCAGTCATAGTATGCAGCAGAAACTTGATTGAAAACACGTAACAATTTGTCATTGTCAAAGGTTTGACATGCACTGTAGAAAACGTCTCAGAATGACTGCATATTTGTTAGTGAGTGAATGTTCGGAGTGAAATTCTTGATTGATTCTCCCATCGAGATTGACAGTATTCACAACTTTTTCCTTCCACGACAATATTTGAAACGAATTTGAGAAATTCCAGTCGGAATGAAATGGAAACAAACATTTTTTTTAAATTCTGCCCTATCTATCACTTTATTGAAGCACACGATAGCGGTAAAACACTCTCTTTCGTATGCTTCTTCCAAAAAGTGGAATTCATGAAAGGGTATCGGAATCAAGGCACTTTATCAATTCGCATGCTCTGAAAATGTTGTCAGTACTGATATGATATTGAATTTGAGATTCACGAAATTCTAAAGTAATGCTGGGTCTAAGTTCTGAGTTATCCTGGGAAAATCGACACTTGAGAAAACTTGACTGAACTCACTGTTGATCATACATTCTGGAATTTATCAGGAAATTGGAGTCAGTAATTTGTTAAATTGTACCAAAAAACTCCAGAATGATCATCAATTTCGAGTCACCAACTAAGATTTTCAACAAAAATCACCCCATTCGGAAGTGAACAGAAATTGAGACATAATGTTGAGAGACGTTTGAGTGAAGTTTCACAATAATGTTTTTTCCAATAGATACATTTCCTTACTCTTCGATATCATACAAAATATGTAAAATGTTCATGCAGAAAATATCTGAACTATTTTTGTGAACTTCGACTGTACCTATATATCTCTATCTAATTTTCAGTCATCTCAATGGGATATGGATTTGAATGTTTTCAAAGGAATTGATATCAATTGAACCTGCCCAGTACGAACGCGAATAAATATCCAATTCGTTTATATTTCCCTCAATGTTAGTCATACGCAACGTGAGGACAAAAACAATATTACTCATTACGTCAAATTAATTCAGTGGAAAAGGTTCTTTGTTAAGCAACCAATATTCACAGAATGATTCATCGGTTGACTCACGATATATTCTGCATTTCCTACTGTCCTGAAAACTGATAACGATTCTCCGAGAAAAACGCTAGTTAGTTCAATATTCTCATGGAAATAGTTTCATTGTGGTTTATAGTACTAATAAATTATTTATAATGAGGTTAAGTGAGGTATTCGGCATTCCTAGATTCCCTTTGGAATTTGCTCATCGGGGTCGATGTCTGTCGCGTGGAATTTATTGACCAAACCTGGAGGGTGAAATATTATTTGAAACAATTCCAGACATGAACACATTAGTTTTCCGTGGAAATCGAGCCCGGCTAATGCATCGAATGCGGCCACGAATAATCAATTTTATATCATCGATTCGCCACATTTTCGAGCATCCATGGGCGCACCTTGGTGATGGTTATCGTATCCCAAGATACTGAAGGCCTTTTGCATGAAGTCCAGATGATATTGATTCATTCGGTAATATATTTTGCAACTTCCAATTCCAGTGATACGTCTGATATCGGGTATAGCATTACACGGGTAATAATAACATCCCTGAAAATTTTCATATCATTTGGGCGACATATATGAATAATGTGAGCCGCACAACACAGTTTCTCTATATTGATCGGGAGTGAGAATGTTGAGGATCAATTATTCCTCATCTTTTTGGAATAAGAGAGAGAAATTATCTGAATGAATGTGATTTTCCTGTAGAAAAATATCCTGTGAAGTCATTAGCCATCAGATGTGATGTAATATGGAGTCTCATCTGCTACAATACCTATCATTGCTGGTGTTCCAAAAGGACCTATCTTGGCACTGACTTTGTTTTTCCTCAACATCAAAAATCTTGATGTACATGGATGTGACAATCCCTACATACAATACCATCTAAAATCCCTATGGGCTCTACAATACCTTTATCATCTGATGAGTCCAGAGGTGCGAGAGTTCAATACGATAAATGAAGATGTGGGAAGAGTTCACTGCAACAAAAATGTATGCTTATATCCTCATCAGTAAGATGGATAACGAAGTGTACCCTACCTAATACCCTAATAGCTGCATATCCCAATAGCTACTCACGATTTACAATCTATCTATAGCGGTCATGGAGTGATGGTCACATGTTTGGAGGTTAGCTTTGGAACAAACGATGAACCTTTTTGATCATTTTCAGATCTCAGAGAGCTATTCACCTAACAAACCCATTAACTCAAGAACACCACAGCATGGTGGAGGATCTCTCCATTTTTCAAAGATATTTCCATGGTCAGTGCTCATCGGAAATAGCGTCTATCATATGCGATTCCAATACTTCTCTCCTCTCCAACATTGGCATGGCTCACACGATGTTCTACGAACATTAGAGCTTTCTCTTGCGTATTGTTGAAACATAAATGAAGATCTAAATGTACCAATACTGACTCTGTTTCTCTATTACTATTCTCATCACTCATTTCTATGAAATTACTTCATTATCCATAGTTCAGAATCAGAAACTCACTCACTCATAATGAGTCTCATAATACCGAATACCTCCAACAGAATAAGGGGGTATGGTGGAATAAACACTTGTATGTACTTGAGAGGTAACCTCTATCTTATCAACGATCTCATTTCTTTCAGGACATGAATCAAATACACAAACCCGAAGAATACCGGAAAGTTATTCACACAGTAAATTCATTCAGTTAGGAGAACGATAAAATTCAATACGAATACGAAATCCAGTAATATTTTTCTTGCAAGAATTCACATTGATTGATATATCAGAATGAACAAAACATCAACGAAAATATAAATCTGATGTCTTGACTAAAAATGAGGCCTCGCTAGATAGAGGCAGATGGAAGATTTGAAGTCGTGACGGAAGAAAGAAATTCTGAGTCTCCTGCACAACTTATAATTAGAAGAAACCTGAAGATGAACTTTCATATCCTATCATTTCAAGCTATGGAGAGAAATTATAGATTCCTTGTTTTCCTCGCTATTTCATTCCACTTTGGGGAAATTTGAACTGCTATCAGAACTTCTGAAGTTGCCTTTGAAATGCAATTCTTGAATACATGAACTCCACTGGCATGATTTGAAAATTCATCAATTGGAAGAATTATCCTTCTCATAACTATATAAATTTTCTCGTCGAAATTTTTCTGTTGAGAATTCCTGCCTCATCTTCAATATCTGTCCTATTTCTACGTCACTGGCATGGACTTATCGTTGCCGAGTTGTGGCTGTCACTCGGTCTCAACAAATTGTATGGATCGCAGTGAATAGAGTGGATTCGTGTGAAACGAATCCACTCTATTCGGCAGTTTAATATGTTTTTGCACCTCCGCCATGATTAATAGAACTCCGAGTTATGCTGTCAGCTTATTTATTCCGGCATAATGAATGGTTGGGAAAATCATTCGACCTGTCTAAATTGATTTCCATTCGGTCGACATACACAAGAATTGCCTAATTTGAATTCACGTGGTGGATTATTCGAATTATCTAAAATGTAAAACGTCAGTGCGATGGTGAAACTTTAAATGAACAATGAAGGGCATGTTGATCTACAAGAACAGATTTTCCTGCGAAATTGCATTACGTTTCTAATGACTCCAAACTTATGGTGTGATTATGCGTATTCAGTCATTTTTTGATCACAATACCCATTTTATTCAGAGGTAAGCCCACATGCGTATTTCCAGTCGAAGAATACATGCACGCAAGTGAGTTTACCGGAAGTTTTCTCGTGAGTATGACCTTTTGATACTTTTGGTCACCCTCTGAAAATTGGGAGAAAAAGTTTGTGGCTCGAGCCGGTTAGAGCGTTTTTTTCATCCAGTTAAATCCTTCCTTTTGTCCTCCCTCACATTACCATATTTTTCATATCAATGGAAATGCCAAGTTCAGAAGCTTGGGAAAATTAGTGCCATTAGCAGTTACCAAATCATATGGTTAAAAATACTACAGTGGCGTTATTGTGTACAATATACACAATCCCAATTCCACGAGTAACATTGATTCTTTCAATCCTCTATTTAAAAAATTCCAGACGAAACCGTTCATCCACAAAAAAAAATTGGGGTTAATAATATTAGAAATCGCCAACTCCTTATCGTCTTCAATTGGCCATGAATGAAAATGAAGAGTGCTCTGTTTCCTGAATTCGTTCAAAATTGTACCAGAATCAGGTATTCAGCAAATACTGTATAAATATATATATATATGTATATGTATATGTATATATATATATATATATATATATATATATATATATATACATATATATATATATATATATGTATATATATATATGTGTATGGAGAGGAATATCGAAATAAGACATTTAAATCATAAAACAAAGAATATTGTTTTCAAGTTTCATTTGTATGTGTACTTCGAGAGAATTTGAATGTATCTGGAAGTATCAATTCAATAATTTGAATCTACTGTTATACATATCCATACCCAGTGAAAGATTCACGATGTTATTGATGGAGCTTTGAATGACTAATTGTTGAATGTTAATATTCCCATGAGCTTGTCTTGAATCTCGAAGTGGAGAATTATGAATTTCAATTGATTCAATGTTTTTCTGTTGAGTCTCTCCAACCCTCATGAATAAGTGTGGTCGTAAAATTTGATGCAGACTTCATGAGGTGGAGATCCATGTGATACAAATAGGAACATACCAACGACAATCGATAATTTTGAATGTCTCACTGTGATAACATTGTTTTCATTTTTCCATTCATACAAAGGTCCTACTTCGACCAAACTTACGATAACTGTATATTCGACGAAATTATGCCAGCTGTGTTTCTAATGCCTTTGTATTGTGTAATTTTCCCGTCCGGACATAATCGACCGCCACTGAAAAATAATTATGAAAAAAAAAACATAATCCTCCAGCCACCCGGTCACACGGACATTGCTTAACACTGCCGGATCAGAAAAAATCAATTAAACCTGAATTCATTGGTGTCTATCTCGCTTTATCGGTAATCGATGTGCGACCGAGTCTATAGTCACTGATTTGGGCATTATTCATTACAGGGTGGACAACTTTTCGAATGAGAAGTTACAGGAACAAAATTGGGTTCTCTGTATACCAGATGCCAGATAGTCCCACACGAATTCGAGAAACATCAGCTTGTTCATGAATATATATTATTATTCTTCGATATCAACCAATATCAAACATAATAGGTATTCTGTGTCCTATTTACATAAGTTAGCTTGTCAACAAGATATTGAACATGAATAACTTTGTTTGAACAGAATCGAATCTTGGGATGGATACAAATAATAAACCGATGTGGATGATTTGAAATCAACAAATGTTTTACAATTCTATACAAATCGCAAGTGTACATCGTGGGGTTCCGAAAGGAGAGCCTGCACTCACATCTCTGTGAATTTACATTTATATTTTTCTCCAATCCTTTTTCAAAGTGTGAAGGGGTATCTTTTGCTCTACCAAGGTAGTTTTCAACATGAAAATTTGATGGAATTCTGAAATTTGAATTGATTGGGAGGGTTTTGTGATACGATGTTCTTCTTGCACTAGGAGGAACTTAACAGCCTCATAAATCAAAAGCCTTATAGGAATCAGTCTCCAAACGATCCACAGTTCTATTAACAAATATGCAGCTGAAGTTCAACAGATTAACACTAGAGATTGCTCGTATCTGATTGATCTATTCTTAACTTATAGGTCTGACTGCTATTAGCCAGGAATTGACCAATTAGGTATAATAGTTATGTTATGCATAGATGAAAAGAAAATTTCATCAGCTTTCAAATTCAGTAATCGTAAACATGGTGTTCCATTTCAAAGAAAAGAGGCTTTCGATAACTTATTCAAATAACCGAAATACGTATATTATTTCATCATCTGTATTCGAACAATTCATATCTGATCCTGAAGTAGAATCACCTAACCATAAACGAAATTCCATTGAAGGATTCGTTATGGATTCTGAAAATGATAAAACGTATAAGGTGTTCTATTTGCTAGTGCAAAGTTGCTACTGATTTATAGTTGAAGCGGCAACTCTACACTGTCGAAAATATTTCGAACGAAAAGTGCATCATCTTTGATATAAGCACACATATTTTTATGAGTGATTCTCGTTATACAGGTAGTGTGAGCCCGTCGTGACATACCCTGTAGAGCAAATAAAGGCATATTCATGAAAATTTCAAACATCATAGAGATTGAAGAGATTATGAACCTGAACCAGAGCAAATAGGAGATCGTGAAAATGCAACCGCAACTATTTCGAACACATATATTCAATGACATTGTTTTTCAATGATTTGATAATTATTCAATCATTCATAACATAAGGATTTCTTTCCTCAGCAATGAAGGTAATAATATAGTGGCATATGATTGCAAAAATTGATGATGTGATTGAAGTTATCCACCCTGTATGACCGTTGATTACCTATATGCACGGTCTGATAGACAACTAGAAGCTTCAATGGAAGCGTTTAATGAAATAAGAGATTTGTTTGTGATAGCACTGAACCGGATTTTTTGTCATTCAGCATTGAACTCACGTCAGGTTATTGACTACATTTGCAATAAAATGCAAAAAAAGTGCGCGATTTGAAACATCCCATACTTTTAGAGTATATCAGCATCACAGCTCGATATCAATATCAGATAGGTTTATATTATGGGATCTACTATATTATGCACCTACACAGGATGTCTCGTAATTATAGAGTACAACGATCTCTCACTGGTCGTTTCATTGACTCGATATTATCGGGTTAAAATTGCCTCTTGATGAAGGTACGGATATTCCTTTTCGAAAACAATTCATCCAACTAGCAATTCATTGCAGAAATCTCCTGAACTCTAACGATTATACATGCCAATTTGTGTTCAGTCTCAATGACATCTAGATACCGAAGACTATTCATTATCTTCACAGTGGAGGTGAGGTATGAAGAGGAACCCCACTCCATCCATGGAGGTGGTAACATTTTTCACTTCACTAGTTATAAATATATATTCGAATATACGAAAGTTACGTCTTATTATTAACAGAAACAAGGAACCGCACATATGGCGGTCAGCCTGTATTGAGATAATCACAAAATTCTACACCATCTTTAGAAATCGAGAGAAAAAAATTTGGAGCCTCAGCGTGATGGACTGTTATGAAATGAGTCACCATCAATCATGGAAAAAAGAGATGGAGTCGAATGAACTAGGTTTAAAATATGATGAATTGCTTTTGTGGCAGGCGATGAAAATTGACTCAATATTCCATCATATTCTCACTCATGGCTTTTCCATTCGATTCATGAGAATCTTGAATGCAACTATCTGGAAATGCGAGTACTGAGGTTTATTCGAAGCAGGAATATTTATAATATAGATGTTATGCTTGCAGAAGGCTTTGTGCAGTATCGAAGGAAGAAAAGTTGAGTATTTTGTTGAATGATGCCAAAAAGCTTTGTTTTTTCGAAGAAAAATCTCAAAATCTATAAGAAACAATGAATATGGTAGCTACGCATTTACATTGTCAACATCAGTTCCATCCGTACAAATTGAGGCAACGGCCAGAAGAGTCTGGCCAGAAGAGGCGTGGAATATTCTATTTTGTTCTGAAATTCTATTCTGAAAAATGTATTTGGTCCGATGAGAGTTTGGCCACTGTGGCTTGAAATGGGCCAGAACACAATGAAACCATGTACATATATTCGGAATCTGTGAATAGTAGAATGGTGGGCTCCACGAATATTGGAAAATTGGATTTGGAAAAAAATTGGAAAAAAATCAACACCTCTCTGCACCTCCTTTCTTCATCTCAAGCTGGTATGGAGGGGTGATATCCGGTTTTCTGGATTCTCAAGAGTAACGAAGGAGAAATTAAATCGAATTTTCAATTTTTTGACATTCCACAAAATCTTCTGGAATTTTGGAGACTTTGTTTGGAATATTATTCATTCACGCACCTCTTATCATCGCTATGATTGCCTTTAGAACAAAATTTTCGATCATAAGTTCTGTGGCTATGATTGAATTTTGTTGGGATGCTATAAAAAAGAACCTTGAAGGTTTCAAGGCATGTAGAAAAAATAATATGAGTCAGACGTTCCCAAGAATGAGGAACAAGTCATTATTCTATGAATATTGAAAATTATAGAAAAATGTCACGTATCGAATGAACAGAAGATATATGGGATGCTCAATTATGAAGGCATGTCCATTTATCTACCCCATTGAGCGAAATATCAATGTTATCTGTCATCCGTTTGAAATTTCACTACATTATTATGATTTTGATATCGAATCCGATCTCTTTGAAGTTGGTTAACAATATAGCCCTCGGAAAACTCATATCCGAAATACAAATTTCGATATTCACTAGCTTTCATTAACGAACTTCAATCGATGATTCTATTTCATTTACGTTCCATCGGTTGATATATTTCCATTTTTCCTCAAATGAATACGTATTTCATCACATACTTTATTGATGAGCATCTGTCAGCAACAATATACGTCTAATTAACAATACATCCTGATCAAATATTAATTACTGTACCTATGTCGATATCGATTGCTTATTAGTAGTGGCGGATATGCACAAACAGGGTGGGTTGGTGACCATTTTAAGAGAAATATGAATGATTATGATTATTGAAGTGCCTCCATGAACATTCTCAGATAATATTCAGGTTGATATATTGTTATATATGAAGGATCAGCCAGCAGGAATTGATAAGATCCAATGCATAATATAATATATCATACTCCTGGTAATGTATTGGCACATCTTGAAATATGCAAATTTTGGGAAAACGCTGAAAACATCGAACATCATTGGAAATACAACTGAAGTTTTCCATAATGATAGGCTGGAAGGAAAAACTTTTGAGTTGGGCTGCACAAATGTTTCCAACACAAATACGATCAAAAATACGATCGGTAATGTGAGGAGGAATCAATATATCATATGACTTTGGCACTCTCCGAAGGTTGCAAAAATTTCTTGGAGCGTAACATTTCCCCTCAGTTGATTCAGGACAAACTAGTTCGTAGTAGAGAGTGAAAGTGTGTCTCACCTCGAAAAACAAAAGTTGAGAGGTCTCACTGAGTTCAACTAATCATTTCGAAGAATTAATAAATTTGTTAACTTCCGTCAATTCCCAAATATAAAAATCTGACTTATAATATAGATATTTTTCATCCATCATTTGAATCTCATAAATATCTAGTATCACATCACGAATACTGTAGTTTCACCTTCAGTATGAACTTAAAAAATTGAATCGAATAATATCACCGGAAATTAAACACAGTTACAATAACATAATCTGATGATGACGCGACGGCAAGAAGAGCCAAGAGTAGTGTGAAATATGAACATCATAACCGCCCCTTCTTGTTGTTTCTTCTATAATTCTATGACAGCTGAATTGAAGTACTATTGATAATGAATCCGTCATTCATGAGAAATATTGAGATCATAACATTTTTGGTTGTGCCTATTATCACTCGTGATAATTTCGAAGCCGAGCTCACTAAACTTGATCTAGGAACATTTTCCAATTCGGTCGGACGGTATGTTCTATTGATATCATAAAACCCAAAAGAATTCCATTATTCCTAGGATTTTCGATGACTCATCGTGACACAACGTTCATTAAAAGCATCTAACGTAGATTTTGAACTTGGATGAGTCAGTATTCGATATCAAGAAGCTTGAGATTCTCAACGACTCACCTCAGAACGATTTGTAATAATTTTTGGCAGAAGAAATTACTTGCGACAGCTCTCATTTTCGTTAGTTTTGCAATAAATCCGAGAGTTTGACAAGGCCTCCCTGTACATGGACATGGACCCACTCTGTTTCCTGATAATCGCTTTACTAATTGAACATGGTCAGTGAACTGACTGATAATTATATAGGTTAATTACGACGGAATCAATCAGACGCAGTGGAACTGTGGTTACCGATGAAATGGGTTTACAGCTATACATGGCGATAAAACTAATTTGGCCACATATCATGGGAATTTCAAAGTTAACATTGTGCTTCATTTGCTGCATCAATGGATATGAATAGTTACCTACTATCCATGGCGAGTTGGCAAATGTCATGATTTCTTCTATAAATGATGGAATCATATGATGTACTGATCATAGGACATATTCCGGATATGCAAGTCCTTCTGCATCTGTTATAGGAATATTTTATGATAACATGAAAATAACAACATACGGAAGGTGTAGGTCAGACGGAGATGAATGAGAAAGAAGTTGTTTTCGCCAATACTGTTCCAACGTCAGTATTGATGAAATCTCATGATTCCTGATTCAGGCATAGGTCTCCTCATAGAGAAGGTGAAAACAGATTATAATAATTCTCCAAAATATCACAGCGCTTGGAATCAAACCTTATATATATTCATATTCAGTTTTGAGAAGTGATTGAAAAGTTCTATCTATATCATTGTCTCCATTCAGAAGAATGCAAGCAAATTGTTTGATTTTTCCTTTTGATTGTCATCTTCTCCTATGATATCACTCAGATCACTTCAGTTGGCCATATCATTATGTTGTGCATAATATAGGATATGTTCAGCTGATTTCGATTTGCTTCTCTTCATAATGTTCTAATGTTCTTCGATACTGACTGGTATAGAGGTCTGCTAGTTTCACCCGTGAATAATTTTCCACAAACACATGACATATTGCAAATCCATTTCTTTGATGATAATTCTTCATTTCTCTCTCAATTCCAATCGCACACTGAAGAAACTGCCTGGTTTGTATAGACACAACTATATGATCTTGTTATCCTGACAATATTCCATCGTCAAAATAGGCAGAATATTGTTACGGTTAACATGAAAAAATTTTTAGAGCATCGAGAAAATCTGGTTGTGCCCATACTAACTATAAAACTATTGTCATGGAAAATCAACTTTTCATGTATTTAACGTAGTCGATGACTTTTCTGATGGAACCGGATACCGGAAATTTTGGTCATCCCCGCGGTATGGTTCCAATGGAAGAAATCGTTTCCATGTCTGCATAATTTTCGTTTGAAGATAGCCGTATTGTTGAAGTCTAGCCATCAATTACCAACATTTTACAGTTCCATGACAATTCAAAGAAAAATCCTCGTATGAAAACATCGAGAGTACACGCATAATTACTCCACATTCAATTGTTCTCATTGAACCATGAAAGAAGACCGAATTTCGGAAGTGATAATTAGATATGGTGTAGTTGCTCGATGAAACAACCAGCGTTTCATTTGCACGGCGGGCAGTCTTCTTTTGTTTTACTCGTGATTGACAGCTAGAATCTTCACCCGAATTGGCTCATTTCATGAGGAAACGAACGGACGATTATCTTTACGAGGTTCGTATAGAAATCAGTGAAACATTAAATGAAAGGAGTGAGTTTTGGAGCGAAACACCACAGTTCATGAAGATGAATGGCGGTTTATGCATGATTTGCAGAAAAATTCATTAACCTTCTGAATTTTGTGGTAGACGACGATACTCTTCATCTTCTGTATTGTTGTTTGCACGTTAGTTCCATCTCATCAACTACTGGACCCATTCGACATTATCATGCGACTTTGGTAAAACTAGGTACTCACCAGAAAACCAAGGAATAGTATATAACATATAACTAGTGTGGATGATGACATACATGAAATATACTGACATACATGAAATATACAACTGAAGATTTTAATTATTATCATTCCAAGTTTCACTCAATGCCTATTGTCATCCATTGGAATTTAACGAAATATGCTCAGTCGAATTTGAAAGTCATTCAAAGTTTGGCTCATCGTCGACAGCTACCACGCAACTGAAAATACAGTAGTCAAGAACGAGAGAACCCGTGTGCAGACCCTTTCGATAGTCTTGGGACAAAAGGTATGTCAATATGTCAATTTCATGAATTTAAATGTGTATGAATTGTTAGGATATAGTTATGAGTCGTAACCTTGTGTCGCAACAACAATGTACAGAACACTAGTGGAGATATTCTGCAACAAATCACTCAAATGTCAGTTGTTAGATGGCGACACAAAAATTAGAACAAAATCAGTATTATATTGCAAACAATCACTGTGAGAATGTCGATTCAGAAGTAGTAATTTAGGTTACTTCTCAATTTCATATCGAACTACAGTTTGTACAGAAATCTGTGAAAATGTCACCATCTTCTGGGGAGTTTCATAACTATAGATAGATAGATAGATAGATAAATTTATTCAAAGAATTGTAAATTTACAGTTACATGTATATCAACAATTAAATGAATATGACGTCAGACAGGTTAAAAAGAGTTGAACAACTACAATATAATACAAAAACATCAGTAATCACATTACAGATCACAAGTGAAAGTAAAAGAAGGCATATTTATATAAAAAACTATCTCTCTGTAAGTTCTCGAACAGTGTAAGGTTCTATCTTCAAAATGTTATGAAAAACAAGTTTTTTAAATTTTTTAAAACAGGATTCTTGCTGTATCTCTTCGGTAATAAGTTGAAGAATTCAATACACGAGTAAGTAGGAGCTCTTTCTGTCTGTGCCAATCTATGTGCTGGAAAGTTTAAATTCAGACTCCTCGTATTGAACTCATGTTTTATTTCGAATTGGTCGAACTTTTCTCTATTTTTAAACAGAAACACCAAGCATTCATACACATATACACCAGGTAGTGTTAATATATTGAATTTTCTGAAATTTCCTCTGCAAGATTCATTATTTTTGAGGCCAAGTAGTATTCTAATGGCTCTTTTCTGAATAATAAAAACTTTTTCAGCATCACCGCTTCCGCCCCAGAAAGCAATCCCAAAGCGCATCACTGAGTATATGCTTGCGTAGTAAATAGCTCTCAAACTACCTATATCTAAATATTTGGCAGCGATTCTGAATGAGTAGCAGGCTGAGTTGAGTTTTTTGCACATTTCTAAAATATGTGTTCCCCAATCTAAGTTTTGATCAATCTGGACCCCTAAGAATTTATTGTTCTCTGCTAAGGTTATCTTTTTGGACTGGAGAGTAATTTATAAGGCAATTTTAATGAAAAATGGGGTTAGTGTTTTTGACGAAACAAAACACCATCAGTCACTGTACCATTGTTTTGTACATCGTTTTCGCAACCAACTTCGCAACAAACTTAATTTTCAACTTCGAAACGGCCAGAGGTGGTCATAGGAAAATATCATGCGGGAATATTGAAAAATTCATAGGGATAACAAAAATGATATGATATACAGAAGATTCCATTTGGGAAGTTACTCTGATTCATTTTTGAAGTGAACAAAATTTGGCACAAGGAACACCTAACTCCACACCAAATCTCATCATGTAAGTATCTGAAGGTAAAAAGATATGAAATTTAATCAACCAATGTTCATCTCGAGAAAGGTAGGTAGGTAGGTTTCAAAATCAAAGAGAAAGTAGGTATCTGAAAAGTTACAGCTACTTTATATTGGAAGCGACAACGCCGACAGGACATGTTGATTTACGTAAACTACTTTCTTGAGGTACTCAGTAATACATCATTCACAGGTATTCGCCTCGAAATGTTTAGTAAATTTCAGTGAAATGTGATAATTCAACACGTTTGATTGTTCTGTGCGAATATATCGAATTTCCTTCGTGCCCACGTTTTGACTGGCATGTTATTCCATTTTTCATGTTCTGAAATTGATTCGAGCATAATGAAGCCAAGCAACAGTGCGACTAGCCAGTAGGTATGGTTGGTTGGTATGACGTTATACATTTTAGTAACTGTATCATTAAAAACGATCGTTTATGGAAGGCAGGGTTATTCTACTTCACGTATCTCATTGCACGTTTTTCTTTGGTGCTATACATCTCTCCTCCGAATGTGGAAGCTTTTTAACAAAGGATGAGGTGATATTGCTCATTATACTTCCATCAACACTTCCAGTAGCGAAGTATTGTGCATGGAATGAAAATAATATTTTCTGATTGTTTTATTCCGTATATGCATCTATGTTGCACCAAGTGTTGTACGAAACTTTAGGATCAGATTTTCTCGATGAACACATTAAAGACAGTTATGTTGACATAAATGTCAGAAAATCATTCCGAAGAAATGGTTTCCAAGTTTCTTGGAAGAACAGTATTATTATTAAATAATAAAGAAGGTTTCAACTGGTTTCTTTTGGGAATAATACAATTGGTAGATTGTCTCCAGGAGCGTGCCTAAGATGCAAATCCATTAAAGTTCTCACATTTACGAACCCAGTATACTTTTAACAATATTTTCTGACTCTTGAGAGCTTTTTCTCAACTATCTATGTATATATGTATATTCTATATACCTGTTCAGAGGTCACTAGACCAATCGTATGAGCATAGCAAGATAAAAATTACTGATCGGAAATGAATTCGATTGAACCGATACTCAGCAATTACAAAAAAAAATGTCTTTAAGAAACTTGAACACCCTGTTCGAAATCAGTTACTAGGCCCGATATTTTATTGATTGTGGTTTTTCTAATTATTGTATATCTGAATAATGTCTGTAAGTTCTTCGAGGAGGTGGTATATTCATTTTTCAGCTTTCAATGGTAGAAGTTATTAAAAATTATTGCAATATATTTGTAGTAAGGACAGATTTAGGATCTGTCCCAAAATGTCACTGCGCTTGAAATTAAACCTTTAGATACCTAAAAGAGTAATTCTCTATTGGTCAGTGACACCTTGTTTTTGAAAAAATTTGGAAATACAAATATATTTAATAAGAATAAAACCTCTACTTATCTTGGTGGACGTTTCGGGAACGAATCTGCTCCCGTTCTCAACACAATTGAAATATTTTTCTCTTCGTAAACTTTTTTCAATGTTTCCGATTTTGACACTGAAAAGTGACAATTTGGCAGACGGAGGAATTCTGGTTACAAGATGTTTTCATTGATTGATATCGAATTTTCCATTTTCATATTCAAGTTTCAGAAGTGGATGCCAAGTTCTATCTATATCAACCGAACAAGAAGCAATATTATTGTCTCCGTTCAGAAAAATCAAAGAGTCTCCTTGCATTCTCCTGAACGGAGACAATAATATTGCTTCTTGTTCGGTTGATATAGATAGAACTTGGCATCCACTTCTGAAACTTGAATATGAAAATGGAAAATTCGATATCAATTAATGAAAACACCTTGTAACCAGAATTCCTCCGTCTGCCAAATTGTCACTTTTCAGTGTCAAAATCGGAAACATTGAAAAAAGTTTACGAAGAGAAAAATATTTCAATTGTGTTGAGAACGGGAGCAGATTCGTTCCCGAAACGTCCACCAAGATAAGTAGAGGTTTTATTCTTATTAAATATATTTGTATTTCCAAATTTTTTCAAAAACAAGGTGTCACTGACCAATAGAGAATTTCTCTTTTAGGTATCTAAAGGTTTAATTTCAAGCGCAGTGACATTTTGGGACAGATCCTAAATCTGTCCTTACTACAAATATATTGCAATAATTTTTAATAACTTCTACTCTATTTTTTAGAAACGAGGAGAGAAAATCCCATTAAAAGCTGGAAAATGAATTGTATATCTGAGTTCAACTAAATGTGTGAGAATGCCTCATTTTGTTTCCATACTTCGAATACAATTTCCCTAGTCTATTATAATATAATGTTTCCTCCACCTGCCACCCAAATCCCATTGACCATACACAATATTCACCTTGCTGAATGATTGACTGATGAACTTATGCATACTCTGACCGTATGTTAGCGACGACATAACCTTGGTTACAGTTTACGAAAAATGTTGTTCGTCTTGGTTTGAACAACGATGTACAGAAGACTGGTGCAGTCACTGATAGTGTTTTGTTTCGCCAAAAACGGCATTTTCCGCTATAATGGCATAATAGTTATGAAACTTCCCAGGTGATGGCGACATTTTCGCAGATTTCTGTACACATGGTTGATGTTTTGAGAATGTATTTATGTATTTTGATCATTTATCGAGAAGTAACCGAAATTACTGATTCGGACTCAACGTTTTCATAATACTGATTGTGCAATTATCGATAATCATGTTTTTGTTGACATTTTTGTACCGCCATCTAACAACTAATAAATGAATGATTTTCCGCTATCATGAGTGAAATGCTGCTATCAAGTTGGCTCTATGTTAGAGTTTTGGTTGGAGAAATTGGATTGGCAAATCCATGTCAAAATCAATGGTTAGTGATAACTATCGAATTCACTTTTCCGAGGATAGTAGCACTCAAAATGTTGTGAATTATTATCATATTCATTCTTCAGTATAGTATTACGATAATAATAATAATAATACTAATAATAATAATATTTCAAAATATTCCAGGAGGAGTTATGGATATATAGAAAATATTTGGAAGAAAAGTAGCCTTGTAGTTATGATAGTTCTCGTTTTTTGCCATGAATTGACTAGGTACATGACTCAGAGAATGCAAGAACAATAATTGCTACCATGGGCGGTGCATTGCTCAATGATCATTAAGTATTTTTCATTCTCTTTATAGCATCTTTCCCTTCGAATCCACTCAGATTGAACTTCATTTGGTGGGAATAAAAAAAAACTGAATTGATCTCCGCATTGTGGAGTGAATCAACCTGCATAACTGAACATTTTTGAAATATTATGAATTACCTGAATCTTGACAGATCAGTGACCTCATAGTGCTCGGGGAAACACATACATTACGAATATTTCATACAATAGACGTTGATTAACGATTTTTTGTTTTAAATCTGATGGAAATTTGCGTTGATCCATTCTGTCAGCTTGTTTTTCAGCACAACCGATACATAATTTGTCAAAACCAGTGGGACGAATCCATTGAGCCCGTGCTGCCCTTTAAGACAAATGGAATAACCTGTAAAAAATGAAAAGCGAGAAAGAAAAATCGCCCCAGTCACAGGGATCGAGAAAAACTAACTGGCGCAGAAAAGATAGATAGATGAACGGAAGGATTCCCTAATATGAATTTATCCCTTTGTTATGATATACTGGGGGTGAGTCATATTATGTTTCGACCTTATCAATCTTTTTTGTCGACATTAGCGTCGAAGGGACCGTTTGGGCATAACTGAAAAGGGCCTGGGAATGTGATTATGTCATGCGGGACGATATATTCCGGCCGGAGAATCTTGGCACGTGTGATGGATTTTGACGAAAACCAAATTAGATGACGATCGATGGAAAACTTCATGGACAGGAAGCGTTCAAATATTGAAGCATCGATTCTCAACATCAGAACTGTCTATTACCCAATGGATCGAAATAATCCATTCATTCTCTGTTGATACATGATATATTCACAGTGTGATTCTATATATATAAGGAATTCGAGAGATTGTGATCACTCATTATCAGGTCATATTCTTCTGAAAAATATGACGATTATTGTATAGTCTTTCTAATATTACTACACTACTTTTGTTCGCAAGATCTGATAAGAGGGTTCAACGATATGTATTACATTCACAGGATTGAAGACGAAATAATTCATTGATTTTTCCGGCATCGACCTCGGTATACATTCCACGTGGACTGGATATGTCTTGTCAAGTGGAGAGAAGCGTAAATCTGGATTTATAAGCTTGACGTTGGAGTTGCTGTTGATGTTGACGTTTGCCGTTGCCGTTGCAGTTCGTCTGACGTTCATCTGATTCATTCAAAAACTTGTTGTTGTGGTTGTGCCAGATAGTGACAACGAGGTGGGAACTATCAACAATGAAAAAATGAATCATTATATCATTAGGAAGAAATATCATTTGAAACGGACCTGAATGTGTTGGGTTCATTCAATTGTGATCAATTAAATACATAACCTCTGGCATTTTACATCGCCTCTAACGTGACGTGACTTTCCATCACTGATCTCATTGGCTATCCATAAACGTCGACAAACGTTTCCCCAACTGCCAACTTCAACATCGCAAGAATGTATGAATGATAATTGCCATTTTATATTCTTTTCTCAAATTTGAACAGCAAATGGCAACCTCAACAGCAACCTTAACGTAAAGTTAATAATAGAATGAGTCGCTTCTAATTCGTGAAAACTGAACGTTAACTCTCTCTACCAGATTTATAAAGAATATCGATATTGATTCAAGTATTTTGAAAGCACATTGATATTCAACGGCAGTCCAAAACTGTGACGCATAGGGAGATTGTTTTGCAAATTACTGGTTCAAATTGAAAATGTATCCTTTCAATTTCGGCCTATTCTAGTTCATTTCAGCAGTTTCAACAACATAGAAGATACATTATAATTTCGATATAAGTGCTGGTGATATAAATCATTATCAAAACCTCATGTAATCGATATGAATAATGAATATAGTATTTTACCATCCTTCAGAACAGTTAACATCAGAATGAATGACAATTCGACTTCTGAGGAATACAAAAGTCACGAACTTCCTAAAAATTCTGGTTGTGTAGATAACAGATATTGAGTATCAATAGTGATAGATGCACGTATCCCAGAGTTTTTCATTCAAGTTTATCACCTGTTATACAGTTCTGGAGAATCAGAAATTCTGGGATTTGTCACTACTTCAATCTTAATAGCGGACCCTATTGAAATTGTTGTTCATTAAATACATTGTATTCACCAAAATATTCGTAATATATTAGTCCAATAATGGGAGCCCAATATGGTCCAACATTTCTGGTGCTTCTCATGTCACGTGTTGAGAAGTAATTCTATCAAAAACAGCCTAAATTTATGGTACCGACGAGAAAAATAAGTATACGTCTCTAGTCATCAAAAGGACCGCTTGGATGCCGGCCGGTGGTGGTGTCTTTCCCCGTTTCAACTGACTATGGAAAGACTGTAATAAGTTCACTCGAATGTAGTCGAGAATCGATACTCCTGAATATTTCAATGAATTCTACAAATTTCAATTGGTTGACTTTTTTACATTCATTCGACAATATGAATTCGATCGACATTCGAAAAATGAAATAACAAATAGCAATGCATGCTAATGAAAATGGCTTCTTTCGACTTTGTATTTCATTGCCTGCGATGAAATAATTGATGAGCTTTCTTATAGATGATAGATCCTCAGTTAGAAGGCGTATGTGATGAAGCTATTGATTGATATTTGTATGCATGTCAGAGACGTCTATACTGTCTTTCTATCGGAGCATCAACACGGCTTCTGGATGAACTTGTATGTTTGCACTGAATCAGTTGGGTTGACGAACCCTGATGACATTCAGCAATATCTTAATTAGATCGAAATGTGATTTCATTTTGGGTAGTCATCTCAACCTCCGATTTCCTCAGATTTGATGGAATGAATTGATTATTTAGTTTTACTCTCAATACTCCTCTTCTCACACTATAACTTAGGTATGAGGAATATAATAATCATCAGTCTGACCGGAACAGTCTGCTAGTGAGTTGAATCGATAGAAGGTATCGTAACAACTGATTGCCACGATGGCTCATATATCTATCACACGATCGAACAATGTAAATGAAATTTCTCAAGTATTTCGTTTCACTGATCAAAGCAACAGCGAAATGTGAAGTCTGTTCGCTCTACCTCCATGAACTGAAATATTGTATATGCACTGAGAACTGTCATGGTATAGCCATCATACAGATCGCTGATTTGTAGTGTACGATTTCACTTTGTTCGTTGCTGAAATGTTGTGAAACAATAACACAATAGTATATTGAAGTTTTAGTGGATATCGAGGTCTTAAGAACATGCCGAATTTGTCAAGCACGAGGACAAAGCCGGAGTGCTCGGAATAAAACAAGTGATATCCACGAATACTCTACGCAATTTTCAATTGTAAACTTTCATCGAATAATATTCAAATGAAGCTTTCGAAACATTTGTTAGTAATATTTTATTCGACGTTACAAAAGGAACTCCTATCAGATCAATAATCAACAAATCGACATTTATACTTCACGTTTCTCGGATGATAGTCGGGCCGGTTGATGTTTCAGTGGAAACATTATAATACGTGAGTTTTTTAACTTTGTTGACTTGAATACGCTGAGGCGTACTATAGATGAGCAGATAGAGTACCAATTGAAAAAAAAAATTCACCGCGAAATTCTCATAGTGAGAACTGAAAATTGTCTCACAAACAGAGGACTAGTTTGATAGTTATTCTGTTTCATTTTGGACTCCAGTGGGGTAGAGTTCAAGATATTTTAGAAATTCAATATCCATTCTTTTTAGGAAACTCTCTAGGCATTTTCCACTGTTGTCGTTAATACGACTTATAGTCATTCTCATTCGGAACTCAGAGAGTTTTTTACAATAATATTACAATAATAATTATCATTGTCCATCCCATAACCACATATAAAAACCACAAATGAAAAAAATATGAAGAACATATTTTTGTTGTTTTGAACTCTAACAATTCTCACGCGAAGAAATTAAATCTGATTGATATGTGCTATGCATTTTCTAATCACATCGACGACTTGATTTCAAATTCACAGTCATTATTCCCATCGACACTAAAAAAGTATTCAACACATGCAGATACTACTCTCGAACCGGGGCATAATCTGACCTGAAAAGTAAGAGAGATCAGCGAATCCTTAGTATCTCTAAAGATATTTCCAAGATATGATATTCCAAGAGAAAGATACTAAGGTGTCGCTGATCTCTCTCAATCTTCAGGTCTACTGAAGACGCCAACTCACTTGCCGAAATACTTATCGATTTCAGACTTTTCTGAATATTATTATGATGCTTGGGTATTTAGTTATTTATCTTGTATTTTTATTTGATACTGAACTATTGAATATCATATTGAGGCATGAGAGAATGAGTTTTTCAAATGAACAATACTAATAAAGCATCAATCAAAATATGAGCGGTTATTATTCCAACAGAATGAGGGTCTTAGTGTTTATCGTCATTATGGATCCGGTACCTTCATCATGAAACATTCGATAAGAGAAGCCATTTGATGTTGATGACGAATTTCAACTCTCTCCAACATGGAAAACACATGCGATCAAGTTTTCCATCTTCATTTCAATTCAAGATCTATTGAAATGAAAACGTTGGATATATTGGGAAAGACGTCAGCTCATAATTCAAGTGAATATCGCCAGTTCATGTTATCTTCAAGTGATAATCATTAATCTTTTCTTAGTCAACATCATCAACGATAAGATATCGGTTGTTTCAACACGGGGTACCTCAGGTCTAGAGTCTGTCCAAATCCACAGATATTGTTATTTCGAGGTCATGATGTCGGCCACGACTAACATTGATAGGTAATTCGTATCTACCAGACCGGTAATACTACCCCGAGCTGTGATACTCTAGATATGACGTAGACAAAACCATAACTATGTTTGTCCGAAGCAGCAAAAAGCAATAATGTAACTTCTCATAAATTCATATGAAACAAATGAAGTTGTATAACAAGATACGACCGCCGCAGACTCAGAAAATCATGATACCGAAATGGAAGGAAGAATGGGAGTGTAGAGAAGAACGACAAGTCGATCATAACTGATTTTTGGAGGTCGAAACGGTAAACTATAACAGAAGAAACTCTATCAAAGGTGCCAAAGAAACATTAAGATTGATATCATGAAAGGATATCATGCAATGAAACTCATGAAGTGAATGTAACATATTTTATGAAGAATTGAATGAAGGAAATTATTTGATGGTGTGTTAACATATCATTATATCAGTGATTCGAGTAGCAGAATTTCACTATATTCTTTGTTCATACATGGATGACTACAGAATCAATGGATGTTTACATACAGAAGGACAATCTACTTATCTTCGACAGAAATTAAATATTGTTTGGCTTCCTCATTATGCGAATTTTATTTTCATAATAATGTAATAATCCATTGTACCGATTTCCAACGCCTATGAGTCCCCAGATAACTAGTATCATCATAATCTAGGAAGGGAATATTTTCGTAATTTTCATTTAATGTGATCTTCAGGACGTGTCAGTATACACTACCGAATGTAAATTGTATCCTGTGAATTTTGATGGTGCTACTAATTCCTGAGCGAGATACCAACCACTAAGCATTTAGATGGCTGTTTTACTTTAATGTTGTTGCGGATTTGTGTTTTTACTACTTCGGGGCACTCCGTATATTGATACTGTAAATTTCGCGAATATTATTAACATAAATGGTGATTGGTTGGGTGAGATAAGTCGAGACGAGACCATTTCGTTTATCGATTCCAAGTTTGGTAATTTGCGGGCTCCCCAGAGGCCGTTTATGTCAGAAGTGGGATTTCAGCAGTGGGGTGAATGCCACTTCTGATTAGATTATCATTCCATGAAAGAATCTGTCAAAAAGTTATATAACTCTGAAATTGAGCATGTTCACGTTCCTCAAATGAAGTACAAAAGGACAAACAAATGAAAATATTCTCCTGAGCAAAGCATTTTCAACATTATTGGTGAATGCTTCAACAGAGGAATTTATTTGGAATCAACGCGTATTAGTGAATGTAAACAGACAAAGAGTATTCCATTGGAAAAAAAATTACAAATTGAAAGCTGTGCAAACATTCAAAGCTCCATCATCGAATCAAAGCGTGAACCATGCAAAGGCGTAGGAAGCAGGCTGGAAAGGTATTTTAAAATAGAGGAGAACTTGTAATCACACAACACGCACACTGGGTCTCAGCCAAAACTTTTCACACCCCTCATCGTATCGTAGAAAAAAGTGGAAATCGCTCTGATCCGTCGATACTATCAATACTCTCACCGACAACCTCCCTACTTCAGAATCTCCAATGAGATTACGTCAATTGTGATATATCATTTTGGAGGGAATTCAATCAAGAATTTATGAATATAATGCAATCGAAAAACTATCAAGGGTTATCAAGGTTATCAATAGGTGTTATTAAGAGTTTTTTCACCATATCGACCGTGAAATCGCCATGCTTCCAGAAATATAAGAAAATATGCATTCCAAAATAAATGATCCATATAAATGAAATCACCCTCTTATAGGATAAGCATTTCGAATTAAACAAACGAGAATTTTTCAAAATCGATCGAATAATATCGATGTTATAGGGATGAGTCCTTGCCATGGACACACTTATATACCAGAAAAGTGAGTTCAGATATATGATGAGTACAATTGTACCTTTATATGGAATGATGATGATGAACATTTCAAGAAATGAAGAAAAATTCTAGCCAATACTCAGTTTGAATCATAACGTTCAAATGAATTGGAATTCTTTCAAAATGAAGCATCACAATATAGTAGAATCATCACAGGATAGTGAAGTTAAAATCGACTGTTCTGAGCGAATTTTCATTTTCTCTATGACATCTTTGACAAGTTTCAGCAGGGACACGAATATCTACCATCATAACTCCCGCTGATGCCTGAACCTTCTGAATGACATAACATCTCTTACCATCGACTGGATGATTGACAACTGATGTATATTCATCTCCGAAAGTCATGTTTCCATCTGGAACAGCTAGTTGCAATTCGATAATTCCTCGAAAAGTCTGTTATCATCATCATCATCATTATCATCATCATAAACATCATCATCTTTTTCTTTATCATATCATCGTCATTTCCCTTTCGGAAAAATCCCATATATCACCACTGTGGCCGCGTTCAAATGGGGAAATCGAATTCCTGAAAGCGAGCTTTCACGTGATTAAAATTGTTTCGTTCGTAAAATGAACCAATGAAAGTAATTCGACAAGTTCGACTAATTATCGAAATATAGGCGCATTTCATGAATATTCATGGAATTCATTATTCTGCCGAACTCGATGCCTGATTGAAAATGCTTTGATGAAGTTTTTATATTGGTTGTTCAATTCCGATTTCTATTCAGCTTCAATTAACATCATGAAAACATCCATCATGATTGGTGAAATCATAATAATACTTTTCTGATTTGCCTCTTTCATGAAGTCCATTATAAAACCCAAATACATAACTAGATATCGTCCATAACGATTCGCAACTTCAAACTGTGAAGTGAATGTCATTGATCGACTTCATCGGTTTCACTACACATAACATATGGGGTTTCAGTAATCTTCGGTTTGAACAACCAACAACCACAATAAATTCGATTTCAATCATTCCATATGATATTCTTGTAGATTCTCCGGATGACTGAGTTGAAATGAATGTATATCAGATAAAATAACGTGTTCTGTACATCTGTTTAAATTGACTCGAGAGTTGAGACGAAGGCTATTGTTGGGCAATTCATCACTCATTTGTGGATTTTCGAGAAAATTTTGTACCTAATTGTTCTTCATAAATATCTCATAGATATCCTTCACCCACTTTTTTTGTGATTTGGCACTACTTATTTGTCCCACTGAGGGGCTGATGTACCTCCGCATCTAATGTAAAATCTACCTAACTTTTGACGAAATCATTTTTGTGTTTTTCGGATTGAGCATCTGTGGAACTTTTTTGCCTCATGAGTTTTTTCAACCTTGCTCGATATTTTAATGAAAAATAAATTCCCTGTAGGGTCGATGCAATCAAGTCAATTTCATGTTTTCTTCACAGAAACTCACGTAAAATGTCAATGTCAATTTTGTCAAAGATATTCGTTGGGGTGTCGATCGAGACGCCACTGGACTCTGAATTTGATCAAGTTTGAGGTGATTTGAGTTACCTTCTCAACATGACAACCAATTACAAATTTAACAAAAATTTGGTGAAGGATATTCAAAATATACTCAGGAAAAATCATTTTTCAATATGCTGAGTTAGGACACTCTTCGTCTTGACAGAACTCGGCTCTTAGATTCATTGTATATATCGACATGAAAACCACCCCGTGAATGAATTATTATTGCTTGGTTCTGGCAAGTTTATTCTCAATTCACAATTTCAAGATTTGGCCGCGATCTTCTTTTGAATTGAATACCATTCCAATATTCCTTCTGAGATTATAGTTCAAAATCAAAATAAGTATTTATCAACAAAGAAATAAACTCAAAAATATATATAGAGTATATAGAGCAAAACTTTTCAAGATACCAGGTGCATGATGAATTTCCAATTATGAATACATGTACGTATACCTATGATACAAATGCTGCATTCAAAGTATCATATACAAGCAACTACTAACCAAATAAAAATCACTTTTATTTGAGATTGATAGAGTGATACTATACCCGAAATCTAAATAACTTTCTTATCGGCATCTCGTATCGAAATCCATTTCAATTAGATGGAACAGTTGTACCAACAAATTTGCTGTTATAATACCACACACCCATGCCTTGTAATTCAAATTTCAACTCGAGCGAAAGATTGACGGCTACAACAAACCGACAAGCATGCATATTTCATGTATCTTCCGCTACCAAAGGCGGCGGACGGCACATAAAAAGTGTGAATTTGAATTCTTTATTTCATAAAATCTTGGCAACGTTTCCCATCCTAATGAATATTGCTCACAGACGGTTCTGGGCTGCCAACCCTCGTTTCTGAAATACCAGAAGAAGAATAGTGTTTCAATAAACAGGAGTGAGCACAACGAAGCACGTAATTATTATACATAATTATAATCACACTTCATAAAACGTGCAACTCATATCAACCAATACTGTTGATAGAAACTATTAGAAATATTAGAATGCAAGCTAGCGATGAACATCGTATATTGTAACACTTGATGTTTACAAAAACACTTGTACGACTCTTCCTACTCGTGCTTGTTAAAATTTCACTACTATCATCTGATAAAGGTTTCTATTTCTCTGAAATCTATATGATAATTTGAGATCATCAAGAAATGAAAAGACATCGAATAGAGTATCAGGCATTCAATGGGATGAAAACCATCCAATGGTGATAAATGAGGACAAAACATTCAACAATAATCTAACAAACCGTGGTTTTGAGTAGAAGAGTATACTCATTCATCTCAAAAGTTGTGATGTGCAGGTGTTTCGCATGCAATTCGATATTTACGTTAAGGAAATCCTGGAGTTGAAATAGAATAAAAATGAATATTACATGTTTCATTTCAAAGTACATACTCTTGATGATAACAGTGCATGCAAATGTGAATCATTGGAGAGCATGTATATTTGGAATTTTTCATTTCATTCCTACTTCGAAATGTTTTGGTGCAAGTATCCAAGTGAAGTGAAGAAATAGTGAACGCACTGCTTTATCCGCTTCACCCCAACTGATGTAGGAGTCTCTAGTTTTCCTGAAGATGGCGCCATTATTTTACGACTATTTTGCGTTTCCATGGTGTTCAACAAATGTTTCGATTTCACTTATTCGAATCATTTTTATATCATGATATTATCAAAAATACAACTATTGAATCCTTCTGAATGGACGGATATCTATTTACGTTTCAATTTTGTTTCATTGCAAGTTTGGCAGAACTGCAGTTCTCACTGATTTCGGTTCTGCCATCCTAAATTCAGTCAAATGAAAGTGTCCTCTTCGGGAATGAAAGTGACTCCTACATTATCCGGAAGAAGCGATTTGGTTCAGTTTTTTTGAAATTGCATTGAATTGAATTGAATTTCAATTCCCAAACACGGTCCATTTGTGAAATTTAGTCAAGGAAATCGAAGATATACCGAAAAAAATTGAATATTATTCATGATCGAATAATTCTCCTACTGTGTATGGAACACGCTTCCTTTTACATAATGGCAACTGCAGTACCAGAAAACAGAATATTCATAATAATTTCTTCAGTTCTCAATGAAATTGAATAGTAATGATAACTCTCACTGGCTGAAATTATTCGTGAAACTCGTGTGAATCAGTATCATATTGATAAATTATTATTGATACCTATAGGTGAAACATTTTGATTGGTTCAGAGATATGAATCCCAATATAAGAGCCAAAATCATATCTGCATGTACCGGTCTAGAACTTTTAACATTGATATTCTAATCAATGGATATGTCCTGATAACATACAGACGTATAATTAATTTTTTTTTGTTGTTTTTTTTTTGTTTTGATACGGCCTCCGCCTCTGATCACCACAATCCCACACTTATGCTAACAAATTCTTCGATTCTTGTAAGCAATTAATTTATTTTTTGTATTATTCATATCCACGCATGGGTTATGATGTTGCGATCCGCTCTCTTCCTCTCTTATTTTTTTCGTTGGCCATTGTGTAGCCTCTGGAGGATTTATTTTCGGCAGGAAATCGTATTGAAACGAAATGCAACATAGGCCCACACAGAACGATGAAAAATTCGGTGTGGATCGAGATGCATTGTGGGTCGTTTTCGCGATGAAATCATGAATCCGTGACTGCACACAAAGAGAATTAATCATTTCTCTTTGATGGAACGGAAAGATAAATTTCACTGAGAAATGTGCACGAGTACTCGAACAATGAAACGGATATTTCATGAGAGAAATAATTATTTGGAGCAATCTTCGTTGTGCACAAAGTATTTTTTTCGGATGAATTCGAAATTTATAAGCTACAATTCGATGTACAGTTATATTGACATTGTCTGTTTTGCAATAAGAATCACATACAAACTGACTGGTAAACAAAAAAGCAAATGAAGTGACTCAAATAAAAGGTGAAGGATCAGAATAATTCATGCTTCGATTCACGGTAGCGTCAAATTTTCGAAATGGTAACATATATATATTAGGTGATATGTTATCAAGAGTACTCTCATGCAAAATTATAGCTGAGAAGAATGAAAAACCGCAAAGTCATTTTGTCAAATTGTCAGTTTGCTCATTCCTGTAGAGTATGAAGACTAATTAATCTAATTTATATATTATAATAACCTACCCAGTACACCGAATATGCTGAAAGCAAACAGAACTGAAATATTTCTTTGTTCAATAATAGAAATATGATTGCTCTCATACTCGAACTTTTATAGAGACGATTCAAACAAAGACTGGTATCCAACAAAAGAGTGTAAATAGGAATGAAGGCTGTTTGCTGACAGGCTCGTTCAGAAAATAACAAATACTTGTTCAGTGACAACTACGAACTTTCGTTAATTAATTACATATTGACCTTCTAGTGTGAACCTTCTTCATTGTACTAGAATCCTACATCATAAATTTCAAAACATTATAACATAAGAATTCATGATGTTACTCCTTTGACGGCATTACGGAAACATATTTCCTTCATCAGGACACTTTTGAATAATTTTGAATGTTGATAGTGGACGAAATGAATAAAATCTTGGTAGGTAGTGGAGTGCAAAAGTGCCAGTATCGCAAAAACTATCAATATCGTAGTGTATGACATACTGGTCTGTCATGAGATGTCCTATCAGACCTCCACAGTATGACCTTGAGTTTTGGGACACATGGAACTAGATTTTGACTTATTTTCAACAGGCGTAGAACTGCATGATTCATCAAATGTTAAAAGTACTGCATCAATACTTGTTATCAAGCTAATATCATTGTACACAACAAGGAAATCTTCCTCCTGAATGAAAGTTGCATAACTTCCGAGATTGATTGGGATTTCAATCTTCGGTCTTCTCCTCCGACTCCATCAGGGGTATTCGAGCCATCTGTGAACATTAAATATTCATGCAATCCCTGGGAAGACGATTGATCCGCTTTTCCACTCGTTCCTGTTTGTGAAATGGTTATTTTCTCAACAAGCGCGGAAAGTTAGAGGAATAGGGTGAATGTTATCCGACAGGACGCGTCCATGTAAACTTTCTTGAGAATCCTGAATACTATTTCTCTTGTTACCCAAACATTTGTCAGACATTACTGGTTATAAGTATAGTTATATATATATATATATATATATATAGTTATATATAGTTATAGTTTCGAAACACTTCTATCATTTCAGTTTGTTCAAGTATTTTGACGAGGTAGGTACGGTAGCGGAGTTAGTGTATCGTATCGTGTTGTCATATATTATGTACACTCGTATATAAATATCATTGTGTTCAACAAGAACAAAATGTTACTCATTTTACGCTGCAGACTAATGAGATTGCAGAGTAACAATCACTAGCAGCTCTCAAAAGATAGTTAATATAATTGAAAATGGAAGTGCTATGAATGTGCTCACGCTGTGTTCGTACACTACCATAAAACCCAAACGTGAACTCTACGATAGTCATAGTAAATGTGAGAGAAATAATTCAATATACTCCACCAACAATGAGGTTGAACTTCGTAATTCATATAACAACTGTCACGAATCAAAATACAAATCTGAGGACTACTGGACTGAATCAAATTTTGACAAAACTCTTGATACAATTGAGTGAATTATGGAAAGTTGAATTTGTAATGGCTGCGTACACGTGTCTGGACAATCAAATGAAGAAAGTTGTGTTCCGTGGGTATGGAAATATTTGAATTTGAAAGTACTGTGATACCTAGTTGGTAATATTTGTAATATTTGAAGTTATTGCGTGTTGTCATGAAGTGACATTTTAAAAAAAAATCATTCGGAAACATGGTGAAAAAACGCAATGGTCATCTGGTACAAACAGACAACCAATTGAAGAACGGAGTGGATCCGAAGGTATGGGTCTAAAGAGAACCTAACCCTCGGCTCCAATCCTGAACTCAACCAGAAAACAGTCGCATGACAAATCAGGCGCAGAAATGATTAACGCCATGATCAGGGACTCAAAATTAGGAAATGAAAGATGGATTGAAACGTTACAACAAGGGTTAATATTTGGAGATCAGAACTGACATCGTGAAGGGCCTAAATTCAAGACGCCACCAAGTCAAAGTGTCCAACTCGAGGGTTGATATCTGTGAATTTGAATATCTTCAATGAGACAAATGCTAGATGGTATATTCTCCAAAACGAACTAGGCAAACATAAGAAATTAAAGCCAGTTCTATGGTTCTAGAACTATCTAGAAGGATCTAGAATTATTGACATGGGAGAAATCAAATAGGAGAAGACTAAAAAAAGGGACTTTCTATTCGATTCTTGGATGACCACTCAAAGGGATAGAGAAATATAAGAGTCTTCTAAGGGTACATTTCCAGAACCAGAGTTGAATAGATCAGATTTAGATAATTCAGTGGTTTGCATATATGTCGAATTTCGTTGTTGAATCATACTTCTCCAGAATAAATCCATGCTGTCAGACATCATTTTCATCCCACGTATCTCGTTGGATTGGATTATTGAATTAATTCTTCGAAAATGTTAACTTTCCAAATATCAATCCTATTGGGCACCTCAAATGTCTTTCCGCATCAACAATATTCATATCATGTATAGTTCGATCGACTGATTATATTGAGATCTTCTTCTTTATACTTGACAAGTGGGTACAGTTTTTGATTACATCATTTCAACAAATACCATTCCACCTTATAGCCGAGAACCCTTCACAATTTGAAATTCAATATTTCTCACGAGATATTACTCTCTCTCTCTTTCTATAACTAATTTGATTGCATTATCAGAACCTCAAGAGCTGAGTCAATGTCGCTTGTCTTTAGGTTATACACTACTATTGTTGGAGTTATATACGATTTAAATCATTTGAATAGTTAATTACCTTGCCGGGCTCTAGGCGAATTTGAATAATGACTGGTTATCACTTACATAATATGGATTACAATAAAGAATAGATTTCGTGGAATGAGAAAAAATTAATACAACATAGTTACTACCTACCACGATTGAAGATTCATGGCGATGTCATGAATATAATATGTGCACGAGCCGATAATCACAATGATCATACGAACAATGCAAGTTTCACTGATGATACAAAAACTGTTGGAATTCGAAGATGATTGTTCATTCGAGTCGAAATATTGTGAAACTAAGAATGTTTTTGTCGTTGTATGGTGGGATATGTGGATGGCTTCCTGCCAATACCTCGATTCAACGCCTGGGGGCTCTACTCATGTATACACGTAAAAAAGTAGAGATACCTTAAAAAGAAACACTCGGTGATATTATATAGCTCATTGCCCAAAAATTGCCTGAAAAAAAAGTTGTTTCTTCTTTACAGGGTGCAACTAAATAGGTGTAAAACATTCAAAGGGGTGATTCCTCATCGAAAAAAAGATTGGATCATATAAATGAACTCCATCGGAGCATACCATGTTAAGATACAGCCACTTGAAGTGGTACATAAAATTTTTTCGGCAATTTTTTTACCACAAGCACAAAAAGAGTTACAGTATTGAAATCAACCTGACATTTTCTACTACCAAAAAGACACTTAGCCAGTAATTTATTTGGTTTACCCCATGGTTCTAAGGGGTGGAAAACGCAACCCCTAAAATTTACTCCTAATGTAACTTTTTGTCTAATTATTTGTTTACCATTTAAAAATATCCGATAGCCTGTTTCATTCTTAACAAAAAATATCTCTTGAATTTTCGGCTCAAAATAAATCAGTTTGCAGCAAAAAATTATTTCACGAACAACTACAGAGATACATCGCCGAATCAGGTGTTCACAAGATGAAACGAGAGAAATATATTTGGGCAGGCGTGACAGATGCGGTTCAACCGAACTGTTAGGAGTATGGAAAAGAATCGCATCCATGCAGTGAAATATCACATATATATTATAGAAATAGGGTATTTGATCACCGCCTGAATATTTCCACTACACTATACTACGAAGACAATAATATATTCGACACATACGAGAGCACAAAAATATCAAGAAATTATTTTCTTGATGTCAGTTGCCATATTTTCTTGAGATCCTCTAATGCTTTCACCTCATCGAATTTGTTCAATATTCTGAAAAGAGTTATACACAGTCAATGTTCGAAATGAATTCACGTGAAGATCCTATACTATTGTAGAAATGCTTGAATGATAGTTTGCAGTGGGGTGAGGTACAGAAACCTTCTGGCAATCAGGCCGCATTACCATAAATTCATGCACGTACACAAGCATCTCAAGAAAATAGATCTTATCGTCTTTTAACATTCATCAAAACCATATACCCACTCTAGACGTTAGGGCAGATACAAGATTTGGATCGTTACATGATTTTGGTTTTTCCAGTCTCATTTTACAGGAATTCAAAGCTCTTGCGGGATAGAGATTCAATTTTTCCTTAGACAATCGTCGAGATTTTGTTCTTAGTGCCTATGCCATGACAAAATAAATCCGATATATCAACCAGCAGCGTCTTTCTCAAATCAAAATTACAGTTCACTACAAAAAAAACAATAGATATGTCCCATTTTTTTAGAAACCTCCAATTTGATCAGTAAGTCTTGATAAACTGGACAACCCTGTGTAGGTATTGTGAGTTCTCACAACCCATTGTCCTCATCAATACAAGTTCCAGACTCATTTAGGAACTGATACAATCTGTTTCAGACGTCCCTAATGATATTTTAATTCGCTATCTTCCGTATTAGCCTACCTCTATTATAATGCCCACTTCAATGCGCACTATTAAACATGATGGCAGTGCCCATCGAGCGCAAACGTTTCATCAAATCGCTATCGAAATAATACTAATGGCCTCGGTCGTTCGGCGTGGTGTTGCATGTATCACGTCCGAATTATTGACATTGTCTTGCCGGATCTATATTTATCACAATATCTGAAGTGTAATCCAATATCTCTATTGAATTCGCTATGGCATAACTTCTCAGTTTTCTCCATTCTCATTCCATTGTTTTCAACAGATTCACGATTTTCAGTTCATCGCGTTCGAATTTCATCATCTTGAAAAATCGGCCAGACTGATCAAAAAATTGATGAGGAACTATTTTTATGCGAACCATCAGCTTCTGCATCTTACCTCCTGAAGAATTATCTACTCCCAGCTATTTTTACAATGCTGCCCGAATCTAAATGGTAGTATTAGTTTGTTTTTAGCCTCAGACTGTTCAAAGCTTATGAACCTTCGCTTCCCAGATGCCCTCACTGAGGCATTTCTGAGCACAGATGCGTTCCCAATGATCTGACACTAAGTTACGCAACTATCTCTGAACAGAATATAATCATATATCCCATTGTAAACCATGTTAATGATTCTTTCTCCAGCATTGATATCCTGATCTCCACACTCAGTATTCTGTTATGATCTTTCAGAATGACAATTGGAAGTTCATGAGGGATTGGACATGAATGGGAACATTCAGCGATTGTGACGACAGGATATTGTTACATCGGGGTCATGTCATGTGAAGACAACCACTATCGTAACCAAAACACCTAGCTGTGGTCTTTTTTCATTTTCCCTGTTTTCTTGTATTCAAATCACCACCTCACAAACGTTCCGCCTCAGCGTGCTGTCATCTGTATGAGCTAGTCTGGTTGAATATCATGAAAATTCACCATCAAATGAGGTTGGTGAAACACGTATTTGCTCAATACGATTTCGGTATGGGTATTCTCTTGTGGACTTGTTCGACTATCGAACATGCCCGTAGTAGAGTATCTATACCATCTGGGTCTCAACATCCTTCTTCTAGTTACTGCACGAGTTAGTTGGTGAGTGGGCTCTAATTCCTTTGCTGGGCGTACCGAGTTCATCTGATCGCTGCGCGTAATTCCACGAAGACGACAAAACCCTCTAGCACAAAATAGTGGGGTATGCAGTGGGAAAGTGCCATTGAGGCTTTTCATCTGCCAGGCATCCTGCGAAGGGAATCATTATTTCAAATCAGTAAACCACTCTAGTATACAAGCATATGCTGATAATAGCAATATATTATACCACTTTGATCCTTCTGCTGCTTATGATCATTTTGCAGACCTGAACAGTGACCTTGATAATCTCTCATCATTTTCTAATGAACATAACTTGAAACTCAATCCTGAAAAGTGTAATGCAATTATTTTCTGTGCCGATAGATATCGAGATGAATTGAAGAGTAACTCGAATATACAGATTGATGGAAAAACTGTGAACTTAGTGCAGTCATTGAGAAATCTGGGAGTGATATTTGATGAAAAGCTAAGATTTAAAGATCACGTGAAGAAAATTGTACAGAGGGCATATTCTACTCTCAAACTACTATACTCGAATAAACATATCTTGAATTTCTCCATTAAAAAGACACTATGCGAGAGTTTGGTAGTATCGATAATTGGATATTGTGATTTCGTTTACTATCCATGCTTGGATAAAACCACCAAACATCGTATCCAGATCATCCAAAACACATGTTGTCGTTTTATTTATGGCTTAAGAAAATATGATTCGGTATCAGACAAATTAAAACAACTGAAATGGATAGATATTGAATCTCTTGTCAAATTCCGATACGTTGTCTTTATTCATCGCCTTCTACTCTCTTCCACTCCTCTTTACTTGAGAGATAAATTGATAGCTCGAACCGATGTTCATGCGCGAAATATTAGGAAGAAAAATTTGTTGACCATGCCTCAGTACTCAACTTCGTTATTCAAGAGATTTTTCACATACAATGCAGTTATTTTGTATAATCAAATGAATACTGACCATAAATGTTTACCTGCTACGAAATTCAAATACAAATTGAAGCATGAGTTGTTGAATTCTTGATTTGAACCCCTTTTCAATTTTTATGGTTCTCACTCCGAGTATTGTTCAACACAATCTTTATGAAAATTTAGTTTCTCGTCTGTGCATTAGGTTAGGTTAGTTAGTTAGGTTAAGTTAGTTATTTAAATATGGGTTAAATGTAAGAATAGCCTATGGCTAAATTTCGCCCAAATAAAGACGATTATTATTATTATTATTATTATTATTATTGATCTCGATGAGACCCACGTGTCTGTTGGGGTAGTTATATCCTGTTGAGATGTCTGTTGAGTGACAAGATATGAAACCTCTTTTGTTAGCCGCTCTGACGGTCCCTCAATGTCACTGGAATAGTTTCTGCAGACGATGCTCTGTGGAGGAGCATTTTGGTTCATAGTTTATCAAGAACTTATATTTACTAATCTTCTCGCCTCTTTCACAGGAATATCAGAGTATCCAGTAGAACATATGAGAATGATTGTGGTTTTCGAAGACATTCCTAGACATAAGAAACCCACCCAAAGATATTCAATTTTTTCAATCGTTCACTCGTTTAGAGAAGTACTTCTGATTCTCATTTGTTTTCCGTTGCCTTCATGTTCCAGAGGCATGAGTGAACGCTGGTCTTTCTATATCTTCTACATTTTCGTATATATACTGCCGGCTTCATTTACTTTCAATATTCGTTTTTCTATATATCTTCCTCTATACTGATCTATTTCTAACTATTCACAACTTATTATTCTTAGTCATTCAGCTGTTTCTTGAGAGATTGAATGTTCGTTCTGAAAATCATACTGATCTTCCTCAACAGTTCTCCTCGTCTGGTTCCATTTAAAATATGCATATCCAAGAGAACCATTCATGTCGAACTGAAGTACGAGTTCTGAAAATAGTAATGGTGTATGGTAGTTTTTCTGATTCCATCATCCAAGTGAGAGCATCAAATATTGCCTTCCTTAAAGAGGTAGGAATTCTTCTATGCCGCTACTAGGATCGCTGCTTCCCAACTAGGATATTGAAATATCAGAAGCCATCAAATGAATCCGTATACACACACAGATCGTAATATCGCCAGGCTCCGATCCGGGAGATATTTCAATGACTAATCTAGAATTTATCGCACTATATCTGTCTATTCAACGTTTCGAAAACGACGTCCGTAAAATGTTATAATATCCCCTTCGCCACGTGTATAGATGAGGCAGCATATCAGGCTAGCTGGTAGCTGACGATATTCTTTCGATGTCGTGCCGAAAGCTCAGCTGGTCCGCTGTGCAGTAAAGGGAATTCGATGAAAGATGCTGGAGCTTTTCAACATGTAGATTTAGGTTATGTTCTGTGACGAGATCACGTGTGCATGTGGCCACGTCGATCGGGCGAAATAGTTTTCTGGGAGAGAAATAAAGTTCGAGGGGAGAGTGTTTAGTCGGGTGATTACGTTCGGATGCTGATTGAAAACTTTATACGTACTTTGATGTGTGCCGATAAGAACGGAAATTGAATCAACGATTTGAAATATCGGGGAATCGGATTTGGCGACCAAACTTTATTATGATTTGAAACTGACAAAATCATATTTTCCTAGAGGGCATTTGAGGAGTGTAATCATTTTTGAAAATCTGGTGTTCACTAGCCCGATTACATTTTCATCACATCCTTTCGTGATATTGTTATTGAAGCGAATTATCACTATTCTGATATTATCTACAGGATGATACAGATATATTCGATGTGTTGCACCCTTCAGAAGTGTGAATCAAATGAAATGCGAATGATAATAGGAAGGTAATGAGGAATACCTCATCATTAGGAAATGCACACCAATGATAGCAGACATAGACCTCACGGGGAATTCGGCAACTATCTATACGTGATGAAGGTGTACATATGTGTATGCACAGACAATTCAAATTGAATTTGATTCTGAAAGTTGTCATTCTCCACAAATGGTAATGGAATTCCATATCCGATCAAAATTTTCGTGTTTGTCGAATTGGATCACTTCTGCCACGTTCCAAGTCTCATAGAGACACTAGCAATTGATCACGAAAATAATTATACTTCATAACAACGATCACCTTGATATTTCAAATAGAACTAGAAATCATCATCTCTCGAGTTTGGAACTGTAAACAACAATTCATCTGTGAACAACTAGTGCCAGTTCTTCTAATTATTTACTTTTGGAAAAGTGTACACTCTCAAAAATAGAAGTTATAATCAAGGAGGAAAATCAGATAATGAAGGAAGTAATTGATTTTCCCATACTTCCAGAATCAATTAAAATCAGTTCTTGTTACCGATTGAGCATTGACCTTGCATCTTATCGCTGGTTAAAGTTTGGCATCACCGGCAAAATTATGCAATTACTTTTTCTGATGCCAAGCTGATATACTATTATTTCATTTGCATTCTCAGGTGAATCGCCAAGATGATGATGATTTTTAGGCAAAACACAAAACGCCAGACATGACAGTAATATGAAACAGACACAGATCGTCATAGTTATAATTGCATCAATCCTCATTGGTAAGGATTGCGCATTAATAGTTGATAGAACAATACCGTCACGTTTTGATATTTGCGAAAAATAATCATTGAGAATTACTCAACAATACCTCCTGATTTCCTGACTGATATACTTATTATCATATAATATATATATATATATATATATATACAGATGCTTGTTCAGAAAATAGACAGATCTAAATGAGTTTATGATATACCCATACTACCTACCGACCGTCTGATATGATCCACAATGTGTCAAATATTAAAAAATATTCATTACGAATATTCATATGATTTGTATCTTCTTATATACTGATGCTAGGTCAGAAAATAGACAAGACATTTTCTTAACATTTCGTCTTCTTCTCTGACGAAAGGAAATCCTATAAGGTTCGAATAACATCGTGTTAGCCAGCGGCGAAATGTTGGGACATATAATTGTGATATGGAGTGCTTTGGATTTATCTAGGAAAAGAAAATAAAAGATGAACAAGAGGGATACACGGAATACAATTGATATCAACATATGTTTGTGACATACTAATAGCACCGACCTCATGGAATCCACCATCTGATATAATCCACAATGTGTGTTCTGATTAGGAAATCAGCTGGTATACATGCGTTTGCGAGTTTTTTAGGTATTTCAGGATTTCAGAGATTTATTTGCAGTTGCGGTCCGAACCCAGTAGTTCATTAATAACCTTTCGCAATATAATCAAGCGCATCTGCGCGGTTTTACAAATGTTCGGACACAGCTTGTCCCCAGTATTTTGAATTCGATCCCGTAAATCAAGTTCGAAAAACTACGCGCGATCCCGACCACTATGACCGCCGTTTCGATGACATCAATTTGCGTTCGCTTAATTTTTATGCAAGTCCCAGGGGGATAAATCATTACGTACTTTTAATTAAAGCCCTGTCGAACGAAAGCTCATCATCACATCCGAATTTATGGTTTGACTCGATGCAATACTCCCGTATTGAATCGGTTTATGTTTATGCAATGTGCGTTTAATCACATACGGACACATACACATACACGAACAGATATTAATTGGAAACTTGTGGCTGGCTTTTGTAGATGACAACTTTTTTTCTCTACCTCCCACACGAAATATGAGTCCAATTCGTTATTGCTAGGCAGCTATGATCCCTTTTGCCACCTTATCCCAATCAGTCGGCCTTAGGCATCCGCAGGTAAATTTTTCGGTGGGGGAAACATTTTTCATCATTCATCATTTCAACAACTGCCTACTACTTCTCACCTTAACTGCAGAGAACAAAAACACAGTCAACACTTCACACTTATGGATAAAAAAACGGACTATTTTAATTCAGAATTCAATTTTCTATAACTTCCCCACTTTTGCATCAATTTTGAATTTATAAGTGTGTTCATCTCGGTCTTTATCTGATATCAATATGTAAAAAAAATCAATGAATTTCTTGATATTATATTACACAGTAAATCGAATTCAACGGAACGTTCACGTGTCTAAATCCAGGTCTCCACCAAAGCAACACATGTTGACGACATTATCACCAAGTTTTGTTGCTGTTTTGACGTCGTTTCCACTCAAAAAACATTATTAACCGACTTCATCTATCGACTCGACAGCGATACTTCATCTAGAATTCAGCAAAATGGACGACGAGGATTTAGTATAGTGTGAGCAGCATTCATTATCGTTTCTCGAAATGAGTGTCCTCGGTACCTTCGCCAACGTTGTTTTTGGATACATATCAGCCTCTTGAAGAGAAATCTCATACCATACATGCTTATGCTCAGTATCCTAGAGTCCAGAGTGGTATTGATGTTTATCTATAAGAGCATCCTTGTCTCCTCGTTGCTTCAATTCATAATGATTTTACAACTGAACAATAAAGTAGTACACGCACGAATGACAAAATATGTCGTAATCGGAGCTGATCTGGTGGAGACGTAATATATATATGAAAAAAAGAACACAAAAAATCTAAAAACAAATCACAGACTCATTAGTTTACTCAGAAAACGAGAATATCAGTCTCCTCTTGTCTTTTAGAAAACGATCCATAACGTCTCTCTGGTTTTCTCCACTTTTTGCTTTTCCTGGGGTGCAAATGAACCTTTCGCCCCCTTTGGGCGTCTGTATATGTCAATCGGTCAGATGTTGTGGGGTTATGTAATACTTATTTAAGTCTTATGATATACTGTTTTACGCACGAAATTCTTGTAGTATGAGAAGCAAAGCGATGTTCCACTAGAATCACCTTTCAGTTGAGTTACTTCTCTATGAACGACAATATCCTCATGAGAATTCCTTCTTTGACCAAATTTCTTATTTTTCTCAGACATACAGAGCTCAATCTCAATCATTGGCGCCGACTCTCAGGAAATTTCGTAAATGCTCATGCTTTATTTTCAAAATTATACTGCGATGTGTACTCGCTGATTCGCCCAGAATCAGACAATCTCTTATATGGGTATAGTTTTCTATCCTTCCTGGAACTTCCAAACATTTCTGTAACGATCCGTATTTTCTATTCCTCTTCATCATTGTTATTTTTTTTTTTCAATTTCATTCAAGAACAATCGAGAACAAGATTTCCCACACTCTCTGCCTCAGAATTCTGACTCGAATGTCAAAATTCTGTGATATAGTCAGAATTCCCAGATATCTCTGATATTCTTTCAGAATTCGGAGACTACTTCAGAATACGGAGACGAAGAAGAGATGACAGAATTCTGTCGATATTCGAAAGTGCAGTTGGCACCTATCTTCAACGTCTGCCAACTTCAATCTCTATCGAATAATCAATTAACTCATTTGTTTTCTGAACATACACGTTCTGAGAAAGTGCCACTTCAACTTCATATGGAACAATATTAAACTCTTGAATTAAAATCGCTCCATAATAACCTTATAATGAACCCCCTTCTAACTCCTTTGGACCCGAATGTACACATCTATAATGGGGGATGCATCAGTACAAACACAACCGAGACCCCTTTCGTTTGCAGATTGGCAAACAACGGGTAACCAAATATCTGGTGTGCCCAAACGTAGCCATATTTGTACTGGGAGTAGATCGGAGACTGCTATGTTAACATTACAGATATACAGATATAATTAAATGCAAATAGGGGATGCGCAGGGATGATGGTAGCGCTATCTGTATAGGATAGGTCTAGTGTTTCTGTCTATAGTCGAGCGTGAAATTATACCTCACAATCGAAAGTTCCGACAACTCAGAAGCTCATAGTTTTTCGGAAGGAAAAGTCATTAGAGATAGTATAAAAATTTTAGGTATTCTTTCGCATCATTCTTCAATTATCTAAATAAATAGAGATTAGCTGTATCTATTCAACGACCTTACACTACCTTTTGATCGAGAATCGGTCGAATAAATGAAATTAGTAGGAAATTCAATAATTCAAATTCAATAATCGAATCCTTGATATATCTACCTGAAATAACCCTTCGACTATCTTATTACCGATCGTCTCTCACTGTTTTTTTTTGAACACATGGTACTGGGACACTGAAATCTGATTCATGGTCAGATGATAGCCAAGAGCTATGAACACCATAGTCTAATCTGGATTTCTTCGTCAGAGGATGGTGAAAAATAGATATTTCGTTCACTTGTGAAAGTGACCGATAATCGATTTTTCTCTAATTGAACATTCTGTATATGATCACTGATTATGATTTCTGATGGATTTGCTATTCATCTATGTGCACCATGCCTACACCTAACCAGTAAAGTTCCTGACACAGGCATTCATTTTCAAATGTCCAACAAAATATCGTCGATATTCGGAATAAATCTTGAAGGTCAAAATCATGTGAATAATGTGGAGAGCAATTCATAGATATCGTATTTGGAAATGATTATCTCCTAGGGAAGACATTTCTGAAGCAGTCAGTTCCCTATGACAAATGAGGATTTCGGATTATCAGGGTTGCACAGTTCCTACTCTCAACCTCAAGACATTTATCTATTGTACTCGGAACACCTTTATTTGTGGCCGCTCAATCATCATGAGAGAAGAATAATTGAAAGCATGTTGAACTCTTCGCTTACAGTCTTCCTTCGTTGTAAGTGATTTGAAATATACCTGATTTTCCATGATTCACCATACAAATAAATGTGGAGATGTCAGATCAGTTATTAACATTTGACTATCAATTATCATCCAATCATTCACCAAATAAAAATGTCCCAATGAATCAGCGTTCAAAAATATCAGCATTTTTCGAAAGTGCTGTTTGCGCAAAAAAATGAAAAATATTCATTCATTCAGAAACGGTCATAGATGAGCATTGTGCAATCGGTAGATATATTTGAAAAATTTTATGAGGAATCTGAAAATGATATCAGATACAGAGTGTTCTATTTGAAATATCAAAGTTGCTCCTACTACTATATTTTGAATGAATAAAGCATCACCTTCAATATAAGCGTATATTTCCTATGAACTCCGTATATTGATTCTCCATGTACAGGTAGTGTGAGCTCGTCGTGACAAAGACTGATGTACATGTAACTCCTTAACAAGATTTATCTTTGTCAAGTTATATTGTAGGCAATAAAAAAGTTGATAGAATGAATAGTACTCTCTGAAATCGTCTCGATTGATTGACTCTCGAAACATGTAATCAAGAAGTCAATTAGTTCCTCCGAAATCTCCTGCCAGATATTGCTACAAGTTTTACAAAATCATCTTATGGAAAATTTTTCGGAGCGTTGAAAGTAAGTGGGCATGCTTCTTTTTTTTTCCTGTAGTATATGTGATAGTGAAACATAATGGTAACCTTCGAAGCCACAGAAATATTGTAAGCATGAACATCACCTTCATAACGGTGAAAAAAATTCATACCATATGTTTTTTATACATGTAATAATTCAGTTACTGAGAATGAAGAGGTATTGGTGAATGACATATTTCATATCGGAAAATAGTATGATTTTTACAATGTTCTTCATATATGCCTTTCCGTTTGTTCCAATTCTCAGTGCAGCACTCTGTACTGTCTGGACATGATTGATCAATGATTTCTGTATAGTCGTTCTCGTAGACACTTCTGTTTGCAATTCAGGGAGGTGAAATGATTACGATAACAGAGTGGTAATATGCACCTATGAAGGGTGTTTCTCGTTTTGTTAGCGGTTAGTTTGATACAATAGAAATGCGGAATTTTTCCTCGGAAACAGCGAAGAGAAAAGCAGTCGCTTTGTTGGGTACTTTGTGAAAAAAAGAGTAAATGTCTTGTGAACAAAGAAATTGTTGACTGCAGTCGGCAAATTATGGGGTCAGATATAGCTTACACGAATTCCTGCATGAAAATTCTGTTATCGAGATAAAAATAAAAGAGTATACCTCTATAATCATGCTTGACCCTTTTGTTTACCCTGAGTAACCTGTAAATGAATGTACTCCATACCAGAATTCCGAGAATTCTCTTTGTGGATTATTCGTCGACATACGATAATTTATAACGATTTACCTATCAAATTTATGTCTTTTTGTTCTCCAAGTTAAGTTCTTGAGTTGCAGCTCTTGATTTTTCTTCCATTCGTCAGGTTCCTGTTATGCAGGGTGTCTTCAGATGGTTGCGACATTGCTTTTACGCTTTATACAAGCGTAAAAGTTTTCTTATCGAACCATAATTGTTTTGCATGAAAGTAGTAAGATGTGATGATTGCATTCTCTAATCTAGTCGGCCGGAATATTCAACCAGAAAATTCTCGATATAAAAATTTTTGCAAAATCTCATTTTCATTCCAGGAGTCCATAGTTAATATATATATATATATATATATATATATATATCAATGTACAATATGTATTGAGTTATAGATGATTAACTCACCATCTCCCGTGTATTAATGAGCTGCATCAATACACGATTTTGCTTCGTCGTTTTCTGAGCAGATATCAGCCACTATTGGGTTGCTACACTGGCTGGTTGGTAGTTAAAACTCGAAACACAACATAACTATACGTCGCCATATCAAGTGTCAAAATTCCGTTAATGTCACTAATTGTTCCGGCGGCAGAAATATATTTTACGAATTATAAATAGAAGACAAAACAGAGGAAATAGTTTTATACTAAAGTATTATATATAGTATTATGTTATAGTGTCATTCAAGCACTGAAATTTCAGACTCTTGATAGAATATGTTTGTTTCCTTTCGTGAAGTATACGTTCTGATTATACCATTCTGATACTATCAGTATCGTTTGTTCTGCAATATGAATTGGAGTCAGAAATATTCTGGACTCGGATAGTCTCTGTACTTTGTCTTTTGGATTCCTTGGTCCATATATGCATTTCATGAATTAGTAGTTCTTTCATTCCATGATTCTGGTGATAGGCTCAAGTTTATTTTGTGATGAGTCGAGAATGTACTTAGGATTCACAAACCATCATCATGGAATTACGATCAATCGATTGTGCTTTTCCGAATTCGTCACTCGAGTGTAGATTATCTCTAGTTTCAACAATATAATGGCATGAAAGTTAGGAAACTCTCTAGGAGATGGCGACATTTTTGCAGATTTCTGTACACATAGTTGATGTTTTCATATTGTTATAATGTAGTTTGATCATCAATTGAGAAGTAAACTGAATTACTACTTCTGAACGTTTTTCTAACATTGATTGTCAATAATACTTGTGTTGCAACAAACATATGAGTGAATTTCCGCTATGATGAATAAAATGCTTGGCAGTACGTTAGAGTTTTGGCAGGAGAAATTAGATAGGAAAATAGCAAATAGTAGCTGCACCATTGTTCCCTACACATCGTTATTTAAAATAGGTTTTCGTTACTCTGGAGTACATTCCTAAGAGTGAGAAATGATCAATACCAAATAATCATTGTCACCAATTATTATTACTCTGAGTGTTTGGTTGGATAATCGCTCGAGTATCTCACTACGTACTGATTTCATTTATGCCTATACAATAAAATGAATGCACAGAGGATTTTGTAATAGTGAACCGTGACTGACACACCTGATTATTATTCCAAACTCTGACTAAAAGAGGGCGTATAGCATTCGAAGATACGATCTTTGATGTGCCTATTTTATGATATGTCTTGTAATGCTCGTTAGGAGAAGGTCCTAACTGGTAGGGTTCCCTGATGCTGATTCGGTATTCGTTATCTTTTGAGATGATTTTGAAATGATAATTCACTTCTCCTTTTCATCAAATCAATGTAATATAAATAGCAGATGATGGAGCTTTGTTCTAAAACTGCATTACTTTTTGTGTCTAGAAATATTGTAGGTATAACAATGATATTTTCTTATTATTAATTATATTATTCAGATGGGGTGATACATGCATTGAAAGTGACGTTTTGTATCCAACAGTTCTTTCTAATTGGTGATTGTACGACGACTGAAAAAGTAGATCAGTGAGAATTGTACGAACAAATATAGTACGGCAGATCGGAGCCGTCGTTAATCCATTGCAAATTCGTGTACAGGGTGTCCCGAAAGGTAGATCTTCCTTATACCAAACACGTGTTTCATGGATTGAACTTTCAGATAACCTCAAAGAAACAAATAATCTGCGTATGATTTGAATATTTTTTTTTGCTCTACAGCCCAAACGGCTCATTTGTGAATATATATATATAAACAAAAATGATTGTTCTGATGTCCCTTATCATCCCATAGAAATTTGTCGATATCTTTTCGGGGCACCCTGTATATTCTCAACAATGGATTGTTCATGATATTTCAACATGCACGTTTCCTTTCAATTCTCCGATTTCATGAAACACGGATTCACAGTATTTCTTCTATAGTCCGTCTATAATAATGTCTTTTACACCCAAATGCGTGTCGAAAAATATTCAATTATAATACGCTGACTTATATCATAACATATTCATAATATTGGTATCACTGAACTGTCAGATATTATGACATTATACGATTTTTCCGTTAATATACTCATATCACTCATCGACATCATAATCGGAAATGAAAGAATTCAATCTCACGCAGAATAACTGATCTTTCATAACCATGCAAATGGATGTGTTGACAGCTTGACACTGGCAGCCATTTTGAGGTTTTAGTCACTTCATGAGTGTTACCAACATTGTCAATGTTACTTGTAATCATTTCTAGCAGTTATTGATCTTTTTAGTAGAATCTGCTGGAAATTAGAAAAAATATGTTTTGTGTAGGCATATGGCACACGTTTTGTATGACGTATATAGTTGCAAAACAGCATCTCATGAAACTTGTATTATGATACACTTTTTATCATTGTACTCCTTGCATTGACTTCATTGCTTGCATTTTATTTTTTCAGTTGGAACAGATCACGTCAGAAGATATGATCTTACATTAGAAAATTATCAGATCATGAGCGATTCAAATTTATGGAATCATTTTCGATTGAGAAGATTCAAGAATTGAAATGAGCTAGTCATACGTTCTTTTTTTTTCAATTCTCGTATTACTCAGCTGATGATAATATAGGTATATTGAGGCGATCCTAATGATTTGACGAGGTACATATATGAGTTGATAATTATTCTCAAACCACAATATCTTCAATGACTTACCACAATATTTTTCTACATTGAAAAACATTTCCTGCGTCTAATCTGTTGGAAAACAGTTGAACGAGACACCATTACCATTATTGGGTAATTTACATATCATAAAATTGTCATCGTAAATCTGTTCTAGACTGGATAGAGGCTTATACGGGAAACAAGTTTTTCGTATTTATAATTACCGACATAGAATGCTCACTAAGCATTATTTTTCACTCGAGCAGCTACCTGTATTACGAAATTTATTCGAATATTCAATCTGAGGCGACATCCTACTCCATAAATTCTCTGAGCTAATATGTTGAAATATCAGATAATAGGTGCATAGGCCGTTAACTTCATTATTGGATTAGATGAAATATATTCCTGAATAGAATTCTCAGTTAATAGATATGGATATATGATATCTTTGACCAAACAATATAATAAGTTGCTTGTGGTGATGAGTTGATTTAATCTTCACTCAGCCGACACAATGTTGATGGGTCAATTGAGAATTAACTAGTTGCGATATCAACAAATCCATTTTTATAACTCAATCAACCTCCAACTTTTCTGAATCCTATATATATATATATATTTATATATATATTTATATATTTATATATATATATATATATTTATATATATATTTATATATTTATATATATATATATATATATATGTGGATATGTATGCCAGCATATTATATGCATATTCTATTATAATTCACCCATATATTCATCGAATATAGTTGTTATTATCCTCCTCTGAATCTGAGTGGTTTTTCCTGTTCAGACAATAAATTATCTTCCGACGATGTACTTGGAAAGGTATCATTTAGCGTAGTCTCCAGTGAATACAGAAAAACTATGTTCAAATAAAGTGGGGATATGTTTTGTGTCCTATATGCATGCAACAATCTTCAAAACGGATTTAATACCATCGAGAATATTTGCATCTATCTTGAAATCACAATCAGTCCCTACTGAGACACCATGAACCTATAATAATGATATCTAATAATATTATCACAAATATCGAGTATTTCAGTTTAGTGAACAAAAGTTCATGATATTCCCTTATTAGAATTAATGATTTTTGTTCTAATAAATTCGTCTCTTCAAGTAGCACATGTTTCTTCTATACTCAATGAATTATGGTATCATTGACGAGTAGGTAATATAAAGCACATCTGATTCTGAAACCAGATAAATATTAATTGGAAGTCTATCGTTCAATTATATTTTCAAAATCCACCATATTATGTTGTAGTGTATATTTCACTGAAACTAATCATAGCTGTATGCATCAATTGTTTGGCGCTTCCATATCTTTCCTACTTTTGTCATGCAGGTTTCAATTATTGCGTAGTCGTATACATTGATTAGTTATAATCAATGAGATACCTACTTTTCTGTGAGAATATTGAACTCAACACTCTGCTTTCTACAATTTTGGAAACTGGGCCAATTCTCGCAATTCTGCTTCATGTTGCATACTGATTTTCAAAATACAAATAATCATTCAAAGAATATTGATTTCATCATCGGAAAGAATCATCTCGATTCCGAAAAATCAGAGAATTCGACCATTAACGTTCAACATTCTAGTCAACATTCACTCTTTAACATCGAGAGGACTATCCTCAATTTCATCCAAGAATTCCGCATATCGAAGACGTTAACTGAACGTTCAGCATTCAATGAGTTATCAACAGATAAAAAAAAGAATGATGGATCAATTATTGAATCACTCAAAATATTGAACCTTACATTGGACTTCAGAGCCCAATAAGCCAAGGATTATCTCTGATCATTCAATATCGTAGTTTGGAGAGTGGTACATGTTACCCCATATCAGTTGAAATAACGTTCATTGAAAGATTTCTATCATTCCAAATATTACCGAGGGTGAGAGAACATTCACCTAGTATCCTGTCTCAAGATTAACAATAGTTCATTCAGGATGTCTCAAGTTTATCATCATCAATCATTTATCATTATCAATCATATATACTACTACCAGTAAAATCACCACACAACCGAAGACAACAAACACATATTTCGAAATTTCATCTCAAATCCATCGCATCTTTTCTTCTTGAGTTCTTCATTTCATGTAATGAACTACATGAATAAGCTTCATTGGAATGACATTTCACACCAGCATCAGATCATTCAATTTCCATGGGACTCTTATATAAAATAGAGAAATACATTTGTAATTGTGCACATTGACAGAAAAGTTGGTGAAGTTAGGTACAATTCTGAACAACTTATTTCTTATACCTTTCCTCCAATATCTCCAATGCGACGCACAACATATCGACAACTGTTTCTCTTTGGGAAGTCATAGTTGGCTGCGTTGTTAGTTGAGCATCTTGAAATAGAGAGTCATTAATGTGTGAGACTGTGTAAACAGCATACTACAATACTGAGAGTTGTTTTCGAGATGTGTTTTTTGGAGCAGGGGGAAAGTATTCATTCTTTGATATCATAGCTCGATGATATTGATTATAGCGATAAAATGTCTACTCGCTGAAATCATGATGTATTTACTTGAGATTCGATATTATGACGTGGCTCCATATTATGATGTATGTCGAAACAGTATATTCATTTCAACTGTTATGCTTTTCAGTCTATAAAATGTAGGTACATGAAAATTATCGTGCAAGGTATATTTGAATAAACTAATAATATACTGATATGACTCTTATTTACCTACATGCATGAGAAAAAGAAAATGATATGAAAAGCAGGATATTGATCACAGCAATTATTGCAATGGTTCGTCCTCTCTCAAAATTCAATTTGAAAGCGATGTTATTTAATAGACGGAGCTCTGATAAAGCCATTCATTCAATTCGTAGTGATTATTGCAGCGAACAATCAAATTACACGTAATGACGTTTCGAAATATATGGAACATCCATCCGCATCCAGAGAGCCCTATTCATAGTCGGTGTACTTTCAGAAATAATAATAACGAAACCATCTATCGTATAATTAAGCGCTATTAGAATTATACGGTTTTTCAGCCACACCTGCTATATTTCAAAGGTGTGTTTCATCTGTATCTTTCTGTTCGGTGCTCGTGTAGGATACAGTGGCGTATGTACGAGCGGAAATCTCGCTATCTGGAATTAAAAATTCACAAAGTCCCATTCCACCCAGGCAAATGAAACATAACTGATTAGATAACTGACATTGCAACTGGGAGAATACAAATAAAGGTGAGAACGTTAACTAATGAGTAGTAACAATATACGAATACCTAAGTAGCATCATACTGAATGATGGGAACATGCAAATTAACCGACTTCCATTAGACACCCATCAGAATTCAGGAATGAAAAAAATAATGATACAAGAAGCAAAACTGAGAACACACAAGCACAAGCTGTGCAGAATTTGTCAACTCATCAGATTAAAAAATTAAACACCAATGATATCGGTATGAAAATCACTATCATTCTCCTTGTATAAAACATTATGGCACCGCTTGAAAAAAAGTGAAATCTGAAAGCATCACCGAGTAGCTGGTATAAAGTGGCAACGAAAATATGTTTTCCTAGTTTTGGACTATATTTTGAAAGAACGCACGATATGCATAGAATGCATAATTATGAATTGAGACGAAATATCTAGAATCCAATGTTCTGAAATGGCATTTTCCAAGCACTGAATTGCACAACTTTGCCCTAATTCGAGATATGTCATTTCAAGTTTTCGAGATCCTAATAGTGGATGTGGAATTTGAATTACCTTTTGTAGGCACTCATTCATCGAGACCATGATGTGAATATAGACCGGTGTCGCAACTCCTATTGCCACTCTGCTCAAGCGGTGCGGCCTTAATGAGGTTGTTTGACAGGTCTACATGTTTTTGGAAAGGAAGAATTGAAGAGTTGGTTCACCATCCTTTATCCACCTTGATCGAGACTGTCAATACATTTCCATAGTTCATGGCAAGGAGAGTCATGACATTTTCAAACTGATGAAAAAGGACGGATTTATGTCTGGTGTCATGGAATCAACTTCTGTTGCGCTACTGATGCACCGAAGAAAAAGCCAAGGTTAAAAGGTAGTACTCGAAATATCATATAGCTTACAGTAACACGTTCATGAATCTCGACCATAGTCGTTATTATATAAAAAGTCACTGTAAAAAGCTATCTCAATTATTTGTCTCTTATTCCTTTCATTTCTTGTCCGTTCCAGGTCCTGTTACGTGACAGAAATCATAATTTAACCGTAAAAAATATTTAATTTGAGGTAAGAATCTCGACCGATTAATCAAGAGATTCGTATCGGAAACACGTGACTTTATTTCCTGAACAGTTTAGTGTGCATTATTTTATGAAGAAGTAATTCTCCATGCATCTCTATCTCTTCTTGCTTGAAATGAAAGTACCTACAACTCGATTCGCGATTCTCAGATCATTAAATTAATTCGAATCATTGCCTCATTCAAATCATTATATTCACACATTAACACATTATAATGTCTACATGATGATGTGCAATTTTCAAATAGGCATTGAGATTTCGAGTAACTGATAATATTAGGTGGTTCTTCAATGTATAATGCATAGTTATTCTAGAGTGATACCTACATGTGTTAAATTATGCATTAAAGTGACGACGATCGTGATGATAATAATTCAGTTGGAATAGATGACCATGAGTCGCGAAAGAAGGAAATACATTCATTATTAATGTTCAATTCAAAATATAAAAGATGTCTACGATGTTGGTATCAGATTGTTTTGTTGTGGTGGCAGCTGTACGTTCTGTCTGATAAACCGCCATCTGATCTGTTCTGAATCTGCATAATGCTTTTCGCTTACCCATTTGTTTCGCAATCGTCAAGCCCTCTTGTGCAATTTTGCGACAAATGCAATTCCGATCCGATCCATCCGGTAGTGCTAGTATCACAATCATTATTATCCGACTTTCTATTGTTATTCATCTCATAAGAGTACCCAGTGTCGTAGATGAATTATACTGTTATGAAAGTTGATATCGAAAAACTTCATCCTTTTTGTTAGATTGGAAGAGAAGGAAGTGTAATAATACTGGACTTCAAACTAATACTTTTCGAATGCCGTAGAGTCAGTTAAAGAAGTGTGCAGACAAGTGTATCAACTTGGATAGAGTTGGCTACTGCTCCTACTCCTACGTCTTGGCAATGTGATTTTGTGGCTGATATCGTTGATGAGATCCTCTATTTCATCAATTTATGATCTGCTCTACGCAAAACTTGTATATCCAGGTCTCTTATTGATCAGGTAATGCGAGAGGTAGGTACTCAAAGTGGTAGCTAACATCTTATAGCTGATTGTATGATTTTGGTGAATGTGTTCGACAAAGATCCACGACTTTGAGAAGAACTACCAAATTCTCACCAGTACCTACAATCATATCCGAAATCGATGAAATCATATGATCCGAAATAACTGCACATGTACATATGTACAGTTACATCTTCATTGTCAATGTCAAGGATTGACGATCAATACACAAATTTCAGTGAGATCAGCCACTCTGCATGTCATGCAAGTGTTGTGAATGATTTCATGAATTTGATGTTTTCTTTGTACAGTCAAAATTTCGGTAATCTCTTTTTGGTTTCTCATGATCCCTCCATCCTCTAGAGGAGTCCTTTAGTTTTGTTAGATCCGGACTTCGAAGAGAGGTCGCAGGCGTTGAATTATGGAATTATCATCACAAAAGAAAATAATCCTGGGTTTGCATCTTCTTCAGTCCCCAACGTTTTGGCGCTCCTGATGAAAGATAAGAATCCCAATGTTGGAAACTTCCTCGCTAGCTGTTTGAATTCAAATGACTGTTAATATTTGATAATTTGCTCGGTTGACACTTGTTTCAAGGATTGTATTCGGTAGAGCACGAAAGCGCGGAAATACGGCAATTTCGACCTAGAACTTCATTATTTAGAGCTTCCCCGTGTCATCATCTACTATTAATTGCGTATGTCGATGCCATTCGGAATGAAACAAGTTACCTATCTATTAAATAATTCAGCAGGTTCTTAATAACTACTTCCGAAGGAAACGTCTGTCTGTAGACGATATTCGATTAATTGTGAAGGAATATTATTGAAAATGCTGTTTGAACATTTCGATATTCTACCTTTGAATAATTGTCATCATTTCAGATCAGCACTATAATATTTGAAATTTATCAGGATAAATCGTTCGAATATGTGAAAACTTATTTTTCAGACAATGTCAAATCGTCGTTTTGCCATAACCTCTAAAATATTCAGGACCCTTTTGAATTCTCCCACAGCATGAAGGAATGTAGAGAAAAAAATATCGTTATATTCGATATCGCACGAATTATAGATATAACTGGTACCCTACTGGAATTGGAAAATCTCAAATATCGGAGAGAAATATATAGAAATATATTTCTAACTATGGTATAGACCAGAATATGACCAAGTTATAAGTGCATCCAATTGATATATATTTCTTCCACTCAATAACTAGAATCCCCATTCATTAACATGCTAGCGAGAAGCTTCCTAAAGTGTACGTTCAAATCAGAACTTCTTTCATCACATTTCACTATTCATCATCAGGTACCTCATCCTTGGGAGGGTTTATTCAATATTTCCAAAGTTTGAATTTCAATTGTTGGATAAAACTGAGTGAACACGTAACAAAAATCTCCTTTTCAACTGAGATAAGTTTACAATATAAACAGAAAATACGCCGTCAATTAATGAACCGTCTTACTCACCAACAATGTTATGAATATTTCGATGAAATAAGGCTTATTGACATGTTGAAATGGTGGTTGATGAAGAAATTGTGAAAGAGTCTTTCAGCTGAATTTGCCTATGACGCATCTCAGAGGCAACTCTCGGAAAATATCTATTGATCGGAAACTATCGATGAAAAAAGTCGTACTTGATCTTATGATTTCGGATCGTTTGTCGGCTTCATGAGATTTTTCACGAGAATGTGATCTCTTGGGTTTTCTGACACAAGTGATTTTGCCTCAGACCCGAACATGATAGAAGAGGTTGTTGTATACCCCATGTTAACCAAGTCGATCATCCCATAGGCGCTATACATTTCCTTACTCATCCAGATGATTTCCCATTCATTTATTCCGGTAGCAGAAACCCTCGTATTTGAGAACGAATGCGGAAAATGGATGACCAAAGTTTCAGATCATTTCAAGAATGACAGTTTGTTTCTCAACACCCAGGAAACTGGGTCAATCTAGAAGACGATATGATTCGGAAAGAACAATGTGAAGAAATGACATCTGAGAGTTTTTTTTCGAATAAATCAGCTGATAAACTCGCATTATGCACTAGTAGATTCAAGATTGCAGTACGGTATCAGTTTTTGGGGAAATACTACTGCCGTATCGGATGTTTTCACTTCTCAAAGAGGCATCGATGCAATAGATCTAATATCAGAAGTCTCCCGTAGAGTATCATGTAGAGAACCAATGAAATGCCAGGAAATGCATGCTTGTTTATCACAGTGATTATATGAGACTGGAAGAAATTTCGGTTGACCAAAACCGATTTCGGAAACCGAAGTAGTAACCTTATTTTGGTTCGTTTCTAACGAGTAGCGATCTCTGTCAGATGACACTATTCGTTATTGAGATATTTTGTTCAGGAACAAAAATTTCCACTCAACATCTCCTTAATTATTGCACTCGACAAAAAAAGTATCTCCATCCACCATTGTTCAAGAATGAACTATCATACAGTTCATCTGACCATATCGCTATAAAAATGTTCAATAAGTTACCAAACTTCATAATTCATCAATAGTACGGCAATGTTATGGAGTTTGCCTGATGCTAACGCACTGCAATCTCACAAGAACAATTTCAATACCTTCTTTCTCTCCCATCATTCCTCCACTGACTAGCACGATGTTCTCCTAGCATTATAGGATTTCCTTCCGTGTTGTCAAAAGATATAGTCAGAAAAAACTTCGTGAAAACCAGTTGATAATTTGTTGATTTCAAAATGAAATTCGAAACATTATTGATTGACAACTGTTTTCACCGTGTTTCACAGTATGAATTCAACTACTGTATTATTATTCCTTGATCATGTATGATTATGATGATAATGATGATGATGATGATGATGATGATGATGATGATGATGATGATGATGACGATTCTTACAAGTTTCATATTTCCTTTTTTAGAGACTGTGAACATCCCCCTTGTCTCAGTTTGTACTGGTACTAATAGATATTGTTGATATCAGAATATCTCTATATCAAAAAAATATAACCCTTGTTACCGAGGAGTCAAGATATCCTGATGAATATTTTAGTACCTCATTCATCAAAATACGTCCAGCGGCTCAGTTTCTAGAGCATCGAAAAAAAACTCGCATAAATATTACATACATACATGAACGCTAAATACAATACACTCCTTTTTTGTGGCCACTCGTGTAAGAACAGTGGCTTGGCAGGTGAAGATTGATTGCCAGTAGGAGTTCATTCAGCCGCGTCCGCGTGCGAATGCTTATATTGTAATCGTCAGTTTAATTCTCGGGATGAATACACGAGAAATGATGTTTTTTCCTGCTAATAATAAAATCTTGATATAATTGATGATGAAATAGTAATTCATGCACCACTGTAGTGAAGAATATAATTATTACTCAGGAAACGAAATTATATGCCAGCCGATTTATGTAGGGAATAGTCTTTACAACCAAGGTGTATATTATTTCCATCCACCATCACCCGCAATATACTTGAATCAACATAGTTCCGTGAAACTCAAATATATACCTACTCTCACTACTGCGAAAGCACTTCATTTTGGTTCGACATTGATTGATAATTGTCATTGAAATTATCTTTTCGAAATTACAGTTGATTCACTACTGTTTTACCTTCTACATTGACACGTAATCAGGTAAGAATCTCTTCACTCTCTAGAAATTATAAATTTTTTCGCAGTGTGCTCATAATTACTTTATTCGAATGGTATTCTCGAAAATCTCTTTAGCGGATCCCTCAATCGGTCTACGTGCTCGCGCACTGATTGTTTAGATTTTATTGCAATAGACTCATGACCAGATGGAGGATATGAACATCTTTCTGATGACAAACCACAGACCGAATCAATATTTTCGATCATTTCGTTTATTCTTGAATCATTGAAAGAGGGAATTGAGAGATTATTAGAGGATAATGATTGTCCAGACATTGTGTCAGGATTGTGTAATCAAAGTGTCTAGTTATAGTGTGAAACCTACTAGAGTTCATTGTGCAGGTTTCTCAACATGTAAATCTGCATATTCATATAAATTTCATTTTGGGCTACTAGGTTTCTCATCCGATGCATATTTATGATCAATGGACTCACTGGAGCAGCATGTCTGAAAAAATATTAAATTCACCTCCATTTCCGAATTTTGATTGATTAATCTCACCTACCAATTACTCGCGATATGATTTCTTATGAATTCAATAAAATACTCATTTGGTAATTATATGTATGTTTTGGGTTCGTTATGCATTTGAAGTGAATGATATCTGGAAGGATTTTGTTATGCATTAGATTTCCTAGAACAGTAGGAACATTTTCTTACGTATTCGTTCAAATTTCAGAATTTCAGAAATGCAGAAAGCGACGTCGAAGTTACAGGATAGACATTTGGAAAAATGTGGAACATGTTCTTAGTGAATAAATTCACTCATTCGAGAGCGTACATCTAATCAATCCTAGTGCTTGGTCACTCAATGTTACTTTATCTGGGTCATTCAATGATATTCTATCTGTGTCGTTTATATTTCACTGGAGTGACATTTATTTTTCCTAACTCGAATATTCCGACGTGAACATCAACTTTTGTATTGGAACGTGCTATATTCAAAAACTGATATTGAAATGTTGTATGTATGTAGTAGAACATATATTTCGACATGAACCGTTCTTTTCTAGTGGTCTCTCAATTTAGAATGCTGATTTCGAAAAGTTCTTGATGGGAGATTTAAAGGCTCAAGAGGTGTGTGTCCACAGTAATCCAGTGTAAATGAATCGGATTTAATGTTATTCGAATGTGATAATGAGGCTATCTCGCAGCTACCGATCGTGTCCGTTCAGTGTGTGTGTGTGTGTGTGTGTGTGTGTGTGTGTGTGTCGATAAAGATAAAAGTAATATCGTATCGAGTGTGTCACACGCCTACGCCGATCTTTATTACTGTGACACACATACGGGTGACATTTGATTCGGCTCTTTCCTTTACCTTTGACAGGCCATAATTCATTGTCGTGCGGATATGGATTCTATTTTTATCAGCATATTGTATATCAGATATCCTTCCATACAGGAATATATTTCGGTGGTTTTATTTTTGTGATGATTCGAAATATGTCGAGGACATAGGCTGAATTATTGAAAACAGTAACCGATCACCTATGGTTGTTCAGCCCTCCATTCTTTTCAAACTGATTACTTGCTCACGTATATCAAAATGTGGAATTTTTGTTATTTCATCAATAGCAATGCTCATTTCAGCGAATATATCTCATCTAACGGAACTCATTATCAATTGAGACATGACTATACTGTATGTATACTATACTGTAGACTGTGATCAAGCAGGATTGTAAGTAGTTGGGAAGCAGAGCCTTCTAAAAGGAAGTACAATTTGAACGAATCATAGAATACAATACTACTCTGGTAGTCTTAGAATCAGAAAAAAATATGTATATTTCACAATTAGGATCACTCTCGCTCTCGCAACCGGGTGACACAGTTTATCAGACCACCCCTGTAATACGAGCTATAACCTATATTTGGTACAGTTTTATGAGCAGACAATTTCGGATTCGATCACATTTCCAATATGACGAACTTCCGGTTTTTCAGGGAATGCCAACAATGTTATTTTTCCTCAAATGCATGGAACACCCTGAATATTTTCACATATTCGAATTCTACTGGTTGAAACAACTTCAAACGGTAAGTATTCTGAAATCTGAAAAATCTCAGGTTGAGGACTTCTTCTTTCCTCTAGTGTCTTGAATTTAATAGGCAGTAATAGATGAAAAATGTTGGCTGAGTTTTCACAAACTGTAGAAATGATCACTGAAATTTTGAGAGCAATCGTGCACTATTCCTATGGTGATTTTGCTGATTGATAATTTCCAGACGTATTAGTGTTGGTGTCATTGTTGAATCTGATAATGATAATAATAAAAAAACAGAACTTCGAGGAACTCAGTGATCAACGTATCGCCTGCTAAATTTTTTTCCAGAATACCATATCATATCATTTTCATTCTCCCTGAAACTTATAACCTATAACCTATAACCCATATACCTATCTGTGAAAGTTATGGAGATACCAAAGAATATATATTCCTAATATTTGAGATATCGAAGTTGCGAATAATTTCTAGCAGTAGCAGATGGGTGTAACATATTCACCTATGCATAAATGCAAATGAAAGCTCATCGTGAAAAAAAATGTGATACTAGTGAATTGAATGAGAAAATGTCTGATTCGCTTTCATAGTTTCTCGATACCCAAGTATCTTGGGAAATAATTCAGAATATTGCAAAAAGTGGTCTATAACTCTATATCTGATTACTTTAGTATAACCAAATTTGCATTTAATATCATATAGTTGCCACTAGTTGGCTCACTGAATTCTGCATCTTCTTGTAAACTTCCATCTAAACTGAATAATTTATGTGAACAAAATACATCTCTCGAACTTAAGGTATCAGGAATTATAAATCTTCTTTTTACTTCGACCATGATGATGTAGTTGCGAATGTACTCTGTCAGTAGCCACAACAATAATTCTGAAAATTTCTCCGCTGGTTCCACTACAGCAGCGTTTCTCAAACTTTTTGGACATGGAGACTTCCTCTCTATCTTTCAGGTCTACTGAAGATGCCAACTTAGTTGCCGGAATAGGTATTCATACTTTTCTAAATATTGTTGTGGTATTTTGGGTATTTATTCATTTTGAATTCGAGTATTTAACCACAGTCTCCGGATTGTATCTTCACTTTGCTTCACAGTGCATTAGGATTTGAATATCCTCTATAATTTTCTCAATCATCGGAGATGCATGAATACACAGAAAATATAGGAAATCAAAATTTCACATCCTTCATGAGATAAGGCGAAAATTACAAAACTATGTCGATATATTGACTCAAAGATATGAGAAAAGTGATTAGCAAAAAATAAAAAAAAAATCTGACGAATTTGGGACCATCCAAGTTTTTCTTTTTCGTGATACTTTTCTTGAATACCTTGTGTATCATGAATCGGTAGAGTTTGATGAGTTTTGAGCAATGCATCTTCAGCAGAAAAAATGCAGCTTCCGGATGATTCAAACCGATTGAATAACGGTATATTTGAAATAGTTATGGCAACTTGGGAATTGTCAGAATGATTTGTGGTCCCCTCAATTCTTTGAGTATTTCAATTGGCACAGAATTCATCAATCTTCCTGTATCTCAGATATGAAGACTTCGATATGGTACGTTCATTACCATTCGGTTACCTCTATCAAATAACTTTGAAATATTCACCTCCTTCTGTGAAACACCCTATATATTCAAATCGTTCTGCGATTGAAATATTTTTCAGCAAATGGAAACACTTAAAACAGTTGATCTACCAATGTATCAAAATCTTGAACTCATAAGCTGATAATTAAATGTTTGTCTTGCACACATGCTTGAGGGATTTTGCCACCCTTTTCATTCACCGGCCAATCGTTCTGCCTCTGTACCAGCAAGATTTTCACGTCACCATAGAAACAATGCGAAGATTACAAATTCAACTAAATAATTTTTTTGGTCGAGTATTTTTCCAGATTGGCTTTTGCGTTGGCGTGAGCGTTCTGTCTCCATCAGATTTCGCAGATTTTCATTACTTTCGCAAAACTCAGATATGCATCCTCCAATATTCTCTCAAAGAATTGGCCTCAATCAGCAATCATCTTGATTCTATAAGATAATACACTGTGCCTTGAGCGGTGCTCGAACCACAGTATTTTATCTAATAGATCTTATAGATATATATACTGCGCTGGAACAATGAGTAAAATCATATGATCATGAGGCAATGGCAATGGCAATGGCAATCATATGGCAATGATGGACTGAAATAAAGGATATTGGGTTTTGTTTGCACGTGTTATCAATTCGCGGTTATTTATAATTTCTGACTCGAAGGGGCACGCGAAACAGGAGATAGTTTGAGAAACGCTGCACCACTGAGTCCTCCTCATTTCGCTCTATGTGCGAGCAAACCCAACTATTCGAAGTTCATAAATCACATCGAAGTCACGCTTTCGATATCACGCCGAACCAAACACGGTAAATACTGTGTATATGGTGAGCCCATCAAGAGTGCTCTGGCATTTTTGCAATATCCAAATGACCATAATGCCCGCTCTCTGTGGCATCCAGACCCGGCTAAACTTGATGGATAGTCGGCCGTTCTATCGCATCTATCTTGATTAAAAATGACGCATCGTCCTCTAAATTAAATATGAGTTTTTGTGCAAACGCGATGCGTTCGGGCCATGGGATTTACCCTACTTCACTTCCCATTATTCACCTATCAATATTCGCGGACCAAACGCAAAAAACATTGAAAATACTAAGTACTCTTCTGGTTTCCGGAGCGGAGAGCCATCAATCATAAAGCCTATAATGCTACGGGTACATTTTTCTTAGTGATGAATGACTGTATAGAATCACAGATTAATCTGAAAGATCACCAACCACAAAATTTGACAGTTGACTCTTGATAATCGAATGCATTCGTTCCAGTCGATCGACGATCATCGAAATTTTGAAAAACAAATCATGTTGAGCATGATTGATATTAGGAGAAGTAGTAGTTTTATCGATCCATGAAAGAGCTTACAAAAGCACCCGTACCTGCATACATTCCGATCCCCCTTTTTTGTCGACTAGAAAGTTCCAAAGTTCAGTAGCAACAGGATGCCATGCCATTCTCTGTATTTCTGTGTGTATTCATGTCTCGGTGTATTATTCTTCACAAAAGGAAGATGAATAAGATCTCGAGAAATGTTGAAAATGCCCTCACGTCCCGGCTGATATTATTTACAAAGTGGAGTAGGATGCCTTCACCTTTCAGGAATTTCATCTCGCTCACAGCGAGGAGGAGAAGAGAATTACAGGGTGTAGAAAGGAAGAAAATTCATGGTTATATCCTTTTTTCAAGAATTGTGTAAGAAAATGCTCCTACATTTCCACAACATCATTTCACAGCTGATGTGTTGTAGCAGTTTTTTTTTACGTTGGGCATAATACTCCATGATATTGAATTTGGGACTGTTGAAAACATACGCCCATTATCATCCACAACCTATTATCTTATATACCCACAGACTGAATATAATAGTGATTCGCAAAGGAACATCATGTCCTGTAACCGTTGATGATGTGTAAAAAAATGAAGAAAAAAGTATATTGGGATTTCAGATTATCCAAATATTATGGCACAAGTGGAGGAAAAACGTGAGAATTATGAAACATCAGAGTGAAGGCAAAGTGAGGTTGATTCGATTACAGGAGAATCCATCCATCCATCCATCTCAGGAGAATATAAATTGAGCTATACAAATTCTGAATTATTTGATTCTCCTTCAAATCAGTCGGAAGACAATCATTATTTCTTCCATTAATTTCGATAAATTCTCAGATTCTTGTGTAAGATTTGTTCACATGTACTGTAAATATTGATCCAATAAATGACAGTCAATCTCGATATGGAATAAAGTCTTGCTATGGTCTCCTGACTTCGCTCCTGAAATAATTGTACTTCAACTGTTCTAATTGTTTACTTTTGATAAAAGAGAGACGTGAAACATAGTTTATGAGTACCATTCATCTTTTTTCAAAACTGCCACTATCCGATACTCCGAAGAATGGAGAAGGAACTTTTGTAGCCATCCAGTGGTAATGATCGTGATGTATTCATAATCAACTACCATTTTGTTGCAGACGAGTACCTTCAACTGGATTTTCGCTTTGTTTTCAGAGTATCGAAGGGCGTACAGAATGAGGTACTCTGAAAAATGAAGATTTCGAAGTACCATTGGACTTATAAATTAACAAAAATCATGCCGATGAGGAGTTATAATGATCTCCGAAGCTCCTCACAAAAATTCACTGTGGAGTCGGTTCATTAGGTTCAGCGATTTCACGGTTCTGGCAAGATCACAATTCTCAAAAGGAGTTCAGCTGAACTACTTGCCATTGTCCCACCTGGAACAAAATTTGTCGACTGGTTCGACTATCAGGACCTCATGCAGCCAGAATCGGAACCAGCAGAACATCGCGTTACAACAAATCCTTCTTTCTCAGGACATCGTCACTATGGAATTCATCAACTGAGTATATCAACCTCAGAATAAAAATTTGGCGTCGTTTAAGGAAAGATGTCACCAATATGTTTCTCTCTGAGTTCGCAGTGCCTCCGTAATGTTATAGGTCTACCCTCTTGCCAGACTCCATCGTGGTCATTCAATAATCTTAGAGCACGATATTAAGATTTAGCGTCCTGACTTGGCCTCATCGCTTTCAACAAAGATTCCTTCAGTTAGCTTTCCACCCTCAAGTTTCCTTCAGTTTGTGAAAATAGTTGTCAGGAAGTTGTACACATGTTCCATTTGACATTTTATTCATCAATGAAGAGTTTCCTTCAATAATCTCGTCAATTATTCGTCAATGACTTCTCTCGATGCCTCACTAAACCTGAGAGAATTTTCACTTATGATAATGACATCGTTTGAAGTCTACAAAACCTACACCATGCATATATTGAAGTTGATATCTTTTTATTTATGAGAACTTCTAGTTGGATCTTTTGACTCTTCCTCTAACAGTTCATCATGTTCTGGAATAACTCTGATCTGATAAGTATCAAATGAGTAGCAAAAAAAATATCCATTATCTGAGCATTGAAAATGTCAGAGGTTTTCAAACCAGAAGTCCAATAAGCAAGTTGATGTTCGATGGATGTACCATGGAAACAACAAGTATATGAATATTCGCTCATCCAAAATACTGGAACTCTGATGATTTATTTCTCAATGTTCTTGAGCCGATTGTAACCAGATTTTGTTTTTAAGCCGATTGTGCTGAGGTTGAAGAGGGTTTCATCCTTTCCACCCTGTAGGCAGCAAGGCTGTTTCTTTTCGAGCAAAGGGACGCACACGGGAAAATATCCATTATCGCAGATTAAATTTATATTCTTCTCGACGAGTTTATTAAAATGAATGAAGACACAAATTAAATGTATATCTCTCTAACAGAGAGTCTGTTACAGAGATGAGACATGAAAGAGATTTAATATAATACCTAAGTCTATACTTTGGAAATACAGGGAAATGTTCGTTCCGATTAAAATTTTACGACCCAGCTTCTGTTTGGAAAGTAGGTACACAGTCAAGATAAAACAGAAAATGTCGTTTATTATGTATCAACTACACTGTTATACGTTAGATGTTTTGTATGCTTCATTGTGATTGAGATATGTTGATGAGACACGGAAAATTATTGAAAACAAGTTAGAATAATATCGTGTGAATCTCGTCAGTGATGTATCGATATCTGCAGGCGAAATGATGAGTGTATATATATATTCATTGAAATCATTGTGAGAAGGTTCAAGGCACGAAAACTCCGTTCTTTGGATTTGCGCGATCAGTGTTCTCTATATCTGAAATTATTCAATTCATTACCGGGTGATTTACCTAGGGATACAGAAAAAAAAATAGTGTGTGGGCAGTCAGAAGGTGGACTTAAAATTTGAGAGCAATTCATTCAGATATTTGGAATTTCTTGCAATATGAGCCACTGACAGCGAAACCACTTTTCCTTTTGTGCCACATCATGCACGGATATCCGCTGGGTCAGCGGAAGCAACAAGATGCAGAATGACGATCAAAACACTTTTACGACTTTTCTCAATACGATCTGAATTTGTTCCGTCACCTCTTAGTAAGAATACTCACAGTACATTCAATAGTGATCCAAGCATTTTAACAACGGAATAAAGGAAAATCTCACGAGCCAATCAGTACCAAGAGCGACATAACTTTGGAAATCTGAGAGAGTCAATTTCGTTCTTTGAAATCCTGTAGTTTTCGAAATGTTCGTTTATCTAGTGCAACTTTAATCTTTCTCATTCACAATATAAAATTTGCTCAGTAGAATCTCTCACACTTTACCGAAATGTGCATACTTTACACTGAAAAGTCTTCACCCAGGTATAATAGTAAGGCGGAAAAATTGTTTCAACACCTACCCAGACTCACTTTCGACTCTCAACACCTTCTGGTGTTCTATCGAATCCGCAAGTGGTAAAATAGCACGAATTCCGTTGGCTCCATATTGATGAGTTCTTCTCTGCTACTGCTCTGCTACTGTTTCTCCGTCAGTTTAGTTTTCTACTAAACGCTAATATAACGTTGCCTCTGTGTTCACGTCAGTACAAATTTTTAATTCTTATCATCACATATTTCTCAGACTTAATCAACGCTGCGTTGGGTAACAGTGGGAGTGAGAATGACAAGCGAAATATGACTTATAAAAATAGAATATCGTAATATTCAGAAGTGATGGATGCTAATAGATAGAAATACGTCCTATGAGCAGTTCATTTTGAAGGATAGGTCTCCTGTATTCGAAACGTATCGAAAGGAATAAGATCCAATAGGTACCATCTAATGTTGATTCGAAAAAATTGATGAAAAACGAGTAATGAAATATAAATGACAGTGTTATCAATACTCAAATCGATTAACACCGCAGTGAAGTTATGTCCATACTATTTCTGCGGTGTTGATTCCAGACCAGAATGGAGTTTATCGATATAGACACTGTGTGGTGTCCGTTTGGTGTAAAAATTTTCCACTATGTAGCACAGTCGAAGCTAGTATAGCATACTCACAAACTGCGGTAGGTTTACGAAACTCCTGCCAAACAGTTATAGCAGACTCAGTTTGAAAAATTACTGATTAAAAAAAATGATGATCTCCAGTTTCTTGCGGATACTTCTCTGGATCCTCGATTACTACCAAAATTCAGGTTGGTCATGAAATTATGCCTTTCTGTAATTCAATCTAGTTTGCATCTCCTTCTATTCCTGAGATAACAACAGCTTTAGTTCTATGAATGTGAACCATTCATTCTTATTTTTGTTTATCATCGAATGGAAATTTTCGAAGATAAATTTCTCATGTTGTTTTATAAATGCTCCATTCATCTCAACAAATGTTGTAATGTCTCTTCCAATACACAGAGTGAAGAAAAAAATATTTTGGAAAATAAGGAATCTACTGGAACCATGATAGCATATGTATATATATACAGGGTGAGTCAAAAATGTGTACCGAGCTTTCTGGGGGTGATAGAACATTGAAAAATAAGTGTAGTTTGATGATTGAACTCATGGCCCAAAATGCATATTAAGGGAGATATATCCTTCCAAAGTTGAAAAAATTAAAATAATTTCTCCGCATAACTTCTGAACGATGGAAGCCACCCGATTGAAATTTTGTGCATGAATGTATGTTGTCAAGATACTTTTTTTCGTCGCACTTCCACATTTCTGATATTGTTATAAAGGGTGTTTTCAGAGGGTGAATCATGATTTTTTGTAGAAAACTTTTTTCCCTGTATTATTTTCGTTGAAGAAACAGGAGCATTCGATGGAGCGAAGAAAATTACATGAAAAAGGGACTCTTATTCAAATAGAAGAAATTGAGCCGTTCGTGAGATATTTGAGTTTTTGTAGTTACATGATATCAGCAGATTGATTTTATTCATCGCGAGATTCATCGGTAACAATATTTTAGCAGGCCATGATGAATAATTTTGTTCTCAATCCTGACGTTCATGTCATCAACATTCGAGTCAACATTGTTGTAGTCGATTTGTTCGTGTGGTTTTTCTGTCATTTATCACTGCGATTATCAACTGAGATTTTAAGAAATATGGCAGGTCTGAACGAACTGATATGCTTCTAATGCTTGGCGAGTGCTTCGGAAATGCAAATGCTGCTGAAATATCGTTGTACCGATGAATCTCGCGATGAATGAAATCAATCTGCTGATATCATGTAACTACAAAAACTAAAATATCTCACGAACGGCTCAATTTTTTGTATTCGAATAGGAGTACCTTCTTCATGTAATTTTTTTCGCTCCATCGAATGCTCCTGTTTTTTCACCGAAAATGATACAGGGAAAAAAGTTTTCTACAAAAAATCATGACTCACCCTCTGAAAACACCCTTTATAACAATATCAGAAATGTGGAAGTGTGACGAACAAATGTATTTTGACAACATACATTCATGCACAAAATTTCAATCAGGTGGCTTTCATCGTTCAGAAGTGATGCGGAGAAATTATTTTAATTTTATCAACTTTGGAAGGATATATCTCCCTCAATATGCATTTTGGGCCAGGAGTTTAATCATCGAACTACACTTATTTTTCAATGTTCTATCACCCCCAGAAAGCTTGGTACACATTTTTGACTCACCCTGTATATTCGAAATCAAGATGAATTGAGGAGTTAGGTTGAAGAACAAGATATACAGGGTATTCTATTGATCAAAATATTTTCTCCGTACCCCTCTCTATTTGAGGCGATAAGGTAATACGGAAGATGAAACATGCATGAAAAATTATCCAAAACTATTATATATATATATAATAGCTCCGTATACAATGGAATTTGCCTCACCATGTATCATAACGTTGGACTGAAACAATGGTAGGAAAAAAAACTGCGCATGAAGCTTTTCCCAGAATACGTCTGGTTCGTGAAAGGAAGTTCTCCAGAAACGACAGAAAATGAATACTATCTGAAAGTGTCTCATTACCAAAAGTACGTCCAAAAAGCAAAAATAATCGTCGCCGGCTAGGCCAAAACCCCTCGAAACTCTTCGCTTCAAAGCCTCAGCGTTCCTTTTCATCTGGCCGTGGAAAAAAGTGAGTGGAGCCTCTCGAAAACTATTTTCCTTATACATATTTCAACGTCATATTCCGAGGCATGCACCGGCTTTCTTCCTCTTCCGAAACGCTCTCTCCCGATTCAGTCGACAGATAAGAAGAGAAATAATAAAAAGAGAATGAAACGAATCCCCTTTGTGACTGAGACTTTGTCCCCGATTGAGAGGACGTGTTTCGAGCGCGGACTACTACTAGGCAGTCGAAAATTATTTTCCTCTTTTTTGCGACAGTGTTTGAGTCGCAGGAATACAAGGTGGCCCTGAAATGATGGTAGATCCATACCAGAGATGTGGCCACGAAGAAACAAGATAAGTGTCCGAATCCCTACGCGTATCACATGACAAGTCGGCTGTGAGCTTTCATGGCGTCAACATGTAACGAAATGTTGAAAGGAAATTCATTGGATTCTTCACATTAGTTTCGTTCTTACATCAAAATCCTGCCATCATACAGTCCATTCGCATCCAGACAGCAGTTATCACACACAACAATATCCTATACCTGTTTTTTCATATCATAGACTCACACAAAACGAAGATCCTTCAAAATAGATATCAATAATTGATAGAAAATTTCAGCTAATTCAATCATCAATTGAAGAGTTATATGATCATCCTATATACACCTTGATAAGGGTATTGTTATATCTGTCGGGAACCATGAATGACAAAAGTATCTTTCAGTCTGTCAGAAATTTTGAATATGACATACACACAAATGGATGCGTATGTCGTGATACATGACGAATTATCTCATAAATGTTTTTTTTATTGGTCTCTCTTACTCTAGAAGTGCATCTCTCTTTGTGGGTAGTGGCCGATTGGCTTAGGTTTTTTTCACGTCACCTGACCTGTTCAACGATAATATCAAAATCGCGCTATTGTATAATATGAAGTTCAGGAACTATTCAGAGGAAAAGGGTTTGTGTCATGAAGCTTGTTTGAAATAGTATTTATTCGCTGAACATGCCAGGTAGGGTGGCGTTAACTGTGAAGCTCTCTCAATTCCACCAACTTTCTCAGCAACTCTTACTTTTTCTCAGCTAGATTTTTGAAGAGGTCTTGTGAAATCAATGTTCATTGTAATAAATGTCATTACAAAAGTTTTGGCTACTATACGAAATAGCTACTACATGAAAGAAGCTTTATAAAAGTACAAATATACCCTAATATCTGCAAACATTTCGAGTTTTGGCATTATCCGGCAAGTTTCAATTGCAACGTGTGAGAAATCCTCCATGTAGGATTCTGAATTGATTGAGGACCACCATGACATAGGAGAAATATTTTGGTTTGCCATTCTTGGTTATAGGAATAGATATAAAGATTGGTTTGAATAGAGTTGTAGATGCTTTTTATCCATAAAATAGAGAAATCAGTTCATGGAGAGTTACTACTGTTGTGTATTCTTCCGACATACAATATACATGAACTTCGCTCTTTAAAGCATCATTCATCGATAGAACGCCAAAGTTGTGAAATTATTCGCCTAGTGAAGTCTTTCCTGATGCTCACGACCCTTCCAAACTTTCGAGAAAAATTTCTTCCGCTGACTAACACGATGTTCCTCGAACATTATAGGTTTTCAATAGATGAAACTATTCCACAGCAAGCTTTGATTTTCATATGATAGGAAAGGGGTTCTGGTCGAAGTGAAACGCATATTGTAATGTTCTGAAAGAGGATGAGAAAGATCATTAATTACCGCATACAGCTCAGTCAGGATACAGATAACCGATGATAATGTCATCTGAACCTTGGTTGCTGGAAAATAACCACACAAAAACAAACTATTTAACGAATTCTTATTCTGCAGAGGTCATTACCATAGACATGAATCTCATTTTTTCTTATACTTTTTGCGCCAGCCGTGTAAAGTTGCTGCCCGACCTACAGCAATATTGAATTTCTCTCTGCATAACAACTATTTAACGATGGGTTTATTCAGAGACGAAAATAAATTGAAATCAGGTGTCTTGAACTCTGTGGAGGCCATGCTTACAGATTATTCGGGATTCGGATCTTTAATTGCGCTTGTGAGATCAAGGTTTACTGCGTCGTGTGGAACTCTTGTTACGATATACATATCATAAATTTGGAAATATATAATGAGACGTCTCTTGGTGTACATTAGTTCTGAGAGTGATGGATTTTATCCAAACCATGGTATTCCACATGTATTGCTACTTTCGAGATTCCAGGTACACTCTTGAGACAATCGTTGTAAAAACCTAGGCATATTATTTATGCAAGAGGTTACATTATCTCTGATTAACTGTCCTTATTTACGTTCTTAAGCTTCCTGTGAGAAAGAGTAATACTTTTTACTTTCCTTCTCCGTAAACAAATGTACTCACACGTTTTTTTCTGCATGGAATATGTCTTGATTACTTGTCAATCAAAAACAACGTTGATATTTCTGACTGTAAGCCAATTGACATCGAAATAACTATCTTGAAAGCATAACATTTTCATGGTGTTGATCCTTCTTTCTCTCATTGAGATTTTGTTTCAATTCATACATTCATTAAATAAAGGATTGGGATAAAGTATGGAACCAAGTGAATATCTTTTGAACGAAAAGAACGATAATCATGAAAATTTGCAGGTGAGTGCACTGGAGCAAAATGCATCTGATGTACATTTTTTGTGAATAACATACTTCTGGTTCATCCAGAAATGATATCAACTCATTTGATTCAAATGGGACACCCTATATATTTTTACAGATTTTGAAAGAGCTTGTTATTTTGAATTCATACATACTGACTTTTGCGTGAAAAAGAATTGTGAAATCGAGGAATATATCACTTCAATCAACCTCCTTCAAGTTTTTCGCTTTAGAGCAAAAAACTATCTGGATAAACTAATTGATGTAATTTGTATGCATAGTAATGAATAAACGTGCAATTCAGAAATTGTACAATTTAGAGTGGTTCATTTAAGTGAGAGAGAGCTAATTGAAATTTCAATGATGATCGGTTATGGTGATTGTGACATTCATTTCCCTCAATCAGAATTGGAGAACAAAAGAGTACTCGTTCATTCATTACTATGCATACAAAACACATGAGTTGATTTATCTAAATACTTTTTCGCTCTAACGCAAAAAACTCAAAGGTGGTTGATTGAAGTGCTATATTCCTCGTTTTTACAATTCAATTACACTAAACTCAGTATGGATGAACTCAAAATAACAAGCTCTTTCAAAATCTGTAAAAATATATAGGGTGTCCATTCGAATCAGAGGAGTTGATGGCATTTCCGGTTAAACCGGAAGTATATTATCGAAATGTACATCAGATGCATTCATGTTCCATTGCCCTTACCTGCAAATTCTCATAAATATCTTTCTTCTTGTTTAAGAGATATTTCATTGGTTCCATACTTCATCCCAACCCTGTATATGACCAGGAAAGACTATATAAACATATATTTTGCAGTTGGAGAAGTTGATTAGGTAGCATACGTTTGAATGACGTTCGCGTGAAACCTATCATCTGTAGGAGATGTAAGGAAATCATCTTTTCAAAATTTCATTCCTATGTCTAGGTACAGTGTTTAACCTGGTCCGACGATTAGGCACTTCTGATGATGATTCTCAATATATTCATTTCAATTCTATCCTTCGTAAGAGTGTCTGTGGAGGTATATCATTTTCAGAATGAGGTTATATTCCTTCATTATGTGATCGATTTGCTCTTTTGAACGTCATTTGTGGTCCAACATACTAGTCCAAGATTTTTCGTGACAGTTTCTCGACTTTTTTGTTTTTTGAAAGGAATAACATTATTGCGTATCCGCAATGTTTCAAGGGTAGTTCTATTATCGGCACCACTACAAAATAAAAGCACACACCATTTTTGCGTACCAATTATGAGTAATAATGAGTTGATGATATTCAATAATGCTTTCGAATACACGTTTCTCAGATTATTAGATGAGATATCATTCTCTGAATCAAGAGCTAGGTATCATTGGGCTAGTTTACATGATTTGTGTAGATGCATTTGTATAACAAAACCAATAAACGATTGATTGATTGGTTTTGTGTTTTTTCATTCGTCCGAGAGGGAGAATAAATGGTTAGCTCAGTTTGTCTCATCGTATCTTTAGTAAATGACTTTAGTTAATGGTGTAATAAAGATGTTGAAACAGGTCTCTATCCAATACAATGCTAGGAAATTCATCCAAAACGCTTTACCTGGTCAAGGTCAATGCAAGAGTCCAGAGTTTTCCTAAAGGGGGCGCGACAGTTATTCGACGGAACACAGACAAAATCATGTTTATTGTTCATTCCGTTTCACATCTTGTGATGGCTTTTTAACTTTTTTATGGTCAATCGCCAGGAATTTCAGAAAAAAAATGTGTTATTCGTTGAAGAAGGTCCTGAATTCTGTGCCGCAAGTGAAAATGTGAAAGTAGTTTTTATTTTCGTGTGCGCATCATTGCGAAAACTTATCTAGTTTATTTGTCCGCTTTGGAGAAACATGAATGGATACTGGAGGTGATTTCGATGTAACATGATTTTCAAACTGATCGCTTTTATCGAAATTCAAAATGACAGAATAACTTTCATGTCATTTTTCGGAGTGGAAAGGTGGCGCCCCTTCAGGGAAACTCGTGACTCTTGCATTGACCAGGTAAAGCGGTTTGGCTGAAACAAAAGCGCATCACTGCAAACACCATCTTCCTCACATCATGCTTACAATGTTTCGAAACGCGTAGCTACAATTGCTGGGGGTTAACTCCTCGGAAGATATTTTTCGCAGTGTAGTCGCACAGGTCGAGGTGCCGTCGAACTCGCAGGGTCGCCACCTTTTTCCTCGTCTTCTTCTTTCGCGTTCGGCGATTCTGCGGCCTCAAGGTCGTGGTGGCGCATGCGGCCCCATGCGGCCCCATGGGGCTCGGAGACCCCGAGTGGAAGTGCATGCGAATTGTGGCACGCAGTTGCATCTCCTTCCAGCTAGCCTGTCACGACCAGTGCGGATGACTAAGTGGACGCGATTCTCGGATGATGAATCGTTTCCTGCAGAAAGGAACGGAATATATTACGACGAAATTGGGCACAACGTACAACTAGCTACATGGAAAACAAATAAAACGAGCGGAGAGCTACAAGTATCTGAAGCGATCTATTATCGAGAACAATGGAAAAATATGACAGAGGGGACAAAAGGAGGATTGGGTGGACCAATGGAACTTTCGTGCAGTCGAAATATCAGTGAGACAACAAATTTTAATTTCATTCTTCTCTCACACCATCCAACAGCCAAATCCAATCGAAGGATGGAAACAAATCCTTCCGTCTGTCACTTTTCAGTGTCAAAACAACATAACTTTGAAAAATTTTGCTAAGAAAAATGAAAGAATTATTGTTAGATGGCAACACGTAAATGACAACAAAATCAGGATCATCGATAATTGCACAATCAGCGTTATAAAAACGTTGATTCAGAAGTAGTAATTTAGGTTACTCCTCAATTAATGATCAAACTACATTCTTTCAATCTGAAAACATTGACTATGTGTGCAGAAACCTGAAAATGTCGCTATCTTCTAGAGAGTTTCATAACTTATGAATGACATTATAGCGAAAAATGACGTTTTTGTTTTGAGCGAAACAAAACACCATCAGTGACTGCACCAGTTTGCAACTGTATATCGTTCCTTTGATAAATCCATATTGATTCTCATCGATTCGTGAATCGGAATCTAGACTGCTAGCCGAACGTCCATACTCTCTTCGTCGAATAATGAAACGATTATACTGAATATATTTTTTATTGTTTTTTAATTTTTAGTGTGGAATCATCAACCACTCGAAGACTGGAAAGTCTCAGAACGTTCTTAGAAATTCATTTCGTCAACGGATTCCACAATTGATACAAGTGAACATCGATTTAGAGTTTTCTCATGTCTGATTCGTAATCTACTGTTTTTGTTGAGATACTGTTTGATGTTACTGTTGTTTTCGAATGATGCTGATTTAGGCAGACAGAAACTGTAACCGTCAAAACTATATTTCAACGAGGGCCAGCATGTAATACAACTTGAAAATGTCACGAGTGCTAGCTTCCCCAGGGATGTAAATAGCTTACGTACATCCTGCTGACAGCAACCACAATCCTCTGGTGCGGATCAAAACGAGGTCAGAATCATTTTTCCCTTAATTCTCTTGAATATCGTTAGAACATAGGGAATGAGTGAGCTCAGACTTGCTAAATTTTCCAAGAATAGTTCATGAATACAGAAATATGTACCTAATTAGGAGGATGGAGGTAGTTAACAACTTTGAGGTGGACATAGTGTTCGGGGTAATTGCGAACTAATCATGTCAAGCATATGTTCTCAGACTACTTTGAATAAAAAAAAAATATGCCCCTCTCCTATATCTTTCCAACTTGCCGTCTGTTGCGTATCTCAGAAATTCAGAAATTCACTAAAGAATGTTTGTGATTTAAAATGGAAATTGAACTGGAATGATTTATTATGATTCAATTCACCTATATGTATATAAACTGATTCTTGTAACAAAGTTCGTTAAGGATAGAAATATTCGACTGTATTTGACAATTTTCGTCTTGATCTGAATATCTTCAATCACACTTCATTCCGAGTTTGGTGAAGAAGAAAAGAAGGCTCAATAAATGTATGCAGAATCTCAATAACACCAAACAAACGGCATGTTCAATGAACGGAATGATATATAGTGTTTATAGAGAGAAGATATATTTTCTTGCACTCTTCACACTCCTAAGTACATGAATCATGACCAGTCTTCGTGAGAATTAAAGAAAGAACCACGAGGCACCCCACTCGATATAATCACGATTTAGATTTATATCGCACCATTATGCTTGATTGCTGAGTTCACCTCGAACTGTAACTGTATCAACAAAGTATAAATCAAAAAACTTTCCCGAAGACGCCTGAGCTCTCAGCAGGGTCGAGGGAGGAGAGGGCATTGACTAATCGAGTTTTATTGTGGCTAGAATGAAGAATGATCGCCTGTTCCCGATGCGAAATCTCGAATGTGTGTGTCTATTTGCTCAATAATTGATAACAGAACAGCAACAGGAACTTATGCTATTACTATTTGATGCAAGGTCACGCTCATTTATTTCCTAACAAATAACTTTCACAATACAATGCATACAAACCAATAACTCATCCTACGATGACTGTTCTCGATGTGAGAACTCCAAGTGTGTAGGTGTCTTTTTGTTTTGGCTCTTCAATAGTCTGCACAATTTGATGATGCACAATTCTTAGTGACTCAATAAACCCCATTGATACACTATCTCCTATATGATGTATAGTAGGTATGTGATGGCAATACGCTCCCTCTGCCGCTGATCGAAACTATTCATACTATTTTTTTTACTATACACTAAATAATTTTCCAGTAACGGCTACAAATTTCCTTCCACAGAGCTGACGATAACAAACATACTTTGGTACAATTCAGCTTATACTGCTTTACTTCAGTCAATCACTCTAGATTCGAGAGGCTGTGATATTTCATTAATGGATTTAGCTGCTGTTGTAAATTTTGATGAGGTGGTAGTAATATCAGTAGATGCATCAAGAGCAAAAGGTGCACGATCTGAACATCAAAATTAAGGGAAATCTGACCACGCAATCGGTAACAAGAATAAATGCACTTGTTCCATTGATATTGAGTTCAATATTACATAGTTTTACTTTCCAGAGTTTCGGACTTTCCCTATGATCTTCAAAGATACAAAAATTCTGACCACTCTCAAATAAAGTACTTCTGATTTGAAATCAGTATAGAATAGAGTTATAAATCAGTATTATATCACTGTGAAGGTCGCCAATGAATACGAAATAACAGTTTTGTGAAGATCTGCCAAAGCATGAACCAAATATTCTCACCAACTCGGAAGAAAACAACGCGGAGAAAATTATTTCGCTAATGTTTTCTCCGACTCCGTTTTTCTATCGTTTCGATAAATCCACTCAAATGACACGATCGGCCCAAATTAATCTTCTAATGGCGATGAAAGAGAAATTGGATTAATGGCACTCAGAATTGATTCGGCAATAAGTAAAGCACATGTCTACCATCTATATTCTTTCGGCTGGACCGGTGTTTTGTGCAAACTGGTCCGAAAACAGATCATTTTTCATCAATAATAGTGGTATAATAACGTTCCTGAAGTATATTTCATCAATCAAACAGACAATCAATCAGAATTTACTCAATTATCCAGAACGGTTGTGATCGCATCAAACGAAGCATGGGAAATTTGAACAAACAGAGAATGTACGAAACAACTATCATTAACGGTAGATTATGAGTAGAAACAGAAATATAAAAGACAATCAAATAACATGACAGGTTGAAATAAATCAACGCTCCTCTTCGTACAATTTTTTCAAGCATGAGAGCCCTTAACTTCACCATTATAATAATTCTTAGTATAAAAGTGTTAATATTCTGCCACAGATGTAAGTCACATTGAATCTAATTCAATTTGGTGGTGAACGACAGACCCACGATCGATTCGATCAGATGTCACTCATTTCAGTTCCATAATCGATTCCAAAAAGTCTTGGTTCATTGAATAGATGATGAGTCGAATCGAAGAAAAAACCGAATTTCTAAAACTGATAATTTATTGAATAGCTGCTGATAAAGTTCACAATATCCCATGGAAAGGAGCAGGACAAAAGAGAAGAAACATTTTGACAGCCTCGGATGTCAACAACGTCAACCTCAATCTTTACATCCATCAGAGTGATGGATCAGTTACCTTATATGTTTTAGTGGAAATTGCAACATTGCAACATTGCAGCATTGCATCTTGCTGACGCGAAACTGAAATATTGGTTCATGTATTAAAAACAGTAAGAGAAAGGTATAGGACATACATTAGGAAATTTGCGCAAAATCTTTTGTAGAATCCGGAAATCTACTAGAATATAGGGTGTTTCATTCAAAATTTCAATTACATACTTTCTCTAGATACTTCTTATACTTCATCGAGTTTGGCGTACCCTAGAAAACTCAATGTTGTTGGAACACAAATAATGGTGATTGCTTTTCAAAATCCTTTTCGGAATATCATTCCACCTCATGAAAAAAAACTCAATTCCTCATCACATTGTATTCTCAGCTCGATGAAGTAGTATATACGTGATATGTTCAAATACTATAATGTTCACTAACTTTAATACTATAATGGGTTTATAGTTCATAAATACGCAAAAAAAAAGAAATATCATACTCTAACGTCAATAACTTTTCGTTTACATTCTACGTTGTTGACTTCTGACTACTATGCATTTGGAATACACACATTGCAATCTCTCACTGTCTGCTCCTTCGAATATCCTGAAATCATCTGCGGAGAGTACACAATGAGAATATCCAGGAACAAATGGTAGATCATGTATGAATAGTGACAACTTCAAAATGAAACGATTATATTGGGTCCGGGTGTTTCGTCACGTGTGATGTGGGTGCAATGCACTTCATATACAGAAAAACACACAAAGACTAATAAACTCTTCAAAACAAAAGAATCCGATAAGCCACTCAAATCACTCTAAAACCGAGATTATTGAAGGTTTGAATATCGAGGTATATGATTAAGTTAATGCTCACTTTGAATAGTCGACGTTATCGAACAAAATTGTAAGTCAGCTAGTCTACATCTCCCATTCCTTCGGTTTACGGCCATAGTCAGTAGTTGAGATTTTATCGGAGCAATTCTATGTAAATATTTCAAAAAGGATACGATGGAATTACTGAGGAATCTATCAAGCGTACGTTAGAATTCATTTAGTATTATTGTACTACGCAGATACGAGAGGCAGTTACAAAATACCATATATACGTGAACACGATAAATCCACTCCTGATGCATACTGCCAAATCATCTATGGCATAGGACCAAGAGCATTTCATTAGTGATGGATGAGAATGAACGAATTTGAATTGGTTCAGTCAAGTTCCGTAAATTTGTTTGGTGTTTTGGAAAGAGTTACGAACCAACAAATACCTAATCTCTGCTCTACTCTAATTCTGCTCCCAAAATAGAATTCTTGATGATCAGCAGAGGAAAATTGATGGACAACGAGAAATTCAATATAATCAGAAGTGTGTTCCTTTCGATCGATCAACATCGCGTTATCAACAGCGTTTTCACGTCAAGTTAATTTTTACACTGCTTCTACAATGTTGATTTCACAACTACTGTCTATCGATATAAACACCGCGTGGTGTTGACGAATTGATAAGATTTTCTACTGTGTCTACGCTTACATTAATGCACGCTCATATCAAAAATTCGTTTAGTGTTGCTGCTGGCAGATAGTCTATATTTCTCCAGATCCCCTCGTATCTTGACACTCGACTAGCTCATGCATACTCTCGCAGTGCATTATTCCGACTTACGGGTGTTAAAATAGATTTCATTACTAGCGACGAACCGTATAATTTTTAGTGTTGGTGAACTAACGGAATATATGGAGCCAGATAAAATCGAAACGAGATAGGAGAGAAAAAAGAGAGAACGAGAACTACGTTAGCAGTTGTTTAGATTTTCACACTCGATAACTCCGGTTGAGTCGACAATTCGAATTAATTTACGAATATGTTCATAACAAATTATATCAGACAAAAATTATACGTTAGGAATGGATTTGTAATGGTAATGTAGCTGGGGTCGAGAGGAAGTAGAAGAATGATTATTGGTGTGTCTAACAATAAATCGAAACTGTGAGGACTGGATGATCCAGGGATGCTTCATGGAGATGTGCAGGCCATTTATTCTCTGTGCAAGTCGTCAGGGACAAAAATGCTCATATGACTGATTCATCGACATGATTTGATTGTCGCTCAAAGCATTATATTGTTTCTAGGATTATTTCTAGGATTTACTCGATCGATTCGTTCGTATCAATGATGTTTCAGACGACCCAAACAAGTGAATATGAATAACGCCATTGCACTCTGGATCTGACTAGAAAAAAATATTGGAATTGTTCCAGGATGAAATTATTCAGAACGTACCTTTGAACAAACATATGGTGACAAGCAATATATGTTATTGTTCATCTGAGGTTACTTGCAGGAATATAAAGACAAACACATAGTTTCTCTACCTGTTACCGCCCAAGGTGGAATGATAAACGAGATTTCCGATACATAACGACCATCCGAAATATCTGTGAGTAATAGAGTGATCAATCAATTCGTGAGCGGAGTATCACCGACTAGGTGAATATCTCTCTTCTGAATTGAATAGAATGTACTCTAGACAGTACACTAGGACAGGTCGAGTTTGCGCTTCATAGGTCATAAGAAGCTGCTGGGGTGTGAAGAACTCTTTCCACGGAAAAGAAAGCCAGTTCAGTTCACGGAATGGACCTCGCACGTGATGGTCCCATTAGATATGGGTATTGATGATGACACCGAGCATGGATTTTGATGATTTCTTAGGAATGGTGGTTAATTCTTTCCAGATCGATCATAGTACGTCTGTGACCTCATTAGATCATGATCATGGTTATGTTCAGAATGATATTATTTGTTTACCAAAATGAAGGTGACTTACTCTAGCTGTGATTTTCTCTCTAACAATGACTGCCATGATCATTAGAATGATACATTGAAACGTTTGTTACAGAAAGCAACATATTCCCTGAATGTCCGAAAGGACGAGTGCTTGAATGGCCTTCTGTAACAAAATTTATTACGAAATCAATGACAGTTGCGGAATTTTGACATTTGATAGGGCGGCAAATAGTGTTTTTATTTTGTTCCAAGTTTGAATTGTTAAAGATAGATAGTAGACAGTGTGGAACAGCCAAATGGAATAAATTCGATAACGAATAAATGATAGCGTGTTGGAAAAAACGCGTGGACACGTCGATTTGTATTTTGAGCTCCACATTTTTTAAGAAAAAATAATTATATAGGGTGTGTCATGTGACAGTGGCCAATATCAACTTTCCTATTCTGAAAACAACCCCCTGTATATTTCTTCAATTCTAGACATAATTCATGTACAATGTCCCATACCTATCTTCAATTGTTTCGGATATATTAAGTGTTTTCAGCAAACCCACAAGGTCCTGCCAATATACTATGGTTGCAGCAAGATGGAGCACCGCCCCATTACCGAATCAATGTCCGGCAGTACCTGAACCAAAATTTTCTAAATCGGTGGATAGGGAGGCGCGGATCAATAGAATGGCCAGCACGATCTCCTGATCTGCCGCCATTAGACCTCTTTTTGTGAGGATATGTCAAAAGTATTGTGTACCAAACTATATAAACCACTCAGCTTAGATGACTTAAAAAGACGAATCACGCTTGCGATTAGATCAGTCACGCCTGAGATGTTGAGTAACGTTGGAAGACATTTCTATACCAGATTAGCATGTTGCCAAGTCGTTCGCGGCGAACATTCTGAACATCTCTTACATTGTAATTGATGTTTTCTCAACATTATTCGTTAAATAAAATAATTTTCTTTTTTTAATGTTACTTTTTGTAATATATCTGGAAACACTTAATATTTCCGGAACAGTTGAAGATAGATATGAAACATTATACATGAATTATGTCTAGAATTTTCTGAAGAATCCAAGGAATCAATAATATACAGGGGGTTGTATTTAAAATAAAAAAGTTGGTATCGGCCACACCCTATATAATACACATGACACACCCTGTATAATTAGTTTTTTTTTTAAAAGAATGCGCATCTGAAAATACAAATCGACGTATCCAAGCGTATTCCCAACACGCTCTCATTCATTCGTTATCTATTCCATTTGGCTGATCATTTCCACCAGTGACAGAGCTGATGGAAACCATAAAATAAAAATTGTGTATTGATAGAGTTCATCAATACACGAAGAATAGTGCGTTAATTATCAAAGTATATTGGAGTGCCAAAGAAACTTTCGTTCCTTATTTGCTCCGTTTTCATATAGACTCGAGCAACTAGTATTAGTAGCAACTAGTATGTAGCAACTAGTATAGAGGATTTTTGTTATGTCAAGTTAGGAAGATCTCGATATTCATGATATAAGTTTCGGAAGGATTCATATAACGATATGAGATGGGTGATTTGATAACCAATCGATCATCACAATATGAATTTACTATACGAAAATAGTACAATATGGTACCTCAGACCAATAACGATGAAATTTTGCATCAAGGCAAAAGTAATATCAGATATGACATATGGGGACTAGGTATAAAAACAATAGAATAGAAATAGAATAAAATATTAACTGAAACATTGTGTATGACTGTATCCAATGTTACAGATTATTTGATCAATTGATCAATCGGAAATCAAATTTGAATCTATACTATTATTTTCGACTTCGTGTTAGGAGTTAGGCTAATCGAATTAAACGAATCAATTGTTTTTATTCGATCATAAAATGGATAGAAGATCAATACACCTTACAGAAATTAGGAATGATTCTGATCGATTCCATTTTGAAAAAATTATTTCAATTATAATTTCATTGCAGAGTGCTTTCATATTGGGTTCACTCATTTCAGTTCCACAATGGTGGAAATGAATGAAAACATGTTTCATGGTATATCAAGTGTTATCTTGAAGCACATCATCCATCAAATGTCTCTTGTGAGTTGAAGTCAGCACCAACAGGAGAAATATTTTTTCCGGATTCAGCTAATTTCTTTCTTGGGATATTTCCGGAAAAAAATGTGACACAAAGTGCTCGTCCGGATTCACCATGATGCCAAAGGACCATCCTCCATTACAATTAAACTGCCGGGGAGTATCCTTCAAGTGCGAACGTCTAATAGTATATCTCATCCACCACGTGATATATTCGTTTGTTTATAGGAGAGATGCCTTCGGAGAGAATATAGGAACGGACAAATGGCCAGGCCACTGTCATTAAGAAACTACTTAATGGCCTAAGAGAGCCGGGAGTTGCCGATTGCTCAGTCAGAATTAGACGCTACAATGTATGGATATGGGGTTTTTGTTGCGGAGCCGCGAATTTGAAATATAGGATTGGGAAGAATGCCAAATGTGATGGGACACAGTTGAGAGTCTACCACTGACTTCTATATCATCACTACTGTCATTCTAGAAGCAGGAAGAAGTATGTTGAAGCTAAAAGGTGAGTAGGCCTGGCTTCGATCGATATTGGAGAAACCTGTAGACGTTTCCTATCGCCTTACAAGCGAGATGCAGTTAGCACAAAACTCATGAAGGCTGATAGCTCTATGTCCTATGCAATTAAAATAAAGCATCAAATAGATGTCGCCTAATTGAATCAGTCACCTGGAAGTCATCGATCCACAGATAATCCATCAATCAATAAAATAATCAAGAAAGATTCATGATTTATGATTATTCAAGGCTGCTGTGTCAAGCGAAGAATATCTGTCGATTATTGCGTTACAAGCATTGCCTCTGGGTCTTTAATATTATTCTGGAAATTGTAAATGTTCACGACTCCTGCTTACTATCTTTGGATTACATCTGTTGTAATCGATCTAGGCTTTGCTAAATTTTGGGGATAGAAAGAAGCTCTGTGTGCGGAAGCGAGTTCTTCGACAACAATATAACATGAGAACTAACGATCTTGAAGGTAGAAGGCATCAGGCATTTGGTCACTCCACTAGTTGTTTTATGCTTAACCCTACCCAATGAGGCTTCGGAATTTTTTCGAAATTCTTGCAAAGTACTAACCCAAACACCAACTCAGGTGCTAGAGTCACGTTTACCAGGTTATCTTCATCTTCGTGTACCTTCAATGTTCATTTACTTCAAGTGATCTGCAAATGGCAATTACTTCCTTCAATCACCTCATCTTCTGATATCCACATCAGGAATATTTGATTATCTCCTGCCAGAGTAGATGATTCAGAAATACCGAGCATAATTCATCGATAGAACGGCAGAGTTGTTTGCCTAGTGAAGTCTTTCCTGATCCAAAATTCTACCGCTCGCTAACACGATGTTCCTCGTACATTGAAGGTTTTCCTTTCGTGTGTCAACAGATGAAAAAAAACACAGGATACCAAAATATTTAAGCTTTACAATATTGCTTATGATTCGCCGTGTTTTGAAAAGGATAACGGATTCCAGATATCCATCATACATGAGAAGGTGTCTCTAGATTTCAGTTAAGCCGTACTGGAAATCGAAAATAATGGAATCAAAAAGTGCCCTAGAGTCAAGATAAGGAATATTTTGTTATAAATTAACATTTCTGGTCATTTCTTGATTATTTTAATTTTTGGTTCAGTGTGAACTCTTTTTTCAATTTGGAATGGCCTTGGAATATTTATGGTATCATAATGAATCACGAAATCAATCCTGAGATCATATGATTTTCCTTCATCAAGTTGTTTTAGATCAGTGAAGTTTTTACATTATTTACAGTATTGTATCATTGGCTGCTTTATCTGGATTGACACATGCTACTGTAAGTAGTTGATATTGACACACACAATTTCACACCTGTACGAAGTGGCATGGTTCATGAATGTGATTTGTTTTGATGGATTCGTTTGGCTTAGTTGGTAGCATCAGTATGACCAAATTCAACATAAACATGAAAAATCTGATGAGGTCATAAAAAACATCAAGATATTTTGAAGAGTTCTATATGAAATCTCCATTTTAAATTTGTATTTGTCTTGACATGATTGTTCCATTTCTTCTATTGAAATTTCCTTGGTTGACATGACGAGAACAAGAATGGTGAAGAAATCGTAAATCTCTTGTTGATTCTCGAAAACCATAAAGACAGAAAACTGTTCCCACAAGATAATACAAAATTATCTCGGAAACTATATCATGTGAAGATTCGTGGCACGTGTTCCATGAAAATTTTCAAGTGTCAAGGCGTTTCAGTCAACTCCAACTACAACAACACAGCATGTGGACATTGCCACGTGGACTTGATTAATTGTATTGGTATATTTGTTTTTTGCAACGTTGTGCTGAATTGTGTGCATCGTGGTGTAAAATTAGATCAAAATCTAAATAGAATGCGCATACCTGAAATCACATCAGGAACTGGCACGTGTTAACAATCTCATAGACACTCTTTCATGTAAATATGAGACACTGAATAGCTATTTATATGAATATAACGGAAGCCAAGGTACCTGTGAAGCTTGTTACGAACAGCAGTTTAGAGAAAATAAACCGATATTATGAAGATATCAAAAGATTTTTCGAAATTGAGGAAAGGAATATATGATCGTTATCTGTGGGGAAAATATTTACATATGATTGAAAGCACTAAAAATTAATCTAGAGTTGATCATCATCGTGGTTTAATGAAAGAATATAAGGTAATAATTCAAGAAGTAATGCAATGACTGAGTACGTAGGCATCATCTTCATATATTGTGCTTACGGATTGATCACACAACTATAAAATAACTGGCTCACCACTGCAGCTATATGCAAGTTCAAACTTTGGCTTTTACGTACGTCTAATCTCTCATAACACCAGAGCGGATTAATGATTTCGACCTGAGGTTCTTGATACATCTCATCGCAATATTAAAATAACTGAGACCAAAATCAAAATTGCGAAAGTGATTCATCATCTGAAGAATCTGATCGCTATGAAATGAGGGATATTAAGGATACTTGATGAACCTATCGATAACTTGTCCTAATTACTGAAATGATACCACTGATCTAAAAGATATGGTGAGCATCAGTTACTCATCTCCTCTCGTTCCAAAAACACGCCAAATTTCAAATGTCATATTTTCCATATTGACACTATGGACTGTAAAATTTGATTATCTTTACTCCCATTTCAGAAAATACTACTGAAGAAGAACAAGGAACTAGTAACGATTTTCACGGATGATGAAAAATTTCGCCCCTCTAACCAATTCTTCATGTTTTACTATTTCTAAAAGTCCCTAGCAGCATGAACCTCTGCAAAATGAATCACTCGATATATACATACATGGTATCCTTCAGAAAGTTGGCATCATATGTTGAAAACATTTTGAAAGAATGAATTTTGACATTGCGGTGAGTTGCTTCGGAAAGAGCAATGGTCTATCCTATCTCCATCTAGTTCTATGGTCTATCCTGCTACTGACTCAAAATCACTGAATATCGATGAAAAATATATTTTCCTTTAAGAAAATAGGAATATCGCTTCAAATTTTCCTCATATTGGATGAATATATAGGTCGAACATTTGGGATATGATTTCATTCGAATGAATTTTTCCAATACCATTCATAAATTAAAAAATCATCAAACTACTTCACGTATCTAACCAATGATGATAATGGTGATTTTGTATCTATGATGAGTATCAAGTATTTGTGCGTTTGAACTTCGCAATTATATTCACTGAGTATTCAGCGCGAACTGCTCTCTCTCTCCCTCAGATAACATGAAATATGTTATTGAACAGATGATTTGCTCTTTATCAGATGAACATTCCAGGTACATTAGATGGAAACGACTTTATATCAGGGAAATATGAGAAAGACAGGTATAGGGAATGGTTATATCAATCGTATCAATTCGAGATGAAATGGAAATATTCCATGAGATCTTTTGAAGATCATCATTTTTCATCGATCAAATATCAATCAGTGATGGAATGGTATTTCGAGCACCATGTATATAACATCGATAAACTTTTCAATGATTGGCATACCGAACTAAGTTCGTCCACATGAATGGTTTGACATAAATTCATTTTTTTTCACGCAGCTACTGAAAGAAAACAATTGGAGATCTGAGTTTTTCGAAACATTGCAGTCAGAATTGAATGAGGACTCCAAAAATGATAAACTTCTCAAGGTGTATCATTTCCAATAATGAAATTGATATCTCATTCCGGAATTTTCTGATTTCTATTCTCAATAGTTTCGGAGTAACGTACGAAGGAAGATTTGTGAATATCCCTGTATTGGAGTTGAGTTTTTGGAACTCTACAAATTTTTCTGAATACTTCAGAAACCATGCAAAATGTGGCAATGCCGTAAAGGCATCTAGACTGAGATTCACAAAAAGCAATTCCTTTTGATTCAGCCGACCATAATTATCATGACATGTTGCCTCAATGAGTTTTCACCCTCCCAATCTCATGATTGAAAGGTGAATCCGACATTCGCCCTTGTGTGTGAGCTTCAATTCAGTGTCATCAAGTGTCCAAAAGGCCCTTTTTCAGATGAAAGCTGTATAGGAAATATATTAATCAGGCCTCATACTTTCGATACAATGAAGCATACAACTGTTTCTCGAAACCTAGTGGAAAAAGATTTCAAATATTGAATTGTCATAGAAATATCTCTCACGAGGAAAAATACCATGTCTGAGTGATTCTATTTTAACGACCCGATAAAAAATGCATTGTAGAGTTTCCAATAGAACACCTTATAAATGTTGCGTTTTGTAATGGATATCTCTTTCAGAAAACATAGTTTAACGAACAGAAAGTGGCATATCGGAATTCCTAACTTCTATTTGAATGAAAACAAACACCGCTACCTATAAGTAACACCTGCGATCCACAAACTCTCATTCTAGATCTAAAAATAAAAGATTGAACGATCAGAAATCGTTTTTCGTCGTGCGAACTCCTCACGGACCGAGAGAATGGAGGGTCTGGAAGATATTCCGCAGTATCTCGGGCATTATGGAATGATAAAACAGTTGATATCTCCACTTGGATTCATGCTATGTGTATGAAATGTAATGTGCTGATGTGATTCCAGCTTCGAAAAAAGCCTTGGAGTATTTGTCCATTTGTTATACGATTTATATTCAATCTATCAATGTGTTCGGCGATAATATTGAAATATAAAGAACTCATGACTTGGACGAGATGAGGCGAGAAATAAGCAAGTACATCACTTGAATTAGAAGACCCTGGGTAATATTTTTGGAGATTGGAACAAATGCTCCATCATGATTTTGATAATATTACAAAGTTCTAATGATAAAGACAACGTCTTACCTAAATCGCAGAATCGCTACCAACTTGATCTAAATAATTTTTTTTCCTTTCCTATTGACCTACAACTAAATGGTCATATTCTCCTTCAGACTGTAAAAACAATTACACAGGAGGAAGTCTATCAATCTCTTTCATAAAAATAGCCAATGTTTTACAGTTCTTCATAGTAGTCCAGTTCAACTTTACCGAAAGGGACATGTATATCATTTTTGTGTCTGGTATTCACATTATGTTTCGATTTGTTAGACACAAAATTTTTGTCATCATTTTTATATACATACAAACAATATTCAAATATAAAAAGACAAGGCAACGTTGAAATGCTATACTCCATAAAAGCATTTCTGCAAGATTCATTTATGGGAATGCTTAGCATTGCTCGTTATGACATTTTTTGAGCAACAAAGACTTCTTTCCAATCAGAGGATAAGCCCCAGAAACACAGACCGTACCTAAGTCTAGAGTCAACCTGGGCATAGTACAATGTCATCAGTTGACCACAGTCCAAAACTTGTTTCAATTTTCTGATTTGATAAGATATTGTATTCAGTTTTTTTATCAATAGTTCACAATGAATATGCCACCCCATACGAGCACTGTGAATATCTTTCAGTGAAAAACCATAATTCAAGACGTCTTTGAATAATTTCTAGAAATTTTCAATTATCAGAAATCATTTGTCGACAAGTAAGAGGGTTTTTTGATCAGTGTTATCATAAAGATTGTTTTTATGGATATAAGAAGTACATGCATCCATAATTGAGCCTGAGCTTCATCACTAGATCCTTCAGATGGGATGAAATTCATTAGCAAGGGAATATTTAGTAGATATTTGGTGGCAGCTACTACAAGTGAAATTTCCTATAATCTTGTTACCTGTTGAATGAACAAAAATTCCGTAAACAACCTAGTTGATAAGTGTATATGATGATATGATATGCGTACAATGAGAAAGAGACCAGAATATCGTATGTTTACATATCATTTAGTGAATCAATGAGAATAACAATGATTAGATAACTATGAAAAACTAATCCATGGCCAGATCAAGCGAAACTGTTCTGAAAACAGTGGAACATCATTGAGTATCACTCGAAAACAAAAAAACTTACCAAATAGGTACCTGATTACTTGAATAAACAATTTTGTGTTCGTCAAACTTTGATCGATTTTTATTTACTGCTTCTATTCAGACCATTTTCAGAGCTCCAAGTTTTCGGAGAAACTCACTTATACTTCGTCATTCCCTTGAGGCAATAATTCTTCAAATAATTCTTCATATCGCATCAACTAGTTCTGAACAAGTTGCCATCGCAACTGCTGAATAATATAAGAGGGATATCATAGTCAGTTATGAAAAGTAATGAGAAAAGAGTAGAAGTATAGTGGGTAAGTATACGAACATCCTACATTGTAACTTTTGTGCGACTAGAAAAGTACCAGGATGTTAATTAACATATTTCCTTGAGTAACATTGGATTCTTTGATATCATTGGTTAATTGCGAATGAAGCTATATTGTGACAAATTCTAGTCATATTGAATATCATCATCCTCAATAGCTAGGTATTCGAAGGTATGATACGTCGGCCCATATTTTCACATCGCTGTGATGTATAGAAATGAAAAATCCCACATGACATATGATGTGTCATACGTCAGCACCCCAGAGGGGCAAATCGTTACAATTTAGCCGACATAATTCGATGTTCTCACATGTTGTGCCGCAATAAAGGCGACAAGTTATTGCTCGCCATTTTGTGACACTCCATCAGATCTGAGAGCGACAAGAAGTCACGTTTTCGAAGGATATTTGAAGAACGAATTAGTGGAAATATAAATCGGGAGATCATGATGTTCTAGTTTTGTCACCGATATTCTCGACTGAAGGTATAGAGAATCATGCATTAAGTTTCATATGACGTCAAAGTAGCACTATGATACTGTATCGGTTATGGAATATATACATGTGTGATCAATATATTGATGAAGTAATGCCACGAAACAAACTTCCTCAAATAAACGTGGGAGTTTTACGCCAACATAAGTTAATCAACAAAATGAGAACATTTCTCAAAGTTTCTGTGGAAAAAAAAATAAAAATTAATAATTGCAAACGTCTCAGGTTTGAAAGCTGTAATAAAACTGCGATTCCTGGATGAATTGTGGTATATCGATATAAAATCGCTGTCAATTGAGTGATATGGGTAGGATATCATTCACTTCATGCAATTATTCGAATCACATTCCAATAGAATATATTCATTGAAGAATACAATTATAGAAATTGAAAATTAAACTATTTTAGTGCTTTTCATGTCACATTTTCAAAACTAACAGCAGTCTACCTTCATACCATTCGACTGTCAAATTCACATTACCGAAAGAAATCATATAAAATATGTTCTATAACTCAACACTTGTACATTCAATTGATAAAATTGAGAACAGACAGGATATAGTGAACATAGTTCGAAACATCGAAAAAATTTGCGAAGGAAAAAATTTATAAATCGTGTTGAAAACGGAAGCAGGATCGTTTCCAAAACGTCCACTGAGAGGGGTAGAAGTTTTGTTTTTATTATTAATATATTTGGATTCCCAAATTTTCTGAAAAACCAGGTGTCACTGACCAATAGAGAATTTTTCTTCTATATTTCTTTTTCTATGTTAAAATAATGATTTCAACTTCTATTTCCATATTCCAGAATCGAGGAGAAAAAAACAGGTGAATCTATAAAAATAAAGGTGATCTCTCAAGGAAAAAATACATGTCCGTATTGAAAATAGTTGATGGAAAGAATCCAAACTTCAAATTCGAAAAATGACAACGGTTTTTGTTAGATCGTTCTAAACGATAAATTTCCTCACGTTTTGATACTCTTCGATAGAAAATGAAATCAAATACCAATTCAACTATTCCATTTACATCAATATTGAACTCATCACTGGATATTTCGGGAATCTGATAATAATACTAAGAGTACAAATTCAATTTCCTTCAATTTCGTGAATTACTGATGATAAATTCTAACTGTATAGTTGCTAACATCATTCTTATTCTAAGAAATATTTCTGTTGAATCTTTTTTGTGTGGGTCATTATGGATGAGTCATTATGTTCTTGATTCCGTGAAAATTTCTGATACTTCATGAAAATTATTATGTTACAGTTGAGGTATTCCGACCGACAACATGAAATGCAAATGTAAAGTACTCGAAAGAATATAATATGTAAATATTGCACCTAATAAAAACCGGATTTTAGGTCTCTGCTTCATCTACTTGTTATGCGTCGGTGGAGACGTAATGAAAAGTTCTTCAGACAATATAAGAGTTCTTGCAGCTACCGTGTTTTTCTTTTATTCCGATGATAATTATTTTAATCAAGGAGCGGTTTTATGGCTTGTTCGCGAGTTTTATGGCCTGCATAGCATTCAGAGACATTGATGAAAAGTTTTTCCTTCGAATTTAGACGTATAAAATGCAGTGATGCAGCATCTGTTCATGAAAAATTGGAAATGTGGAAGTTCAGCAAGAATATTCAGTCAGTCGCTCATAGTTCCACACCTGCTATTCTGTTACCATACAGGATGTTAATTAAGTGTGTACAATGAATTCAACAGTCGTAACTTGTTTCCTTTCCAAGATACGAAGTGTCATTTTCTTAGTGAGGAATTATTTTTTTCTGTATATTTCAAATTTCCTTCGCCCAATTCCGTTCTAATTTGGAATTATTTGTCACGTTGAGGGGCTAATTGAACACCACCTCAACGAATAGTATCAACAAAGAAAGTCAGCAAGTATATGATCCAATTCCAAGAAACAAGAATTTGAATTTTCAGATCCTTAATTCGGAATAATACATGAAATATTCAAAGAAGTCAGTTCCGTATATTTTTTGTCAAGGATGTCCTCCAAGGTGACGCTCAGCACTCCACTGAACTCAAAAAATCTAGTGAATATGAGCTGAATTAGCCCTTCGACACGATAAATGAGTTATGACGAATCACAACAGAATTGGTTGGAGGATAATCAAGATATTAATAATAAAATTGGATGTTTAACACCTTGTATATTGAAAACGTTGCAAGTTGAGAAACATATCCATATGAAGTTTTGGTCTTATAATCATCTAAAGAATCATTTGTTGAATTCATCGTACATACCTAATTAACACCCAGTATAGCTAGAAAAAAATACGAATTGAAATCCATATCACTGAGAGGTAGGATCTTGTGAATCTATGACAGTATATCTACTCAGGTCTCATAAACACTCATAATGCTCATAATTGAAATATTCATGATCGTAGGAAAAAAAATGTACATAACTCGTGTATTTCAAGGACTTGATACATTTCCGCACTTGCCGCTACATGGCTACACAACTAGAAATATTACATATTTTGGAAAAATTCATCGGTAACAAAACTGTACTTCAATTCTTCAATAATAATTCTATTTGAATTTGCTATTATATGAGTCACTTTGCACCCCTTCAATTCCTCTCAATGAGTTTGTAGTCGAATTGAATGTAAAATATGAATTGTGAGAGAAATTTGGGCACTGAAAAGTCATTCGTTAGTTCTAGTAAAATGAAAGAAACGTTACAGTCCAAAAAGTTCTTTTCTGTCTTAGGATATTGAATGGTTCATCTATACCAAGATCGCGAAAAGTCTTCACGCTTATCAAGAGAACAATGATTTGACATTTCTCGAGAAGTCATGTCTAATAATGATAGGGATATTTCGGTTACTTACTACACCCATCAGGAGCTTAAAGGTCAGGAGATTTTCGAAGTGGCCTTTTGCTTAGTTGACTATCTCCATAATAGCTGTCTTCTTCAATTTGTAATTAAGTTATCATGCAAAGAAGCTGCGAGGTAGTACAAATTCAGTAATTAACATTGTTACTATGCATCTATGATGGAAATCTAGCCGTTCGCGCCAAAGGATGAATATAAGTAAGTCTATCTCTAGCGCGGCTCTTTGGCGCTATTTACATAATTTAAATATAACAACGCTAAATGGGTGCAATTTATGTATTTCGATAGTAATTATTACCTATTAGACATATCCATAAGATAATGTTTTGCATTTTTAATGCAGACCCAGCGGTGTGTTGTGTACTATATCGGGGCCATTATACAGTTGGAAGTACTAATGGTGGACGTTAGCATGTGATCGCTGAGAATATTAATCTCCTCATAGCTGCTCCCGATATAACCACTTTATAACACACTTTTCATTAGGAGTTCACATTTCCAAATAAAACAAGAATTAATGAAAAAAAAAAATCAAAGAATCTGCGCTTGCAATCTTCTCAACGGAGGTGATGATATTGCCTCTTATCCAGCTGATATATATAGAACTTATTGGCGATCACTTCTTGCAACTGAATATTAAAATGGTGAATTTACCGAGAATGGAAACACCTTGTATCCAGTTCCAATTCTTGCTCACCACTGTCACTGTTTACAACATTTCATGAAAGAGAATAATTATTCATTCATTGTGTTGAAAACGAGAGCAGCATTTCTGAAACCTCAACTTCATGAAGATAAGTATGGAAATTTTTCTATTCATCAGATGAATTTTTCGTTCAAACATTTTTCCGAAAACAATGCGTCACTGACAAATAGAGAAATTTCTCTTTTAGGTACCTATATGATGGTTGAATTCCAAGCGCAGTGACATTTTGAAGTAGATTATGAATCTGTCCTTACTATTATTAAAGAAATAAATTGAGCACATATTCGAATATTAATTATCATCATCGTGGGTATCTGTGATTGATTGAAATCATAGAAATGATTCCAAGAATAACAACTCTCAACACAACTCAGTTTCATGAAAATAGTATATATTGATACTCGGCCAGTTACTTGGTGTTTGCAGGAGACAATCACGAAAACAGATCACTTCAATCTGTTGTGATGAATCTCATATGCAGTCCTATAGTCATCTCCAATATTTCTGTTTATTGAACACGAGACCAGCAAATCTATCGCTCCATTGAAGAGCTCGAATCTCTCCTTGATCAGTCGGGGTGCTGTTCAGAACCAGAATGTGGTAATGAGTAAAAATGATGAGCACAGCCTGATTCCCCTCACTGGGATCATCTGGTACACGGATGACATCAGGATGGAAGAATTAGCTCACTTCGGAATACATGGGCAAGATACTATAGATATGGCCGTGAAGGTGAGGTATTAGGCGAATGATAGAGTAGCCTTCCTTCCACACCCTGAAAACAAGAACGTAAATTTCAAAATTCACAATATGTTCATCATACGATTGCCAGATAAACGCCCAAAAATATGGAGGTTCAAGGTACTTTCGACACCCTTTATATCGCCAATCTTTGACGTTTTCCAACTTTTCATCAGAATTCCCTCAATCATTCGAATCCTTAGTGGTGGATGAGTAACGGGCAAGAAAATATTCGCCCACCTCTGCGATGTTCTCAAGAAAAGTCGATAGGACACGACATACTTGGGGCGGCAAACCATACGAGTTGGTCGAATGCTCTGGAGATATTCAGAGGCTCTCGATATCTATTGATTGATTCCTGCCATATTTGTCTGCACTTTGAATATATGAGAAATATATTTTTGGTGAAGATGAAAAACAGCTTCCAGCTGTAACTTAACCACTTCATGGTACACGAATGGAGTCGACTATTATATTACTATCATTATTATCTATCAGTATGTTATATGCAGATATGAGAAAGAATATTTTCGCATCATGTCTTTTTTCAAAACATATTCTCGTGACTATCCCGCCTCTGGTATCCGATTCCGCAACCAGAGACCGATAAAAAACGATGATTAACGATGGTCGATGTAATACAGTAGTTAGATCGACGGCAGATATCTCGGAATATATCGATGTCGGAGACAATCTTTGAATAGAGCCGTTGTCTTATTAAATAATGTCGGGGAAAAGATCGATAGGCAACCGGTTTATCTGCACGAATGAATTATTTCAGCGGACTATCGGGCATGCGACTGAAATGATAGAATCGCTGTCTCAACTCCAATGGTAGTTTAGTTACCTTTGGATGCTTCTACGACGTCGTAATGATCGTTATTTTTCGAGAACTACCTACTGGAAGAAACTGAAAATTGGAAATTGGCTTGGAAAAGATAAGGCTCACGTTTCAGATTCACTGGAATTGCCGATCACATATTCCCAGAAAACGCTTCTTGAATACCAGAAAGTAGAATACTGGCGTGCTAGACCACTAAAAACTCTCAATGCGGATAAGAGACCCAAAGACGGCGTGCACTTTGAATCTGTTAATCTATTGTATAGAAACAAAAATTGCTCGAGTTGAAGCGAAATATATTTCACAAGTGACTCTGTGAATAACCAGGAATTCTCATCTCACTGAAAAATGTCCCATAAAAAAGTTTGTTGAGTTGTTTTGGTAGTTATAGCCAATCTATATATATACATATACATACATACATTATACATATATACATTATTATCATGTATTTCGATCGAATGTGATATAGGTATATTGTGCTGTGACATTTTTAATGTGCGAATAATAGTTAATCCCTCTCATTTGTATACGAATATAAGAAGACCGCAGACGAGGAAAGAGTGACAGTTGAGAAATTGGAAATAACCTGCATCCGACATTGTTGACTTTTAATTTTGTAGTTCCAAAACTCTATCTCACGACAACATTCAGTTATTTTCCCACCATAGCCACGTAACTTCGCATGAACTGAAGTAAATTGTATTCAAAAAGTAAATCAGATCCCACAAATAAACGGTGATATAGTGAAGTGCAACTATATACGGTCGAAATACTCAACTTGTCTCCTATGTAGACGAATTCATTGACTGCAGCAGTTGGAAAATTTGCTTTGGCGATCAATGAATTTCCTCGGAGCTCGGGAGCATTCTGCTGATATCTCGAATGCGAATGGTGAATATTTAGTCGACAGTAGGTAATCATTGCGAATTGCTTGCTCGCTGATAGGAATATCAGTTTCATAAGTAGTATTTAATGTTTCGATCTCAAATAATCATCAACAATTCAGTAATCCAAATCAGGACTTGTTTCATGAGATACGTATTTCTGACACAGTTATTATCCCACAGTCACGAATTCATCACTTGATATGGTTATTACACGTTTTGGAACAAAAGTTATGGCCATCATCAAGATTTCATCGTAAGAGAAACTGCACGATATTGAAATTGAATCTGATGATTGATACTCAAGGTAATGATAATGAGTTTATGGTTATATAACTTCAAAACCAATGAAAACATTCGAAAATTACCACCCCGTTCTTGATTCTTATGGAGTCACATCAAGAACTATCTTTTTTGCCATATTCTTGGGATGAAGAACGACGGAGATTAGATGTGTTGAAAGCCTCAGAGCAAAAATTTGCGAGCATAATCTCAATCTTCAAACCTGGTATCTTTGAAAGCGTCACTTTAATCCCACACCAGGTGTCCTATCGAAAATTGAGATGATTTCCAGAGAAAACAAGAGATGATTAGATTCATTCGAGAGAACAACAAATAATATTCTGACCCTGTGATTTTCGATCAGATGCCACAAAAATATCCAGAGATACCAGAATAGGCCTTCCACCAGAACGAACAGTAGAGTTCGCCAAAGAGTTGTTAGAATCCAGTAGTGTTCCGAAAGACCAGTACTCTGATCGCTGTCGTCTGATTCACCACCTGAGGAGGCTAACGATTATGTATTTAAGTATATAGTAGTGAGTCCCACAATGCGAACATATATGAAATATTAGTTCATTTGATTCGATTCCCAAACAGTGGAAACCCAATGTGTTGACAATGATCTATCGTGTAAAATCAATCACTGAACTGTCACAGTCACTATCACACAACAACTTCTTCAGCTGTAGGTTACTTGCACACAGTTACAAAATCATGTATTCTTTCATGTTTGGAATACATAATTGTTCCATGATGAATTAGCATCCTTCGAAATGGTTTGAGCTTTATCATCGAACTGCTATTTGGAAATGTTTAGCATGAAAATCTCGCACAGCCAACAATGTGAGTCCCAACACCATCGAATTCTTCGACCGCGTATGATCAATGCCAGCTTGAAGCGTTTATGACTATGACAGGTGGCGTACATGAATTGTGGGAGAAAATACCCTCATTAAGACCCGAAAGTGACATCGCACAAGTATGCGCCGAATATCAGAGAATAGTGTGAGTCCGCGCTCGTTGTAATTGCACTGGCAGTAAAAATTAACGACGGGAAACGAGCATGAAACGTGAGCAATTCAATGTGACCATTCACTGCAGTCGAATGAACCGAATGGTCCGCTCACTTATATACGAAATGCTCTCTTCCTATAAACTGCAGCGGATGCACTAAAGATTTAATACCAGAGCCATATTTCCCCTTTTGTGTACATCTGAAAAGAGGTACTTTTTGCAAAAGAGAGAGTATTTCATGAGTTTTTTCAGGAACTGGACGACTTACAGCAGTTCAGCTCATTGAAACTTGTAGAAGAGAATGGTTGGTATAATTTAAAGGTTCTATATTGCCTTTCATACGTATACGATAAGTTAGTTCGTTCGGGAGAAATAGTAGATTAATGCAAACTCGGCAGAAACTCTGTGAGGAACAATGCAGTCTCGACTATCGACAAATGCACCAGAAAAAGAACTCTCATTTTACGACTATGAAGATCCGGTAGTTAAAGTCATCGACATAAACATTAGACAATCACAGACAGACAAATCGATTAACTGGTGGTTCAATGAAACAAATGAATATGTAGTATTAAATCTGGGGTAATTCTGAGTCACTTCATCTCATTGTCCATCAAGTGCTCTAAAAGTTAATGATACCAGAAGATTTCAGTCAATAACATAAAGACCTTCACGGCAAGATGATGTGAACTTAGGAAAATACATGACTTTAGCCTCGTTTAACACCTAGTATCATTTTTTTCCACCCATTATTGCTGTGGTACCTCAATTTCCCTTCTGCCACATTCTTCAACTGTTTTCTCTGAATTAAATCTTCGATTCAACATACTATACTAAGACAACAGAGATCTTAATACAAGAATACCTGGTGGAATTTTTATTCAGAGGAATTTGTCACGAACTGAATAGTGTAACTCTTTCGCAATCTGAAATGAATATTGAAATGTTTTCCATATTTCCAGAATATTCAAATGAATATTTTTCGATGTGGTGTACTTCGACATGTTTTGTGACGATAGTGTGAGCATATTCGATCCATCAGTTCCTTTTTCCATTCTTTCAAGGAATTTCACATTTAAAAATCTTTAATTAAATAGAATGCCCAATTTTTATCTTCCTCAGAAGTTAGTGAGTTTAGTATAATTCCTATTCAGGTGATTGCGTTCTATCAGTGTGGAACTACTGATGCACATGATGCACTGATGACAATCATTGAAATCAAGCTCTAGTTGTGTTCACGTGTTCCTTATTGAGAAGGAAGAGGAATGCTTGTTGAAGAAATACTTCGCCCTTTTCATCCTGAACAAGTGTGATTCTGAAAAGTGCCTTCATGAGATAAACAACTCCGTATAAAGGAAACTATCAACTCTATCATTCAGGTACCTTGATTACTGCATCAAATCAGATGATATTTCCAGATCATATAATCGTAATGAAATAACAAAAATGACCTGAGCCGTACATTTTACTGAAAACACTTAGACACTTTCACATCATATTCCGCTGTAATCCAACTTCCCATACAGACATGCTAAATGCATATTTGCATTCTTCTGTTAACTTGAAATAACCAACTGAAAATATAGTCAGTGAAATATATAAAGAAATCAATTATATTTTCAATTGAATCTTTAATATCAATGAACGAACGCTCTTGCTGCTGCCGGAAAAACTGTCTAGAGAAAAGTGAAATTCGAATTGAATAACACCACACTTATCAGATGAAATACAATCACACCGCTGTTGTAAAAAAATGATTCATACCGCATCGATCAATGAACCAGAGTATATCTGTCAACATTTAATTTATTTCAGTAATGTCATTATCAGATTCATCATTGTTTGGTTTTCATAACTGGAATATCAGGCTACAAATGATATTATTCGTACCCTGGGGAAAGAGATACAAATAACATATCAAAATACACGGATATTTCGCTCCTGCTATACCTATGTTTGATGAAATACGAGTTTTCGAAATAATACGGGGATTTTTATGTTCGGTTTCTCGGTTTACAAGGAATTACATCCACGCACAAACATTTTCACTATGTCATTCGACCGAAAATCGCCAAAGCTGTTTAGGTATTCGAGTCAGACTTGTCCCACAAGAAGAGATAAATCTAACCTAATCGGCTTCTCAGCGGCAAGCTTGATACTCCTTATTCCTTATTCTAGAGAACTCTTCTCTTTACAACCTTTCTATTATATCTTTATAAATCTCTGTAGGACAGGATCATTGTTTTTCCAGATGACTGCCTTTAGTTGGAAACTTGGACGTATATGTTTGATTCTTACTATATAAGAGACAAATCTTCTTCTTATACAGGGTATAACAAATTCGCTTTTCACCATTGGGATCTCTTGAACTGAAATAGATGCGAAGTCATACAAAGTTGCAGATCAAAAAGCTTGATACTCCTCACTTCGCATTCTATAGAAAACCCAACTTTTTCACATCATATTTCACGATTATATGGAGGACGGGATAACATCAAAGTATATGTTTGATTCGTATCGTTGCAGAAAATACAAATCTTCTCATTATGAATATAGATTCCTGTAGTACAGTTTATCATGAGAGAAAATTTACAGTAGCAGACCCTTTTGAAACTGAGTTTCATTGGATATAAACCAGCATTCATCATAAGTTTCGTACATATCATTACATTCTCAGCTGTATTAATTTCATTTCTCCTCACAATAGCTTCAAAATCCGAATAACGGATATAGTAGTTGATATGGTAGGCTCCAAACAGTCCAAACGCGAAAATTTAAGAATCAAACTTTACCCTGAGATTCAGTCATGAACGGCATTAGAGACTTTTTCACATGTTGGAGAAAAAACTATCTGCTGTGATTTCAATGATGATGCAACTAGTAATTCAGATACACCTACTACTCATATATGAAGTCAAACATTTCGACACAGATATGTGTTTCGTAATGAGATGCTTCACCGCACTAGTGCAGCGTGAGTGAAAAGAAAAAATACATTCAAATGAGATTTTTTTATTCATCGAAAAAGAACTCTAGCTCAGGATTCCGCAGGTACTAGTATTTGAATGGCTTCAATTGCCGCAAGTTCTATATCTGAATTTATACTTCAATGGTTGGAACTGATATGGAATTCAACGAGTGAGTGACAACCGAGTATACGATGGATATTAGCCCAACCCTCACAACACTTGCCTGTTGCATGTCTTTAATGAATCATCAATTCCAGGATACTATTATATCAAAAATTCATATTCCCATCATATATCGTATTATGATATTTTACTATACTTTCATCGTGAGAATCTATTAGATTAGAGGTGGCCTCTGTCATGTTAGACTTCTGTCATGCTTAGTTTTTCCGAATTGCTCCTGTAAAAAAGGCCTTCCAGTCTGCGAACGGGCAAGAAAACTATATGTCCAAGACCTGAGTGATCTTCTTCTTGTTAATTCAGAAAATGTAGTTCAAATTCCGTAATACAATGTAAGAATACAATGAATCAGATCAAATCAATTCCATGAAGATTTGAATCAAAGTGATTTTCAATGAGATCCAAACTAGAAATTTGAAGGAATCTAGATCTACATGTGCAGAATGAAGAGGCTAGACAGAAATGTTAGATAGTAAGCTCCATGCGTTTTACTGTTGCTATAAATTGTAGGCAAAGAGAAAGTAACAACTCTTTTTTAATCTTTTTTCAGACGATATAAGCAACCGCATGATGGTGTTTAGGTAATATTAAGGCTTAAGACGGTCGTTGAGAAGAAGGAATGCTTTCTGTGAGTTGACGAATCACGTCTAAATCGGGACATGATGACTAGACAAATCTCTATAATGGGCGAAGGGATTTTGATCCCAAAAAAATGCTCATCTAACCTGTGCTGAGGGTGTAGAAGGTAAACATAGCCAACAATTGATTTGAGAACTGTTGGGCCTCATCCATCAAAGTAAGTCTCCAGAGATTTATTCGCCCATTACAATAAGATCTTGATACCTATCAAGAGAAATGGTTCGACTATACATAATATAGACTATGTAGCTCAGTATAATTTCGGAAGATTCACAAATATGTGCCGTCCTTTCAGAAATGTTTTATTGGAACAGTATGCAGAAGTACTTAGTGTTTAATTCAGGAACTTCCACTTCCGTAAATCAGGGTAATCTTTTGATATTTATGAACCTTTTTCCTTGAGATTCAAATACCTCATGCTTCATCCACTGTCTCATATGAGACACTATCGAAGACAATATGGCCGAAATTCATGGAAAAAAAATTGTTGTCATAATCATGAACGTTAAGCACGCATTATATCAATACATACCAATATGTTGTCAAAATTCGATATAATTTGATCGGTTTGTTTCTCAAGAAAATATGTTGTCCGAGTGGACTAAAACGAGTGGTATTCCTGGACGGTAACACTCGAGTGAGTATAATGAGAGACAGAGTTATGAGAACTAATTCAGCGGAGTGGTCTTCTTGAAGAATGAAATTTTGCACTTTTCTTTTATATAATTTCGATTCAATAAATCATAGTGAAGCGCTTCTGGCTGTCAGTGAAATCATCAGTATGTACCTGTGAGAAACTAGACAGAAAGTGGAGACGGTATTCTGACTGTATGTCTATTAGAAATTTGTAAAAATTTGAAAAAAGATTTCACTCATCAAGAGGACCCATGGAAACATCTTCATTTCAACATACATAGTGAAGGTTACAGGACATATGCATTGCAGTATATAAATGATTGAAAAATCCAACCTAGGCCAGGATTATTCTAGGTTACAATCACTGAAATGAATCACCTGACGAGTGAAATAGATCTGGAATTGAAAGTATCATGACATAGGTTCGATTGAAATGAAACGATATTTTCGAAAAAAAGCAAGCAACACAGAGACATTCAAGGGTTTGATTTTTCACGACAGAGTAATGGAATAGACCTGTTGAAATTGTTACTGAAATTCGTTTTTGGTTCTCAAGTTTCTGAAAAAAACCTCCTGAAGTTCGTAGTCGAAATTGATGTTGGTATTGCATTCCTTCCAGAGTGAGGACGCGTGGTTTTGGAAGAAACGCTTGAACACACCGATTTATGTACACAGGGTGACTCAAAAATGAGTATCAACTTCGTTGAAATAACATTTATATGGAAATATGTGGATACAGTATGTTTGAATAAATAAACTGTGGACCATACGTGCTCCACAGGCATACCAATGCCGAGCATCTAATAAATGAAATTTATAATATATATATTATATATAATATATATATATATATATAATTCAATATGGAAATAAACCCAAAATATTTTGGGTCCAGCTGAATTCACAAAACAATGAATGCAAATTCAGGAACTCAGTAGTGAAATGGCATGCACCAGTATGAAAAATACACAGTTTTCTGTGCTGCTTCCAAAAATGTAAGCAGATTTCAGAAATTCGATAATACTAGGTGTTTCATTCAGAATATCAGGTGAAAATGAGATATCATGGAGGGGAAATGATAATCGATAAAGCGAAATTGACATTCGATGAAATGCATTGTCAGAATGTCCACTGTGAAAAGTGACAACTGAAATTGTGGTGAGTGAATTAACTAGTGAGGAATGTGATTTAATCAAAAGTGAAATTATCATTTGCTGGTGTGAATTCTTACAGATCATGCAGTGAGAAAGGACTGACGGTATGTGGAAAGCTATTCAAATGTTGAATGTAGATTTCGTAGAAGTGGAAGTATCATTTCATGAAGTGAATTTTTGCAAGTCACAATGTGTTGACAAATAGATGTTCTTGAAATGACATTACAACGTGAGCGAAGACTCACTAAAACATCAATTTGTTGTTTAATCAACACTCAACTCCGAACAGTGACCTGACATTCTGGAGAATATATATTAAGAGATCTAATTCGAATTGCAGCTTGATTCTCGTCAATGGTTGTTTTTATAGTATTGATAATAATATGATCCATCGGTTCTCTTGAGATATTTTTTCAACATTGCAATTTCGTGAACTATTTGTTGTTTGACGTATCCTTCATCATTTTTGTGATCAAGAATGATTTCATAATCATTCCATTTCATTCTATAAATCACTGTCCGATTTCTCATTCTTCGGCATTCTGTATCGGACCGACAGGTGCTATTATCGAGTTAATACCCTTCAAAACCGATAATGAATATGAATAAAAACACAATTCACGTGTTGAAAATGATACAATTCTTCGAAATCAGGAACTTTATTATTTCATACTCGACCATAACGATCTTGTCTCACGCACTTGTTCACTTAATTGCCATATTCAACAGTAATTCGCTCAAGAATACTCTGATTCATTGAAAAGTCACTTCTCCACAGCGAATAAAACTGTATACATGTAATTTTTCGGAAGGTGTTGCCAGTTGAGCGAGAATTCACAAGATGCAACTAAATTATTTGTATTCAGCATTCGACCATGATAAATATACAACTTGCTGGATACATTTCACTCAAGCAATCAGCACTAGCCTCCATATTGATTTGATATTTCATGATTTTATATAGTTTTATCTATGCAGCAAGTGAGATTCATCAAAGGAGATATTTGTGATATTCTTTGGTTTTGTAATGTGATACCATGAATTGTCATACTCAAAATGAACAATTGACTCTATGGAGAACACGACGAACTCTCAAGACTTACGTGATAGAAATATTGCTTAGGACTAATGGAAATGGTAGTTGTGAATGTGGATGCTGACAGATACGCTTCCTTAGTAATTAGATCCATTGTGCCATATCTTTTTCTGCTTATCTTATGGTTTGCGCGTTTATAACAGTTCCTCAAACTCAATTCATTCAGCAATTCCAAAGTTTTAAAGGAGTCTATAACACCAAAAGGAAACCTATGATGTTTGAGAAACATCGTGCTAGATAGCGGTGGAATGTTGGGTGAGAAGAAATGAATAGCATTCAGTTTTTTTTATTTCAGGAGTTCGTAAGCGGTAGTAAAGATTTCACTGTATCAATAATTCACCATTTTTGCCGTTCTATTGATGAATGATTCTTGGTAGAGCGGAGTTTGGCAGGTCTCGAGCCTGGCAATGTATCAGGGTTGACCAAACTGTGCTCGTCTATTTTGTCTGGAAATTGCTCGTGGAGGCATAATATCTTATATTTCCGTCGAGCACCGACCAAGGAAATATCTATAAGAAAGGAGAGATCGTCCACTTCTCTACAGTATGGTCGAAGAATCCGGCAATGACTTTTTTCAAGGCAGAAAATTGATCCCAATTGATCGAAAATTGATTGTCGGCCTTATGGGAACAGTGGTACCTGACATCATCATAGAGAACATTGTATGATCTGCCTTCCTGGTGAAGATACAAGCTCGGGTTTTTCTTGCATTGAACTCTACTATATTCTCAGATCTCCATTTCAGAATTCTTGACAGATCCTCATTAGAAGTATCGTCTTGCGTCTTGCATATCTGGCCTAAGCTGATTGGGCGGAATGAAGTGTACCATCTTCCGCAGAGCTATGAACTGGGATGGAGGTCGAATCCAACAAATCATTGATGTGAAGCAAGAACAAAGTTGGTTCCAAGACAGAGCCTGGTGGAACACTAGCATTGATTGTCATCGTATCAGATGAGAACCCATCTACCACCACATAGAGTGATCTATCTGCTACGAAACTCGATAGTTTCGTAGGGATGCCTTTAAATATCAAATGCTCTTGAGAGATCGAATGCTCTAGCCAGAGACTCATTATGTTTCGCTGATGAAGATACTAGTGAGTTTGATATTTTGTATTTTTGGTTTTCCCTCGCAGCAACTGCAATTGCTCTTAGGTTTCATATGAGTCTGGAATGCCCAATTAGAAATCCTATTATCGCCTCGAGACTTCTCTCAATGATCTAACTTGGTTGAAATTATCTCTCAAGGGATCTCCATTTTGATCCTACTATTCTCCGCTATTGTGTCTCCCTAGCATTGCTCCTCATACTTCATTGAGAAATTATTGGAAATATGATTCTCCAAGGACGCAGAATGGTTCTGGCTGGATCAGTGGAGTTGATACTTAAAAATTGTCAATAGAGGTATCTGACAAATTAACTCTCGAGTTCATTCTGCTTCTTTGAGCTTTATACTCAGGCATCATGCTTTATACAGTGGCTCCCTAGTGAGAATTTTCTTTATCATCCAAAAACTTTGAGATACTTCCAATCTTCTTTTCCTCTCATTGTTTTCAAGAATTTGTGATTGGATAGCAATTTCAGTATCCATCAAGACCAGTCAAAACTCTCTTCTTGGCTCCAAATAATTATGGGAACTCAGAGCACTGATATCTGAAAAGTCGTTATTTTGGAAAAATCTAATGAAAGTGAATGAAAGTATTTTTGATTGCAGACCTCTGTTATCCATACTTTCATGCCATGTTTCCGTTTGACTGTTGATTTGTATGCCTTCGATTGGAATTAATTAACACTCAGTTTCACTCTCAGATATCGGCAACGCTGTCTGGTAAATCAAGCTCTACCCACAATCATGGCCGAGATTACACTTCATATACTGGCAGAAATGAGTTGAATTGAGGAGGCGAACATGCAATTTTATAATTAATCCCACTGAATAATGAGCTACACTTGGAAAAAAATCCAAGAACTTTATGACAGCTCTGTGAGTGATTAATTCTGATGTTGAATGCTATTTTTTAATCAGGTAATGGACGTCCCTTCATCGAGGTATAGAAGGGGGTATTTGAACCTGGTAATGGATCTATTTGTGCACATGACGAATTATTTAATATACCCTATAGGAATATTCATCACCCGTTTGCATGCGAACGTTGTGAAATATAGATCTTTTCACCTGGAAAGAGGACCACTGAAAATGACTGAAAACCTTTACAAGCTTATATGTCGCTATGATACAAGTCTCGAATAGATATATTCCATATGATTCAAATGAGTGTCAAACTTCGTACTATCAAGTTAGTGAAGTTAGTAAATTTGTAATAAACACAAGATGGGGCTATGGTTTTCAAGAAGTTTTCATTTCACATAGTTTCTGCACGATGTGTTGAAAATATGTCATATATCTGAATTGAAACTTCCCTACATGTACTGGAAATTCTAGAAGTGGGATGGGTTGATAAAAACAATCAGTTTGGTGACAAAATAATGGCAAGAATCCACTGAAAACTAGTTCAAAAGCATTCAACATGCAATAGTTAGTAAATGTATACGAGTTAACAAATAGTTCATGCCAGCTCAGAAAGATGACACTGATCAGGTTTCAAGTATTATCAAAATATGCATCATGTTTGAGCTATAGAATCTGGTTTCAAGCTTAACTACCAAATTTTTGTCCATAAAAACGTATAGTATTATAGGTTCATTGCTGATTTTAAATCATATTGAGTCTGCAATAATTTCCATTCATAAAATAGGAAGGGAGGTCAAGCGATACCTTCTTAGAAGGGGCTGGTCATTACCTACACAGTGCTGCTTACATTTTCGAAATCGATCCATCCTAGGCTCATTTCAGAGAGTAAAAAATCAATAGGATTTATTTCTTCATGTTAGGTCAAATAGTTGATAAACTTCTTTGACTATGCCTAATGCCATTATTCTGAGTTACCTATGTAGAAAATAAACTCTGATCTGAATTTTCGTTAGAGTTCCGTTCCACAATATCATCCTGTATGCAAACATGAATTCGTCGACATTTCCTACATCATTTACTACTGCTGAATAACAAGAAACGAACTAAATATTGGTTGAGATTTGAATGGTGCGCCATAACAAGCGAAGGATGGCTCAGAGGCAATAACTGGAGTAACTGCACTCGTTATTTGCAGCTGCATTCTGCCTACTTTTACATTCTCAATTCAGCCATTATAAGACATAGATCATTGATGAGTCTAAAGCTATGAGAAAATCATCCAACGCCATCGAATTGAAGTCCATAATCTGCTTTTTTAGTCACATTTTTTGAGGACTGTCAATACCATGACTCACATATAAGATGCATATAGGATGGTGTTCCTCAAACAGCCTCACTACGTATGAGTAGAGATTGCGATGAGATCGTCGATCCAATCAATCAGAGTAGAATTCGAATAGTAGGTCCCTCTAATCGGCAACTACAACTAATTTCTATAAGGTCACCGTTCGCGACCGATAATGAGAAATCAGTATATCTTCAATTCATATTAGATAATAATTGTTTCATCTCAATCGCACCTGTCGAAGACGTGGTGGTTAGACATCCATCGAGTCGATGAGTATAGACCAAACGTAGTTGAGACAATGAGTTACTTCTTGAATTATAGCCTGTGGAATATAGTGGCGGTGCTTGAGTGACCAGTGTCGTCAGTTCTGGTCGTAGATTCAGGATTTTCAACCTTTCACCACCAATTCATTGTATCTACCTACCTACGAATAGTCGGCGATTTATATTGAGTCCGATCCAACCGACTCTTTCAACCGTGTTTTCTTACCGGACAATCTGGTCATCGAAAACCCCCAACACCCTGAGATTTCAGGAATTTTCGATGAGCTGATAATAATGGATATGTGACAATGATGGATATAGCTAATGGTTCAAATTCGAACCCTATTTTCCAGAGTTTCTAACTATCGAGATCAGCAGATGTGACGCCATCTGGTTCCAATGTTGGGAAGCCTCAGTGAGGTATTAAAATTAGACCTTATCAAGTAGTCAGGAGTCTACAACTCCTTCTAGTGGTTGGGTATCCCTAGTCTATTTACAACATGCTCACATCGCAAAGAAGGCAGAATTCATATACATGGGCAGCTAAGTACCGAGAATATTCTCTGAAGTGCGAGTTTTTGAATTCAATGATATTCAAAACTATATCGTTACTTTTATTGTCCTGATACTAACGATATCAATCAAATGTTATCAATACAATCAATATCTTCCAAACATCTGAAATTTAGTGACAATTGAAAACTCACGTGAATAATTCGAACTTCTATTTACTGAAATTCATCAATAGATCGGCTGAGTCATGGATTCATCTGCCAAGTGAAGTCTCTCCTGATGTTTACAATCTACAAAATTTTGAGAAAAACTACGATACCTTCTTCATCCCTCAATATTCCACCGCTGGCTCACACAATGGTCATGTTATCAAAAGATGTGAAATGTACACTAAATCAACACAATGCTAAAGCTGTGAAAGGAAAAACCGAGCACTTCGATATACATGGAGGGTACAAAAAGTCCCTCATCATGAATTAATTCATGCTTCTTGATCTCAAAATTCCACCTTTGGCTCACACAATATACCACGAACGTTATATGTTTTCATTTCTTGTGATCGAAAGATAAAGAAAAATCTGTGAAAGTATGCATTTCCTCTCTTGAAACCATTCTTTCCTCCTTCCCTTCTACCTACTTCCATTTTGTAATGTGAAATTTTACAACACTAGTATGAGTTTTCCTCACTTTTAGGAATCTGTGTATATTTTCTTTCCAGAATATACTAGATTTCTTCAGCTTGTAGCCTTCACTTCTCCGCCTTAAAAAAGCCAACAGCTGTGGATATTTACTTATATCCACATTTTTCTTCATAGAAATGGTTGTTCTGGGTATAATGTTGTGTGCCCATAGTGAGTATGGATTTTGTTTCTCAGCTTCACCAGTAAAATAAGTTAATAAAATTTTCTCTGATATAACACGGACTTTTTTTGAACTGCACCACTCTTCAAATCGCCTTTATTCATTTTTTTGGGTTCTAATGTCTCAATTGCTTCATTTGCCGCAAGCTCTATACCTCTGAATCCATACTTTCTTGATCAGAACTTCCTCGGACTAATTTTGTTCTCAAATTTAAATGAACGCGTCAAAGCTGACAGTTCACTGAATGACTCACAACCGAGAACGCAATAAGTTCACGACAACGCTTACTTGTTACATAATTTTAATGAATATCTTTAATTGAAGGGATATTGACTAAAAATCTGATTGAACAATTGGCGTTATTGTATATATTGTATATATTGTACTATATTCTCATCTTGAACTCATATAACGATAATCGATGGGTTATCGATACTATGAATTATTACGATATTTACATCGTAAATATCGATTTCCTCCCTTGAATCACCTAAAATAGAGTAAATTTCATATTCGGAAAGAAAGGTACTTTCCTCCCTTGTTGTACCAATAGCTATTCCATATTTGACAGCAATCTGCATATTCACTCTTTGAAGATGAAAATGTATAGATGATGAGAAAGATAGTGAGTGGAGTTCGATGGGTATCAACTTGATACAAAGATTCAGGTATAGGTGGAGAGAGACAAGAAGACGCGAACGGAATTCATTATTCAAAGGCTATTGATGTCACCAACAATATGGATATTACAATATCCATAGCCCTTACGCTAATTCAAAAACCCGTTCCGTGGTGCGTGTGTCATTATGGCATCTGATTATATAAATGATTAATCCAAATTCGTCCTTTGTGTGTACGCACCGGGGTCGCAGTATTCCGAATACTGTATCGGTTCCATTTGCGAGCATGAATGTGACGGCTGTCACCGAGGAATAATATAATGTCAGACGGCCTTTCAGGAAATTCAGGAAATTATTTATTAATTCGGCTCACGAGGATGTCACGTCAATTTTCTTGAAACTAATGAAATCCTGGAATGGAAATGGTGTTCGGTATAGTGCATGAGCCCCTTTCCTTCGAGGTTTCCTCGTGCCCTTTCCACGAAGAGAATTTATGAGGTGAGTTCGGAACTATTTCACTACACCAATTTGAATTGGAAATATATTTTCACCTCTACTGGAAGAATGTAAATCTCCACCACCAGCTGAATTTAATGAGTCATTTTCGAGTGGGTCCTCAGAATTAATCATTCCATCATGCGGTAATTTTGCACTTATCATGCGATGTGATTTTTTTTTTCGATTTTTTTATTGGTACCTACGTATTTCGACCTCAGAAACCCAATTTTCACAATGAAACGTGCGCAAACTCATATTTTTCGAGATATTCCAGGAAAAAGTATAAAAATTACCCTTCTTTTTTCGGCCTGTTTTGAGTAGCCATTCGAAGTTTCATTTCTCACATAAGATACTCTTTATATCTTCCTTATACATTCTAGAAGCAAAAAATAAAAGAGAAACACCCTCTAAGAAGTTTAATTCATCGTCTTCAGCATCTTCGACGAATCTTCTAACAAATGGACGGCGCTGTCAAATCTGCATCTGTGATATTTCGACTCACAGAACTAGTGATTCTGACGTAGATTCTCATTTGACAGCGCCGTCCATTTACAAAATGCTGGATCCAGCTTCCTCCAAAATACTAAAGAACGTTGATTACACTAATTCGAGGATGTTTTCCTTTCTTTGTGACTTTTGTGGAATTCGGGTTTCTGAGGTCGAAATACTTGAGTACCAAAACAAAATATCGAAAAAAAAACCCATCGCATGATAAGTGCAAAATAACCCAACATGGTACGTGCAATGGAAGTATCAACTTGTTCTCTCTCGTGGAACAGAAGAATAGCTGAGAGTTATTCTTCTGGTTATTTTGGTACCTCTGTATTTCGACCTCAGGAATCATAATCTCACAATGGAAACGTGTGCAGAACTATATTTTTTCGAGATTATGCAGGGACAGATTGAAAAGTTACAGTCAGTTCCGCAAAAAAAATCGGAAAAAATTCATCTAATGATGAGTGCAAAATTACCTATACGTTCAGGAAGGGAAGTGGTACATCCCATTCAGCATGCAGCATTTGCTACCAGAGGGCTCATTAGTACCCATAGGCCTCAAGGGTCGCTGAAGAGAAGGATCTTCCATCTACTAGAACAGTGTGAAACGAATAATTTCTTCTAACACCTCAAAAAATCCTCGGAATGAACAAATATTCTCATGAATATCCATGCACCGAGTAAGTTATAGGGATACAAGACAGTATTTATATTGTTTTTATAGTTATTCATGAACCAAGTGCGTTGAAGGGATGATAACTCTAGGAATATAACTCATCCAGCCATAGAGCCAATGACAAGTGACAACCTCACTTGTTGATTAGTGTTTCAATAATTCTACTAGAATATCCACTTCAATCCGACGAGTTCGAATGAATCATTTAAATTCCTGGTTAGAAGGACTATATCGAATCAACAACAAAAACAAATTAAGAAGAAATGGAGAATATATTCATGAGCAATGACAGAGAACTATGAAACATACAAAGATAGTGAAAGAATTGGTGATAACAACAAAGCAGTGTTGAAGTGAACAGAACAGCAGAACAAATCAAAAATTGTTCTAAATTTGACGTTAATGAGAAAAGAGAGAACATACGAAGTCGAACTCGAACGTAACCATACTAACAGAAGGAGATGAAATCATGAATCGATGGAAATAATACTTCCAGAACTGTAATATAGCAGATTCAATTAGACAAAAAGGGTATGAATGTCATTAAACTAACTCTTGGAATTTCTATAAGCTGTGGATGTGTTTCTCAATCGTTGTAGATTAATAATTGTAATGACCTTGACGCTTCCTTCAATATCTGTATAACAAATCGAACAGAAAATATATCTGCTTCTCTATCTAATATTCGTCCGTTTTTGTGAGATGGAGATCTCCACTGGATGACTCACTGAAATGTCCACACGTCAGCATACGCTTTACTGTCATTTATCATCATGTTTTATCATCGCTCACTCGTGTTCAGTTCGTCATTGGACAAAAGACACATCGGTCTATTTAAAGCCACTGTTTCCGTAATTATCCACTACCGAATCATATTCCATCCTTCGGACCGCGAAGAACTACTTTCTTCTTGTTCTTCTTCTTGTTTTTTACACTCGGCCAGAGTGTTAAAGAGCGATAAACACGCGCGAAATGGCGCTAGATGTGAGAGGCTTCAACGCACAAATGATTGATGATCTTCAATTGCGATAGAAAAAGGGGGAGCAGTATTATGAGAAGTTAAAACTCCCAGTCATTAATTCAATTCGTTTGAAAATATCATAATATTGATGATAATTGGTTATACTCTATTGGCTTCTGCACCCTTGTCAATCATTAAGCGATCTTTTTTTCTTTCCGGTAGCAGACAATATTCATACAGGATGTAATTTCAGGATCACCAGGTTGATGACGAGAATTTTCCACACTTGTATAGATATACATGGTGTTTCATTTTTTCACTATCCATTACAGGTTTTTCATAAAATGCAAGTAATACAAAAGGGATCATTAGAAACTTGTTCATCGATGTTTGGGAATGAATGTATCATTATTTTCGTCAATGAGAAATATATTGCGCTATTTCATTTCGAATATTCGAAGCGATCTGTGTGCATTAAATTCTTCTAGATTTCCTGGGATATTCTCTTCTTGTCTCTGAAAATAAAAATCTAAATTCAACTATCAGGCTCCTAGAAAAAGGATTTTTTTTTGTCATTCACACGAAAGAATTGTAAATTGAAATATATCTTCAATAAATATCATAATTTCTCTTTTCATTTCCAGAAACAAAAAGAGAGGATTACGGAAATCTAGAAGAAAATTTATATCTTTAATATTCAAGTGACCACTTTGAGATGTGGTATTCTGGTGTTGTTCAATATTTTGGTTCAATTACTGGTACTGAACTCTCCAGTCCGAATATTTGTACCCTTTCCAGTTCATAAACTACCAGTGATAAATAATAAGAATGGACACCATATTATTTATGCCCACGTATCATTCAGACAAGCCAAGTATATGAGATTGTAATCGGGCAGAATTGTTGAATTGTGTTGATGAAAAAAAAAATGCATTATTTCACAGTCTTCCATCACTTCCGGTTTCACTGGAACCGATTTCAACTCAGCAATTCTATATGAAACACCCTGTATATTTCCACTTCCTTGGATTCTACAGATCATTCTGAGTACGACGACATAGTTTAAAGGTAGTGAATTGGTGAATGAGCAATTTTTCAAAAGCATATAATTCCATCATATTTCAGCATATTCCATCTGATCTGATGGACTTGAATGATCAAACATAGGAAAATTCTCCAATTATTTTCCATGGCTTGTCTGAAGAAAAGAGGTCATGAAAAGGGACTTCATGAATGATCACCATGTACAAGATAGTCAATATCTCATGCCTATATTTGTTGAACAGATCGAAGTTACGACTTTTGTGAAGATAGTCTCCGACGTTAGAATAGCGTAAACACCTTACAAAAATTGCACTTTGCAGTACCTATTTTCGAGTAGATGATGAAGCTTCACGTCTAGGCCAATAATCAATATTCAATTATGAAATGAAAAATTCAAATCGGACGATTTGAGTTATCACCAAAACACATTCTGTTCCTGTTCGAAATAGGATGTTGAGTATTGTTCGGATTACAAATCTACGTACCACAGTTTATAGTATTCTGTATAATATATTCTATAAATATATTTGGTATAATACCATGAAGTGATAAAATATAAAATGCTCCATACCAAATCCCGAGTACCAACTGACTGCTAATCTGGATCCGCAAGACAGGTAAAAAAGTCTCCTGAGGGGTGGGTTTTTATCTCTCTCTTTCACAGGGACATCCGACAGTATTGGTCTAGCCGTATTTCGATACTGTGTTGACCATATACGCCAAAAATCATTGAAGCCAAACATTACTGTTTCTCCTTTGATGAATTTCCACATTTCTATCAGCATCTGCATGAGTCAACTCCATTCGATTTCATCTTTCAATGTATATATCATCTACTACATACCTAAACCATTACCAATTCATGAATTTCACATGTCATTCAAGGTAGGTATATCAAACAATACCCGAACTCAATTTGAACGACAATAATAAAACTTTTGATTGCCAATAAAGAAGGTACTAAATCCGACGAGATGCCATTTCATAGATTTATCCAACAACTTTGTTGATCTAGCCAGTATAGAGGTAGACAAATGACAAAAAAAAACATTTATTTCAATCCTTGTTATGACCAAACACTTAAATTGCAAGCATAATTTGGAAATGAGCCATCGGAAAAATCCTATATTTAACGAGGAACGATTCCTCCATGACTTCTTGAGTGTCTGCAAAACACAAAGGAATCTGATTATGTCTGGTTTAGTGCATGTATATTTTGTATGATGCCATTTCGAATGTCTTCAATAAATTTGATGGAGAGTTTCCGTGACAAAGAGCGCTGGGTTTGGTTTGTTCCATTGTTCGGGTGAAATGAGTCGACATACGTCAGTTGTCACCTATAATATAACTATACCATATAACATCACAGAATGACATTCGGAAAAGACAAATGGTGGACAAATGTGTCAACATCATCAACTCTACCTATATAGATTGAATTGTAGTGTAGTGTTTTCAAGTTTCTACTGCTACATGTTCTGATTGTGATTCCTTTGAACCTACTGATTCTCATAATATGTATCTTATACTATACTGGCATTCATTGACAAAACATTTCCACTTTTCGTTCAGGTCAGTTTGGTCATTCATTTTTATATGTGGAGAACGTAACATAAGTCTTGTTGAAATGAAATTTTGTTCCAGGTTGGGGTCTCGTTCGATAAACATGGAATTGTTAGGAAAAGTATTGGAGAACGTGTACTAAGCATCGTTTTTCACACCTTGTATTGTTCCAAAAATGGGTGCAAGCCAAAATATCAGGTAAGTAATTTCTACATTGATTGATTCTACATTGATTAATTGATTTGTTGTTTGTTCGTTTCTATGACTTGCTTTTCCATACAGAAACATATATTTCCTAATATCAATTCATTTCTTCTCAGCGTTTTAGATGGGATAGATAGTCTGGTCGATCAACTTCGGTTTTTTGAGATATCTCATGTATGATGTACCTAACTCAGAAGCAATCAGGACTATTTTTTTTTTCAAGTAGGTATTCTTATTTCAAGATTACCTCACGACTGTAAGTAATAGAAAGTGAACCAATAAAGAACTTGTATTTCAATTCATGTTCAGAAGAGTGGAATATCAATTATTATACCATATTCCAATTAGAATTAGATGATAATTGGTTATACTCTATTAGCTTCTGCACCCTTGTCAATCAGTCAATCTTTTTTTTTCCGGTAGCAGACAATATTTATAAAGGGTGTAATTTCAGGATCACCAGGTTGAGGACGAGAATTCTCCACACTTGTATAGATATACATAGTGTTTCATTTTTTCACTATCCATTACAGGTAATAATTTTTTTGATGTAAATACTTCCTGTGATTTGTAATCTATTCATAATAATATGGATGATCATTTATTTTCTATAGATAGTGGTTAGATTGGAAAATTGTATTTTTCAGGAATTCTCTTCATATTGATATATTCATTCACTATTTTTTTTTCAAGTAGGTATTCTTATTTCAAGATCACCTCACGACTGTAATCAATAGAAAGTGAACCAATAAAGAACTTTTATTCCAATTTATGTTCGGAAGAGTGGAATATCAATAATTATACCATATTTCAATTAGAATTGGCCGCTCTTCTCTCAAATTAGTATCTTCCAAACCGGTCGCTGAAACTCTGTTTCAGACATTATTATGGGAGTGTCTCGTCTATCCGTATCTGATCTCTGATTGCATTTTGGAACTAATTTGGACGAAATTTTAGTACTTTTCGTTGTTCCACGTTGGGAATTCAGCATCTTCTGTTGGAAACTGTATGATGTCAAATGACTCTCGATAGAACAGACAGAATAGACAGCGCAGATTATAGCGACAACGATGTAGAGAACACTGGTGCAGCTACTCTGTGTATTTTCCTATCCAATTTCTTCAATCAAAACTCCAACGTATAGCCAACTTGAAAACAGCATTTTATTCATTATAGCGGAAAATCACTCATATGTTAGTTGTTAGATGGCGGTACCAAATAGACAAAAAAATCAGTATTATCGATGATTGCACAATCAATGTTATTAGAACTTTGATTCAAAAGTTGTGATCTAGATTTATCCCTAATTGATGGTCAAACTATATAATTGCAATCTCAAAACATCACCTATGTGTACAGAAAGCGGAGAATGCCGTTAGCGTTTTCGGCGAAACAAATCACTATAAGTGACTGCACCAGTGTTCTGTACATCTTTATAATGATATAAGAAGAATCAATTTCTTCGAGTGATACACCTATCTATCTAGCCTGCTCACAGTTATCACCTCAATCTATAGTGAATTCCTTCCTCTGTATCCCTGACATTCTGACATATCTCGTTGTGTGGGTGTGTTTGGCTGAGTGCAGTCATTGTTGTGTATTAATTCAATTTGAGCGAATCCAATTCGGTTGAATGGTTGCCACACTGAACCATTTCGCCATAGTGCGTGTATATTCGGTAATCCGTTATTATTGGGAGAATTCATGATTCAGATTCAATGGCGTGACGGGTCAATTTTGCTCAAGAGTTACGATGATTATTTGTTGTTAATTTCAACCAAGTCTACCACATCAGTGTTATTCGCGATCACTTGGTATACAACATATAAACAAGTTCAGCAATAATTGAATATGCCAGAAACGGTAACAGCCATATCGCATCATATAAATTTCAAATTACAAGATTTTGAAGAGAATGTTCAAGAAAATGGGGTATTTCATTCAGCTGTCATAATAATGAAAGGGGGTTGAAATATAGTAAGTGTATATTGCCATTCTAGTTATGTAGGGAGAAATGCATATCCAAAAGAATCACCCATTCTTCAGCCAATCCTACCAACATCATACTACAAAAAAACAAGTCCTGGTGCAATGCGAAATTTCTATGGTCAAATTTCAATTGAACGCAATCTCTCACATTCAAACGTATTCTTCCGGATATAGAATTAGGTACTGACTCTATACCGTCTGACAGAAATATTAAATTCTTGCGTGCTGAACAAAAAATTATCATCCGGCTGTTTTGCCCTCAGGTCTGCAGCTGAAGAGAGGTTATGATGCGGCAAAAAATGTTTATTTCGCTCTCATCAAGTCAAACTTGAGGTGCGCAATCAAGTTCTGGGGTTCGTGTAGTGATGAACTCTTCAAGAGTGTATTTGTGCTGCAAACGCGAGCGATGCGATATTTGTGCCAAGTAAATAGAGTTCCTGCAAACCTCTTTTCTAAAACACGAAATACTGACACTAACCTCAATCTACGTTTCAGAAGCTACATTGTCATTTACAAGAATAATTCTTTATATAATAATACCGATCGCACTGTACGGAATGCAATGAATCTATCATTAATCATCCCTAAATCCACACTGATCAAAGACTCAATACTTCACGGTGGTGTCAAAATGTATAATAATCTACCTGCAGATATAAAGAACATGGGTACTCTTGAAACTTTCAGGAAAAAGTTACATGAAACACTGGCATCTGAAGCCTATTACAATCTGACAGAATATTTTTATGAGAAAACGATATAAAATTGAAGGTGCTTATATGTGAAAATATGTGTGTACTTTTACCTAGGTGTGATTATTTATATGTACTGTTTTCATGTGATTATGTAATTGATATTATCTGGATGTAGTTGTCTACATGTTTTCTCTTCACCAGTGTCTGTCTATAAGATCTTGTATCTTGGATAATGAACAGATACTCTCTCTCTCTCTTTTATTTTTTGTTTGAGTTGCATTTGTAGTCATTCTCCTGCCAAAAGCCACAGAACACAGGGGACAATAAAATGTACTGAAACGATAATGGAATGAATATCTACCAGCTGATTCACCGCATCACATCTATTCACATCTTCTTTTCATGGAGGTTGACACGTATTGAGATGGGAATCTTGAATTGCCCCATTCACCAAACTAAAACGGCTATGAGCGGCATGAACCAAAGACCTCACTGTTCTCTCTCACAGCTCACAGCTCGACAAAGTATGTGCACTCAAATAATCTTCTTCGATATACATAAAGCAAAGTATTGCGAGATTGAAACGTTTTTTCCGAGAAAGGGATCATGAAAATCTCTCTTTTATGACGAACCAGACGAACACTCAATAATTTACCATATCGTATATTATGTGGGCTGGTATGTGTGTGAGGGAGATCGAGTTGGTTTCGATATGGAATTACATTTCTGCTTTTATGCCGAAACAACGATAAAAAAGCCTTTGTATCGGCATCCACTACGTGCAATAACAAAATGGCTGTATCGCTATTCTGGTTTTCCATAGTACGGAAGAAAAATTACGATTCAACAACGCAAATGATAGCTAAACTATCAGTATCAGCTTCTCTTGATTGCACCCATATTTCAATCCTCTCAAGACACAAGCAATTCACAAATCTGACCCACACCCTGTTCACAAAATAATGAAATTTCTCTTCTCCAATTGCCACCTGAGGGCTAAGTTGAGCATCGAATATACAGGGTGTCCCGAAAATAGTGAAAAAAGATTCATCGTTGATAACTGTTTGACATTCATGGGAAATACATATTCATTCATTCACGGCTCGGATCCTGTATATACCAATGAATTGCATGTTCATCAGACAGGATGCCTCTGGAATTACTCACTTGAACTTGAAATCAAAGACAACTGGGAATTTCAGTTGATATAATTTGAAGATGATCAAATAAGCAACATTGCTGGCATTGCTTCACAATCCAACGTATTGTGTAATCCGAATGTATTCAATAGTCAGAAAAAACTTATATTTCAATTCCCGTTTGATGCCATAAATGTACCTGTCTCATCTGCTCATCTCCCGTCCTAAAAAATCACGCTGCATATTTAACGCGTGAGTCCCAGAAAAATGCAATACTGCCTGCCATATACCGACATTGTTTCTGCTTTTTACGTGCACGTGCACAATGATCGCGAACACATGTCGAAAAATGCAAGGAAAAAATCCGGCCGGCCGGTCGCCATTACCGTGAAATGTTTGCCGAACTTGTCATGCGTGTCGAACGGACAAAAAATGCATTTATAGCGAATTGGTGAATGCGGAGACTGTGTTTCTGCCATGGATGGAAAGCAAGAAATTATTGATGGATTTATTGTCCGATATTTTCGCAATGTCGTTTATTACCGGATCCATAAACTTCTACTCCGTTCCATGATGGAGAGAACTAAGTTGGATTCATGCAACTTCAACTGGACTGAAATGAATGTGAGTTTTGAATGAATATCAAACTGAGTAATGATAAATGATAATCAGGTTAGTTCCAAAATATGTAACGTTTCAATATTTACTTTGGTAATTTTTCGTTAAATTATAGTAATAATAGGCAATGATTTCGTAAACAATTTGATAGAGTAGTTTTAATATTCCAGGCAGTACTTACATATGGAAGAAAACCAGGATATACTTTGTATACATTTATTCCGAACAAAACACTGGTAGAGAACAATAATAACTACACTGCACTTTTCACTGATTGTTGATTTCTGTCGGTTCGAGCTGCTGGTGGACCTGTTGTTCGTCATCGTGGGCGATCTGATATGAAAAATAAAAATAAATACGTTAGAAGCATGAATGGTTCATGTGTAATGGGAAACACATAGTGGGTATTTTATATAGGATCGATCAGTGATCGCAGGTGTTAACACTTACCGATCATTCTTCTGGTGTAAGACCATTGTTTTGTTTTGAGTAGTATCAAGTTCGTTGGATAGGTTAGCGGGACGCTATCCGTTTAACTGATTTTTCGTCTACTTCTCCAATTTACTTTCATAGCCTACCTATCTTCAGCCCAGCAGGCACCTTGCTGGCATCGAATACACAGATTAGTTTATGTATCTCTGTCTAGACTATAAGCATTGGTGAGATGAACATAGCTTCTGAATAAATCTTCTTCGAATCCGTTGTTCAGCAACGTGGTAGAGACAGGAGAGATGGGAAGGGTAGCGGGAGATATTTCATGAAATGGGATGGACTTGATATCGAGGTGGAGTACAGAGACATTTGGTGAGATTGCTTAAAGAGGTGTATTGATGTTATATAAAGTTTCTGTTGGATTCCGGGAATTTACACATATACTTGTGGATTTATCAACACCATCTTATTTACGATCATCACATATCGTTTGTAATCATCCTTGGATGACTGAGTGATGATTGTATCTTCTTTGTGAAGGACCCTTGCGATCGGCCACGTTCCTGTTACTCGGTCCTCCATTTTCTTTTTCGAGGATTTCAAATACCTACCCTCAACCATCCGAAGAGGTAAACTGTGAATACTTGGTGAGTCGAATCATTTCACTTATAGTCGATGACATTTCAGGGTCCTAGTACCAGCTTGACAATTTTGCTGTGTTTCTGCCGGTTATGTAACCGGTGATGTCACTTCGTCTGCCAGTTGCTGTTTCTGGGGTATTGCTGACATAGTGCTGATCTGTTGGAGTTACGGAAATCAGATAAGCTGCATGATTTTTGATTTATTTTGCTAGTTTTTTTTTGTTGCTTACTCCTTGTACTTCATCAATTTCTACGGGTTTATTCTGAGACTGATTCCTTACTAATCGATATGATATGATTATTTTGCACCACTGAAACAGGCATTGTAACGGAAATAACTATATCAACTCCCTGTAAACTCAACGTGATCACGTCGGGGTAGAGATATAAGCGTGCTTATATATTGCCTGTTACCGGTGTTGCCTAAAATAGTGTGTCTATTCCGTATGTCAATCTGAAATCGAATAGTACCATCACACATTGAATCAGACTGAATAAAACTTGGTCTTGGGAAAGCGGATCTGTTTTTCTTGGTTAATCGTATTAGATATACATGCAGGTTATTTCGCATTCATGAATAATACAAGGTTTAACTAAATATATATATATATTTTTTTATCTTATGACTGGAAGACGAAACCTTTGAGAACTTTGGGAGTTTTCCAACTTAAACTCGCGATACCATAAGTTGGTGGCGCCCTTTGAATCAATTTCTATTGAATATACAGTGTGTTCTGGTTTGAACCCCCCTATACCCGACCGAGCTTCGGGGCAATTTTGCTCGTGCTATTTCGCCTTCGTTTTCCAGGTAATTATTTTTTTTTTTTTATTTGTTTTTAAGACAGCACGTGACAAATATATTTCTTTGCGGATTAAATGATTATTTCGTTGTTGATTGCTGTCACCTGGATGCACTAATCAGATCAAATATATGATATGATATATTCTCTACTAGATCGAGCTCAGAAAGAGAGAGAAGAATTGAAAAGACCAAAAGAAAGAGACACAACATTTAGATGTGCCATGCCTTTGTGTTGAGATATATGATATTGTCATTATTCACTCAAATTTATTGTTGAGCGAAATTTATCGATCCATAAGTGTGTTATTATCAGCTCTAATTATTAGCACTTCTTACAGAACGAAATACAAAAATCACAATTCAATGAAGGTATAAATGAAATGAAATGTAAGTAGATCAAACTGAAATTCTCTTCATAAAGCAAAATGATTGAAAAATTGGAATGATAATGACATTGATAGCAACTATCCTTTGATCTCATAATTGAAATTTTCGTGAAACTGGGATCTGTCTCTCCTGAGATCGTGAGGATTCTGGATCAGAAATATAATATCTTCCTTCATCACCATAATAATGAATAATTTCCAGTCTTATCAGAAAAAATATGTACACTAGTTGCTAGGCAACAAGTACACGATAGAAAGAAAGAGTATCAGAATGTAATACATTCATAAATTGTTATTGGACAGTCATTGAAAAAATTATTTCACTCAACATCTTTCCTCTTCTAGCTTCGAAGGAACAATCCTCGAAATGACTGCTCACAAAAGCACGTATTTGAATCAATAACCTTATACATAACTGGACAGCATAATAGAACGGCACTTCAGGCCCGGACGTCATATAAACTATTCATAATCCGTTGATGGCACAATGAGTGCCCTGAAAGCTTATTTTCGATTACCAATCACGAACCGAGATGACAAGAAAAAATGTCAGAAACGCGGCTCATATGATATAATTCAGGAATGTATCTATTGTAATATTGCAGGTCTTCCGTTTCATTGTGTCTGGGTTTCTTGTCCGTTTGTGATATATTAGCGAGAATGATTGATATCGACTTTAGAAATGTGAGATGTTATATGTCATAACGTGATTATATCATTTGTATCTTCCATTTTTCGATGTCGAAATGCTCCCATGTATATACATAATACGGGACAAGTGATTTATACCAGTCATTAAGAATACAATTGATTCAAGAATATTACTGGGTGAAGAATTAGATTAAGGACAGCCTGATATATGAAGTATTATTCATTATATATTCTAGAATGTTTTTGCCACAAACATCAGAATTCACCAGAGAATGCGCAGACTGTGGAACACTTCGTAATGCATGAGAATGATATAACAATCATCTGATTAAAGTATTCCTCTGAGACGAAGCCAAATGTGATAAATACTTACCAATTTACCAACAGATTTTTGATTTCAACATGCAATTGAGGTCAATAGATAGACAAAATTGCCAAGGATTTCAGGTTCCTCATTGGAACTTTCATGTACGTCAATCTATTATTACTTTTTTTATCTTTTGAATAATAAAACCGACATACAGGCAAGATATTCTTTCAGTTTTATCTTGATGAATAGCTATCCCAGCAGTTGTTCAAAATAGTTATTCATTCAACTAGGTAGCAAAGTAATTGATTGAATGGTGGGGCTAGGAATTCAGCCAAGGCAGTCAATATGTTTTGCTGCCTGAACATATAGGTTTTTCCGATTTGAATTCCACAAATTATTCAGAATCTTCAACATGTTCTGTCGTGATGAATTTCAATGGAAACTCAAGAGAAATTGCAAATGTTGAATGGCCGATTTTCTTATGAAAATGTAAATATTGAGCTCACCGTAATAATGACTGAAAGTTTGACAGGTTATGAATATTCCTACCAGTCGGACTCATTCAAAATGGTAGTAATGTGACTATCAATATTGGGAAAAAACTGATGTATACATTCTTGTGGTCGAAACTATGTAATTGTTGAAAAAAAATCTTTTCAAAGCCAATCAAACATTGGATAGCCATATATAGGGGCCATCATTCTTGCCATCCTTCCTAGGCAGAAGAAGAAATACTCTTCCGTTTCATATTCTTCTACAGAATCAATATTCTGCTGTTAATTGATGAGTCCAATTTTGTGAGATTTCGTCCAAACCTATTTTATAAATGGAAAGGAAATAATCAATTTCAGGATATCAAGGATAGCTCCAATACTTAATGAATCACTGATGTCTGGATCAGTTATTTGTCCTGGCCAGTAATTTGTCCTGATCACTGATAAGATGAATTGATAATAAGATACGCCTTTACACGATCTCACGATATATGAGTTGAATCCAAAATAATTCCTCATACATTCATCATACTGAACAAAACTAACTTATTTGAAAAAAAAAGGCATTTATAAGCTCTCTACGTTATGAAATAATGATGAAACTGCTAGGACCGAAGATCAATTATAAATATCAATACCCCAGAAAATGCCACAGCAAAAACAAACAGTGGAGATTTTGGAGAGAAAAATAATGATATACGTAGCTCTACATATAATTAGTACCAGCAGAATTATTATTCCAATCCAATGAATTCGTGTTGGCGCAGAGATTCTGATCACCTAGAGAGAGAAGAGGGAAAGAATACTCAACTGGATTCGAGAATTTTCATCTAAACACTTCGACAACACTAGCAAATTTGCGAAATTGGGCAAAAGCGAGGCACATTATTCTCTTCATGACAAACTCTTTCTCAAAGAAATACATTCAATATATGGAGCCATGCTATCTCATTTCTCTCAGTTCTTTGCCATACGACATAGATTTATTTCTAGTACCCAGTACATTCACCTGATGTGCTATATACATAAAAAATTCCTCATAAACTTCAACTTCAGTTGAATTTCTTTTCGGAAATTTTGAATGATACTAAAACCATACGATGTGTTCTGAGCTTCTGATCACCTCCTGATGGAAGCACCACCCATATCTCTCACAATAATCTTGTGAGGATGCTCAAGTTTGCAGGAGCTAGAGAGGTACCAAAGCTTGCCATGGAATGACCAAATTTCCCCGAAAATGATATCAAGAAGCATAATGTCTAATTAATGTCTCTTCGGATTCGAAATCTAGATATCAAATTCACTTGCTATACAAATTGTTCTTGTAAAATATTCAGATATTGAAATCTTTCATGGAAGCACCCTTTGAGAAATTTTCTTGATCCAGTATGTACATATAATCCAACGAACGTATCAATGCAGGTTATTACCACAGTTCAGGAATAAAAATCAGTTGGGCCTTTGTTATTCACAGTTCAAAAGTGAGCCGCATACATGTGTATATTTATGAGGCGAAATTGCTGTAAAGATACGAGATGATTCGAGGTACGAAAACGCAGATCGTGCGATAGCTGATGTATGGCGAATGATGCACTGCAACTCGAGCATGTTATCCCCTTCTATGTGCCTGGAAACCGAATGGTACCCGAGGGGGGTGAGGAGAGCGGTATAGGTAGCTCATCACGTAAGCCAGAGTCGGCCAACTTGATGCATACTTTGTTCGTATCTATGAAGATGGATGGATGGAGGAGATAGCATCCATCATAAGAGTTGAATAATATACTTCATCTACTGTTCGAATATTTGAGCGTCTTCAATAGATCATAATTTTTATTGTAGAAGTGAACAAAATAATTCAAATTGAATGTGGAGAGCGTGAACGGTAGACTAGACAAATAAATTATCTGATTACAGAATAGAAAACGATCGGAATCATAACCCCAGCGATAGAAAAAGTATGGACCCAACTAAATATCTTTCCAACTAAAAGAATATATTGTTGTCTTGAATTCTCACAGATTCAGATTTTAAAATGACTTGATATTTTAAAATTCATACATACTGAGTCTAGTGTGAAAAAATTGTGAAATCGAGGAATATAGCACTTTAATAAACCTTTTTATAAAGTTTTTTTGCATTACAGCAAAAAACTATTTAGATGAACTAATTGATGTTGTTTGTATGTATAGTAATGAATGAACGAGTACTGTTTAGTACGTATTTTGTTGTCCAAGTGTCAAATTCTAATTGACGAAAATGAATTTCACAATCACTATAACCGATTATCATTAAAATCTCAATACAGTCTTTTTCACTTAATTGAACCACATATTACTATGCATACAGTGCTATATCCCTCGTTTTCACAATTTTTTCACACTCAGTATGTATGAATTTTGAAATAACAATCCATTTCAAAATCTGGGAAAATATATAGGGTGTCCCATTTGAATTTAAGAAGATCATGCCATTTCCGGTTGAACCGGGAGTATATTATTCACAAAAAAATGTACATCATATGCATTGTGTTCCATTGCACTTTTGCAAATTTTCATAAATATCGTTCTTTTCGTTCAAAAGATATTTACTTGGTTCCATACTTTATCCCAACCCTGTATAGATAAGAAGACTATACAGTTGTTTATGTTTACGTATGATTCTCAAGTCTAGTGAGGATCCAGATCTAACTACCTAAATTCAACTTAGTGATTTGTTTTATTTCCATGTGTACTGAGTGTAAGTGAAATCACAAGACAATAAGAAAGGTCCTGCAAAAGTTGGTTTTATTCGCATTTGACAGATCTTGAGTTATATAGTATCATTCTTCGATCATTGAACAGACTAGATAAGTAATCCACAGCCCTGGCAATACAGTTTGTTTGGAAGCAACATCTATAGTATCTATCTTTGTCTAAACAAAGATAGCAGCAGCTGATTCTCCCAGCACCAGTGCCGTGTTGTCAGAGGGGGTTGAATTTATCATTAATTCATGATGAAACCAAATTGAAAATCCGTAACAATTTCAGTGGTACTTTTCAGCATTTCTTGGTGGGAAAATGAACATTCCTATACTTCCTTCACATTGTTACGAAAAATTCGAATACATACAATCCTATGGTGATTCTTGTAACTTGCTTGTTATCAATAAACTTATTATGACCACGTCACAATATACTTACTATTCAGTTTACAGTTGTCTACTTATACTTCATCATAAATAACGTTCAATTTCAATAATGAACATTTATATCTTTGGCGATCAGTGACAGTGCATGTGAGTATATTTACGATTTCAAAGTTCAGTACCTACTAGTGGAAATAATTTTCAAAAAAGTGAGAAAAACTCGTTTTCAAGGCAAATAGATATGATTGCATATTTGAATGTAATTTTCAAATCTGAAGATGAAACTTTATATCATTTCACGATATCGTTAGAAATGAAGGAGGTTTCATCTTGAGCAGAATTCATATATTTTGACGCGAAAAATTGATGTCTGATTATTTCATTTCATGTAGATAGATGAAAATCGATAATGAATATGTGTTGACAAGTATTAAGACGAAATGTTATATCAACATTAAAATCATGAATCATGTGAAGATGTATCAAATAGCAGTGTTTCTTATTCAAAACAGGACTGAAATGAAAAACAACCATGGATAATCACACAAATAATTCATCGATTTTTGAATAGGATTGTTTTTGTTAACATACTTTTCACTCTAACTTCCGTTGAATCTTTCAATTTATTTGCCTCATGATGGAGTCTTACAGTGAAATATTTCTCCAAATTAGTTTGACTAGTTCCAAAAACAGTCAACGGTAAATTTCTCATTGTTGTGTGTACAAGAAGTATAGAAATATCCTTATTTTCATCAAAAATATTAATTGATTCCATCATTATTCTCAGTGATCTGTCAGCAGCTTCGCATATTTTCACTACAAATAAGGAAGCATTTATCAGTGCTACATATTTCACCACAAGACACTGTCGCAGCTGACCTATGGGTATAATCAATATAATCTAATCAATTCAATTTAAATTCATTTTTATCCATTCCATTTGGGAAAATGCTTCAAAATCTCGAATGATACGACAATGGTAACTCACCTATGAAATGACTTGTTTTGATCGCCGGTTCAAATTGTCCTTAACACACCTCACAACGTCTCACCATTATATCAAATCACCAAAACAGAAAATAAACTGAGTTTCTGATGAATTCTGAGTACACAAAACTGAACACAAGTTGAATAATATCGATAAATCAAAACGTAAATAATGACAGATACCAAACAAAGCAATAATCGCCGTTGACTGTCAATATCAAATTGCGGTGCTGCAACGTTGAGCAAAAAGTATTCATGATACCTAAGCTGGTTCTCGAGCCCCCAAGAAAGAAAAATTGCTAAGTCTCAGAATAATGTAGCAATCTTCTATTAATCAGAACTGATTCATAATCGTCATGACCCAAATTTATTATTATATTTGTGCATTGAACTACATGAATTCATGAAGGACTTTAAATATTATGAACTATTTATCCCTTTTTGATGATTGGATATGACAACACTGGCGACGATTGGGTACTAATATTATGATAATTCTGGGAATTCATGTTAGCATCAGAATATTTGTTTTGTGATCCTTCTAGTGGGTTTGTTGTTCGGAGGTATCATTCAATCAAACTGTCATTTTCATTCCATCTCTGAATAATGAATGTCATGGTTGAAGTAGAGTACGTTGTGGATGTACAACCGGACAGTAGATCAAAGAAGAAACGTTGGATTTACATATTGATAATCCAGTTTTGTAGAATTTTCGATAATGGGGTGACAATTACAATCGTACTGTCATTTTCATTCCATTTCTGAATAATCAATATCATGGTTGAAGTCGAGTAGGTTGTGGATGTACAACCGGACAGTAGATCAAAGAATGAACGTTGGATTTACATATTGATAATCCAGTTTTGTAGAATTTTCGATAATGGGGTGACAATTACAATCGAACTGTCATTTTCATTCCATTTCTGAATAATCAATATCATGGTTGAAGTCGAGTACGTTGTGGATGTACAACCGGACAGTAGATCAAAGAATGAACGTTGGATTTACATATTGATAATCCAGTTTTGTAGAATTTTTGATAATGGGGTGACAATTATTTAGAAGTATCTCTTTATATATCGTGAAGATATAATTGAAACTATTTTGAAGAATTTTTGTTTTTTTTTTTCGGATATCACCGGAAGTGAGTATAATGAATCTTTCAAATTCTGAAGCACACTTATTGCGAGCAAACAAATGGTGCAAATTTTCCCCGATTCGACCCATAATGTATCTTTTACGGTTATTCAAGATTCCCATTCCCAGAATTTGCTTAGGAATTATTTCGGACTACCGTTGTCTTTTGGTTGTAATTCTAAAGCTGATACAATAATTCAATGATCATGATGAGTTAAATCAGAAATTCCATATTTACCATTCAATTGAGCAATATTTCAGAAGCCGGCATGTTGGCAATCGACGCCCACCCTTTCTTATTCGCTTATTTATTGAATTGTAATGCAATAATCTGGACCCTTCGGAGTTCCCGAAACCCCAATCCCGATTCCTCTCTTTCGCTCGGACAACGAACACATTTCAATAAGGGGTACAGCGAGAATTTGCATTTTTATAGTGTAAAATAACAAATAACAACGGCTGTAGAACGAGGTGTAGTGGTTTCTGTTAGTTTTCGTGGGGTTCGTGTTAACGGCCACCAGTGGTGGAGGCTAACAAAACTTTCCCAATTTATTTACATCGTTTACCATATTGCCAAAAGATTCATGAAATTAGCAGAGTTTCAATATTGAAATGACAATGCACACGGAAGGACATTATTTTCATACCAAAACTAACTTCAGCAGAACTCTGCTACTAATTGAGATCAACGAGAAATATATCTTTCCAGAAAACAAGTCATCGAATGATACCTATTTCAATCGAAAGCACGCAAAAACAGCAAAAAAAATAATGAGACACCAATCGGTTCGGCTGTGATAGAGCAGTTACGTACTCCTGCCAAACCCTTGTTGTAAAGTGGGCCCTCCAGGCTATTATCATGATTGCTAAGTTCTCTTTTATCATATCATACGGTATATTATATATTTCCTTTATATCAAATGCAACAGTGTTTCTATTTAGTTCATGTTATCATAAACATATCGAAAGTGCTGACACTTCACGTGCTCTAAGTATTGCGTGCAGTTCTGCAAACTATCGCTACACTATTCTATTGGATATTTCCATCTTTCTTGTTGGCAACGCCTGAACCACGTGATATCTCGTTTATAAAAACTAGTGTTTTCCTATTGTCGGGAAAATTCCCCATTGAAACTACGTCTACTCTGTAATTTTCTGTAACTTGACCTGCTGAACCTGCAAAGTTGAATATAGAGTTGTCAAAGGACTTCGACTTTTCTTTCAATCTCTATTTGGGGTACCAAAGTACACCAAATTCGGTACTCCCCAACACCTTGTATGAAAACTGTTCTATGTACTATGACTAATTCACTCCAGAGTGCTGTTCTTTGATTGATTGGATATATTGAATAGCATTTCAGTTAATTTCACTGAAAAATAATATTTGTTTGTTTAACTTGGCAACAATGTAGTAGATTGACTACCAAGGTTGCCTCTACCCTCTACGCCAATGGTACAAACTCCCCCGATTATAACACTACATCAAAAAAACGAAATAACGTCGTAAGGATATTGCACCTTGTATGCCGCGAGTTGCATGTGCAGCTCGCATTATTCTCGCTCGCCGCTGATAAATGGGCCTTGCACCGTGAAAAATACCGAACAAAATATATAAAACATCCAGTATTATCTTTTCCTAACACGAATTTTATTCGGAAAAGCCTTGACGCGTCGCGCCATGATTTATCGCCGCTTATTTTCCAACGAAGAGAACTAGAAATTTTCCGTGGAAATCTTGATGAGGGGTATTTCAACAGGTGCAGAACATGTGTTGTCTTTAATTGAATTGACAATGCACTGAACATCATCTATCTTCAGAATCATCAGAAGTATGAAGTCTCTTCCTCATTATCTATGTAGCACTATCTTGGGAATGGAAGAGGATGAATTTCTGGGAATTTGGAAAAATTTGGAACTTTCAAATTTCATTTTCTCAGATAGTTGGTATTTATGGATATTTCAGTTATTTTGGAGGCAGTTTTTTACGGAAATTTTCAGAGCCCGTCCTCTTACGGATGTTTTCTTAGCTATCAACATATCAGATTATGACTTCGGAATAGTTATCTGATCAACTAGTATAATTATCGCCATTTGATATTCGAGTTGGTTACGAATTTTTTCCGTCGACCTTTCTCGCAACGGTTAAGAGGCAGCTTTGGTATTCATCGGGGTTGTCTAATTTCAATAACTATCACCCTTCCTGTATAATTATGTCAGATTGTCAGCCATTGTGACTTTGACATTTCATGTAAGAACTATAAATGCAAAACAATCTCCTTGTTGGAAACTAGATTAACGAAAATCACTGAAACGTCCTATGAACTTTTTGATCATGTAAAATCTTGATTGATATCCTTTTTTTTGTTCAGATACAGATCTCACATATTTTCAGCTTCAAAATGGTACACCTCGATGTATGTTTAGTTCCCTATGCCACAAATGAACGATCAATTTCTTTAACGTCAAACAAACTCGTTAATACGAGGTCGACGGACAACCTTCATTTCAGTATATCTGTCACAAGCAGAGTCTGGAGTTACAGTTGAAGTCTGAAACTCTCGTGAATTTCACCTGTGGCTTCCTTAGACAATCCAAGGAGGGAACCTCATCGATGTGCGATACGAAGAAATGCTCCTTGTTCTCAGGTTAGGTTAGATCACTTTGATTTTAAATGTTTTTTTCCGTTTCTGCACTTCAATAATTTATTCGTCACATTTCTGTTGCGTTATTATATGGAATTAATGATCGTATGGTACTTGATGAGGTATGTGGGTCACTTCTAGGATGATCTCAAAGAGCTGCTATTGGCGTCTCAAAGTGAAGAAACTTTCAGAGTGTAACCGAAACCTCCGGTCACTTCTTGAATCGTCTATAGTGAAAAGGTCGAAATTATTATCCTGTTGATGAAATTATCCTTCTTAGTATGTGAATGGACATCGACGTGGAAGAAACTTCAACAGAAGAGTAGTTTTTGGATGTCGCAATTCAATATAGAAGAGGAATTCTGTGCACCAAATCACAAATTTTGTTGCTACCATATTTTGCATGAATCTATCGTATACTCCGAGGCCTATCCAAATCTATAATACATTCTTATTGATTCATAATAAACATAAAGATGAATATATTCCCTTGTTTTCAATTCCATAAGCATATAATGTCAAAGATATGTGAAAAAGATAATTCACTTTGGATGATGAGCTCTGAAAGAAAAATTATGCTTTCAATAGATGTCATTTCTAATTTCGTCGGAAAATTAATATTGATGAGAGATTCACTCGTTTCATAATTCCAATTCCTCATGTGACTTTAATTGACCTAGTGTCATGTAATTCATCAGTTCTCATATGAATAATTTCGTTTCTATTTTTTAATATATATCTTCCCCTACTATTCAACTATTATTTCCTTCTCGTCAATTTTCATACCAGATTATCATAATGTTATCAATATCAATATTCCTCGACCCCACTTCAATATGTGATTAATTACATCGTATCCTTAAAATTGAAAAATGAGCTGGTAGTGGTCAAATCGCCATTTCTGATTCAAAGGTCCAGTGCGCCTCTGTTCTAACACATGTTATTATAATTATTATCATGGGATTAATGTAATCCAGCATTGTTTTCGAAAAATATCTCCTGTTGCTTGGTGTAGAATCACTAATAGAGGTTTCGACAAACAAACCTATGTGAGCTATTCCAGCAAATTTCCGCTACATAATATATCTAGATTCAAAGCTAATTGCATTATGCGGACTCCGAATGTAGTCATGTATGTAATGTGGTCAATAAACGCTACGCTATTAACCCTGTGAATAGGATTCAACTTGATGAGGATGTCACTGGAAGGTCCTGAAGCATAACCAGCCATAATTTGGGATCTGAAGAGAAATGTGGAAATTGAAAAACCTGGTCAATAACATGAAACGTTATGTTATCTGAACGAGAAATCAACTGAATGTGCATGCATGTTCTACTATAGATACAAACATATTGAATTATTGATGGTCTGACATCTGTATGCTATCTGTTTTTCTGGTTCACCTAATATATGAACATCCTGAAAATCAAAAATGCTACACTCTTTGGAAAATGATGATTATTAGGTAGGTAGAACATAAAAGATACTTATATGTGAGAAAGAGAAATGATGCATTTCTTGTTCATAGGCAGGTTTTCTGTATCCATCGAAATCATGATGGGATAGTGATAGTGGGAATATGGATAATGGGCATGTTCAGCTAGAGTAACCGATCCGAATTCATGCGATAAATCCGCATTTATCAAGACATACGTAACGACTATATCTGTATGTCATACTTATTGTTTCTGACAGAGCTAATAACACTCTAGACGATACTCTCATATGAACTCGACTGGTTAGAAGCAGTCGATTGAAATAAACATTAAAAGAAGAAAATCAACCTGAGTTTCAATTTCCTCGTCTCGAATTGCTGATACAATTTTTCAATCAATCTCCAAGAATATGATTAAATGATTAGTGAATATTCATCGAAGATATTTCCATCTGTTCCAATAAATGTCGAGCAAAGAAAAAAATAGTTCTCGGCAGTGAACTTCAGACGGTCCTCTCAAAGAAGAGAAGGACCATTTCTATGCAAGTTTCGTATAACTTATTGATTCATATTGATAATTCCATTTTTTCTTCATTCTATATAGTTAGGAATTGGATATATCTTGATCTATTGCATGAATCATTGGTGAAATAATCGTTCTCTGGAACCTAATATATTACATCTCATTACATCAGTATTGAGTTCACGAAGAAGTTTGTATCGTTGTGAAATTTCTAATTGTATTATTGGAATTGAACCAGCTACAGTTCTCTGTTGATAAAACAACTATTCAGTTTGTCATGCGTGGATAATATTAAATACCATTCATTGAATATTCTTGTATCAATTTCATACTCGTACAATTTTTTTTCGGGCAGTTTGACAGCTTTGATATGAACTAGCCTCATTTGTTCATCAGAAAATCCTGAGAGAACATCATCACAAAGGTGGTGTCATTTGGTGATTCGATAGGTGTGTATACCCAATCAATAGATACGGCAGTACTTGATTTCAAATTGATTTCTCCCAGGTCATCCGATCTTGATCATTTTTTTATGAAACAGGACACACAAGAAGACATGCAAAAATCGTATCAATATAATATCCTGTGAGGGAGGATCTTTGAATAAAGTGGAAATGAGGATGTTGATTGTAAAAGCCCAAAAAGTGAATAGGTTTGTTATCAACCTATCGATTCCGTGTAGAACCTCTTTGGTTTGATTGATTCCTCAGACAACTCGATGAGGAAAAGATATTATAAACTTGCACAGGGTGTCCAAGATATATTGGGAAATCTACAATACAAAATATCAAATGACGAGTGCGATTTTTTTATCGTGCCAACTAATGGCTTAACGGGCCCTTCTGGAAATTATCACTAGTCAAATTGATTTTAATTTCATAGTTTTCGTAAACAGATTCAGCAATAGGTCTTACTGAACTTTTCTGAACGGTTTCATCATCAAGATATGCTGTAATATTCGGAAATCCATCGTCAAAATCTCCATAATTTTGGCCCATTCGAACACAGCATCAACAGTGATGCTTTATAATGATATATAAACATATAAGATCTGCTGGGCTATTTGGTCGGTTCTATCAGCTGCACAAACCAAATACCAGGTGTACTATTTTCGGGAACCTATATTATATTAGTCTATCAAATTTTCTTAGCTGAGGGGAGATAATCTGAAGTTTGCATACATTTTGTGGGAGATTCTATTAGTATCCTCTGTCCCAAATATTGATTGAAAAAATGACATAAGTGAAAACTGAATTATATACCATCAGGCATGTTGCATCGAACAACTCTCAGTTTTGTGTTGTGTGCAATGTTCGGAGAACATTTGATAATGCTGAGAAAGTAGACTGGATATACAGCGATATTGCATATCCACTACAGAAGAATTCAGGTTGTTCCTACCTATGAGACCAAACCTTGGCATTCAATGTTGCTGCTGGAATTATCAGTAGAAAAATCAGAAGAACCTTTTCTTCTGAATTCATATCTTACCAATATATTCGCTCAGCATGTATGAGATTATCAAGTTGATGATGATCATTGAGTTTCAAACTTTTCGAAATGAGACTGAATACTTTCGATGAACCCAAGGTATTTTCTCTTCAACTCCGATTTCTATTAGAAATAGGCTCAACTTGTAACGAGCCACTGATTACAAAAATATTCTTGAAGTAAAAGTGACTGAATTTTGGAATATCTCACATTTCTTGTTATAATTCAATTGATGTTGAATAATGCATTATCACACTCGTCTTTACGCAGAAGGACAATTTACAAATACGCTAAATATCAATCCGTTCTGATACGATACTGAATGGATCTACTAAACTTGCATTTCACGATATTCATTGCGAACCAATACTCAAACTGCCCTATTATATTTACCTTTACTTATATACACAGTGAAAACGATCTCACATAAAGCATGTGCTCCAGCTTCTTACTGATGAGTCGGGAATATATTATAAGACATTAATGAATCGATTGGAAAGATTGGAGATAATTATTGCTTGGAATGAATTGGTACAGAGAAAAACCAAAGAAGGGAGGAATATCGAATTCCATTCATGATTGTTGATCATGAATGTATTCCTAACACACTGGGTATTGTTATAGGTTATCTTCAAATCTTTATCGAAATATTGCATTTTGAATAGATGCAGTTTTTGAATATGATTTAACATTGGAATTAATTCTCCGTTATGACTCTTCTTCATTTTCGAATCCGCCTTCTATGATTTATTTGTTTATTTATGTACTAGCTGTTTCATTAACAAATAATGAAATCGAGTTTTGAAGCGTTCTGAAGAAATCTATATACCTCTGATATATAATCGCTAATATGATGGTAAGATCATCTTATTCAAATTCCAAATGGTATTCCATTTATATCAAGATACTCATAATTACGAATGATGCATAATATTGCGAAGAATTCAGATTAAAATTGTTGTATAGTACCCACTCGTTACGAATCGCTTTGTCAAGGATTAATCTAATTATATTTGGAGCATTCCTCAGATCGAATAAACATGACATCAAAGGAAACGAGTGTTACTTATGAAATTCCGTTTTATTTCCACCAGGGCGAGGGACCGCCACTATAAGAACAGGGCGAGGGCTTAGGCAGGGTTTCAGAGAATGGATGATAATGAGGGCGGTAATAAAAATGTTTTTATATGTGTGTGTGTGTGGCGGTATAATGATGGTATATTAATGCAGGGGGTGTTTGTCATTTTCGTAACGGAAACATTACCTTTTTATGGGCTATGGCGGTTCCTAAATCCATCTTGATATTAGGAATATTTCTTAGGGTTTGTCTTGGGAGCCATTATAATTTTTATGACTGAACGTGTATCTCGTGTTCATAGTAATATTGTCGCAGTAACTAGCAAAAATGACAATTGATGAGCAATAATTGTGAATTCGAAATAGGGCTAGACGTAGTAGCTTAGCCAGCTTATCACAGGGTTCAAATCTATTTGAATCAACATACCTACATACTTGTTTTTGCTGCTTGAGTAGCAATTCGAATGACAACGGTTTTTCCCAAAGTTATTATATTGACAGGGTTGCGAAGTTTCACCGTCATAGCAGATTTTCTCCAGATGCTATATATTTTTTCAAATTTTTCATGTTGATTTCCCGATAATTGAAATTTAGGGTTGGCTCTCTTGCATTAACTCTACTGAAAGTTGGTAGAAAGGAATTCGAAGATTACAAGCTCAACCCTGCCATATGAAAACCTTGGGCTTCTTTCCAAGGGTTCCGATGTCATTTTGTCGTATTCGACATAATAAGGGTGAGAACAGATGATGTTAGTCCATTGGTACGATCACTACCATCGTGCAGAAGATCAAATAACTCTTTTCATTTTCAATGATTGCAAGGAAAAGTATGTTAGGGCGTAATAGATGAGTATTTATTTCAGAATTCATAAGGTTTGTGGATGATATATCGGATTCCTGAACATTTTCTTTCAGCCTCAAAGCAATATCCCTTTGTAGATTCATTATCTTCAGGTTACTTTCCATATAAATCAATAATTTCCATATGAATAATAGGTTCACGTACAAATCCGGTCAATTCGGAAGTGTTTCAATAATGTATAGTGTAATGTAGAAATGTTATAGTAGTTATGTTAATAATCTCCATGGAAATTCGGAAATATCAGATCCTGCTATAATATTGAATAAAACTACTGGCTTTCTTATTGACTACAAATATTCCTAATGAATCCAATTTACACTGACACTGCCACGTGAGACCTCAAAATTGATATTTTTGTCGAGAGTAAGAAATATACCAACAAGAGAAGTTCAAAGACTTGGAAGTTCGAAGTGATCAAGAATCAATACAAAGCAAGCTCATTATCATCATTGTATAATCATTTCTGTATTCATCAATCAGTTTGTTGAGTACCTGAAAGAAGTTTCAGTACATCCTCAGCTGATGAAGCATGATCATCTGAAAATGGCTTCAAACATGTCAATAATAATCATGAAGATGATATTCACAAATTATAACATCTAGGCAAATTAGATATCATAACAGCCTATATTGCGTCATCAAAAATGACAGAAGACAGAATGAGAGTCACAGAAAATTCCACTAAAATTCTCACAAGCAAAATTAATTTTGTTTGTCAGAATATTGAAAGCACTTACTGAAGAATTTATATAACGGTTACCAATACAGTACTGTTACTTTGGCTCCAAAACCCAGAGCTCTGTACCGTTACTGAGAACTGATAATCGCCATATTTATGGTCTTCAAATGATTTAGGCAGCAGAAATAATTCTGTCACTGAAACAAAACGAAAACTTCAAATGTTTATTGACTGTTTCGGTACTTTCAGATCTAGATTTCCGAACTAGTCCAATTAAGGAAAACTGTCCTGTACTAGAACTGTGAAGATAAACTTTGCAGCATGATAATATTAATAGCGCAGAAAACTGTTGGAACTGCCTGTGAACAGTATTTTCAAAGAGCGGACCTGAAAGTTTAATAAGACGTTGATTTGTCTTATAAGATAAAACGTTCTATTTTTCTCTTGAGTTCATACTTTTTGTCGAAATACATGTTGAAATGCATGTTGATTGAACAATTTCAGAAGGGTTCATCACACTGACGAACTTCTGAATGTTCATTGCTCTATGTGACAGATTAGTGCCCTCTCTTATGTTTCTACGTCTTATGATATTTCCTATCAACAAATCGGGAAAAATAAATAGTATAGTATCGGAATCGATGATATTTCGATGCGCATTAGCGTGTTGAATTGATCACTTCATGATAGACGCATAACGGGAAAATCCTTTTTTCACCTCCAAATATCTGCATTCTTAAGTGTTCATCGTTTGACGCTCCACCCCATTTAGGGTGATGGTTGTGGATATGATCGTTCCAGCATTAATAATGGCGCATCTGCAAAATAACTATGTGGAAGCAGATGCAGCTCGTGCTAAACCAGATATCTGCAGCTCTTTCTACGCCGCTGGTGAGGGTATAAATCAATCGGATGTTGTATTCACCCTTCCGATTGATTGAATCCGCACAGGGGGTGACCTCCTAGTAAGCACACGAGCGTGAATTATGGTCGACGCATAGCACTAGAAATTTCCTGAATATACATCCACCCTCAGATTATCAACGGATTATGAAGGGTGGGAAACCTCGACAGGATAATTCCGAATCTCAGGATTTTATTTACTCCAAGTTGAATCAATTCGTCATAGCTGAGTTGCAGTTTATGTGCCCTCGAAATGGAATCATCACGATGAGTAGATAAGTAATCGGCTTTACAGAATGTCCGGACTTCAAAAGTCGAAAAACTAAATTGGAAACGTTTCACATATCATCGAGAAGTACTTCTGATAGATCCTTGGGAGCAGCGTTGGTCTGATACAACCTTCAGAAAATCATTTTTTTGCACCACTAATTATTTTTTGCCTAGATTGAGTTCTCCATTCCATTCTTGATTCAATGGTATATCAGAACTATCATTCTGATCTGATTCACAGCGAATACAAAATGAACACTGTACAAAATAACTACTGTTGCTCCTATGAGTGGAATATTTGACAGAAATACCAAGAAGGAATTGTAGTAGGTGTATATCGAATAGTATCTCAATTCTTTGTGCAACAGGAGAATCTGAATTTATCAAAACCGTCGTTCATATAGTATATAAGAACGCTAACTGCTCACACACAGTAACCATGTAATAAATTTAGCATCACAAAAATTGTAGTTCATACAAGACGAAGTAGGCGGAGTGCTCAATCGATCGAGTGCGATATGGATACAGCATATTTGCAGCAGTTTGCTGTCATACAAGAGTGTTGTTATCTCTATCAGAAACTATGAGTATGACATACGGATATAGTCGATACGTATGTCGTGATGAATGGGGAATCGCATAAATTTTGGGTGTGAGTACTCTAGCAGTTCGTCTCTGATCGATGGCAGCCGAATGACGTCGCTAAATCTGTCCGTTCTTGCTGAGATGAAAATTGCGAATTTTAGTAATTATTCAAATGTAGAAAGTACTCGGAGAGGAACGGTTCTTGCCAGAATACTGGTTTAGGGGAGTACTATTAAATGATGGATATTTTTTCCTGCCATACATTCCCATTGTCTACTTACGATTTTGGAATTCGTGAAGGAATTAGACAATATACAATTTGGGGTAGCAAAAAATAATAATATCATCATATTAGAAACGAAATGGAGCTTCAGTTTCGGTGAAATAAACTGGAGGGTGTCATTTCATGAAAAATGTCCTCTTGAGGGTTACTGGCAATATTACGAGTGTCATTAGAAACACATTTCGTGGCCATCAAAATATTTTGATAGTTAATATTCAGTTATTTGGTGATGAAACTGATTTATTATGTAGAAACATATTAAGTATTGGAATAATCATGATAACTTCCATTTTATTTTTCAGAAACGGAAAAGAAAATACCTCACAAGAAATGTGAAATAAATTCACCACCTCCTCGAATAATTCACAGACAGTATTGTATGTGAGCCTTTGATTTCGACTATATTTCTTGTGGCAAATGTAGTAACTGCTGCTGCCAAAATATAATCTCTCACTTCAATATGCCTGAATATGTTTTGGCTGATACCAATCGTTCCCTTCCGCAATTTGGTTTTTAGTGATATTCACTGAAAAATCAGAATAAATATCTCTCACGAATCGAGCACTATAGGCACATCTGTGTTTGGACGGTAAGATCATTAGTGAATTCCTTCATATCGGCAACATTGCAACATGTGACGAGATAGCGTAGATTTCAGTAAAAAATATCCATCCATTGAACATTCATGAAGCTACAAATTCAGCTGAATTTTATGATTTGATATTGGTCTTCTCCTTCACACTTGGTTCCTGTAAAGAATTCAAATGACTATTGCGGCACATAAATCGTTCCACCGACGTTTTTATTTCGTTTTCCTGACACTAATACTTAACTATATTGGCATGGTCGCGTCCGAATATGTTCGAAAATCGATTAAAATTCCGATCACAATATTCAAACTATAATTTGGATCGCAGTTGTACATGTCTTTAGCCATAATTCCCAAAGACAATCTGCGTGTTAACGATGACCGTGATTTCATGATGAAAAACTATAAAATAGTTGCACTAACCCTACCCCCAAAAATAGACTAGTTAGAGATATATGGAACAATGTTTGCAAAAGTTTTCGAATTTTATTAGAGTGAATTATAGTACATTCAAACGATATTATATACTTGCAGAACGAAAGAATCGGTAATCAAAGAATTTTGGAATTATCAATCAATTGATAAAAGTTCTGCATACCTAAGAAGTATGTCAATGAATACACGCTACAATAAATTTGGAAGTACTCGAACAATTGATTGAATGAAATATCTTCGAATGAGAATTTCAGGAGTTCTTCAAACACATTGAATACACCGAAATGATGATCCTTCGAATGAAGATGAAATTTATTGAAATGGATGTTTTTTTTTGCGTTTTTCTCTCAATTCACTGCTCCTTTCGCCACAAAATTTCTACAAAGTTTGGAAACTTTTGGGAGCCAGAGGTGCAAGACGGAGATAGGTCGATACTAGGAATGAAGATCTCGCAAGAATAAAACTCAGGCTCGTATATTAACTACGAATGCGGATCATGATACCCATCAATGTAATGATGTCAGGTACCACTATTCGTATGAAATACCGATTCTCGGTATCACCACCAACCAAGATTGTCAGGCTCGATACCATTTATTATACCAAGCATTTTTCACTGATATAACGGCAAAGTTGTGGAATTCTCTGCTTAGAGAAGTCTTTCCTGATACTCACGACCTCCAAACTATCAAGAAAGAATCCAATACCTGATGCCTCCTCTCCCAACTTGATACCACTGGCTCGTGCGATATGACACGTACATCATAAGTTTCCTTTTCGTGTTGTCAAGAGGCAAAATAAAAGGAATTTCTCCACTATGACGACAGGTCTAATATTCTCTATTTGATCATAGTCATTACAACCAGATCGTGCGTTGCGTTTCTCATCCCCGCCGTGTTTGTACTCACCCACCCCAATACACATACTCGTGTCCCACGGTTTCGACAGTTGAGGGAGTAAAAGTTACTGAAGTATGATCCAAATTGGCGCCCGAGGGTATTATTTAGGGAGGATGAGAACTGCTGTCAGAGTTAACGCTCGGTATCGATCCCCTAATATTCGGCTCCAATACAGGTTCGGTAACATTATCAGAACCATGATTTTGATTTTAGAGAGAATAAAAAAAATTTTACTCATGGGGAGCATCTAGATTCATCGTTGCTATCCAGCAAACCATCATGGAATATGGGACATGTTGAGTCCAATTATATTTTTCCCATCGGAAAATAGATGATGCCAAGCAGGCACTGCAAGCACCAGAGGATTATTGAATACTTGCTGTGCACGCAAATTCCTTCTGTAACTCTACCATCATTAGTAGTATTGATTATGAGTGCAATTCCTCAGGGTAATGAATGCATTCGGCAATTAAAATTAATTACCTACACACATACAGACATCTGATTAGTCAATGTACTCCCTCCGGAACGAATGAATAAGTTATCAAAATTACGAGTGATTTCTCACATCATATTGCTTATGTACACAAATCTTCCTTGATAAGAGAACTGATGTAAAAATGAAGGATCATGGGGGGAACTCGGAAGAAAATTGGAACTGTCGTGACTCTGTAAGTATACGTCCGCAGATAGACTTAGTGGCAAAGTATAGTATTCTCACTAAATGAACATCTGCAGATGAGTTTCATGTTGAATTGAACTCATTTCGTTCCAATTGATTTGAAAATCATACTTGGCCAATATTGGGAATGAATAAGATTACATGAAAGACCAAGAAGAATGTACTCAGCATAGAGTACATGAAACACATATCTTTGAAAAGATTCACTCTATCCATCTCAATTTGAAACCTCCTCATGTACTGATTACGATGTTAATCATGTGTTCATAACTCAACACCTCTCACAGTACCTGCACTGCACTACCACGAAAGATTGGTGGGAATTTCAAGTTCCTAAATCTCTAATGATTCGGTAGTTGAGAAGTGAATAATTTGGAAGAATGAAACAAGAATTGAGTCCTTCTTCGCCTCCTATAGATGATATTCGATTCATGTCTTCTCATCGATTGAAACTTCTGTTCCACCTATACCCTTCTGGCTCAAGAACCATTTAACTTTGCTCTACCAAGCATCATCCATCAATGGAACGGCAAAGTTGTGGCGTTCTCGAATAGTAGAGTGCTTACGACCAACAAACTTTCGAGAAAGAGTCCAATACCTACCTCCTCTCCCAGAGTTCCAACAATGGCTCACACGACGTTCCTCGAACATTAAAAGTTGTCTGTTCTTGGTGTCGAATGATAAAGGGACTTGAATAACCAACCATTATACCTGGTGGTTTGCCTAGATAGGCCATATTCATTATGATATCCTCACTGCTCCTCACCTGTTATCAGTCTGGTCAACAGATTGGAAGAGGACTTCAAATGGATTTCAGATAGATAGGTAATTATTCGGTACGGTGATCAATGTCGTCCTCAAGGTTTCATTGATTTCTTTCTCTGAATTATTGATTAAATAAATAAACCTGGCGATTTGTGCTCAGATTTCTTGGATGGTTCACTTCAATGGAGGACTAATCAGATTGAGATGCTGTCTTCACTATTTTAATGCATGCATGGCAGTCGGTTGGATATTTATGAGATGGATCCTTTTTTATCAGTCTAATAACTAAATTGAGTTGAGAGATGAGGAAATTAGTATTTTTGATCACCAGAACTGATCATCAGAACTGCCCAGTGTGCACCTGGCGATTCGTGCATTGTTTTCCTGGATAGGCCAGATGCATACTCTTCTTGATTCAAGGAATACTTAGTTAGGTACTGCCTGATTAGCAATTTCGTTGCGGAAGGCCTATGTTAGTTCTTCAGTTCACCAGGATTTGCCTTGTGTCGATATGAAGAATATATGGGAGCTCATCCATTGAGGCTCCATTCTCGATAACGATATTCCATATTATTTCCATAGCTGGATATACTGAAACTGTTCCACCGGATGGAAATCATCATTTTCCCATCCTGTCTTGGGCCAGATACAATAAATCTCTGCTCCCGGCCACAATAAATATTTCTAAGTGGACATCAGATATACAATACACAATGGGAGTTTCAACGCGACGCAAAAAACACCGATTTGTCATAGATCCGACGTCGTTATTAAAAAGTTTATCTTATTCAAATTACGCTGTTTTTTTCCTATTTTCGGGGCCCATGAGAGGTGGTGACGAATGGAGGTTGGGTTCAAGAAGGAGATTCCTCATAGCCAATACGACGTTTCGGATATTTTAACGTCCCAGGCAATAACTCTTCGATAGGGTTGGTTTGATAATGCTGTCTGTGACTGGGAGGTCAATGCGGAGAAAGAGAAGCAGGGCATGGATGATTTATTTATTTTTTGTTACATCGTTCCTGTCCACGATATTATTTATCTCCACTAGGACAAATGCGTTTGGCATAACACGGTTGTCGATTTTGAGTGAATGAGTACTATTTTATCTCATGACGTATTTATTTCATGAAGCACCCACCACTTTGATCACTCCCGATGTTGTTCAAGAGTATCTTGACAATGATTGGAATGGTAAAAGTTGATATAGTTGAATCGAACTCTTTGTTATACATATACGATACTCACTTCCTTTCTGTCCGTATACACATAAATGAGTATTCGTTTCGAGTCATTCAATTATGTTTGTTCCAGTTTGTATTTCTTGATAATAAATATAGAATTAGGAACAGAAATATCGAATATCGGCATTCAGAAATTATTCGAAATGATCTCATAGAACTGGTAAAGATGCGGTAATCATCTAGTAGACGGATACAATCAATGTTTGGAAACAATGTTATTGATGTCTATAGCCTCTTATTCATATGATGGTAGAAATATCCTGACATAATCAAGAAATAGTGGTGACTTGAGTTGTTTCTGGTGGAATTGGATGAGTGATAGTGATATGCATTCGCACCTCCTTCATTTGAAACTACACAATACAGGGTTGGGATAAAGTATGGAACCAAGTAAATATCTTTTGAACGGATAGAACGATATAAATGATGATTTGCAGGTAAGTGCAATGGAACAAAATGTATCTGATTCATTACCATACATACGAAGATCATCAATTAGTGCATCTCAATGCATTTTGTTCCATTGCACTTACCTACAAACTTTCATAAATATCGTTCTTTTCGTTCGAAAGATATCTACTTGGTTCCATACTTTATCTCAACCCTGTATATCACCGCCTTGATCTCACTCAAGTGATGTTGAAGAGGAACATCTTGTTAATATGTATAATGAATGAAGTGAACAGAAACAGATTGGGTAGCTCTCTCAGGAGCGGTCAATCTACAACATTTCAAAAATGTAGAATTATGAAATGAACTGTTCTTACTATGGAACACAGTTCTCAAGTGATTCCTTTCATCAAAATTCACGTTATTTCAGAATATTCAATTGCTTTTATTCGATTTGATTCGAATAGAAATTTTAGGATATTTGATAATTTTGTCCATGTGATTATTCATCATTGTGATCATTACTTCACACGTTATTATTCCCATAACTATTTCCATGATGGCTTTGTTGATATAATAAATGATTGAAATGATGATACGACAGCTGTAAATTTCTCCGAATCCGCGAAAATAATAGCCAAATTATTCGAGCCCATATTTTGCTTGAACCATATTCACATATATTTTTCCAGTTCGGAAAACACGGCTCTGATTTCAAGTTTTTCGACCCCCTGGGAGACATCGGCCTTCGAAAATAATGCTTGGGCAACAGGCATTGAATCGGTATGGAGGGAAATAACAGAGTGGTAGCAGTGGGGAAGGGGAGTATCTATTCCTATAGATATAACTCGATAAGTGCATTCACAAATCTGGGAACTATGATAAATATTTCCGAACAGTGGAAATTCAAACTGTTCCACCTACTTCACTGAACGAAAAAGGTACGTAAATACAATGAAAAAATATTTGAAACAAAGAAACGTGATCATTAAATCTCAACCAAAGTAGAGTTTCATTAATACAAAGTATGTTCGTTCATGACCTTGTGGCTGCAATCACTAATTGATGAACGTTCATTGGTATCACGAAAACCAATACCTTGCTATGAACAATGCATTCACTACTTTAATGAACACTATAATATCATTTCAATGAAATGAAAGATAGCTATGATAATATGCATCCATTGCGGTGATGAAATATTATTATTGTTTGAATAAATGCAATTACCGTTTCAAAGCACATTCAATCTCTATTTCAATGCGTAAGTATACGTTGATATTATGGAATTCTTACATTGTATCAATGAATTATTCCATCAATTTGATAAATATTTCTACACCATTCCGATGAATATGTTCGTTATTCCGATACCTATTAGTACGTTGTTTGAATGAACGTGTTCACTGGTTCCATAAATATTTCTTCCATGGTTCAATGAAATAATTACGTGGATTCGAAATGGAACGTACATTGTATTGATTCATTTAAGGAATAACATCTCCCTAATTAAAAATTGTTAATTTTTCAAGTATTCTCTGAACATTATCTGGAATGATATATACAGGTTGATACATATTTTAGAGAGATTATAATTATCTTAATGGGACACAGTGTATATATAATATTATAGTTGGTTTTGACCTTCATCATTAAGAATAAATCCATAATGACACTGATGGGGTTCGAAAAGAATATAGGTACAAATACGGAGAATATAATATAGCAAAGTAAGAAACACTTCCGAATGCCGAATGAGTGTAATGATGAAGAGGAAAAGTTGTTATAACTATTTTAATTCCGAAATAACAATCATAGATTGAGTGAAGACAAATTGAATTATTTTCTCTTGATCGTAAGACATAAATATCCATCAAATCGTGTAATATTCTGATATAATGAAACAATCACAGATCGAATTTGAAATAATTTCCATGAGTTGTTCGATACAAGAAACTAATTTGATTTTGTAATTATAGTTCACTCTGTATATCCTCAACTTTAGAAAACACTCCTCCGAAAATAGGAAGCATGTGTCCTATATATATGATGATCATAATAAGAACAATGGATGGTCAATGTTAGTCACAAGTGAATTGATTGAATGCCTATAATAATGAGGGAAATAATTCGAATTGTTCTCCATATTGAAACGATTTATTAAAAGACTCATTCTACATAGGACTGTCATAGAAAAAAACCTTAACATTTAACCGAATGATCATGTTGAATCAAATGGGTACATTCAGAATTGTAGCTTGACAGTTCTCTTCATTTTCCTTCAGCGCTTCAGATAATATATGTACCTTTGGGAAAGAAAGGCTTCCTTTCATTTTATAATATGATATATAATATGATAATAATATGATGTTCAATGAAGGACCAAAACATCTCTGATTCAGCAGGAAAATCAAGATTGAACAAATATATAATTTTGAAACATATATCTACTGCTCTAACTATATGGAAGAAGGTATATCTAATATTATCAAAATAAACACATATTTCGGTGGGAGTTGTCATGTCCTCATCTACACATATAATGAATAGCTGGATAGCACTTTTCTTCGACTTCGAAAATCTTAGGTGCTCCTCGACCTCCTGGTTACTCTTCCCAAAGTAAAGAAATGATTACTGGGAGTCTCTTATGGTATATTTTATCATGTTGCTCTTTCCACCTATATCTTTTCTGATAGCCTTGTTGGTTGGTTGATTGCAAATGAAGCACATCATTTTCACATAATATGATCAGGTTACACGGTTTCTCACTTTGTTTCTCCGTCCCTATACTCTAGATTTTCATTGCGATATATAGAAAGAGATTCAATCTGAAAACTAACATCTCAATAATTATCATGCCTAATGATGAAAACATAATAACATACCTTCTGTAATGTGAAACAACAGTTGAATTCAAAATCAATGCTACACAGCGGCACAGTTGAGCGACCTTTCGTTTCTGTTTCTGGACTAGAAATGACCTGAGCGGGGTGTGATGACTTCATCCTAAAAAAACTTTCCGAGCGAATTTTCTCCAGGCCAATAGGAATACTTCTTTTTGATGTAAGAGTTCATCAATATATTGCATGATACGAGCATTACAATGAACCGTTCATCAATCTATGTACGCGAATACATTGAAACAATAAACGCATTTCGTTAGGATCATGTACTGGGTGATTAGTTGAAAACGATAAGATACATTGTTTCTATGACATCATAAATGAATGTACGTCTACATCAAAACAATGAACGCATTTCTCCGAAACAATGTACCGATTATTCACTTAGGTACATGATGAGCATTATTCTTATGAACCGTTCATCAATCTATGTACGTACATTGAAACAACGTACACAATTCATTATAATGATGTACTGGATAATTTGTGGAAAGCAATTCGATACATGGTGTATATGTTATTCATAAACTGTTCATCGATATATGTACGTGTAGATCAAACCAATGAACGCATTTCTTCAATACAATGCACCGAATAATTATCCACTATCGCTCACATGTATTCAATATTCACTTCTATGATTTGATCTGAACCTTACATTATTTCGACAATGAATGCGTGCATTGTAATGACAAATTAATTTGCTTGAAACAACGTACTTGCTCTCCCATATGTCATGCACAAATTCATTATCCTCATGAAATGAATTATAAACCGATGTATTTATACAATATATTGGAAACCTTGGTTATCACTAGAATGAATACAGTTACTTTTTTGAAACAATTGAACATCAAAGTAATGTTACACATTCATCAGTCGAAAATAGTGATGTTATTGGAAAAATTCATAAATACAATGCTGAAATCATTGAATTCATTAATGAAATGTATCGAAGGGATGGAAATATTCATTGAATTACTGAATATTTTCGTCAGTACTTGATGAACGCAATTACATTATGATCATGAATGGGATACTCGAGTTATGATCGTTTGTTTGTTCATATCATGAAGATTACTTTCTTTCGATGTAAAGGATTATGATGAATGGTGTTCATTGTTTTCACACACGATAATTTTTTCAGTGTTGCTAGTAATTTGGAAGCTGTCGAAAATCGATGACATCTTAGGGCAGACCATTATTCTGTACTTTACAAATAAGAATTGTTTTGATATGAGATCTAAAAATGACGTTCAGATAAGAAATCATAAATGAATCAACCCGTTACCAGTATTTTTCTTTTTTTCAATCCTCATTGCAGTCAGCAACTTTGATTCCGAACATGAGATCAGTGGACAATGGTGGCTTTTCTGATATGAGTCGTTCCTCAATCAATACATACTGGTACATACTGTGGAATGAACACCATTGTAGTCACTTTACAACTTTTGAAAACAACACCCAGCTGTGCATTCCAAAAAAAAATGTCTGGTTAATATAGGCATACTACCAGATGAGCTTCTTTTCATCGATATAATGACCAAAATGTTGTTCAAAAAACACCGAATTCCGAACCGATTCAATCTCAACTGATCAGTGTTTCGATTCAATTTCAATAACTGAAAGGCCAACAAAGTATTCAACAGAAAATGAGCCTATAGAACTCGCCATAATACCCACTATTGATGACAACGTAATAACAGGGGAAAAAATAGCGAATGCGGTCTAACAAATGTCTACACGTAGAATGTCTGAGGTTCTATTATTATACGACGTACATACATACCAAGTGATTGAGTCCCAATTAGCGATATAATAAATACAGGAGTTTGATTGGCAAACAAAGCTGCTGTTTGAAAAGCCCCGCTAATAAAGCGATGCATTATTTCCCGGCTTGGAGTAACGAATACAGGGCGATATCTGATCGAACGGAACCGTTTACATCTGTAATGAATGGTGAACAAGAATCTTTGTTATAGAAAGTGTTTGTTGTTATGAAGCGAACATAATTATATTCCAACTACAGTTGAGATGAAGTTGAATTGAAGGAATGGTGCTGAGGAATCAAGAGATTAGTTGTGATGGGTAGCACTATGATCAATGAGTATTACATCACTGTAGAGAAAAGTTGAACAATCTTCCGAGATAAGATTTGTCATCCACTAAGACCTTTCTATTCTTGGCAACTAACTTTTTGCATAGACAACGGTCTCTGAAACTTTACACAAGATATATGCTTGCATTAGCGGTGATTTCATATTTCCAATACATTTCATTCTGGATGTCAACAAGTTATATATCTGACAAAATGAGCGAAATAACGAAGTTTGTATGGTAAGGATCGACAAATATGATTGGTAGGGTTATTTCAAGTGTTGGTCTTTCTTATATGATTCCAGTCTTGAGGAATGAAGTATGTGTTGGATATTTCCGAAAAAACTTATATTCCACAGGGAGGGTGCCATTTCTGTTGCGAATACGACAATAAGTCATCGAGATAAAATATGTATACATAATATATGTAAACAAAACAGCGAATCGTGATTGGCACAAGAAGAGTGAAGCTCACTCTTTGAACAACCTACATTGCAGCCAATCTTCTCTGCTTTTGGTATGCGAACCACAATATACAAGACGAATGGACTCATCGTCATCATCAGTCGAAAAATCTGACATCGACAATTTTTTATCATCAGAGATCTTGGTCTTTTCGTCTTTCATTATATCTTTCTTCATTTTTCTGTTCAATGTAATATTTTCCTCGACCGTCAGAAACAATTTCTTCAATAAATTTCTGTCCGAGACTCTAGAGAATTCTTCTAGTGTGTCAGTAAGTACCTGGAAGTGTCTTTCCTCTTTGTGTTCTATTGGTCGATCAGCTCCTGGCAGTTTATTCGGGGGTGAACATTTCGAAAGGAGAAGGTAGTATTCCAGATTCCAACTATATTTGGATGTATCTCGATATTCCAGGAAGCAATAAGCAAGAAGATATAACACGACTTCTGAGTCTCACTTCATTACAGTGTATGAAGTGAAGCATCAATGTTCACTCATGGAGATCAAAAAATTGGAAATTTCAATTACGACATATTTTGATTGGATCATCATTGTAATTCGAACGACTAGTCGCGTTCGGCCAAACTACGTTACCGCAATGAAGGGATGAGTTTTCCCAGAAAGAAATATGTCTTTTGTAAGTGAAATTATAACTGTGATGTCCAATGATAAGAGGTGGACTTAGAAACAACACATAAGACGATGTTTTTGCGACGATCAGTCGAGGTTAATTTGTAGGAGGGGACAACTCAACTCAGTTGCTAGAACATACTCTTGAGTTGGATTTATCCAGTCGCGAAAATCGCTCTGATGTGTTCTTGATTCACATAATTTACGACAAAATACTTTGGCGAGCCCAATGATGCCACAGTCAGTAATTTCTGAATCACCATGTATAGTCTGCATCGAGTTAATTATTTCTCGATCGGGAACTCTCCGACGTGGCTCCACACGAGGAAATCGCGTACTATATACGGAAAAACAGGTCGACTTCTTTCCAACTCAGCTAAGGCTTCTAATGGAAGCGCTATTTCTCTTCAGAATCGAAAGGCATCTGGTCAGCATTTTTTGTTAATATTCAGATTCGACCAAAGTTTGTTGGTTTTAACGATTTCATATCATCTCGGCGAATGATTGGTAAGACTTTACATTCCTTATTCATGAGAGGATCGATTCAAGCTCAATCAATTCGTTGACAAAAATCATTGGGAATAATCAAGTTAATGATATTTATCAGTCAGGCACTGCCTGAGGTAGATAATTACACTTTGATGAGTCGAATGGGTTTACATAATTTTTACGTAGATATAGGTGTGTTTCGATTGTATAACATCTTTTTTTCTTACTGATTAGTGTTATTCAGTTCACGTACTATTGCGGCCTGATTATTCCACATAACATGCCAGATACGATGTCAGTGTTTTCATTCAGGAAACATTGGATGATGTCAACTTTTTCAACTTCATTATTTCCGAAGTGCTAAGTAGACATAAGTATAAACGTACATCACTTAGTATTCCTGATGTTTTATCAGAATGAAAAACACAGGGTGTCGGTATTTTTCATCATCAGTCATTTTTTGTTGAACATTATTCCATAAAGGACTCTTTTCTGTGATAAATCCAGCTTTTCAATATAACTGATTGAGAATTCAATACCACTGATTGAGAAGTACTTTGGTAATGTTACTTATGAATCCTCAAACAAACTTCTTAATCACGAGAATGTCACTTGTGTATGAATATGTGGGATTAGCGGTTTGATCGAACTGAATCAAAATTCTCCATCTCATATCGTTGCTTGAGCCATCTAATAAATCGTTTCCATATGCGAGTAATGATCTTATCGAAATCAATATATCCGTCGAGTAGGAACATTATTTGAGTATTGATTATTATCGTGCTCTGTTCTGCTAGATTCAAGATTTCAACTACAAGAGTCTGCAGTATGAAATTATGCATGGCATGGCGTATTCTGATGGGATAACTTAATCGGGATATAGTATGCGAAAGGGTTGATCAAAATTGCAATACGCCTCTCAAGAAAACGTTATTCCAGAAGGAGGTAAAATGTTAGATTGGGAATATGTTAAAATTTGCTATCAATTATTAGAAGCTGCTATCAAACTTCAGCTCCCTCACAAGGCCAAGGATATTTTGACTAGGATACACCATATCAGAATTTCCTCCACAACAAATGCAATGTGTTTATTTTTTTTTTCTATTCCAGGACTCAAGTTCCAAGGTGGCACACCCTACATGAAGAGTACTTATACACCACATTGCTGCGCTTTCCACCAACGAAATTTTCAGGACGTTCAGTTTTCAGAAACATCAACATCAACGCCACTCATCGGGCCAGAGTGTGGCCTTGAGAATTCATTCAGTATCCCAATAGAGCTGAAGGAGCAATGATGAAAGTGTTACATGGTAATGACTTTCAGAACCAAGGCCAAAGATTTCCTCGAAAATTTCAACAGATCAGCCTCAGCAAGAGAAACCTCAAAGTAATTTCGAGATTTATAATGGAGTGTTTCACACTCAAAAAGTATCTGAGGAAGCTAGGATTGGAAGAAGACAGCACCTACAGATTCTGCTAGGAAGAATAAAAAACATCCCATCACATCTTGATGAAGTGCGATGATGTACATCAGGAAAGATTGGAACATACTGGGATCATACCAGCTGACTGTGGAAGAACAATAGTTAAAATAGATGTATAGATAAAATTTTGAAATTCCTAGAGGAATTGAAGCTTAAGGAGCTGCTTTAAATGAGCAAACCTTGAGAAGAACTTGATCGTTATCTGATATACAATATTTGATGAACTTATGAGGCAATACTTGGAGAATAACGATTGCCGCCAGGAATCTACTTTGGGTGAGTACTATCGGAAGACAAAATATTGTTTTTACTGAACATACCCATCAAGTCCCCCCTCACCAATACGTAACACCCGACGATATAATTGATGAAGAGGCATCATTTCGATGCAATTAAGAACACGCGATGGGGTTTGCTCCCGTCCTATTCAGGGTGTTTTGTTGATATGAGGATCCCTCTCGTTTGTTAATAGCGTCACTCAATTCCATACTGTTTAAATGTCACAGCTGATTGTCGCGGCCCAGTACTTGACATCTCGGTTCTTTTGTTTCTCGGACGAGTAGATTACATCTCCCCTCGCCGTTTTCGATTATTCACGGTGCAATCCAATGGAAAACGCTATTTGTTCACCCTGTTAACACGTCCCGATCGACGGGTCCCTCACGGCGCTGGGATAATTTGTAGCCCGAGCTAACAAAAGACCGAAGAACGGCCATCGCTATAGATATGAGCTGGAGCGTTCGATGTTTAGATGTCGTGCATCATCTCCAGCACGGAATTATATCCGCACAAGTGAAGTTGTCTTCGGATGAACGAGATGATGTTATGTACCATGGTTCCGTTTTTAGATTACCTCTCTAGTTGGTTATGATCCACTACTCTCTATATTTCTTTAGGTGGTTGGAATCTTTGATGAATACCTCCAATCCTCTTGTGTTTACCAGCTTATTCAGAACCGAGTCAATTTTGGAAGGACAGACACACTGCTACAAAATACATACAGGTCCATAGTGGATTTAACTCTGGATAGCTGTTTACTCGAATTGTTGTGTGTGGTAGTCTCCATCCAAAGCTTTGTATTGTATTTTGTATTTGTATATCCTCTAAGCACTGCACGCAATCTCATGCTTATTTGACTTTCCTCTCCGATGACAATCAGACCTGGTGCCTGAATTTTTATTTTTTATTTTTATCAGCGTACCAATATTTTCGTTCCTTCTGCAACGACTTGATTCGGTACAACGTCTTGATTCGGTGTGAGTTGCCCACAACTCAAGTGTATCATAATGTTCGCAGTTGAGAAGTATATTCAATACTGTTTCTGGAAGCGTTACCTTCATCATTCAGTCCCATCTAACTGAGCTGATTTTTCACATGAGCATGTTCAGACATGAGCCCCGCTTCAATTTTCTAATCCTCCCAAGTCAGCAGCTCTACAGATCTTTTGTTGCATGTGGTATTATGATGAATATTTTCCTATGTATTCTATCTTTCGGAGAGCCTAGTTTTCTAACAATTCTGATGATATCAGGCAAAGTTGTAGGGCTGGGACCTAAGGTTAAGGATATAATCAGTATATACAGTATAAAAATGATGTTCCTACAATGGAGCTCAGGAACAGTATTATCGGTTCGTAATGAGGAAGATCTGTTAGAAAGGATGATGGCGAGCTGTACTCATGTTGAAGCTATTCCCGGAACCCGGAATATTCCAAAGTATTCGCGAGTTAATGACCCACTCGATGGTGCAATCTTTGCATTGAAATGAATGGTCAAGATTTCGAACAATTATTGTAAACCATGATTCACTTGTTGATGAAGAATAATCAATCAGTGAACAGCTATTCTATTATTGCGCAGTATATTGAGTAGCATACAGTTTTTTTTGCTCCACAGCCGAAACGCTTCATTTGCGGACATATGTTTATTCGAACGAAAATGTTTGTATCGATGTCCCTTACCACCCCTTGAAATTTGTCGGTATTTTTTCGGGACACCCTGTATACTTCCGTAGTCCCAACTCTGTTGGGTTATTCTAACGATATAGGCAACAATTCATATGAAATTCCAAATATCTTCGAATCCCTTTCGGTTTCATTCTATTGAAAACCCATTTCACTGGATATTATATGATGAACAGCTTACTTCATCTGAATCGTATGAAATTCTCGACATATTTAAATTCAGAAACGAATATGAGGAATGAGCCTATAAGCGGCTTCGAATTTCAAACAGGCCATGAAGGAAATTATAAGGATACTCACCAGTTCAATTAGAATGTAATTCATGCTGCTTGTTAGGATAAAGGAATTCAGATTTTTTCACAGATATTGGCAGAATTAGACAATAGCTTGAATAGGTACACTTTCGATTCGGACAGAAATTGTCACATGAAAAATAGTATTTGTTTTTTTCGATAAATTTTCAGTCAACCAAGTGTCTCATGTTGTAATATTGTTTTTATATTGTTCTTTGAGCACAGTTCTCGTAGATTAGGAGTTGTTCATAATTGTTGAATGTACAAATGTTGTATCCTTTCAAACATCATTATCATCAACATCATCACAGGTCGTGAGTGAAACTCTCAGAGCTGAATGGAATGACATCCCAGCTTGCGTTTTGAAAATCTGGATTTGGATCGCTGCGTTTGAAAATGAAAGAAATGTTGCTCTCTCCAAAACGTAACCTGGAATCAATACATTATGTCACCAGAAAAACTACAATGCTAAAAGAATGTTTCAATTTCGGTTTGAATCATCGTTTCCTTCTATGAACAGTTAATAAAATCAACTCTCGCCTAGAGAGAGCAGTTTCGAAACAGAACTACTGTATCCTCGTTGAATGAAACTGTTAGTATCGGAATATATCTGCTGGTGGAAGAGATTTATGGGCGTCATATAAGCGCGATCGAACAGATTAATAACACTTTTAAAGTGAAGTCACTTTGTTTTATCTATTGAGTCGTAATATTTCACGTTTTTAAAAGGTGAAAGCAGTAAATCTCGTCGGAAGTTTCGAGTGTTTTAAAAGCGACTCGAGAGATGGCTTTTGACAAATAGATTGATCTCGTCATATCGATCAGTGACGGAGTAAAATGGACCTTCTCATCTTTTTCTTTGGCAACTGAGATGGAAAATGGATTTTATTGCTGATACTACATAGTGTCATGCAGTGCGCTACGCTTAGATGTACGCTAAAATTCTTCAAAGACCAGAAACACAAATCTCTCGTACAGGTTGATGTCAATATACAAACATACGTAATTCTTCTATGAGATATGGTGAAAAATATTTTTTCGAATGCCCAATTTCATAGAGGAAATTGACATTTTTTGCACACTCTAAGTAATTTTATCATATTCTATTACATGGCGAATTTGCTCAATATTCATGTGGAATGGAAACAAAGCATTGCTGGTTGAAAATTCAGTTGTATTCCCTCCCATCCAATACTTACTCTATAATCTCCACACAACCCATATAATGTAGGACGAAAATGGTGATATCTCAACGAGAATGACACAACGTCACTGCTGAATGAAGTAATCACGGCCTACTCTCTAAAACCGAATGAAGATGCCATTGAGATGCCAGATGAGTAGCTTGACCTGCTAGGTATAGATGTGGAAGCATACATGAAAGGTGAATTTCAGCAGATTCTCAAATCCTTCAAAATATACAGGATGTGCAATTCAGAGTTTCAATTTCTTGTCACGTTTTCAAGTAAACGAAATAACTGTATCTTTGAACCGCCCTGTATTGGACTAATTGAAATTTGACTGAATTTTTGGAAGCTCCACCTGGAAGTATCACCTAACAACAAACCAAATTTCGATATCATAGTAGATATAAGAATTCAGAAGACTACCAGAGACTACAGAAGATATCAGCAAAAAGAGGCCATGAATTGCGGAGAAATATTTTTTCATTAATTTTGTATTTCGGAAGAGGTAACAGATTTTGTATACAAATATTCGAAAAAGAATTTCCAGGAAATTGATAGATATTCTGAAAATAATTTATATACAGGGTGATAGATTTGAAATATTGAAAATTTGAAATATTGCGTTGTTATCACAACGCATTGTCGAAATAATTTCATTTGGATGAAGAATGTCAGAATCGGCTCTCCATCGAATTTTTTAATATACAATCCACTGGTATATATTTCCGCCTGTATATATTTGACTGGATTATATTTACAGGTCCAATAGTAGAATATACCCATTTCTGGGTTTCGAATATCTATAAAGACTGTACTAATTCTGTAGGTCCTTTATTATTCAATAAATTACCAGACCATCTGAGAAAGAGCATGTTTCAAATGATGTCTTGAAGAATGTTCGACTGAAAGTTGCTATAATAAATTCGATCAGGCCCTGTGATAAGTATTTGTAAATCCACTAAGATATGCGTGTTATGTACATACATGTCACACAATTGACTGAGTGTTATCATATATTATTTACTATTCAATTTTTCTGTTTATTTTCGATTTAGGTGAACGAGTACTCAATATAAGGCAATATAATAAGTATACTTGTAAATCTACTTTGTATTTTCTGTTACAATGTTACAATGTTGAAACTAACTGAATTTTATCACTTTAGATGAACGACTACTCGTGGAATACTCGTATTGTCCTTCCGGAGAATAAATTATTATTATTTTTATTATTATTACTAGCTAGATCATGCAAGCATATTTTGAACCAGCGATTATTTTATCATTTCCGTGGTAGATTTTTATCTGCTGGAGATTATAACAATAGATTACACAATCTGTTTCTGTCGTCGGGAATAATAAGTGCACTGTAATCTCGAAGTAAAGGATTCCGCTGTATGCTCGATTCGATTATATTCACATGTCCAATAGTAGATCGATCATAGAAGCCTATGTCTCACCAGCGACAGTATTTCCGAGCTGTTTTCTGCTGAAAAATTGAACAAAGAATCACACAATCCGTTTCTGTCGTTTCGAATTGATTATCTTGGCGCTGCGATATCAAAGTAAAGGATTTCGCTGTACTTCCCGTGGCTCATAATTCATGTTCGCTCAAACACGAAAAAAACACGGCTTTATTTTCAATCCGAAACATAAAAACTTGCCGGTGAAAGAGAATTTGCATTTTCGAGCTTTTCCGCAAGTTTTACGTTGCTCGTCATAACGTCGAATGCAAATTTTCTGAGCGAGCCAAGACAATGAAAATTTTACGGCGCGGACTTTTTGGGACAATAATCGTCAAATCCTCGCAGGATAAAGCAGGTAGAAGGGCCCTTATCCTGTTTCTTAATTGAAATCTGTAGATCTTTCCGGACCATTGCGTCCGGTATCGACCCCGTGTTTCCGGTGCTTCGACTGTTCTACTCCATGCTGCTTCGGTATTCTTTTGTTTTTGCTAATATCGCATAGCATTAGCTTCCATTATTTAGTGAGCAAATGTTATGAAGCGGAACATTAGGCGGCTTTCGATGGAAATGAACCTCGAAGCTTTTGCACTTCTGATGGGTGTCAAAACCAAAGATGTTAGGGGGGGAAATAACCGAGGAGACGATTTCTGGATATTCTTGAAGATTATTGATTGGTTGAACGGAATCTACATCACTGTTCAATGGGAACTATTCAATATATTCTGATTTTAATGGCAACATCCTCATCTATTTTTGCACTGATCAGAGGCGGAAGGAAAGGTAACAGCGTTGAGGATTTGTTAGAAACCAAAAATTATTAGCACTTATATTAGCACTATCAATAATACTTATGATATTTTCAAGAGAAATGATATCTATTGATTCTCGAAATGATACTGAGTTTGAAAATGAAGAATTTAGTCATTGATAGTATAGATTATTTGAGCTATAAAACTTTTCCTGTTGGAATCTAACTGTTTCAAAATACTGAAAATTCGTATAGCCTTCTTTGGAAGCAACAAAACTGAATGCCATACTGTGATATGCTATGAAAGTAGGCTTTTTTGGCCGTATAATGATACGTAGAATTTGTTTGATAATTTTCATGGTGTAAAGTGATTCTCTAAATTTCCCAATCAGCTGTATGTTCTGTTCAACCATTTGAGTTGCATGTTTAAGAAAACACCTGAAAATTTTGTCATTTCTACATGATCAATATTCTCTTTCAACAACGGAATTTGAAAACTCTGTAATTTGTGATGCGGTTGGAATAATGAAGTTTTTTCTGACCAAATAACTGAATAACCGTTCGATGTTCATTCATAAAGGAATCGAATCAACGTATATTGCTATTCCCTCATTTATGCAATCTTGCAATACAGCTCACTATGAATTACTTCTGAATTAACTTTCAACTCATGGTTTCTCTTGAATTGCTCACAACGTTATATGAGAAGTAGATGAATGGTTTTCATGTGATGTTTCGTTCTATGTAAATCAGAAAGTGGAACTCAGTGTGCCTCAGAGCTCTGTTGAAGAACCACTACTAGATATTATACGGACCGAAATATAGAGCATTTCATCACCTGAATAGAAAATATCATAGAACAGTTCAGTGCATGGTTCCAAAAAAAATTGTTGATTCTGAATACCACAACTATTTTTCATATTTTGAAGCAGATGAAATCAACGAGGCCAGAGGTGCAAGGCGAAGACAGGTTGATGCTTCAAATGAGGATCTGACAAGAATTCTGAAATGGGGATCTGAGAATCTAGTACAGAAGGCTGATCAGACAATGCCCAATTTGATGATGTCGAGTACCACTGTTCCTATGAAGTCGTCAATATTCATGCTGGGTGTCACCACCAACAGTGCTCTCTCATGGGACGATCATGTGAGGTCCATTGCAAAAACTGCTTCACAAAAACTTGGTTTTCTATTCCGTGCGAAGAGATACTTCACATCCCAGCAACTGCTTATGATCTACAAAGCACAAATTCGACCTGTCCTGGAGTACTGTTCACATGTTTGGAGCTCAGCCCACAAACATACGCTGAAGCTCTTGGATTCAATTCAGAAGAGAGCTATTCGCCTAGTCGATGATACAACACTCACCAAATCATTGACCTCTCTAGATCATCGTAGAAAGGTCGGCGATCTATGCCTTTTTTATAGGTATATACTTTCATGGTCGGTGCTCAACGGAGATATCATCTATTATGCCACCACGCGCGATTCCTATTAGACAAACCAGACGAGCTCAAGCTGGTCACTCCTATACTGTCAGGCTCGAGACCTGTCGAACATCGCTATACCAACCATCATTCCTCAATAGAACGGCAAAGTTATGGAATTCTTTGCCTAGTGAAGTCTTTCCTGATGCTTACAACCTCCAAACTCTCAAGAAAAATTCCAACACCTTCCTACTCTCCCAAAATTCCACCGCTGGCTAATACGATGTTCCTCGAACATCATAGGTTTCCCTTTCGTGTTGTCCACAGATAAAAAAAAAAGTTTGGATGGAATCAAGTTCAGACGATGCTTAGCATTCATTACCAATTTTCAAAAAGGGCTCTCGCCCCCCAGATACATGTTCTATCCACCGCTGAACACCCAACAATGTTCGAGTCGGTGCGGCCTAAAAATAAACATCCACGCGTCAAACGGCACTCCTGTCACTTTCAGGTCGTGTCTACAACGATCACTACGTACTACCAGCACGAGAACTACCCAGTGATGAATATTAGCACCCAACAAACAATTTTGTTGCCTAACAATTTGTCAATGACAGGAGCGATATAGACAGCTGACATGAGAGCGTGTATTGACAAGACCGATATAATCAATCAATGCTCGTAGATACAGAACGCTCGGTTATGGATGACACGGAAGATAAATAAACTGCTAAGCAAGTGAGGGATATTTTCAATCTCACAGTATCTATAGCAAAAAACTTGGAATTGAAAAAGGGAGAGAATCCACGCGATGGGAATATCAGATCGACAAATCACATTTCAGAGTGACAGAATATTTCTGGAATTACCTGAATGACAATCATGACCATACCATACCATACTTTCAAATTACTATATTGCTTATTTGGTTCACTATTGATAGATATAGATAATATCGCACTCACAGTTTGTGTGGAAAATCGTGCGTATATAGGTTCTGTACTTCAAATGTCAACATTCCAGAGAATTTATAGAATCTTATATCATTTCATATGTCAATTTTATACCAATTTATGAAATTCGCCAAAACTTTTCCAATCACTTAAGATTGTCTTGTGTCAATGTTTTGAATGCACATAAATTTCCATTTTCCAAGATATTTGAACGATTATACTTTGGTTCTATCAGTTCTAGTCATATGAATTAATTTCACACTATAAAAATATATATTTTCGTCAACTCTCATTATAGAGAATTCAAATCTGTTCATGGCTTCATATTATATTCTTCTCATATCACATAGAAGTTCAATTGAGAATATTTTCCATAGTTATTCATTTTACAAGTAGGCCCAATGAAAACGAAACAAAGCATGCATTTCACTGAGAGATCAAGGAACTGACAATAAAAAGAATGACTCTTTATGTAATGTTGGATAAGACAGGATGAAAGGGCAAAAAGCGTTACTTTCCATCACTAGCCGATTATTTTCATGAACGTGTTTTCTCGAAAACTCCTGCATTGGATTCCAAAAACAAGGCAGCGTTGGTAAGATATTTCGTTTACCAGAATGATGTATGTGACCCCTTATCCCATTTGAGATTCAAGGGTTGGAGTGAAGAAGTAGAAAACATGCGCAAAATATTTCCCCCTCGAAATAAAAATCGACCGGCTGGAGCGTTTTTTTTTTGAGAATGATAACTATGACAAATCAGCCGTGTTTCGTTTCAATTGGCCACCCAGTATAAATGTTAGCTGCAATTAGGTGTCATCTGAGGACACATGCCAGATGGTATATTTCCAAAACCAAGGGACCGAACCTACGCCCAGAATGCAATTCTGTTCATTTGATTGATCAGTTACGTCTACACAGCCACTATAAGTTTTACAAAATATATACAAAAATATAAAATGAGAATTCCAAAAGCGTATCTGAAAGTGATGAGGAAATGAAAACGTTGGATTTGCAATGTGATAACAACATAGTGTAGGGTACAAGAAGTGGCAATGATGAACCTACAATTATTTTGTAATACTTCCAGATTTGTGAAAACATACTCGAACGCCACTGTTAATTCGGAGATAATTCCGAATGAGACCCATTAAAATGTTAGTTTGATACAGCAGAAACATGATATTTGTTGAAAAATCATCTCAAGAGTATTCATCCGAAAAAAACTTTCTTATACCTGACAATACACTCTGTATAATAGGAAACGTTCAGGTATACCTAGAGCTATTTATAGTAAAGCAATAAACCGCACAACCAACATAATAAAATTGTTAACAACTATCATTTGAGCAAGGTCAAGAACGCATTTCGTATTCCCATTTTCAATTAGCGATTCGGAATCAAGTCAGGTTCTTCGAACAAATATAACATTGGACCTATTTTTTGTCTAGTAACGCATTGATTGTTATTCTGCTAGTCTTTATAGAGATTGAAGACTAATTTGCATGTATCGAACCATGACTTTGAACAACCGAATTTCGTTCTCTATAATTAAGTATTTCCCAGAAACATTCAGGTGAAAAATAACTAATGTTCCCATCGAGCAAGGTCACTATAGGTCGTACATTGACTTGTTATTTTTGTGTCGGGCCGCAGCCAGTGTGAAAAATGATCGGAAAATCTGACGGATAGACTTCTGGAAAGTGAAGCCGTGTGTGAAACGCGGTTTCTAGAAAATAAAAACGTTACAAGTATATGTATTCTAGCGAACAGGAATAAAATGGAAAGATCTGCGGCAACGCTACGGGCAGTTTTTCAACTGAGCGTGAGTGATTGTGCATGACAGTTAATGAGAATCAAACCATATTGGTTTAGTGGCGCACTCAAGGGAGGGGGGGCATGGAGTTGCAGCCTCTCAGGAGATTCATAATATTAACAAAAAATTGTGGAATAATCACCATATAATTGGGAATGAGCCCACCTACCAGTAGAACGAATAGAGAGTACACTTTTTACGATGCCGTAGCCCTAGAGAGTTGAAAGAATTCGTTAGTGTCTTTTGACGCCTTCATAAAAACAGTGGTATCTGGCATCATTATATCAGCCATTGTCCTATATGTTCCCCTGGTGAATGTACAAGCCTGAGTTCTTCTTGCATTGAACTCCGCTTGATTTTCAGATCCCCAGTGTGGCGTTCAAAATGATTTTTCTCATGTTCTGGTTCGTGATTTTGGAGCTGCTTTGATGTATTACCTTCAATTCGGTCAGATCGGCAACACTGGCGACTACCCTCTTCTCGCATACGATCAATCGCAGACCGAGGAAAAAATGCGAAATACATTACTCGAAGGTAGAAGAAAGTCACCGAAGCGAAACCATCCGAGAGAACGTTCGTACATTTTCCTATCGTAATAACTCTGTCGGGTGCCAGATGTTAAAAGACACATGTAATAAGTGTATGTGGTATTATTGCAGGCCATTAAAAGCTTCATTACATACCTACCACGCTGTCATTAGCTAGGGAAAGGTATCATTCCAGTTTTCACGAATATGGTCCGACCGTGTCGATAATTCAGTTTTTTTGCATGGTCTAGTGGTTATCAGCGAGGTATCGACGTTTTTGCACTCAATTTGAACTTTCTCTACTTGCAGAATTAGAATTCTCATCTGTTTTTGAATATGTGATACCCAATCAAGATGAATGAAGTTTACTTACTTCTGAACCAAAATGCTTGGTTTAGGTGCTACGAGGCGTTGTATCTTATCATAGGGTCGTCACAAAACTTGATTTTCATCAATATTTCTACATTCCTGTGTCCTGAAAGATCTCGCTCTGGAATTGTAGGTATAGTCTTTCTAATCTCATTTGAGAAACTTTCAGTTTCATATCTGATACGAAGGTTCATCGATTTGCATCACATTCTAATAGAAGTGAATGCAATGAAAGGAAATTCATTGATATACATTGGTATACAGTTCACGTGGACTCGATAGGTGTTGTGAAGTGAAAAATAGCGAGAATATATCGAATGTCGCATCACATCGTTGAATATCCTTGAAACTGAATGTTGATTGGCTGCATATTTTCTACCATAGCGCATCTACGATAGCGCATCAATATTTAGTATTCCATTCTAAGAAAATTTTTCTCAACAATTTCGGAGATTTGATGTACATGAGAATTGTTTTCTTGTTTTGTTTCATCAATAATGGAAAATCTGACAGCTATTCGTCGATGGAAATATTGTTGTTTTTCTCTTTATACATACATAAACAATGTTAACAAATTTATATCAATATATTATGTTTAAGTTTCGGCACCCATGTAAACAGGAACAAATTCTTCTTCACGAGAACGACAATAATCGTATATAATTATTCTTATCTCTATCATATCTAGAAATTGAATTGAATGTATCGACAATATTCGAATGAAATAATTCAATACCCATGGGAGACCACAACATTATATCAATACCGAAAAGAACCAAATTGAATCATAGCTTATCACATAGTATATATAGTGTATATATAGTATATATATTATATATATATATATATATATATATATATATATGTATGTATGTATATGTATGTATGTATGTATATGTATATGTATGTATATATATATATATATATATATATATATATATATATATATATATATATATAATAGGTATAGGTATCTGAAAATCTGAAAGGATCATTAGGAATCCTTTTCAATTTGAGTATTGGCTAATCTTAAAATTGAGAGTTTTAAATCGTTTCTTGAGGAGTATAGGACTCATTCAGAATTGTTTGAGAGCCAATTTGGATTATTCTTGATGGTGCCAGGGCCACTTCCGTGAGGTTTGACATAATTAAAAATTAATATATGCTGTTCTTCACTTTATGGCCACGCTTGATCGAGATAATTTATGGGATATCTCGTTATAAACCACCCCTTCAAACAACTGAGCCCCATCGCGAGTGCCCCTTGTATTTTTACCCCCTAATTACCATCGGAAACTCGCTCGAACGCGATTCCACCTGCCGGCTGTGAAAAACAAAAATTACAAATTCCAATGCCGAAATCAATTTGAATTTAGTTTCGGAAGATGAAGAAGAAATGAGTCAGAGCGACCGAGACGGGCTGAAGAATAAATGAATAGCTAATCAGGTGATTCTATGTTCGAAATTGAATAATGTGTGAGATTCGACTACCTGAAGCAACAAGTCGCGACTAGTCCAAGGTTACTGGATGGGAACACCCAAGAAATTAGTTCGAATCAAATATGTCCTTGATCCTAAAGACATCATTCCCATAGTAGCTTATACGAGATTCACTAAATCAGACATGATCCGAAACATTTCAGCGGTTCCCAAATACTGGATCGAGTATCACCAAAGGTCGCAATAGATTTTTTCCGAAGTGGTTGCATGAAATTTCCTTCAAGGTGTTTATCAAATATTATTTTTCTGTATTTGTTGGTAACACATATTAAATCTATCAAGAGGAACTCTATTCAGCTTCTTATATTATTTTTTTTTTCATTGACATTGAATATCTCCCCACGAGTTTTTTCATTGAACTTACAAGCAAACTCCAAACATATGAAACTAATATGAGAAGGGTCAAAACTGAAATGAACTGTTACTCACTGATGTACTCTCACATTGGTTTATCCAGTTTTCTCATTACGTTTTTGAATAAGAATGCGTTCAGATATCACGTGGAAAGAGATGATTCATGCAGATTCATTCGAATGTTCAGCATTCAGATACTCAAAATAACGAAATAATTTTTACTGTACCAGTATACTCATGTTTCATTTGCACCATATCCAGCGATAATTGGCCAAAGGAGGTCAAGCTCAGGCTACGTATTCCAGTATTCCCATCAGACTGTTAACAATTACCACCGTTTTTAGTATTCTGTATACCTTGCTATTACCAACATGACACGGTTAGATCGCATCCTTGGAGCTCTCAGTGCACTGAAAGAAGTTTCTTTAATATTCGCTCGTTTCAGATTATTCAGCAGCAAACATTTATTCGTCCTAGTTTGTCATCAAGACTAGAGTATCTACTTCTGATGCGAGATTGGAGGCAATTCAGAGTGATATATATACAGCTTGATGATTTGTTTTTATTGCATTCTGAAGCTACTCTGAACTTCATTGAGAGCTACATCTGACTGGTTTAAACTCTAAGGCTCATTCACACAATTTGGATAGTAGTCGACTGTCTGTTAGACTGTTAATATGACAATTCAAAAACACCACTTCAATTAACATTTTCAAAGACGACTTGCGTATTCATATTCTCCTGAATTGCTGTGCTCTCTTCTTTTGGTGAAGGCTATATATCGTTACTTCCTTATGGAGCTTTTTTCTGTGCTGACAATTCCATCATCATATCCTCGACTTCATGAAATTGTGTCGTCTGAAGAAATCAGTAATCCTCTATTTTGCTTTTCATTCAAGTAGCGCAACATCTGTTAATTTTCCATCTGAAGATGAGAACATTTTGGAATGAGGATCCAGACATGATAAGATGGGAAAAACTATTAACAAGGCTAATGGATAGTTTTCTGTGCTGATAGGTAGCATGCTACCAACCATTTATTAATTTTTTTTCATTAAATATTTATCATGTTCAGGTTTTTCTTCCATTCCGATCTGCGTTGGTATGATCGCATCAAAGATGTTATGATTCATTCTTTATTCACAGTTTTATCACCTGAATTGGATGAACTGAAACGAATTCGGAATTTCAAGAATATAATTTGGAATTATTTTTTGCAAGGGCTCTTTTGATGGTTTCGTGACGGAATCTACCTCCGTTCTCTTCATGATTTTTTTCATAATTTCTCCCTGTTGATGTCTCCTCCGAACAGGTCATTAGGATCTTATGAATTCTCCACTATTCCAGAAATGATGAAATGACAAGAAGCAATTCACAGGACTGATTGATGCATTTTCTGTGCTGTTACCTGACATACTACCAGCTGCCTATTTTTTCTTTCATCAGGTAAATATATATATCGGAATTGATGTTATCTCTTCTATTTCATTCCACGATGATCGTATCAAAGTTGTGAAAATTATTTCTATATTCAGTTTTATCATCTGGTTTCATTTCAAAGATGAAATTTCCGTTTCAGGACATTTCTGGATCCGTGGAAGATTGTACTTTCGTTTTATTTATCCAATGTTTTATATTCATGTTTTATTTTCCGTCATCAGGATCAGATGTACTCTCCATCATTCCATAAATGAGGAGATGGCAAAAAGGAAGGTTGAATGATGCCTATTTTGTGCTGATAACTGATATTCTACCAGCCGTCTATCGTTTTAATTTTCATTTGATGTCTGCTTTTCTTCCATAACGGAATGCTGCGCTGTGAGATAATAAAGGATATAACGAAACTTTTTATATTCACAGTTTCATCATATTCTTGACCTCAACTCATTTCGTCGGAACAATTAGAGAATCATCTGTTTGTTCGTCAAAAAAGCGCGAATTTCTTTGCCAATTATGAATCGAGCGAATGGTGATATTTGGAATTTCTAGGATATTACGTGAAAAATTACCTTCTGTACGTGTGTTCTTGGTTCATGTTGGAAGAAACTTCGTTTCAGAGCCAGCCAAAGAATATCACCTTCCATTTTAAAATGACCAGAAATATACCAAGTCGGAATCTATCTCTTTTCATTTATGAGAGGAAAAATTACTAGAATTCTTCGATAATTGAATTTGTATCACTTATCAAAGTGAAATAATCAGATCATTCTTGTTTTTCATCATTCGCAGTTTGAATATCTCATAATGGTGAACCATTCAATGACCAGTCTTGAACTTTGAGTGGTGTCGTTATATTTGAAAAACAAGATGAATTGTGTCAAGTTCAACGGAAGCCTTGAACATTTCGGAGTTTCAAAAAAATGTCAAAGATTCAAAAACTAAGGTAAATTCCACCGTTTCACAGGCTTCTCAAAGAATTGTTCGATTTATGTAGAAGAAGAACATGATTCAAAAATTTTTGATATCTGAAATATTCAAAAATACACATGCGATGAAACGTGTTTTTAGTGTTTCATTATGTGTATTTCCAGGACTTTACCCCCGTTTTGTTCACAAAGGGTTCATAACGAAAAAAATAACTCTTCTCCGAACAGGTCATCTGGGTCTATTGCATTTCCCACCATTCCAGAAACAATATAGCAAATGCCTTATTATCTGTGCTAATGACATGATGTCGATCTTCTGTCGTTTTAATTTTCATCATCAGACATCTATCACACGTTTTTCCTTCCATTTCAATTCGCGTCGGTGTGATGGCATCAAAGTTGGCCGCGACGACACGATCGGGGAACGGAAGTCGACCGGCTCCTTTGAGTTGACCGAAGGTCGAGTTGGTGAACTAGAGGAACTATTAAGTTTATCGTGTTTTTACGGGCGACAGAAACATTTGAATAACGGCGGTGGCGGTGGTCAGTGCGATGTTTTTTTCTTGTTATCTTTCGGTTGTTTACGAGGCCCAAAATTTGTTCTGGGAATGTTCTCCGTGGTCGTTGTGGGCCCCACAACACGCGATAATCGGATTAATACATCATAATTTAGTTCGAATCGTGTCGACACAAGGTTGATTCAGTTGATTAATAATTTTCTCATGTCGATACAAGTCCCAGCTTGATTCGATAATTGATATTTTCGACACATTCATTTTTCCAACGGTAATTAAAATATTGATGGATAAATCCACAACATCAAATGAATTCCTGGTAGAATTTCTGGTAGAAATCTACAGGGTGTAACTGAATAAGTGTAGAACATTCAAGGGGGTTATTCCTCATCGAAAAAAAGATAGGATCTTTCATATGAAGAAACTTCATTGGAGCTCCGCTTGTTAAGATACAGCCCCTTGAAGGAGGTACATAAAATTTGTTTAACAATTTTTTCCACAAGCACTAGAACAGTTACAGTATTGAAATTACCCTGACATTTTCTACTACCAAGAAGACACTTAGCCAGTAATTTATTTGGTTTACCTCATGGTTGTACGGAGTGGAAAACGCAACCCCTAAAATGTATTTCCAATGTAACTTTTTGTCTTATTGTTTGTTTACCATTTAAAAATTTATTTCCGATATAGTCTGTTTCTTTCTGAACAAAAATGTCCCTTGAATTTCCTGCCCAAAAGTAACCAGCAAAAAATTATTTTACGAACAACTACAGAGATAACTCGTCAAAATGCAAACTGGATTTATTGTTATTTTGTAGTTACTATCTGCATCAAATGATTGAAGGGGAACAAACAAAACTGAAACTGGGCAAATTTCAATACTGTGTTTTTTAGTGCTTGTGAAAAAAATTGTTGAACAAGTTTATATGTACCCCTTTCAAGGGGCTGTATCTTAACATGGGATGCCCCAATGAAGTTTCTTCATATGAAATATCCTATCTTTTCTTCGATGAGGAATCACCCCCTCGAATGTTTGACACTTATTTAGTTACACTCTGTAGTATAGGTACCTACTTCCAATAGTTTCATAAGAATATTCATTTGTTCAATTAATCTTAAGTAAGCAACGTTATGATCAATGAAAAATTTCAAAAATTCCGTGCAATAGGCGGCGACTGGAATGGTTTTCAGACAAACATCAAATATTCCAGAGACCAAGCCGATACACAAATTAATTTATGATTTAATCATTAGTTATCGAAAACAAAGTGAACCCCAATTCTATATTTCTCATATACAAACATTGCAGGCGAAATAACGTAAGTTTACATATTCTAGCACGAGTCTGGAACCCGTAAATGAGCCACCTATAGCAGCGTGTAATTAAAACAATGATTTTTTAATTTTTGATGATATTGCAGCGTGAATTAGTACCATTGTTTGGTTATTCTTCCCTTTCTTATTTCGTTCAACATAGATCTCGGGTAGCGAGAGTCACAGCTATGTTTGAACTGTCGACTATCTTATATTCATCACATGCAGGCAATCAATCATTCTGATGAAATTTCAAATGTACCTAGTTCCGATAATTATTTTCTACTTTGTGATATATTTGTTGGATATCAAAAATACAAAATATTCAGTAGATCGCATTCGGGACATTACCTAAATTACAACGATGGAACAAACTTTGCTGTCGAAGCAAAAACAAATGAATTGACGAAGTCGGCGGTTCGAAGAAGTATTTTCAGGTAGGCCACAAGAGAATCATTTCCGATGGTCGAATCCACTGAGCAGAGCATCAACATTATAATCTACAATTCTTCGAGTTAATTTCATAGATGCAGATTTAAGTACTAAGTTTCACGACAAAATCTCAATCCCTTTCGCGTACGAGCTAATAGTCGGGGTACATGAAGTTGTAAACTTCAAAAATCCTTTCACTGATTTCCAAAGAAACCGACGGATGAATCGGCATGTGGAGTATAAGTTGAACTTCTATCAAAAATATGTAAATACTTCTCAACAGGAGGATATGATTAATAGCATATTGATTTGATGGCCCAAGAATGAACACCAGATACACATAATTATGTATGCTACCAGCGTTTTTTTTTTACTCCGTTGGGTATTGGCCTGAAGAACAGTAAGCACGAATGGCAAATATATGCAATAATCGACGCATAGATGTTAACACCATGTCTTTTTGTATTGAGTAAAAATAGAGGATTGAAAATATTTTGAAAAATGCAAATTTTCAAAGGATTTCCAAAAACCTTAACATTCCTGGAATGGTTAGTTCTCTAAGTAAAGATGTTGTGTGAATCGGAAAAGGGATTTAGAATATAATATAAGAATATAATAGAGCTATCGTAATATTGATATATCCTAATTCTTCTCACTTTGTTCAAGGAAATATGACGTATTGAAGAATTTCACTTCAATCCAATACACCTAAGGAGTTTGAAGAGGTTGATTCGAAAAATAAGCATGAGAGAGTGTTGTCAGTGGATCAGGACGAATCGCACGAGAACGACAATTTTCCTTCCGGCAAACTTTGAACACTCATTTTCTTACGACTTGAATGATTATATCTATAACAAATTCTGTGATATTTCCTCGTTTATTTTCAGTTTTTGGACATATTTACGCCAAGCAATCATTCGTTACTGTCATTTCATGTCAATTGCCTATTAATTTTTACCATAATAGAATATCAGTGTTCCATAATCACATATTCAGTAGATGACCAAGATATCATTACTATCTCATGATGAAATCCTGAGCTGTTATAAGACATAACACATTGATAAAGCTAACCAGAAGATATGAACCGACAAAGTCATCGATATTTCATTTTGAATAATTGCTTCAGTTCACACCTTGTCAACTGTGGGGGAAACTTCATACCCAATGAACGAGAGTAGCGCTGTCATCTCTCGAAGTAAAACTATAAACTATCAAATTGAAGAAGTCTGCCTTGGCTTCGGAACAACATCGCATCATATAACAATTGTCAAATAGACATGGCATATATCTAGCCAGATGAGGTTAGATTAGATTAGTGGCGGGCCGCTTTTCAAGGCCTTCCTGCTCAAAGGCCTGGATGTTCAAGGATCTAACGGAGATTGCGATTTTCTTTCGATGCGATCACCACTTGCAGCACTCCTTTTGCTGAATAACTTCTGCATAATCCACATGTATCTGTGTCTTCTTCATTCATCGTTCGAGGCCATTTTGGAAAGTGCGATGACCAGTAAGAAGGTATATAACTGACCTTACTTCATATCCTGTTAGATCCAGAAGCATATTCGTGCTTTTTGAAAAATAGGCTATGAATTTTATAGCTTGACATTGGCTGGAACGGTTTTTCCAGTGAGAATCTTTTTGTTCCTTATTTCAGACTCGGAATCAGCCAAAAATTTGGATATCTATCTGACTATGTAAACTGAAACACTAGTTACCGTATATTGTGGATAGATACTCGTTCCTGAATTCTTCATTTAATATTTTTTTCGATATGTTTAACTTGGGTCAGGGGGCATTATGAGAAGAAGATGATGATAATATACCTACTAGTAAGTGACCTTAAAGAACTCCATCGGAGATTAGATTCGTGAAAAAATTTGGCCGAGCAGTCAAACTTCCAGTTGGCCTGCCAGGAAAGGTATGGCAGTCGCGTTCACAGGTGTTTGAACTTGAAACTCATTTTTAATTACGGGTGTTCGGTTTTGCCGGGGCTCGTCTCGAATATCCGAATGTGAATCACACCCCAGCTGATGGCGAGTTTAGAATAAATAAAAGACCCCGCAGCGCCCAACTAAATCACTGTAATTTCTTCCTAGCTGTTTCTACTAATGCTGAATGCAGTTGAGTGTTATGGCCGAATGATGAATTCGGGTAAATTGATAGGTGTAGCGCAGCGAAAAAGTTCGAGAAGGTTTTATTTGGAATGAAGAAGTTTATTGGTATACCCACAATAGGAATGTTTAGCACAAGAAAATATTGCACCTTTCATAGTACTCAGACAAACTAGCTTTCTGACAGAAGACGTTTTTCTCTGAGTACTTTTCCTTCTAATTCACTACTACTTAGTACTACGCGATTTATATATTAGCAGAAAACGAACAGATGACGACACTGCTCGAGAAATTCGGCAACCACCCTCAAACAGAAATGATCTGCCAGAGTGACCAATCAAAATCAATGAGAAAACTCCCTATTCATCACGACATACGTATTCATCAAATATTATGTATGTCACATTCATAGTGGTCGACGAAGGCAATACTTTTGTATTAGCACGCTCACCTAATCTCAAAATTCCTAGCCTCGAATACTTGAATTCAATTTTTCAATTCATCTTCAATAACATTATCAACCGATTTCGTGCCCCGATGAGTCAGTGAACATTGAATAGTGCTTCCAAAGTAAAGAAAGACATCGATTTGACCATTTCGATTTGAGTTGCTGATAATCAATCAGTTCATTAAACGTCTATTGAAGTTAAGTAAAGCGGCCATATCACAAAAGCTGATATACCATGTCACACAGATAGACGATCAGAAGATAGTTATACTATTCTGCTTGAGTTAGTGCAAGGACCAATTGTTATGATTTTTTTTTCTGAAACTGAGTGTAGACAATTATAATTGTTCTACCATTTTGGTTCAAATATTAAATAACTGTCATGTATTCCTCGCAAAACAGACCTCCGACATACGTCTGAACATTAGTTGAGGCATCCTCTATATTTCGAACGATGGCGGTCATATAGAACATTGTTTTTGTATTGCAATCATTTATTATTCGTTGTCATAATGTTCTAATGTTTTTAAGTATTCCATTTGTCAATACGTTGTATATTTTTTATGTTTTCAGGTTCTAATTGAAATGAATTTTTGCCGTTTCAGCCATGATCATTTTCTTTCGAAGAACAAAAGTTTCGATTTCTGCCAAGAATCATATCAAAATATATGAGAGAATATATAAGAATACAGTTGGGAATAAGTATAAGAAAACTTACAGCGTATCGATGCAGAATCGAATTCTGCATCCGGCTATCCAATAAACAGAGAGGATGTTAATAGAGGGCGTTTTCAACTCACAAATCATTTTATTCGTCATCAAATTTTGAATACTCTGTGTGGATTCGATCAATTTGCAATGTGAATTTTCAAAGAATCCTTCCGTCTACCCTATAGAAGTGCATACCACCGGTCGAAAATGGGTAAAAGGCGAAGTGTTGAAAATATGGCTCAATTATTCCAAATTTTCAGAAGAATCGAGATATCTGAAAAAGAATTGCTAATTGGTAGAGGAAAACCTGATGGAACTCATCACAAAATCTTCTTAGGAATCCAAAAATGAATTAATGCACTGGCGACTTCCAGTGTAACCGGAAGTGCTATGACTTCGGAAATTTTTCGAAATGAAAGATAATGTTGAATGGAAGTTTTTTCTAACAACGAAATCATCCAACAAACAACCGAGAGAAGAAACCCTGTACAATGTTCCGAAATAGTTCGTGTCCATTTAGTCTTTCTATGAGCAACCACTTGTCGCGACCTGCTGTCATCCGTCAAAAGCAAAAAAAAGGTTCGGCCAATAGGCACGTACCGTCCACATCAATTAGAACGGCATCGATTCGGATTTGGTATAGGACCTCCGCGATCCGAAAAAATCGCGAAAACAATAGACGCACGGCTGACAGCTTTACGATCGAATTAGTCGTCGAAAACAAAAACCCGTTTACTTGATGAAAACATTTCCAAGAGATTTTAATCTCCGGAATGGGCCACATGTGTGTGAGCGACCACAGCCAGACACGGGAAGAGAGGTTTGAGGTTAAGACTACCTGAGTACCTGCTCGCCTACGCCACGTTGCCAAATTTATCCACATTAAATCACAAAAAAATGTTTTTTTGTATATTCGTTTCTGTTTCGTTTTCAAAACGTCTCAAAGCTAAGTACATTTCTTCATTGTATTATTTTCTGCAGTGCACATATAAAAAGAAAATCTGTTGAAATATATATATAAGGTATTTGGTAATTTGGTAACAGTGGTGATATATGAACTACAGGTAGAGTAGACTGTATCGGACTACTTTCTAAAGTTAACTTTTCAGTCAGAAAAATCTTGAATGGGAACACTTCAAAAGCGACACACACATCAGAAAATTATTGCATTGACGTTGCAACCGCTTCAAATTTTATTGATGATTTATTTGGCAAAATTATGAGAATAAACCAATAATAACAGTTGTTGAAATATCTACAACGATTGTGTATTAGTATAGGTAGGTTCATAAGGTGAACAACGTTGTATTGAGAACGAGAATTGTTTTACTATATTTACTCACTAATATTCCATTTGTGAAGCGGATTGCGAAGTGAATGTGAGTAATGTGGCACACTTGAGATCGTAAAACTTGCGTTTTGATTGTAGCCTGTGACTGACAATTTGATGTAACCTACCATGAAATAAAAGTTGCCTACATCATCAGAGGCCCAATGGGTTCCGTGAGACTCCACTTGAGATGCACGATGAAAAACTAAAATTCTTCAATACGCATAAAATATTCGTGCAACTCGTATCAGGTTCAGTTTATGTTTTGATACATTGATCTGCTTGAGGTTTCCGGTATCGAGTGTAATATTTCATCGACTCGAAGAAAAGCTAGGATAATTTGAAAAATCAGAAGAATTTTCCTGGAGAAAACTCACGACATATTGCGATAGATTGAAACTTTATATTAGGATATTTCTGAAACTCTTCTATAATCCGCCATTGGAACCAATTTTTTCCTCTTTATTAGGTCATTCTTTGGTTCGAAAGTATAATTGAAAGTATTTATCACGCATGTCATTAGAAATGAAGTTTCAGAGCTGAGAGTGCAAAAATACTTTTCTCACTATTCTCACTAATATCGCTATGCTCCTCTTTTATCTTATGACTATAGTTTTATTCTATCCGATGTTTGTGGACTTGATGATATGATCTTGATAATGTTCACATTATTTGAGCTGTCGGGAAGTCGATGAAATATAGCATCTGATAACGGAATCCGCGAGTGAATCGGTCAATTCATGATAAAATAATACAGATTGTCGAAAAAAAGTCGAGCTATGAGTAGTCCATCCAGTGTGTTGAAAACTTATAATATGCCTATCACGCAATCTTATTAATACCTGAATAGTAACTTTTTATGTCAGACTGATAATGGAAATAATCTTGTGAATTCTGTGTCGAAAAGAAGGACCAGATATCAGATGAGTGGATGAAATGATTAGACGCATAAAAATGCATAACTTTAATAGATAATGAGATACTTGTCAACAGACAACTTCTATAATAGGAATTGGTCGTAAAATTACGGAATGAAAAACTAGGTACGCTTCTAAGTACCTAACACAGCTATTTATAAACGTTAAGAACATCCACTGAAAACTTCATGGACTATAAAAAAAATGATAACATATTCCCCTTCTAGATTTAGTCAGCTGAAAAATTATTTTATTACACATTACCCAAAGTGAATCAGCTGTTGAGTGGAAAAGGTTTTTATTCAATTAATGTATAAATTATGGATTACAATAATGATAAAAGTGAGTTATTTCCCACATCTGTTTTCGAACAAGAACCCATTCAAAGCACCTGTATACGATAAAACTGTCTTTGATAAATTAATGGTGTACGATATCTGCATTGAAGAATACACATTTTCGGATTGTGGACAAATTCGAAACCCAGAATTAAAATTCCTCATCAATATTCCAGACCCTCCAGATAATCAACCCTTTCTGTTTATAATAAAAATTATTGACATGAGAAAACGGTTTGCTTAACGACCGTCTTTTCACTTTCCAATTAGAAACTTCTCATTTATCTTGGCACTTCATCTGTTCAGCCGATTACTGAATGGGCATCGTGTCTTGGAAAAAAGGTCCTCGAAAAGTTATCGACGTTGCCAAAACGCATCATTTTGTCGATGTGAAAGTTCTATGTGAAAAATGAAAACAATCTTCTCAAGTTTATTGCCTGCCTGTCGTTTGCATCTTATGAAACTATAATTTTTTTTTCTATGTATTGTCATACTACCTCCTGGTAACTCCTAATGGCTGCAAGTTTTTCCGTTTTTTTTTTTCAATAATGGCAATTTTGATAAAAATAGAAAATACGTATCTTTCAGAATGGCGCCTGAGCGCCATTTTGGAATACTTTTTCAAATAAAATATGTGTTCGAGTGATTCGAACGTCTTCCAATTCTTACGATACCAGGAAGTCAGACGAAAATATTCACACACACACACAAAATGGCGGTGATAATGTACGGCTATTAACGGACTTCCATGATATCAACTCTTTCTTATAGCATATGGTGAAATTCTATATCCATTATAATGCTTGATGGGAGCCATCTTGAAATATTTTCAAATGTCAAGTGAGTTACTGCAATACCGCATATCGCAGGTCTTTGAATCATTCAGACTCAGTAAAATTGAGAAACCCCTTCTAGAATAGAGGTTATTTGTTCATTTAACATGGATGAATATCGCTCTTCATCTTGAATAGATATTTTCTCAATTTGGCAGTAACCGAATAGATAATCAAAAAACGTATTCAACTGGGTATCAGTAACTACTTTGTCTTTCATTTCAAGAATACGCCCATTCGCCATTTTCAAGGATATAAAACTTCCCTAAGTGCCATGAAAGAGTTGAAGATTTCACGAAAGCTCGTTAATCAGTCAGTCAGTTGAAATGAGATAATCATCATTGCATTATCAACCACCATTCAGTTCTGGATGAATATTTTCGTCTGAAATTCTGTCAGCATATTAAGAATTGAAAGACATGACTTCAATTAAATATTTCAATCTGTTCTTGAAACTATGAGATGTGATTACATTCAGAAATCGCCTTTCGGATCTCATGAATAATCTCATGAAGAAAATCATCAAGAAATGTAGAGTTGGTTTCTAATAGACCACCCGACAATCAAAAAAGTACTACGCACTATTAGAAAAGTTTATTACTGCCCATTGATTTAATAGCACACGTGGTAGATATAATTAGTGAATGATTCTGATTCGTAATTGATAGGTAGTGCAATAAGGATAATGAACCTACTATAAAAGCATTCAATGTTCGACATTGTTTATAGTTTGATTTTTTTCCCACTATTTTCCACTTCAATGTTTCTCCAATATTGGAATTTTGCTATTCAATTCTGAGAAGAATCTGTATATACTGAACAAATTAAAAAAAATTTTATGAGTTTGATATATCGTTTTTTATTTCCACCAGACTCGTAATACAATTGATATCTGAATCAAAAAGTCAAATATATCGAGATATATATCATTAGTGAGAATGAATCGTTCACCAAGTATTTACAGAGTTCCGATAGTAGCATGAGAGGAGTGTTGGATTCAAGAATTGGAAAACTTTGCAATATCTCCAATGGCTTGTCTGAAGAGTCATATATATACACTTCTTCGATAAATAAATAACTACTTCGAGGTTTTAATATGCCTATACTCACTCAAATTCATTCAAGGTAAGTCAGTTATATCACATTACTTTTGTTTCCATATATAATCATTGTCTTCTAAGAGTTCCAACAGCTAAAAACTCAATGTGGTCATATCATACACCTGGTTTCTAAAGTTATATCCGCAAGTCGTATTTTTCATGAAAATGCATAAGTGCACTCTTTGCTAGATAAATGTTATCAAGAGCGTCATTCATTACTCTTGAAAACTTTTATCGTAGCTGACTTCAGAATGAAAATGATATTCGCAAAAGCCGAGTCGAGGTACATCAACTCCTGAAATTTGCTCCTCCCTCATTCGATCTTTTCCTGTTCATCATGAAAATTAAAGGATTTCCTAGGGTTGTGAACCATTCAATAAATCATCATTGTTCAATTATGTAGGTATAACTATGTAAGTATAATAATGGTGTTATGAAATCGCTCGTATAAAATTTCATGTATCTTACATCGTTAACCGTTTTAAAAAAATATCCAGCATACCATAATATACGCACTATTCTCCAAACACATATCGCAACCAAACAGTCAGGATGTGGTCGACTGCTCTTATCAATAAGAACGATATAGACCGAAACATCGCAATACTAATCGCTGTCGGAACGTTTGATAGTTTCATCCAAACTGTTTTTGTGGAAAAAAACAGGATCATTTTTTTCACAATGATATCACTAGGCTTCCGCTTCAGCACACAATATGCGTCACTGACTTTTTCACACACCGTGTTGATCCTCTGTGAGCTTCGAAAGGCCTAATCTGAGAGAAGTTGTAACTCGATATCTTCTTGCGTTGGAAACGTTCTTCCATGAAACAGATGGTTCACACAAAGTTTACACTATACTATAAATTCCTTAAACTTTGGTTCAACTTCGTAGAGTTTGGAGAAAGAGAGAGTCTTATTTCTCATTCATGGTCAGTCGATAATGATGATTGAACATAACTCAACATAATGAAAATCGAACTTCGAGATTGTTACCATATCATATGATGTTCTATGCCTCGAAGGACTGTTGAGCCTCATAAATCAATAAATATTACCTTCTAGATCAGCTCTCCTATAGATATTAAATGCTTTCTTGAATTGTTCACTCAATTATTTCAAGATATCACTCAAGCAATATTCACTTTCGAACATTACAACTTGGAATAATTCTCTTCCTCAAATGTTCAATAATGTTCCACCGTCAATATCTGGATTAATAAAATATCTTTATTTTTTAATCTAACTAATTATAATCAAACTATCATCGAGAATATTTTGCCTAGTTCATTCTAGATTTCCACAAGTTTATGAAGATCTTGATTTTTTCAGTTTCATATAACCTGTACATAATATATACCTACTATATACATGGTTTTTAACGGTAGCCGTTCGTCAGAAGTTTCAGTGGTGAGAAATATCTTGAATTCAGGAAGACTTTGGGAGGAATTCACAGCTGAATCCAAAAATCACTATACGCTGATCCACCCCTCACTTCCCAAAAGTATTTTCCACATAGAAAACTTTAACATCTCAAGATTCTGCTCCCCAACCATTACGCGTATGAAAATGAACCATGGTAAATTCCCTACATATTTGGCGAAAGTAGACATAAACGTAATCCCAATATAATAATAATAATAATAACGTTTATTCCTGAAATTACAATGAATACATCAATATAAATTCGAGTATTTATTAATGAATTGAATAAACATTCACAACATGAACGAAAATCTGAGTATAACATCATTAAAATATCACATTATTCCATTATCAATCAGTTCATGCAGAAAATAGTTGAATTAGTCGAAATGAATCTTTAGCTTGTGCCTTCTCTTAATCAATGACATATATCAAAATTAGGGTTTTGAAGCGTATTGAAGATAGGTGCCAAATAGTAGTAATTTTTTTGACTTTTGTCTTTAGGAATTATTAGTTTACAATATTGACCCTTCGACCTTGTTGCGTATCGACGGTTCCGAGTGGTGAGTTCGTTTTTCTTACATTGCTGGGCATCCTATCTGAATAATATTGACTCATCATTGTCTAATATCTGATATATGTGTTTCAGTATGGAGTAGAGTGCTTGGATATCTCACAGGTTTGTTGAGCATCATTCGGAGGAATCCTAGATACTCCTTCCCAGCCAATAATGCCATAATTTAGGTGTGACTCAACCAAACTGGTATAGTGATTTCTTATTTGTGTTGAAAGACGAACAATGTTTCGGTGTCCGTCAAAAATCACATGAAAATAAAAAACAAGGATGGATGTCGTGAATCCGAAAATGGGATAATATACCAGGTGTTCTATTCTGAATATGAAAGTTGATGGTGACATCCGATATAACCACACAGCGGTATGACCTTGAAACTAATTATTGAATGGAAGAGAATGTAGATCAACTCTGAGGATCCAAAAATTCAGAATCCTAATTTTTTTAAACCACGAAACCCTCTAACGAACGAGTACCTTGAGGAACCCTGCATCATCAGTTCTCTCAAATGTTTGAACTAACTATCACGATTGAAAATGTATTCTTCTACATTCATCGTGATGAGAAATGTATTCGTGTATCTATCTTTATTCTTTATTTTTTATTCTTTATTATTTCTTTCTTTCCATTTACAAATATTTATTAGTTCACAGTCTAATTTGTTTTGAATAAAAATTATAAGTGCACCTAGATGCAAGCATCTGTATGTGCAAATGAAAAAATGAACAAAAAAAATATATATATATAAATAAATAAATAAAAATCATGCCAAAATATTTACTAACAATTTCAAGTCAAAACTTATAGATACATACATACAAATGTTTACATAGAGTTGTGTCATGGAGTATTCTTATATATTATTTCATTTTCACATATTTTTGCTTCGAGTTATTCTATAGTAAAGCTGTTAGAGAATTGTAGTGTTCGCTTATAAACACTTCAGTTGCTCTAGAAAATTGTTTTTCGTTTTTGATGAATTCAATACTTGTGGGTAAAGTATTGTAAATTTTTGGTCCTATCACATCAATAAACCTTTGGTTCCCATCATATTTACAGAAAGGTATGTTCAACATTTTTTTGTTTAATTGTCTTGTTGGGTATACATGATTGATATAGTTTTTGTTTTTCAGTTTGAAACAGAACATACAACTTGCGTGAAAATATAGGGATCTGACATTTAATATTGTTTTGTTGTATAGCAATTTTGTGGAGTTTAGTATATTTTTGTGCTCTATTATTTTTAGAATATAATTTTGAATTATATCTAGTTGTTGAAGTGCATTATCGTAAGGCACTCCCCATACAATTATGCCATAACGTATCAGTGACTCAACAAGGGACTGGTAAATCATTGTCAATAGTTTTTTGTTCAGAATGTTTCTGATTAGGTAGAATTTATATATCAATTTTCTTATTTTCTTAGCCAGGTCTTGGATTTGGGGTATCCACTTTAGGTTTTTATCCATTAGTATTCCTAGATATTTAGTCTTGTCAGCCTCCTTGATAATGAAATCAGGATCGTCAATGTGTATCTGGTTGAAGTCAGGCCTGTTTGCATCAGTTAGAGTGAAAGCAATGTAATGGGTTTTTGATATATTTAAAGACAGCATGTTGAGATCTAACCAGTTTTTGATTATCTGTTCCATCAAATTGGTCAACTCAGAAGTACAAACATACAAGTAAAACAAATTGCTACCGAGAAATGCACTAGTTGATTGCTGCAGTCTGTATACAAAGATCATTGAGAAGTCGTTTCCTCAAAAGCAGCAATAGCAGGAAAATAATGAAATAAAGAACATCAAAGAAATCATTGCGACTCGCAGGATATCAGGAGACCGCACAAGTTGGCTTATCAATTCAGTCGGTTCGTATGAAAATTCACCGATAAAATTATCATTTAATTATATCCGTTTACATTTCTCACTATTTCTGAAATTCTCAGAAAAAATGTATGTTGATAATACCATTCCCTCAGTCGAAATCATAGCAAAGATAGGTGAGTAATCAATTTTTATGATACTGTGCCTGGTATTGGGACCTGTCAAAGGAATCAAAGCTCTCGATTTCTCGACAAAATCGCTCTTCTCAAATCTGCATCTCAGATCTGCATCAAATTAACCATCAATGCAACATGACCATATTCGTTGCCGTTTGATTGACATATTTTGGCCATAGATGGAATTCCCGTTTCTTGTATTCGGCTTCCAACGCAAGCTAGTTATCGTAATGAGATGAGGGCCATACTACCGATGACGAACTTCATAAATATTCTCATAGGAATCACCTATTCTCGTTCTCATCATTCCTGAATTAACAATTCAAAAACCTTTGTACAGGGTTCGTCAGATTGAGCCGCGTTTAGTAACTGAGAAGATATAAATGATGCAAGATTTTGATCTCGAACGTCACTAGATATATTTCATACTTCTGAGATGAATTACGTAGTTTTAGTTTAACTTGGACCGAACTCTAATATTCAAATCATCAAATGATGATGCAAAAGATGATGATGTCAGGTGATGCAGATATCTGTTTATAAAATATCGTCTATCGTGTCACTATACGAGCGATTTCTGGTAGACAAGCCAGACGAGCTCAGACTGGTCACCCTATACACTGTCAGGCTCGAGACCTATTGAACATCGCTCTATCAAGCATCATTCATCAATAGAACGGCAAAGTTGTGGAATTCTTTGCATAGTGAAGTCTTTCCCGATGTTTACAACCTCCAATTTTTCAAGAATAATTCCAACACCTTCTTTATCTCCCGAAATTTCACCGTTGGTTCGCTTATTATAATATACAGCGGAGGTTGGAGGGAATATGAAAAAGCATATGACCGAGTTTATCTCGGCTTATATTATGTTATCAGTGAGAGTAATTCAAATGAGCTGATGATTATTTGATTTACACAAAATTTGCGGATCTTTTGACGGCAACTAATCACAAATAATGAATTTCATGACGATCCCAAGGTAGGAATTTTAGAAATGTTTATGATGAAATGTTTTTACAGCTCGTGGTCAACTAAATGAAGAGACTAGTTAAAATACCTTATTTAATTATTTACGTATCATTTGCATAGTTTTTTTGCTCTACAGCCCAAACGGCTCATTTGAGGGCATATGTTTATATAAATGAAAATGCTTGTTTTGATATCCCCTATGACCCATCGAAATTGATCTGTATATTCTTGGAACACCCTGTATAATTCTGGAAATGCAGAAAGGATAGAACCCAACTCATTACTTATATAGACCTATAATATATTTTTTGAAATGGTAATCTTGCACCTTTCATGATATCCATAGTTTTTGAAGTTTTTTCTCTACCATCTCACGTATTTTGACCTCAGACACCTGAATATATCAATAAGAAGGGTATAAATCTGAAAAAATTGTGGAAACTTCTATGTTCTGCTCCTTCTGGGTAGACACTCTGGTAGAAATTATAGCAAATTGGCCTTTCATACAGACAAACTTTTTATAACTTTAATTACACGTTTACAGATTCAAGAAGAAGGAAAAACATCCTCCATCCTCGAAGAAGTTGAATTCACCTTCCTCAACTTCCTTGAGATTGTCGAAAAATATACATATAACATATAAAAAGTGGCATCTTGCTTTCTGAATCAATTAACGGAAAACTGGAGAAATATCGTGATGCTACGAAATCAGTGTGAGAAGCGAAAAAGAATTCTGTTCTGATTATGAAAAGAATCGTTTCTATACCTTTGTAGTATTTCAATTACTGGGAGATAATTTTTTTTTAGATACGTGTTTTTGAGGAAAGTCGTTATTCTTTCAGATTATTATTGATGAAAAAATTCGTGGTCACTCAAAAATGTCGTCCATGATATTTTGCTAGGAAAATATATACCTTACAGTACTGTGCGGACGGAACTTGTTATAACTTTTTTTTGTGAACGGAGCGGAGCGACTTTTTGGTAGTGTTACTCTACTAAAAGTGATTATTCCAGTTTGTAAACGCGTCTAACAGGACGACGAGCCTGACGAACCCTGTATACAATAAGAAATGAGTTAGTGCCGACTTCACGAGCTGCTTCGCCGAATTTTCAAAAAAAGACTTCCAGCACGACGACACTCCTCCACGTGTATTATAATAATATACCGATATATTTCCCGAGCCCCTTGTGAGAGAAAAAAAATTATTCACTTACACAAAGCGGCCCAGCGTACTAAAGCTAGAGTCCATTCATCACGGAAAGGCATTGGCAGACACGCCATGTCATCCATTATATTTCATAACGTTAATCGCTCTCGCCGATATTTTTCGAAATAACATAATAACAAGGTGTGACATATTTACATGGAGCCTTAACGACATTTTCTATGCGGAATTATTGGTGTTGATTCAATCGATATATTTGCGGTACGGAGTTGATGTAATAGACTTATTCAATGGGGGACGTGGGTTGAAGTTTATCGTTTATCATTTCAGAAATGTCATCACTTTCCTCGCGTACTTTATGTACTCACCTCAATACTGGATTTGATGAATGGTTATGTAAGAATCTATTTTTCCCACTGTATATCTACTGACTTCACAACGTACGCCATTATCCAGCATGGTTTTGACCTATGTCAATAATTCATTTTACACATACCATTGGCGGAATTCTTACACTTACCTGACAGCTACCTCTATGTTGAATACCGATAAATTTATTTATCCACTGCGTTTTGGAGTGTGAAATATGAATCATCAGTTATCTCAGCTGTGTGTTTATCATAAGGATGGATTCTGAACACAACTCTTTCTCCTAATGAAATGTTATCAATCTAATTCTTGTTTTTATGAGAAAATTATGCAACAATCTGTTATGAAAATTATAATTTCTGTTGGAATTCAATGCAGTTTTTTGATTTACATTTGACTTCAATATACTTTTTTCTGCAATACGTTCCCATTGTAGTTTCCCTTGTTGTAGTTCCCTCTGATTGTTGTGAAATTGAAGAAATTTCATGGTGGAATGGTGGAATTTCAAATGTATTTCTACCCTTTCAGTTGATTGAATGATATGGTTTGTACACACTGAATGAATAAATATCATATCATATTATATTATATAACAAGATTAACAAACGTATTCGAATGGGTATCTCAACTGACTAGTGTCTAGAGGATTTTCGAAAGGTTTTACGCGCCATACCTTTTGAACGACTTTGAAGAATGAAATTGAAGTTAAAATTCATCATCCACTCATTGGGAAGATATTTTTTCAACGTCGATTATTATTATGATTTTCGTCATGGCACGGATGTTATAGTGATATCAAATGGTGCTTTGTATCAGCGCATTATGAATGATCAAAGACAGGATTTGTATTAGGAGCCTAAATTAATATCGAAACGTGTACACTGCCCGACATTTCGCATTATAAATGATTCCCATATTTGCTATACCTATAGACAATTTTCATAGATTTCAAACTGCTACATAATACAATCGAGATTGATATGCTGCAGTAAGAAATTGGAAATTCAAAGCAGAAACTAGAAAGTTCAGACTCACTAGTTCATGGAGTTTCTGATTTCATAGATTTTCATAGATTTCAAACTGCTACATAATACAATCGAGATTGATATGCTGCAGTAAGAAATTGGAAATTCAAAGCAGAAACTAGAAAGTTCAGACTCACTAGTTCATGGAGTTTCTGATTTCGATCAAATTCATATCGGGGTATATAAAATTATAGAGAAATTCACTTTAAGTCATCATCATTTCAGTTAAGAAGATAGTACGTGACAAGGAAGGTCTATCGCATTCAAGGATCAACTAATATTATTATCAAGTATTAGGAAAGGAGTGACGAGCAAAATTCAACTAATGTCTTCCATAAATTCACAGAGCATGTGATTGATTGGCAATATTTCCATAGTGAATGCAGATGTCTTGTGGCTTCTCAAACGATGTTGTACAAGCCATATCTGTTTGAAACTCATGTGAATCATGAATTAATTCCAGTTAAATTGATGTCGCACGAATGCACCATAACCGTCTGATGGTATCTTGGAAGAAACAGCTTGAATATTAAGCAAGCTTTCCAATTATCAAATCAACGAAATAACATTCGTTTCCCATTTCATTCGTCTTGTAGACAAATCTACGCCTTCTTCCTTCGGGAAACCCGATACCTACTGTTCAGTTCGATCTTCCTCTCTTCGTGAAGATACGGAACAACATAGATGAGGTTCTCGATATAGCTCTACGATGGAGGACTCAATAAAGCGGCACTAATCTCGACTTTAATGCAAATCCGAATCCTTGACCTTTGCGCTTTCTAATGGCCAATGCACTCTCTCGCAAGCACGGTTTGCGTTAACGCTAACCACGACGAGTTTCGATCGAGGTTTGATTCAGAGTGGGCGATGCAAGTCCTGAAAGTCGATTGTTCGTTTGTTTCGTTCGTTAAGAAATGAATAAGTGAATAAAGAATACTTTCGAACGATCATTCTTCTCATGAACCCGAATGCCGTAGTAAGTACCTAGTAGGGTGATAGCAGTTGTAGAAGCCGTAGTTTTTCTCTGTTTCGGCACTCATTGATACACGATATTGAGGTGTTTTCGTTTTGGGTTTTTCAAAGATTGATATGCCTGCATGTGATGAATATCAGATAATCGACAGTTCAAACTTGGCTGTGACTCTCGCTACCCAAGATCTAGGTTTAACGTAGCAGGAAATGACCTGAAAATGGTACTTATTTACACTTCGAAATTATTGAACTGATTGATTATTGAGAAATAGGAAACAAAAATGATAGCAATGACCATCAACAGATAATTTTTTCAATTGTATTACCATTGAAGAAATTGGAATACAACTCGTAACATAGACCAACGACGAAGCAATGATAGTTCATTGAACGTTTCCAAACTATGAAATAGCTAGAAATGATATTGTTCATTATTAGTACAACTTCTGCTGGTTCCGAAATGAATTACAGAAATTATCTACTGGATTCATCGAAATTCAAGAAATATCATGGGGAGAATTAGGGCGCCATGTCCCTTGAAATTCACCTTTAAGAAGGTTCACTTTACGAACATTTTAGACATCTTTTGAATTTACTGAACTTTCCCCTATATTGTGTCAGATTTCAGTCAACTGTCATAAACGAATAATTTGTGCCAGTCTAATTATGTATTGAATATTAACGAAACCGAATAATACAGCCGAAACAGAGAAAATAGTATGGAACATTCGTTACAAAAGGAAATTCAAGAACTCGTTCGTTCGGAAATTCACTGCTACGCAGCTCATTTCCTAATTTCAGACTCGTGCTAGAATATGTTACTCGCCTTTTCCCAAAGTTATTCCGAAAGGGCAAGTAACAACAAAAAAACATTGATAGAAATTGATGACTGAACAGACCCTTGCTCAGTGAAGATGGGGTGGGTAGATCTAAATAGCTACAAGCGTACGCTTGAGATTCTATTGTATCCTGGGATCGGTTGGTAGCAATGAGTTACACAGCGAAAGAAAACGGAGATTGGCAATGCGGAATCACGGTCGATGGTTTTGATAGACGATTGGTAGCACTGGTTTACTGGAGATGGTAGTCAGTTGGTAATAATGACTTGTTAATGATCAATAACACTTTGACAGTTCGCAGCTGTTATTATTATATAATGAAGTACCTCTTTTAATTATCAAAAAAAACAATACTCAAAGACAAATTGGAAACTATTTTGTTCCCCAATTCCGTTGCAAACCTAGATACTTATCGTCTCTTTATGTATGAAATATGTCACATGAATTAGTAATAAGACCTCTACCTTGTGTGCTTCTTGGGCCCCCTTTCAATATGTATACATACCCAAAGTTCACATGCAAGTAAGCAGAAACACATATAAGGACAGCAGTTAAATGCTAGTGAGCATGAAGTGCCTATGAAATGATATTGAAGTGCAAGTCAATAAGCAGATGATGGTTCAAGCAAGATAGTAGGAATAAAGCAGGCATCAAGCTAGTGTGATACAGAGAGATGATTTATGCTATAGCTTATCTGTGTTCTAGAAGCCAGGAAGGATTCAGCAAGCCAGAAGCTCTCCCAAGCTGGTAGATACAATTTCACTGTTGTCTGTTCAAACTGAGTAACTCAAGCTTTTCTTCTCACTCAGGAAATTGTCTTCATTCGGAACCTGTCTCAGGCGTCTGTTCATACAGGACAGTAGTGGATGATAGTGAGAGCTCTTGAAAGTTGGAGGCTACCAAGAGGTAGAGAGCGAAGAGCCGAAGAGCTCACTATCCAAAATGGAACCAAATATGAGAATAAAAGGCCTAAAAAAAACAGGGAGGATTTGACCTAACTTCTCATGGACACATAACAATGTACATAGATCAAGCTCTGATTATACTGTACCTTGGATGTAGTGTGGCCTAGTGTATTCACTCGAAGAAGAGATTGTATTTTGAAAAATGCAAATATATGATATCCCCACTCGGGGTGTAGTTGTTCAGTGAGACACAGACTACGATTATTTACTAGATTTTCCAAAATAGACACAAAAATCCGTGGAATTCACGAGGCTGTCTTCCAAACCACGTGGAAAAGGAAAAAGAAAGCCTTTTTTTATTTTTTTTGTCCTATTAATCTCCCTCCAAATGACCATGACATTGATGATGTTTCTTGGTGATTTGTGCCTCTGGCACTATTGAAAGCTGTGGTTACATATGGAACCAATCAACCATTTGAGTGGTTGAGGAACAGGTTATGGTCTGAACCATTTGGAACCATGGTTCCTACAGAGAATATAAGGTTAATACCGAGACCACCTGACGAATGTCAACGTCCAGTTGTCAATAGAAAACCAACAAGAAGTGACAGATATAAGCAGGTTAGGCTGTGATACATACATTATGTTGAGGATTCATCTCAACACATTACATTTTGCAGATCCACCTGGACTAGTTGAATGCCTATAGATCCCCATGGAGTCATATCAAGTGTGTGTTTCCTGGAAGCTCCCTTTCAGACTCAGTTTCAAGATTGATAGTAATGAAGCCATATGATATAAGTATCTACAATCTTTCAAGTAAGTATTCTTGCAGAGAATTTTCATTGACAGCACTAACAGGAGGTACCATTACAGGCACATCTTTCCCACCAAGGAAGCAGGAAAAGTTCTCAAACAAAATAGGAATTATTATTTATTACTATAATTAGGAACAATGCATTAACAAGGGATCTGCCAGAGCATGATTGCATCTTTAACTAGGTAAGTGACTTATCAAATATTCAATTGAATTCTCCATTAATTTTGTTTCAGGTTTCCTTTCTACGAGGAAAACTACTATATCATCACTTTGAGGATTTAGTGGAACAAGATAGTTTTAAGTTGTAAGTAGATTATCCGCAGGCTATCAGCAAGTTATTGAATCATACATCAATCGGTGAATCTAAATATTCTGTGACATGATCAAACTGAAGGAAATAAATTACTTTTGAATTATTCTTGTTCCTATTATCCTCATTCTGTTATCTGACTCACTATGGCAGAATCAACCTGTAACACACCACCCCTTCCTAAAAATGAGTTTCAACGAAACTCATAACGCTCTGCATGAATATACATATATCATACACAAACATCATTCATACACACACGTGCACACATTCAGGAATAGGGTCCGGAATCACTCATCATCTGGTGGATGGGCTTTCAGGTCTTTCGCATTCCATATCCCCAGAGACTTATTTCCATCAGCAAGTTCGTACGACCATGGTGAAGCGATTCTTATGATTTTGAATGGCCCTGAGAATTTTGGAGCCAACTTGGCTGTAAAGTTTTTGGACGCGTCTGACAATACATGATTGCGCTTCCACACCTTCTGGTTCAGTAGGAATGGTACATTACGGTGTCGCAAATTATAGGGAACTCTGCTCCTTTCATAGGCGGTTTGAAGCTTTTTCTGGACGGCCTTGAACAACGAATTCAACGTACGCTTACGGTCATCATCCTTAACAGCATTTTTCAGTATTGCACCATCAGTATCTACCTCATTGAGATTAACTTCACGGCCAAAATTTATGAGATTAGGTGTTACACCTGTGACCTCATGCTTTGCCGAACGAATGGCGTAGCCTACTTTAGCCAAATATTGGTCCCAATGTTTGTGATTGTCGGCCACGTATGAACTAAGCATTGTTTTGATAACTCTATGGACTCTTTCCACTGGGTTAGCCTGGGGATGATAATTAGCAGTGAATCCGACCTTGACGTTATATTTTGCCATCATGCCCTTGAACATGTGGCTGCGGAATTGCACACCATTATCAACTATAATCTTCCGGGGTGCGCCATAAATGAGTATGACATGATCTTCGATGATCTTGGTGACTTGCGATGCGGTGGCGGATCGAAGGGGGTATAGTAGGATAAATTTACTAAAACAATCCATTACCGTCAGTATGAAACTATATCCAGAAGTTGATCTTGGGAGGGGTCCTACAAGATCTGCACTCACAAGCTCCCATGGCCGAGACGCGGTTATCTGTGCTGACAGCATCTGTCCAATCGGTGCCTTTTGCTCAGGTTTCGTTCGGAGACATGTTTCACATCTTCGAACATAGCGAGCGACATCGGCCCGCAACTTTGGCCAATAATATTGCTTGGCTATTCTTGCTGCAGTTTTAGCCACACCAGGATGACCGCAAGTCGGAGGATCATGATTGGCTCGGATTACCTCCATTCGTTGGTCACGAGGAACCACAACCAACCATTCATTGGAAGACAGTTCGGGATATTGAGACTTGACTTTCCGATAAAGTTTTCCTCCATCCAGCATCCAAAGAGGGTATTTACGAGGAAAATTCCGGATTCTCTGAGTCATTTCACGGTACCATTTGTCGGATGTGGTGGGAGATTCATTCACTGGAGTGTCCAAGAGGTCTACGATAGGGACTGCACGAGATAGACTATCCGGCACACAATGGTTCTTCCCGGACCGGTGTTGTATGTCGAAGTCGTATTGTTGCATCCTTAAAGCCCATCTCGCGATGCGCCCTACTGGATCCTTTATACTAAATAACCATTTCAAACTGTAGTGGTCAGTGATGACCGTGAAATGGCTACCTTCTATGTATGGCCGTAGCTTTTCCACTGCAAAAAGCACAGCTAGGCACTCTTTCTCGGTTGTTGAGAATTTTCTTTCGTTTTTCGTCAGTGATCGACTCAAATAACTGATGACCTTTTCTCCCTCAGGGTGTTTCTGAGACAAAATCGCACCTAACCCATAATCAGACGCATCGGTCTCCACAACGAACGGCAAGTTGAAGTCCGGACATGCCAATATAGGAGCCGAGACGAGATGCTGCTTGACGGCGTTCAGCGCTGAATCACATTCGTCATCCCAAACGAATGGTCTATTTTTTTGTGTCAACCGAGTCAGTGGAGATACGACTGACGAGAAGGAAGGAATAAATCTGCGGTACCATGATGCTAGTCCTACTACCCTTCTTACTTCAGAGACGTTACGAGGCGTCGGTATCCGTAGTATTGCGTCAACTTTCTCCGGGTCTACCAATAGCCCAGACGCATTCACTACATACCCTAAATAGCGGAGTTCAGGAGTACAAAATACACACTTGTCTCTATTCAACGTGAGGCCGGCGCTATGGAGCCGCTTCAAGACTTCTCTGAGCACCTCGATGTGTTTTTCAAATGAAGAAGTTGCGATGATTATATCATCCAAGTATGCAAACGTATAGCCCTCAAGATCCACTCCCAACGCCCTATCCAGCAATCTCTGCCACGTTGCAGGGGCGGAATGCAACCCAAAAGGCATACGCTTGAATTGGAATAGACCCCGATTTGGCACCGTAAACGCTGTTAAAGGTCTAGACTCGGCGGCTACTGGTATTTGCCAATAGGCCGACTTGATGTCGAGAGTTGTCAAGTATCGTGCATCCCTTAACTTGTCCAAAATAGCGCTCACGTATGGAATAGGGTATGCATCAGTAGTACTGACCGCATTCAAGCGTTTGTAATTAACACAAAATCTCCATCGTCCATCACTCTTCTTCACCATAACTATAGGAGACGACCATGGTGAAGAGGAAGGTTCAATTATGTCCTTTTTCAACATGTCATCTAGTTCAACATTGACTATCTTTTGTAAGGCAGGGGAAATCGGATAATAACGCTGTTTTATCGGAGCGGCGGTGGTATTAATTACATGTTCTACTAAATGGGTGCAGCCTAATCTATCTCCCATGGCTGCAAATGCACCATCTACTACAGCCTCGAGTGCCTCTCGTTGATCTTTGGTCAAACTATCGAGGTCGTGGATGCCATCTACTTTTATACTTTCCATATATTGGTCAGATCGAAAACACCACTCCCCTGTATATAAATCGGGTATGATTCCCATTCGACTCCAAAAGTCAACTCCTAATATCAACCCATGAGGGATGGATGGAACTACGAGGACATCAATGACCCTAATGCGACCACGTAACTGTATGGGCAAAAACACATGACCGATACTTTCACAGCTCTGGCCATTAGCCACCAAACAACGTTTCGATTCTTCAGAATCTAACTGACATAACCGGCGTAAAATGTTCCATGATGGACCTCCGAGAATCGTCCTTGTAGCACCACTATCCAAAAGTCCGAGAAATGTTTGACATTCAAATATGGCCGCTGATCTCCTTTAGCATGGGCCAGTACATAGCTTAGAATAATTTGATTTTCTGTGTGATTGGCCAAGTTCAACGACGAGTCCGACAGTTGGCCTACTGTCTCGCCGATCTCTCGTTTTTTGAACACCGGGGACACGAATTGCTCGTAACATTAGACTGTCCACATTTAAAGCAGAACACCCGCTTTGGTTGTGGGCATTTTCGGAATCTATGACCAGAGTTGTTGCAATTCCAACAGGTTGGTTGCTTTCCCTCCCCAGCAACGACTTCCGAAACATGGTTCAATTCCTTTGATGCTTCAACGATGCATAGGTTTGAACCAACCGGTTTTCGGTAGGCTAAGTCGGGCTCAATCAAATGCTTGAGGTTTGTAGGTGGAGGGCAGAACCTTTGAACTCTTGCTTCGGTATCCTCTACTGCACGGGCCAATTGTATCAGTTCTGAAAGTGTCGAAACTGGATGTAGCGACATCCGTGTTTGCAAGAATGGTAACATATTTCGTCGAATTATTTTGACACGTTCTTCCTCCGATGGGACTATAACCAATTTCCTGAATAGGTTCTCCATAACGGCAACAAAGTTAATCACACGCTCTTGACTTCCTTGAGTCCGGCGTCTAATCTCTTCCCACAATGCGTTTTCGTAATCATGGGGTTGAAAGTCTTCACGTAACTTCTTTATTAACTCGTCCCATGACTTGAAATTTCCCATTCGGTACCAGAATAATGCATCTTTAACAAATATTTCTGGAGCGGATTGCAGTAATCTTTCCTTGGAGACACCACGTGACACACGCAACTCTTCAATCCGTTCCAAAAACGTTGTGACGCTCGAAATCCCATCATACTGTACACGCCAACGACTCACATCGAAGTTGGAATAGCCATCACCCAATATAGGGTTGCTGGCGCTCGACCTTGAATAGTTACATATTTGAGGGACATCATCATTCGAGAATGGAGAGTGCATATTATTATGTAAATGTGAAAAGTTGGCCGAAGAGTTAGCCCTATTGGAAAATACATTCATATTTCCTGGGATGTCTTCCTCCACGTCTACGAATCTGACCGATGAGCTATGGGGTCTCGTATGGAATTCTCTAGAGTTGGGTATAACAGCCCTATCATTATTCGAAATAGGTCTATTTTGTGATCCGCCAGTTTCGAACATTTGTCGAAGTCCTGCTACACGCCCTTCTCTAGAATTCCTTAGTTCCTGATTCAAGTGTGGGTTATGATTATCAAGATTCAAATTATCGAGTGTGCGTTCCATCTCACGTATCTGATGATTATCTAATTGAGAATTTGGATTTGAGCATCCACTGGTTATATTTGCATGTACTACTTCTGGATGTAGAGGGGCATCATCCAATAGTGATCTGTTATTTGGCTGATCTTCATGAACCTCTACCCCTACTGCTTCCATATATACGGTAGATAGCTCACTTATCAGCTGTTTGCACCACGAGACTACTTCCGAGTGTCTTTCAGCTAATACTGCTGTACAAGTAAGCCTACTCAACCGTAAGTCCAAATGGGTGAGTCGCGAATTGATTCGTTTAAATTCATTTTGCCTGTTAGCTACGTCAAAATTCTGAATATCTTCTGCCAAATCCGTAAGTTTTCCTTCACAAATTGATATTTCGTGACTTGGATCTAAGTCTGTAGTAGTAGGAGCTTGAACCCCACCAGAACGTTCCAATCGTAGAATATCTCTCAAAGACAATCGTTTTTCATTAACTGTTCTACCGATCGGCATTCCTCGGATCTGTAACTCATAAGTTATCTCGTCACCGAGGAGTCGGTTCACCTCCATATTGAATTAATCAAACTATGAACTAAACCTGAGTAACTACTGCTGTAGCGTTCACCTCTGGTTCCTTCAACGCCCCACTCTATCATAAACAACAACAAAAAAAATAATTCCCAATCCACTTTCGAGAAGAAAAAAAAATCTTCAAACACCCCGTCACTGCAGGTGCGTCTACCAAACGAAACTAATATTTCCACCAACTGGTCCAGTAGCACTTGAAGTCAAGCACTAATACGAATCAGATTCTAGTCCAATAACTCTAAATCACGATAATATCACCACTATATACAGAAAATTCATCAACAATCATTCAGAACTACAAATCTGTCGTACGTAAGTCTGAATCAAATAATGGGAGAGGAATCAAAAAAAAAAATATAAAATGAGAATTATAAGGACATCCTATATATAACTTCCGAGAGAATCCTTATATCATTGGGAATTCTCCAAAAGAAATGGAAATAAAAAAAATAATAGGTAAAAGGTTACCTTGTAGAATTCGAATAACAATTCCAAAAAGAAAGTTCCACCCTGTATGAACAAGTTACAGAAATCCACGTTTTGGGGCGCCACTTTTTGTTACTCGCCTTTTCCCAAAGTTATTCCGAAAGGGCAAGTAACAACAAAAAAACATTGATAGAAATTGATGACTGAACAGACCCTTGCTCAGTGAAGATGGGGTGGGTAGATCTAAATAGCTACAAGCGTACGCTTGAGATTGTATTGTATCCTGGGATCGGTTGGTAGCAATGAGTTACACAGCGAAAGAAAACGGAGATTGGCAATGCGGAATCACGGTCGATGGTTTTGATAGACGATTGGTAGCACTGGTTTACTGGAGATGGTAGTCAGTTGGTAATAATGACTTGTTAATGATCAATAACACTTTGACAGTTCGCAGCTGTTATTATTATATAATGAAGTACCTCTTTAATTATCAAAAAAAACAATACTCAAAGACAAATTGGAAACTATTTTGTTCCCCAATTCCGTTGCAAACCTAGATACTTATCGTCTCTTTATGTATGAAATATGTCACATGAATTAGTAATAAGACCTCTACCTTGTGTGCTTCTTGGGCCCCCTTTCAATATGTATACATACCCAAAGTTCACATGCAAGTAAGCAGAAACACATATAAGGACAGCAGTTAAATGCTAGTGAGCATGAAGTGCCTATGAAATGATATTGAAGTGCAAGTCAATAAGCAGATGATGGTTCAAGCAAGATAGTAGGAATAAAGCAGGCATCAAGCTAGTGTGATACAGAGAGATGATTTATGCTATAGCTTATCTGTGTTCTAGAAGCCAGGAAGGATTCAGCAAGCCAGAAGCTCTCCCAAGCTGGTAGATACAATTTCACTGTTGTCTGTTCAAACTGAGTAACTCAAGCTTTTCTTCTCACTCAGGAAATTGTCTTCATTCGGAACCTGTCTCAGGCGTCTGTTCATACAGGACAGTAGTGGATGATAGTGAGAGCTCTTGAAAGTTGGAGGCTACCAAGAGGTAGAGAGCGAAGAGCCGAAGAGCTCACTATCCAAAATGGAACCAAATATGAGAATAAAAGGCCTAAAAAAAACAGGGAGGATTTGACCTAACTTCTCATGGACACATAACAATGTACATGGATCAAGCTCTGATTATACTGTACCTTGGATGTAGTGTGGCCTAGTGTATTCACTCGAAGAAGAGATTGTATTTTGAAAAATGCAAATATATGATATCCCCACTCGGGGTGTAGTTGTTCAGTGAGACACAGACTACGATTATTTACTAGATTTTCCAAAATAGACACAAAAATCCGTGGAATTCACGAGGCTGTCTTCCAAACCACGTGGAAAAGGAAAAAGAAAGCCTTTTTTTATTTTTTTTGTCCTATTAATCTCCCTCCAAATGACCATGACATTGATGATGTTTCTTGGTGATTTGTGCCTCTGGCACTATTGAAAGCTGTGGTTACATATGGAACCAATCAACCATTTGAGTGGTTGAGGAACAGGTTATGGTCTGAACCATTTGGAACCATGGTTCCTACAGAGAATATAAGGTTAATACCGAGACCACCTGACGAATGTCAACGTCCAGTTGTCAATAGAAAACCAACAAGAAGTGACAGATATAAGCAGGTTAGGCTGTGATACATACATTATGTTGAGGATTCATCTCAACACATTACATTTTGCAGATCCACCTGGACTAGTTGAATGCCTATAGATCCCCATGGAGTCATATCAAGTGTGTGTTTCCTGGAAGCTCCCTTTCAGACTCAGTTTCAAGATTGATAGTAATGAAGCCATATGATATAAGTATCTACAATCTTTCAAGTAAGTATTCTTGCAGAGAATTTTCATTGACAGCACTAACAGGAGGTACCATTACAGGCACATCTTTCCCACCAAGGAAGCAGGAAAAGTTCTCAAACAAAATAGGAATTATTATTTATTACTATAATTAGGAACAATGCATTAACAAGGGATCTGCCAGAGCATGATTGCATCTTTAACTAGGTAAGTGACTTATCAAATATTCAATTGAATTCTCCATTAATTTTGTTTCAGGTTTCCTTTCTACGAGGAAAACTACTATATCATCACTTTGAGGATTTAGTGGATCAAGATAGTTTTAAGTTGTAAGTAGATTATCCGCAGGCTATCAGCAAGTTATTGAATCATACATCAATCGGTGAATCTAAATATTCTGTGACATGATCAAACTGAAGGAAATAAATTACTTTTGAATTATTCTTGTTCCTATTATCCTCATTCTGTTATCTGACTCACTATGGCAGAATCAACCTGTAACAAATATTGCCTTCTGTAACTCTCGTATAGATATTCTTTTACTCAATGATTATTTTCCACATGTCACATTGTGACGTTCCGTTTATTTCAATTCCAGCACGTTGAAGGTCATCTGAGTTAAATCTAAACGACGCTGCATTTGGTCTAAGTGTCTAGAGTGTCAGAAATTTGTACCCATCACTTCACAATAATGGCAACGAATGTGATTATCTATCATCTCTAGCGAATACGATCAGTAACGCGATGAAAATCGAGAAATTGAAAATAAGAGTAGAACACCAAATTTAATATAGAGATATGCAATGAGCGTGGCTCATCAGGAACGTTATTGCACTAAGCCCTTCACAATATCGGAAACAAGTATATGATTATCATAAAATGGAAAATGAGGAGAATCAAATATTATTTCTATTATAATGATGAATCAAAAATTTACTTATTCTACAAACTTGCCATCCTATTGGTGAATGATGCTTGATAGCTCGGCTGGTTTCGAGCCTGACAATGTAGGCGTGACCAGCCTGAGTTTGTCTAGTTTGTCTACCTTGATGGCATAATGAACAAGGCTTCCATTGAGCACCGACCGTGAAAATCACTATGAAAGAAAGAGAACCGCCGACCATTCCATGATGATATGGAAAGATCAATGAATTCTTCAGTCTGGTATCACCGACTACGCGAATAGCTCTCTTCTGAATGGAATATGAGAGCTTCAGCGTATGTTCGTGAACGAAAGTCCAAATATGTGTCTGTAAGTTTTTCGAGGAAATGGTATATTCATTTTTTAGCTTTTAATGGGATTTTCTCTCCTCTTTTCTGAAAAATAGAGCAGAAGTTATCAAAAATTATTGCAATATATTTGTAGTAAGGACAGATTTAGGATCTGTTGATATAGATAGAACTTGGCATCCACTTCTGAAACTTGAATATGAAAATGGAAAATTCGATATCAATTAATGAAAACACCTTGTCACCAGAATTCCTCCGTCTGCCAAATTGTCACTTTTCAGTGTCAAAATCGGAAACATTGAAAAAACTTTACGAAGAGAAAAATATTTCAATTGTGTTGAGAACGGGAGCAGATTCGTTCCCGAAACGTCCACCAAGATAAGTAGAGGTTTTATTATTATTAAATATATTTGTATTTCCAAATTTTCTCAAAAAACAAGGTGTCACTGACCAATAGAGAATTCCTCTTTTAGGTATCTAAAGGTTTAATTTCAAGCGCAGTGACATTTTGGGACAGATCTTGAATCTGTCCTTACTACAAATATATTGCAATAATTTTTAATAACTTCTACTCTATTTTTCAGAAACGAGGAGAGAAAATCCCATTGAAAGCTAGAAAATGAATCCAAATATGTGTACAGTCCTCCATGATGCGATGGTGTAGATCGTGAAAAGTAGACCTCACATGATCGTCCAATAAGAGAGCACTGTTACTGGTGATAGTTCTTTGAATAATTCTTCAGCATGTCATGCTATCCCACATTTTCTTGGTTCCGCTCAAGGTAATAAGTCAGCCCATCTAGGCTGGGTTCAGTCTAGACAGCTCATCAGCTCTTTCAGGGCTTCCAAGCAGGCTCAAACAAGTTTTCAGTTAACTGGCACTATATTTATCGCTCTTATCGTCCCTCAATTTTAATTTGACCAAATGAATTAAATCAATCTGACTTATTCACTAAGTGTCAATGATAATTTTCTGTGATTCTTGTCGATGACATCATTTTGAAATTGCAAATCTCTACCCAACCTCAAATTTTCCTTGAACATCATTGGACGTATCGCACAAGAATCATTTCGATGACACCATCGAAGAATAATACATACACCTATACAATCATGTATATTTCATTTAGTAGCTTGAGTTTCTACCTCTCGCGAACCCCACTGTTAAAGGGTGGCCAGTTGCAGGGCCGTAACTACAGGGGTTCAGCTGAACATGGTCCCATGAACCCTATAGGGGTACACAAGAAACACCTGAATTGAAAAAATAATTATTGTACATCCATTTTGATTTATGATAACTTCCTGCTGTATCGAAGTTTATACGAAAGTATTTATTCACATCTCAAGGTACTCCAAGCTCATTCCAAATAACAATTTTTCTGCTGACGTCACAGACTCATCTGACTACGAACTTTCAAAGAACTTTATAGACATAGTATATAATTGGGACTCCTAATATGATGATGCGAACTCAATGAGCCAGCAAATTCAGAGTGAGTATATATTCGTTCCATCTGCAAATGAAGTTTTCAAGAACAGCAATAAAAAAATTCAAGATTCAATTCTGGCAGGCACTTTTCATTTCAAATAATTTCAATTTCCTCCAATGCTCATTGACAAATCAAGAGCCCATTGTTCAACCAGTAATAACCCAGTGATATGGACCGAGCTGAGTTTACTTACCTATATTGTTTCAGGTTTCCAACAAAGGTCTATAAGATGAACCTAGTTGAGCATTATCTACTTGTATAGTTGAATAATAAGCCCATTATACTGAATTAGCGGATTGAACATTGAATAACCGGTCCTTAATAATACCAAACTCTTCAGAGTGATGGATAATTGATGGATATGTTTTCATTAGCTGTAATATAATGAAAATCTTCAACATGTTTATATCAATATTTTCAATTTTCAGGTCTAATCCATGAATTCTATATTCCATGAATCAGTTCATTGACTAGAATATCTACTGATTGAGGCTTGAGGTAACGAAAAAGTGAGAGATATTCATTTTATGACAACAAAATTCCATGTGTGGATATAATGAATTTCCTGAAATGTTCATAGACAAAGATAACATGATTTTCTGATGTGGAGTATTTTCATCAATTTTATCGAAATTCATAAGTTTGATACAACACAAGAAATATTGAAATCTATTGAATCTTGTAACTGAAACAAAAAATCAGCGCATTTTTTTTACCAACTACACTCATGATATGTACCACTCAATATGTCGATCATATGGAAATACATGTTCCTCATGCAAATTAATCCTCTCACAATTTCAGAGTGATGTTAAGAATATCGGAATATTCATGAAAATCTCCCAGAAAAATCAACTTTGACTCCCTACCAGAGGCATATTTTAATACAGTGAATAAATAAGACAACGAAAGTTCATGTATATAGATTCTTAGCTATTTTAATCAGATAGACTTTTCACAAACTCAATGAGAGACCTCGTAGATGGATAACCAAAGGAGTTTCATTTCGATTAAAATCCTAATTCCATTTCAGAACCAAACGAATCACACAACTTGGTTAAAAACATGGGAGAAATAAAAATGAACGACAGCAAAGTCAACTACAGTTTTATCGAGAAAACTCGTCTCCAGAAACTTATTTAATACAAAATGCAAGCAACAGTTCCGAAGTTCCTTTAGAAAGTTCCTCAGACCTCTACTAAAACCTTTCAAGATAGAAATCAACTTGAATTCAGAATTCAGCAACTCAAACATCGCATGAAGAAGTCGCAGGCAGATGCATTTATTTCCTGAGGACAATCAGAGTCGAATTTCCAGACTACCCTTCATCTATCTTTCGTCAGATGATACACATATTCACAACAATAACCACTGAACCATGTTTCGAAACTAATGTTTTCAATGACTGATGATATTTCAAAAGAGATTGGCGATACTCAGATCGTATAATGTGTAGTAGTAGTCAGCTGATGCCAACAACTGTTTCATTTCAACAAGGTTTATAGGTACTTTCAGTCCTAGAACAGCTGACAGACTAAACATCCCTTTTCTACTTCTATAGATGTGCATTTCCGAACACATTTCTAGGAAGACCGACAAAAATCGGCATATGGCTGATCTGATTTCCGTTCCTGGAATTTTTGCACCTTCATTGTAAAAATCTTAGTGTTTTTCTCTTCCTAACATGTTCAGATGGTTCACATGCGAAAACATGTACATCGTTAATTATAGGGGAGAACAATAATTCGGATTAAAATAAGGTAATCTTACACCCACAGCCATAAAACCTGCCCGATGTCCCTTGTAATTATATTTATGGATTTCTAAGTGGTATTCGACCGTATACTCATTACCTGAGCTTCAACCCAAGACCAATGGCGTATACCCACACAGTCTGTAGTACGGAGAGGGCCAAATTCTCGAGAAAAAAAATCGGCGATTGTTACGACATTGTTTCCATAATTTTGTGACTGACAGTTTTGAAAAATCTATGAGGCGCAAGGAAACTAGTTTTGGATCAATGTCATCGGAACATTTCCACGATAAAAAAAATTCTGATGAGTTGTATCCGTACAGGAATAGTGGTATGTATAAGAAAGAGAAGAATATATAGGTATAGGTGAGACTCTAATACAGATGACTTCCATGTATTCTCCATAATTTCTTTTTTTCATCGTGCTGATTTCGCTGATCGAAGTCCATGTTACAAATTCGTTGTACATTCTTGAAATGTGTAACTCTATTTTGCAGTTTCTCAATGAAATTCGAATAATATCTAGAGTAACATCATGGAACTTCAAAATATCAGACATATCATATATGTTCGTTGAATGTCGAAAATATGCGATGAGAAACAGGGTTGGTCACGTTTTATAATAACATAGAAGGATTCCTATATCATAATGATATTGAATAATAAAAAATATTGGAATTGTTCAAAAATGCATCTACTTGTGGAAACTGAGCCATATTATGCACCAAGTAATATAGTATGATAACGATTATTGAAAATTCAATCCAAAATCGCTTCAATGTGCGAATTATTATAACAAGTTCAGGTTTTTACGCATTACGGGTATTTATATCATGAAGCGAGGCAAACCTGAAACATTTGTGCATCAAATGGAAGCAATTATATATTTCTTGAATTTACCTCTGTTATTCTCACATACATGAGATGGAAAGTATGTGGATTGCTTTCCCTACCATTGAATAATGAATAAGCAGCTCTCAGTAATTACTGGATTCAAAAAATGGATTTTCGTATATCATGTTACGAGTGAAAGTGAATCAACATAGCACAATTTTCATTTAATTTTCACGTGAATATAGCAAATGAAGTGATGAATCCTATTAAAAACTATCCCAATAATTCATCATGATCAACATTGATCAAATTGATCGTAAAATATTCCTTAGGAGTACACATTTCATCACATCATTCGCAAGATGCAGTTATAGATAACACGGGATAGTGATAACAAATGATTACACTTTTCTTGGATTCACCAAGGTAGTATTCAATCGTATACCTATTTCCTATTCCATTTTATCACTGCGTGTCTCATCAGCGAATCCTATACAAACTTTTTTGTACGACACTGATTTCCTCCTTCTTTTCCAGGTAGACAAATTACAACCCTGGTAACAAGATCTCCATCCCACAGAAGACTTATTTATACCTACCGTATCGAAGGAAGCATCAATTCCGAAACCAGATAATTTATACCAGAATTTAAAAAAATCTACTTCTAAGATCGAAATCAGACATATATATTTCTCCTAATGCAGGTCATTGATTGCATCGGAAAACAGAATGAAGTTATGATGATGAACACGAAGATCAATGTTTATTCATGATTGTCACGATCACTCAACACCAATAAACTAATATTTGCACAGTGTCCAACAGAGGATTTGAAAAAGGAAAAGCTTGAAAGCTCAAGAAATCCTCACAAATTCAATGCATGCGGAGTTTACAAGTGGTGAATGTTCATGACCCTACACAAAACGTGTGAGATGGATATGGTATTGAGAAATAAAGAGGATTTTCCTCCTTCAAAATTTCGCAAATGATTAATGATTGATTCGCTTGATTCAGTTGGACTGAAGTGAAGTTGCTCTGCAGTTCGAACTCTAACATGAACTCACTGCAAAAAAGTGAAATTGGGCTTGGGCAACGAGAGCTGAATGCTGAATGAAGTCCTGTAATATTTATTCAACCAACTAGTATATGAAGGGGATTATTGATCGAGATATTCTAACGTGCGAGCGTAGCAAGCGTGTTAATGTTTTTGATCATTAATCGCTATTTAATATATAGGAGTCGGTTGAAAGATTTTTCCGTCGCTCATTTTTGCAGTGGAAAAGAGGAAATCCACTTCTGGTATTCGTCGGGGTTGTCCAATTACGATATGTATAGTCATTATAGTCAACGTGTCAGCCATTGTGAATTTGACATTTTTTGTCGGGACTATAAATGCCAAACACTTTTCTTGTTGGAAACTAGAACAACGAGAATCACCTATAAGCTGTTTGAACCATTCAAAATCTTGATTGATATTCATTTTTTTTTCTTTCGAATACAGATTTCACATAATATCAGCTTCGAAATGGTATGCCACGATGTATGTTTGGTTGCCTATACCACAATCATGCATTGATAGAGAAGTTGATCGTCGATAGGATTCATTATCGATTTCATAATAGTTAAACAGACTCGTTGATACGATTCGTGTGTTGATAGTATTCATATGTGTTATGCTCACAAAGCTTCATAGCCTTCCCCCCCTGTATTTTGTCACTTGAAAAGTGCAAAATTGTTTTCGTGACATTTCAGCTGATGTTCAATGTCAATAGAAATTAGTAATTCCCAGCCTCAAAAAAAAACGGGAAATAAGATTTTCAAAAGAGGTGTCAGAAAAACATGATCTCTGATTGAAAATCCTAGGAAAATACAAAAGAACTGTGGGTTTCCATCCATGAATTCTTAACATGATCATATTTTTTGCCCATTTCGGAAGTAAATTGATGTGAACATATCTTCATATCATCATCTTCATATCTTCATATAAATCATGATATATGTATTTTGTATACAAAACTTCGGAATAGAGGAGAAATTCTATTATTTTTCAGAATTTAACATTCCACCTCTATCTCTTTATCTTTCTCACAAACAGAAGAACATTTGAGCAGAAATAGTACTCATTGCAATTTTGATAAGCTCTTCCGATTACATTTCAGAATTTCCTCCTCCCCAATTGGGAAAATCAATCAGTGGAAAAGGTTGCAGTAGTCAACAATAGGATGTTCCATTCAGAATGCTATTCTAATCCTTCTTCGTGTAAAAGCAAATGCGATCTGTACAAAATCACATCACTTGATTTTATCAACAATAAATTTGATTTTAACCAACCAAGACCATCGAGTTGCCGCATTGACATTTTGAAGTTATAGATCAAATGAATTATTATTGTATAAATATTAATTTTACACAAAAAAGAAATGGTTCAATGATATGGTATATATGTATATACATATACATGTATATATGTATATGTCTGCTTACAATCAGAGATCAGTTTTTCATTTGCTTTTTTATCATAAATTATTAGAAATTAACCGGAATGGACGTTCCCCTAATATTCACCACCAACTAGCTCCTCTCCCGTGTACTACCTGCAAGGACTCACGACGACCTTGAGTATACCAAGTGTTCGTCGCATTACAGACCCACATTTCGAGCCGACCGATGCCAGCTGTTCGCCAGGCATCTGCTAAAAACGTAATTTTTTAGTCTAAAAATTCCAATTACAACTACGGATACCGATGCAGTACGGTATAATACCGAGCGATCAGCTGGAACCAGCGAGAATGAGGGTACCAGACACCTACCACTTTTCGAAAATATCAGAGAGCACCTGACATGAGTGAAAAACACAAGCACAAGGTGTTTTTCTTAATGAAATAGCAGGATGTGCAAACAAGGTGGGGTTGTGTCGCCTATCCGCATATCTAAATGCCATATCTGAGATAATTTCTAATTATCAAGGGACTAGAAGCAGTTTCTCGGGTGCTAAACAACGTTTTAGCAGCTGACCCTATTTATTTCATTCCATGGTGTTATCTTGAGGAATGGTGGAGGCCACAGGCTTATCAGCATGAAATCTATTCTGTTCAAACAAAAATAATTACTGAAATAGTAGAAACCGTCGTAAACATCACATTTAATGTTATGTTGACTATTCAGAGAAATGCAAAACGCTCTAACAAACTACGAGGAGAATGTCTACACGAAATAAATTTGCCATTGATACTCAGATTTGGGTGTGGGCAAGAATAAAATTTTACCTATTGGGTCATTGAAACTGCGAGCATATTATTTGGTGCACCATCAGCTTATTCAACTTGCATACATAACATTGCATCTATCACTATTTCTGCTGTAGCATGAAAAAGTTGGTACAGATATTCCTTCAAATTCTATATTATCAGGTGAGAGGTAATGGATAATTGGGGTTCATTTTATTTTAAACGAATGTAAACACTCGTTTTAGTGTCAGTGATGTTGAGAGATTTATAAAATTGGCAAACCTGGCACTGCAAATATTTATTCGCTCACCTCGGAAGGCAAAAAAAAATCTTATGAAAACAAGAGGCAGTTTCAAATTATTTGTAGAACAAACACCGATACAAAACACAAGGAATACCTCAATACAATCTACATTCTTACCTTCTTCGAGATTCTTACCCAGAACAGTGATTTCATTAGATAAGCTCATCACTAACGTACCATTGAGAACTTTTCTTCAATCCGTAACACTATTTTGCATACCTTCGTGCTAGATCTTGGAATCATACAAAGTTGGATTGAAAACACTATAGGAAGCGAATATTTTGTTGGAATGCACATAAGCTATTGCAGCAAATTAGTCAAGAGAATTTTTGGTAAACCAGAAAAGAAATCAGTTCTCCAACTCCAAGCAGATAAAGCAGCACATTTTAATCATCTATAACAAATAGAAATTCATGAAGGCGACAATAAATACATTACCAGCAAAGTAAGTTGTTGTGGCTGTGAATTTATGTTCAATTCATTTCTGTTCAATTAATGTTCCTGTGAATTCCGTAACGATAGATCTATACGTTACTACAGAAATGGGTCACGAGAGGCATAAGTGAAGTGGTATCAAATTCACTAGATTCCTTTAACTGTGACTAGATATAGATTCTTCGCTATTCCATTTGACGTTGGCAATGATAATAGTCACTCCCGCAGTGTGCAATCACAGTTGCATTGAGGATCCTAAATATGAATTGCAGAAATATTATAATGCATGACCGTCAATGGAAATCATATTTTCAATTCATAGATGGGTCAAAATTTTCATTAGATATAATATGGATTCAAATGAATGTTGGACAACTCAGGAACTAGAAGTGGGGATATTCCCCTCACGAAATCAAAACACTTGTACCTATCATAAATATTTGAATATTTCTGAATGTACCTTCTCAGTATTAATCAAATGAATGAAGAACTCAAAAAGTATCATAGTGATAAAAGAATAATTTTGGTGTATAATCAACCGTCATTCTTGAATTGATATAAATGTTGTCTTGTGAACCAGTAAAGGTAGACTGGATCGGAGGGAATTCGTGAGATCTTTCGAGTAGAAAATAATTAACAGTACTGAAATCAACTCAACTATCTTGGTTTCTCGGATTGTTCGTTTCGAGATACTTCGACGCGGTTGGTCTTCATAATAATCTTCTATAAGGTCAATAATAAAACTCGAAGAACTTTTATAGTTTGTTCATTATTATGATTTACTGCCAAGGCTTCACATATACGGTCTTCGGTAATATTCCTATAAGAGGTGTATCATTAGTGTGTTTCACCATGTGAAAAATGGACGTCTTCTTCGTTTTTATACGGGAGGTAGTTAGGTCCGGTATTGATGGTATACCTATTTATACCTTTTAATATACGTCTGATTGCCATTGGCAACTTGTAATTGAGGATATTTATAATTTATCATTTCATTATTGACGTGAGATGTGGTATTCGTTATAGAAAGAACACGAGAAATACATAGTGATAGAGTACCCAAAGGACTCATGTTGGGCCTAAGGCGGTAAAAATTAAAACATGGAAATAAAGATGTTGACAGATAGAACGTGAAATATATACAGAGTGAAATAGTCGTTGGTGCAAGTACAATATTTAAGTGAAGAGGAAATTATCAATGACAGATTCGCGCATGCGCACGTCGTATTTTACTTTAACTTTTCGCAAAAAGATCGAAGTTGGTTATGTCTTGAATAAAGGATAGTGAAAGATTGAAGTCAATTTGGATGTTTAAATGGTTACATGGATATAGATAGTTTTCAACATTCTGATGAATGCGTTAATGAAAGAGAAAATACAAATAAATGAAAAAGCGCTGTGCATAAATCCGGCGTAACTGAGTATATTGCGTGAGTATTCATCAGTGAGCATGTGATGTGTGAGATGAATTCGATATGTTCCTCCTAAACATACCCAGTGTTTGTGAAATATCTTGGACAAGTTTTACGTTTTGATGATCAATATTTCGGGTCTTCAGATATATGTAGGATATGAAAATATATTTGTATTTCCAAATTTTTTGAAAAACAAGGTGTCACTGACTGAGAATATCTCTTTAAGGCATTCGAATGACTATTTCAAGCGCAGTGGCATTTTGGGGCAGATCACAAATCTGCCCTTACTACAAATATATTGAAATGATTTCCAATAATTCCTATTCTTTCAGAAACTCCCACACAAAAGCTGGAGAAATGAAAGTGATCTATTTGATGAATTTATCGACTTACGGTATGCGATATGTTGAGTTACAGATGATTAACTTTTTTGATACACAAGGTTTCATATAGGTACCATTTCTTCCTCAACTGCTTGTTGCAAGAGATACAAGGTGCTGGAGTTCTCTAAGAAAAAATCAATTACAATGCATGCCTCTTGCCTCCGTATAACTACGAATTGATCAAGAGGTCGTTGGTAGTCAACCATATGCATAAAGAATACCACAACTTATTCCTGGGGATATATCGAGTAGCCGTAGCCATCATGATGCAAGATATTTTATTATCAAACAGCTGAACGCCGTTTTCAAAATCGATCTTACCACCCGTAGGCTCTCATCACTCTGACCATCGGACACCATAGGGGCCCCAGCTCACCGATCGACTACTGACCGACTCGTATGTCTTTCACAAAGATAAAATGATAAAAAGACTGAAAAAACTCAAGACAGCGACAAGTGATCCCATCTGAGTAACAAATAGAGGTGTATCTGCAATGTATGCGGTAGCCTCGTTTATTTCAATTTGATTGATTCGGCTATTGAATATACACTTCTGAATCGAAATGCTCTTCATTAATTCATTCGAGTGGAGAATTTGCGCAGGGATGTACGAAGTGACTGCGAGGTTCTCATCATCATCAACTTACGAATATTTGTAGTTTTCAGAGCATACAGCATGCTTCAGTTTTAACGCCATACGTATATTATAGTATGTTATATACCACAGGACTGGAGTATCTCGTTACGCAAGGGATTGAGTCACTTCAGTCCCACGGGGTATATACACTAGTTTTGCACTCTAGGAACTCATTCATTATGCAGGGATTGAATTTGAAAACGTCCTGTCAATGTTACAAATATGATCACGGAATCTATGATACGGACAAATTCCTCACTTGTCGAAAAACAATGATATATTGATGTTAGTATTTTTGTTGCCCCAGTTATTATGATTTTATACATTTTTCAGTCCCTAGTGATCAAATGAACCTCCAAAGTCCCGGTAGTGCAATTTCTTTGCACTTTCTGATGAATTATCATCAAGTTAAGGTGAACTGTAGATATAAATAGGTATTATAAAATGTCACAATTCAATTCGAAGAGTTGATGGCACTGACAATTTCTTTACTTCTCAAGTAGAAACGTCACATTTATCATTTTCAATGTTTCAATAATCATGCTAGGATACATGGATACATTCCATAGCTAATATCACTAGAAACTAGTGATAGGATAATGACGTCACTGTATTATTTTAGGCACACTCCTGTTAAAGAATTTGTTCGAAACTCCCAATGTCATTAGGTATTATTTCAATTTGACTGAATTTTGATTTGACTGAATACCCACACAAAAGGAAAGAAGAGGAGAGGAGCAAAGGAGGAAAAAATGGTGGAACCTAATATTTCTTATATGACCAGGCTATATTCGATCATCAACCACATCTTTGTCCTTGACAGTAGTTGGTTGTACTTACGAGATGCTCAGTCAAGCTTGACAGTAATTCACGCACCGTTCAGATATCTTCATACAATATTGAGGATATACATTACAATTTGGTCTTTTGACTCAGCTGGAATTACTTGATATTCCATGTCTCTTCTGAACCAGTATTTTCTTCTCATCATTTTCATCATATGTCATTATTGGTACTCACTAATAACTTTTCTGAGCAAATAACAAACTCGTATCAACGTTCAACTGCTCGACAAATTGAAATATCTATACATGAAACCACGCCTTGTTGATAAACACAACTGATCGAAAACAATATTGGACACTTCGCTGCGCATAGTTTCCTAACATTGTATTCAACCAGTAAACAACTATGCTTACTGTCTACCATTTCTTTTCTTTTCATCTAGGGAAACACCTCTCAATCACTAACATTCTTCATTTCACAATGATCAACATTTTCAATGTGTTTTCTATGCGCACTAATCTTGTCTAATTTATCTGTGAGTACAAAATATCTAATACTATACATTCACTTCTATTTCTGCTCAGACTGATTCATAGGTTTCGTACAAGGATATAATAGACTCCTTCACGATGATCATTCAAATCGTAATGAAGGAAAAAGAAGATGACAGCTCAGCAAGTTCTCATCATGGAATATGGGCATTCCGTTGACACATTTAGTCGAACACCTGTGGGATGTTCGCGTTTAACAGCCTGAATCACATACCAGCATTCTGTGCTCGTTTTTTTTCCTGGGCGGTAATTTATATGAATGCCATATATGTATGGTACAAATACAAACAGAAATTAAGTGAAATTAATTACAGGTTTTCAACGTTTTGTTCAGTCGCAATACAGAGGCGGAGACGAAGCTGTATTTCACAATGGAAAAGATAAATGTTGAGCAATTATTATGATAATGGTCGATCAAATGAAAAAATAAACAGGTTCGAAAATGTCTCAATATGTACTGGGTGACGGGATATGAATCACCCCATGAACTCTCAATTTCTCCTGTGAGCATCAACGTTAATAGTGCATACGAATTATACCCTACGATTTGAGCAAAGCTCAGTACAAATTCGCTTAGGATGGTTATGATTACAATCTTGCTTTATAACTTCGAGAAGGTTCATACGATTTCATTCAAATTTGGTACGTTGGCATAGCTTCGTGGGGCAATAAAACCAACCATGTCATAATTATGATGAATACGATTCCATTGGCGAATTAGTTGATTTTTTTTCAGTACATATACATTTGAATTTGAAACGTCCATGCCAATGGAAAGAAAGGGGTTTCAGCATGAGTTTGAATTGCGACCTCATTTCCTACTTTTGAAAAAATCAATTACTGTCATGGTTTCGAAATGATTCGAATTTTAGTATCTCAGAACATACGTTGAAATCAAAACGATCAACGGTAGTCTAGTAACCTAGTACATCTTGAGTTGCATCAAGTGGTGGTAGAAGGTTTATTTTTCGTCTCTATCGTCAGATGCGAATTCGAAATGTTCGTCCTCGGCACCCTGGAACACTTTTGAACATTTCAAAAACTGCAAAATTTCCTCACTTTCTCCCTTTTTGATTTCGACCACGAAGGAGCACGTTTCTGACAACGACCAATTCATGCTTTCTTAAAATTCGAAAATAACTTTTTCAGGTGAACTGAATACCTGAATTGAAGCAATCCTGATTTGACAATGGTGCAGATAGTTCTCGGCTATCACCTAACCACAAACCAAATTTCTGTGTCCCAATACCTCAGTGTTAAAAAATGAGAGCATTTTTGGAAGTGCTGTTTTCGACAAAATAATATTATCTATATTTATCACGGATTCGATGGGGGTTCTGAAAATGATATTATCTATACAGGGTGTTCCATGTGAAATATCAAAGTTGCAACTACTTTCCAGTTGAAGCGGCAACAATGTTCTGTCAAAAATGTTTCGAATGATGAATTATAATCGGAAATATAAGAATAAATATTTGTATGGATTTCTTTCGACAGATTCTCTATACAAAGGTAGTGTGTCTCGTCCTGAGATACTCTGTATATATTATCTCTCTTTCGTATAGTAGTAATAGTGTTCAACTCATATTCACACTGTAGAGAAAGCCTCTGAGTGACTGTATATTTTTCAGTGACTAAATTTTCGAATTGAAGATTGAGTGCATCCACAATTATTTATTCAACTGACAATAGTGAAAAATCACCAGATGCCTAATCTATCCGTTGATTGAATATGAATCACATCGAAGAATTACTCACTTCTGAGTGCTCCTGCCAAATAGTGGGATGAAGGAAAGAAGAGGGGATGAGCTGATGAGGGGATGATATGACTAAAATCACTGATTATGATATGTTTGATCTCGAAGGCATTCAAGAAAATGAACTAGGGAGATAGGTAGATACGTATCTCATATAGTTTGATTCAATCGCTGATGTAGTGAACCTAATCAAAACTAAAAAAAAAATCAATTCAAAATGAAATCAGAGCATTTGGATCATAAACAAGAATGAGTTGAAATGTTTACTTCATTTTGATTTTGAGTCACTGAGTTCACTTAATTCACTCATTCCAACATAGTGAAAAATAAGATGAATCGGGGGGTGGGCAGAAATTGGGACATATTCGAGTGATATCATGTCTAGAGTAGCATAAATATGTTCGGACACATCAAAGTTATGGTTTGACATGATCTCCTCCATTTTGATAAAACACTAGGTTCACGATATCACGTATAGATGAGACCATAAAAATTCCACATTGGAAAACCAATCAAATGTTTCATTCAAAAATATTAAATCTTTTTTGCGTCCTCAATTTACAAGATATATTTCGTGATGACTTCAAAAGATGACCCACAATAACATACCTACAAGTTTTTGTGTTTTCATTTTTGTACGAAAGATGTCGATGAATTTATCACACTGTGATGAATTTTAAATTCCCGCAATATTTTCAATTAATTGAGACTAATTTTCAGGAAACCTGTGATCTTTCTGCATCTTCGAACCACATTTCATTGAGTTGAACATCAATAATACCGATTCCCATAAATTGGCGGATATGAAAAAAGACGAGTGAAAAGAACACAAAACCAGTCAATGCAGTTTTATAAATATATCTGGAACTCGTGCCCTGCCTTTGATATGCCGTTTTGTTGTCGAAAACGTTTTGGTACTTCGTTAAAATTGCAAATGAGTATAAAAGTCATGTAAACTCAGCTAGATGATAAATTATCCAAGTACATTTTATCTCGCATTCATCAAGCATTGTTATATGTAGGGTTATGTTCTTGAACTTTGCTTCCGTGTAGAAAACTTTTGAGTGTATATTATCATTTAGTCATATCTCGAATGAAATATTCGGTTCAGTTTTCAGCTTTGATTTTTGTTCATTGTTCAGCTATCACAGAATGTCATGAATTATGAAACTGGGGCACACTGTATATCATATCATTCTTTGAGAGAGTATGAAATTTTGGCGATAGATTAAATGAGAATATTCTGCCAAGTTGATGTTCATCATGGTAGAGGTGTTTCGTCTTCTTAATGGATATTTAAGAGTACTAAAATCTCTTAAAAATAATTACTGGTTTTATCATGCAATAAAAGCAAGCAGAAAACTTGTATCAGTCTGTTTTTATTGCAACATTCCGGGTTTATAAATAAACTACGCAAATCTATATTTCCATTTATTCAGTATCCACAGAAATAAGAAGAAACAACAAGAATAAATATAATGCAACGCTAATGTCTGATGAAAAAAATGAAGTATATGAATTCGATGTTTTCGTACGAAAAACATTGTCTGTAATAACATCAATATTTATGAGATGAAAACACATATTGCGTATTGTTCTAGATATTTCATCAGTCTCAAATCTTAAATATGTAAACGGTAGATTATGTGAGTGAGGTCAGGAAACGAGTATTCATTAAGTATTGAATTACCTACTTGATGAATAACAGCTGAATTTTTCGTCATACCAAGGAAATCGGCAGACTACCTGTCAGATTATCAGAATCATCAACAAGTTTTGCACCAGAAATCGAACTTTTCTATTTTCCTTTCATTACTTCCAAATTGGGTTCCAAATGTATATCAGAATACAAACTTTTTTCTAGATATTCTTCTGGGATTTTTTCTCCTCGCTTCTAAAAAATAAACATGATTCATCAAACCAATATCATTCAAACTCCGGCTATATGCCATCATACTATTATCTGTAGAAACAGTAATCTCCCTAGATCAAAACAACATTCCAAAATTACGGGATAGAATTCCATACACGATGGGTGATGAATCTTTCGAGCTACTTTTCTTGTGCACTTCAGCCATTTTGAAATTTCACTCATTTAATTCTCCTTTAGTCATTCCGAGTGAATTTTGATAGAACTGAAGGAAAGTAGATGGAGTATTTCATGTCGTGATTCAGATAATGAACACTCAGGCATTATATTCGTGAAGAAAATGATTTTCGAAAAACTTGATGTTTTGGTTTGATTTCTGTACAAACGTTGAATGGAAGAGCAGTCTCCTGTATTGTCAGCTAAGTAACATGACACTTTTTCACTTTCCATACTATTCTTGCTGCCGGCTGAACAAATGTATATGAATTCACGTGAGTTTGAAACATGTTCGAAATCCTACGAGGCAACGAGAAATGTACAATCACTGTTTCAAAACACAATATTTTTTTTTTGAACTCATAGTATACCCAGAGCTATAGACCATCAGATATTTCAGTTATTTGCAGAAAAGAAAATTGAAAAAAAAATATATGTACCGTAGGAGACCATAACAATCCTCTAGAAACCACTACTTACTTCTGTTTGTCAAATTGTACCCCCATGATTGGTTTGGTTCAACTTACCCGTTTCGTTTCTCATGGTAGCTAGAATAGCATGTAGAATTATGGCAAATGAAAATACAAATGAAATATCAATTTCATAATCATGCTCATCTGTATTATGAATGATACATTATACTATAGAAATTATTCAAAATGTTGGCCAGCTCTTGCCACTCATGCATCAAGTCGCCGAATCAGCGTGCGAGTACAGGAAACTGTAATCATTCCGGAATAATGGTATAGCAAGCATCAGAAACTTTTTGGGTTAAGTCTTGAACATATATTAGCTGAGTTTCGAAGACAACTCGTTTCAAGTATCCCCATAGGAAAAAGTCCAGTAGCGTGAGATCTAGAGAACGTGCAGGCCATCGAACAGGTCCACTATTTCCAATCTATCCACTAACGAATTCAATTTTCTCGATTAACTATCTTCACAACTACATATTATGATGTATCGTTGAATAAAGAATGGAATGTAAGTTGATCCAAAATAAACATGGGGGTGAAAAACAAAAGCTAGGGGTGGTTTCTCGGGGTTGTTTGCCAGGGGGTGGGTGGATTTTGCTATGCTGCATGAACGAGCTTATGGTCTTCTACGGCACGTATTTTTTCCAATTTTCTTTTCTGCAAATAACTGAAATATCTGCTGACCTGAAAGCTCTGAGACACCCTGTATATATTATAATATTTCCTTTTGATTCTTTCAATATAATGAGTTACAGCTCACGGCATTTTCGATAAGACAGCCTGTATAACTTGTGACAATGATCTTTCAACAATATTATGTAAATGATGCTGTAATGAATGCAATATGCATGACAAAAAGAAAAGGTTCTTCGAGCGCTAGACGTACAAACTATTAAATTCTCCATGCCAAGTGGTCTACTTTATTTGTTTTGGTATAGAGGGTAAGCTCTATATTATCCAAATAACCTTTAGATTAATGAATAGCAATCAAAAGAATCCTTGCACAGCTTGTTTATTTGGTTGGCAATTCACTAATAAGAACATCAAGTAGGTACTCCCTCATTTATCAACGTTTGCTGTGACCTACATCTCCGCAATCGTGGTCTTTATATTCGATGTGAAGAGGCCACTCGAAGTCGTAAATTCCCGAGCCGCACATGTGCGGATTGTCAGAAAGAATGATGGTGTTTTACAGTATCTTTCAAACCGAGTCATTTTTTCGTCGAAATTATGCTGCTTTTAAAATGTCCGAACCGATTTTCGCTTGACAAATGTTTGGATTGAATGCTACGAACGCACGCTTTTTCTGCCAGGATATATGCCTATACAGAAGAAATCCTCGGGAAAACGTCAGTCACCTGCTCTGACTTATCATTCATCGTCATTATTATTATGTCAATATGACAGACAGAGAGATTATTGAATATGAGAGGAGCATCGAAACAAAAATATTACATGTACACAAGGCCGAAGTTCAGAATGTTTGTATTTCGTGCAAAATTTCATATTATTATATCAATACATGCAAACAGCCCGACATTTCACCAGAATGTTTGTTACAATCATCATCGTCATCATTATCACCATTCATTTATTTCCATATTTTCATTTCATGAAATGAAAATATACAACAGTTGATAGAGAATAAGTCACTACTTATAGTTCAAAGTTCAACAGACTATAATATATACAGAATGAAGAAATGATGATACAAAACTCAACAGTGCTCGAAAGAACCTATTCAGATTGTGAAAACTGCAATCAAGAAGGATTTCACTTGTAGAACCATTAGAAGTGTTTCATAGCTCACGAATACTTAGAAAATTCAGTCAGACAGAAGTGAAAAAAAAGTGAGCATATCAGTAGGTAACACTATAATGAAAAGGAAACAAATAATGATTATTTTATTTGTACTATTTCATTAGTAACCATCGAAAGAATTACTGCTCACCTTCAATTATTATTGAAAGCTACATTATCATTGATTGATGACTGGAACTTAATATTATCAACGATAATAAGTGATTCACTTGTCCCATATCCTAGGAAAGTTTCACTCGTGACTGATGAAATTTTCATCTATTTATTGTATTTATCGTATTGATATTGTTGACATTAGTGCCGCGCTACTACAGCTTCTATATCCAAGTTACAGAACAGACAAATATGAACAGAGCAATGTTCCAAAGGAACATCGACGATATTGCGAGCAACAAAGTTTTCGAAAAAACATGGTCTGGTTTGTGTCCTTGTTTCATACAAACAAGAAACATCAATTATAGCATTCAGTTGATTGATAAGTTGAACGATTCATATATAGAGCAAAAATCACAATAACTTCTCTGCTCTAAGAAGAATAACAATAATAGCCACACAGTTACAGTTGCAGTCACATCGATGTGATTCTGGAACAAAGTACCTCAAGCAAGTAGATGCATGTGCGCATTTGAGAGGGTACATCTGAATAATCCTATAGTGCTGGGTTACACATTATTGTTATATCTGATCTATTTATATTTCAGCCTACGGACAGACATTTTTAGTCGACAAGATAACGACGTAATGATCAACGTCTGATTGTTTTCTATTCTGTACCAATTAGGGTTCATTCCTTTCTGGCTGACATGAAAAATAGTGATGAGGAATAAGAATTCGTGTGAGAAAATTTGCATGAACTATTCATAAGGAGGTTAGGAAGAGTCGTATTTCATAATCGATGCAGAAAAGATGTTCCTGAAGAGCCGGACGGCGTTTCTCTTCAATGATTTTGTGTAGAAGCAGTCTAATTCCTTCAAGTGAGTGTTCACGTCATTTGATGCTAGGAGCACTATGAAGTAGTTCTTAGAATTGTACTTGCACACCACAAACGTTCCACCTAGTCATCCCCGATTAACCCCAAAACGAATCAGCAAAATAGAATGATTACGCAGAAAGAGGAATTATCTTCCAGATCCGGATAATTAAATAAAACTGACAAAACTTCGGCCAACGCGAAACGACGAAATTGCCTTTCTACCATCTACCAGAACCGAACACACACAGTAATTTAACTAACTGTACATAATTATACAAAATAGAATGGCGACTGCGAGAATGGAGAAGAAGAGGAGGATGGAGACTATACAAATTACAACTACGTTAATTCCCGCGACTGAAACTTATACAATTACATTTCAAGTGTACGTTTTCGGAAACGGTCTCAGCCAAATTGTTCTGGAGAAGGATCTTTTGCTTGCTCGCAGACAGCAAATAGAGGAGAAAATAAGAACAGAACGCATCACAGAGAAATCCCCCGATTCCCTCTGAAAATTACCGACTCAAGATAATATGAACAGCAAACATTATTATTATTCCTAGCATTATACGTTTGAAACAAGCCAACTTGAATAACTTTCGAAATGATGAATATCATGAATATTAGAAAAATATGTGAAAAAATGTTTCAGCACATTAAAAAAATTGTATCTTCATTATTCATTCTCAGTATCATTATTAGTATCAAATGACCCTTGAAACTCACTCTGGAACTTCAATCAACTCTATAAGTACACTCCACTAGTTCCGATGCTGGCGAAATTCACATGTTATCTACCTTCCATGGTTATGTCTAGGAAAGAAATCAAGAATACGTCCATGCTATACACTCGTGCATTCAGTTGTCCATCATTGTGAGTCTCATTTGTTGATGTAATAAATAACATCATTTCCTGTTCGTTCCAGTCACGTTTGTCGAAAAAACTACTTTCATAAAGTAGGTTAGGTACACTTATTTTGTAAACCCTTGTGTACAGTTTACACGAGGAACCATTGAATACTCAACTCTCTCTGGAGTCGGTTCAGAATATGATGACGAAATATCTTTCTTCGATGATGAGTATGTCGAAAACCCCCTGTATATCATTTCTGAAGTGTTTTTTTTTTCGAGGATCGATATTTCAAAAGTTATACAGGATCGCTCATGTTGAACTGTAAAGAACATCAGAAATGATCAGTTGAATGAATCAACATCCATTTCCATGAAATAAGCCTCAATCAATGGAGACTGGTGATCAATCAACAAAAATATCCACATGGAATGATGAATAAGAAGAAAGAAGTCATTTTGATCAATTTTATTCCAGTTGAATATTTGCTGCATTCCATCATAATCGTCGTTTTCAGCGTTGGTCATTATGATTGAGTGACAGATTGAGTAGTACCGATTACGAGGCATTCATGATTACTTTGCATGGAAGGACATGTTCCAAGTTCCCTTCAAGTCCAAGTAGATTGAACCAGATTATTATCTTGCGTACCACCCTACACTATTCCACCAGTACTTCTACAGGCTTACTGAAATGAAATGATCATGGAAGTAAAATTTCTCCAGCACCAATTCTCTATTGCAGGACCAGTTTACCTAGCGTTGATATTGTTGATGTTCTATTCATGAAAAGGGATATCGTAATTAAGCAGATAGGTAACGAAGTATTCCTCCTTCTACCAATAAATTATTGAAGGAGTTGTAACCTATTTCCTGTGTACTGCAGACACAGTCCTAGGGAGGAAACTGCTCGGTAGGTGATTCTAAACGTTTTCAAAACTGAAAATTATCGCTCCCCAGAAGCATAAAAAATTGAATACATTGGATTTTTCGATTTTTCAGATGCTCTTATTGATTTTTCCCAATTCGCTCCCTAAATGACCCCTTCATTGAGGCGAATAATACAAAAGAAATATATAAATCGGTCAAGACGTTCTCGAGTTCTGTTCCAGACCAACGCACGACGATCGATTTCACTGTATTTGATTAGGTTGTTTCAATAAACAATTTGATCAGGAGGGAAAATGAGTTTTCAAGCGAAAAACAGCACTCAGATAGTATTTAGATTTCATCTAGATTATTTACAAATCACAGACAATTGTTTCGCCGTACACAACAGCTTCTTCAAAGTAGAAGTACACTGAATGTTTATGACGATGTTACCATTAATGAACAGGAAAGATGAAGAAATATATTGGGTGAGAAGAGCAAGTTTCTACAGGTACGAGCTGATGAGTATGTTTTTATGTTTTAACAAGATAAATAAATATTCATGCTTGCTTACGGGCAAAAAAGTCCTTCGAATACTTTCATGAGCACTGAGCACAGTGCTTTAGGACATCTCTGACCTGATGTCCAGAATCACTGGTACTTACATATTTGCTATCGAACAGATAACATGTAGTTACGTATTTGTTGTTATCATTTGTTATCATATGGATTCAGGCGACATAGCCTCATGTGGGTGCAGTCATATTTGAATCATATTTGAACTCAATTCGTCAAAACAGATACAATTTCTGAAAGCTGCTTTATGACATCTGAGGTGCCTCAGGGCCCCTACTACTTCTGTGCCCTATATTATTTTCACTATATTTCAACGATTTGGTGAGCATATTAATGGGACATTCTCCATTTCTGCAGATGACGCAACCATTCTTTGGCATGACAAGAGAGCTGATGATCTACTTGACAATATTAGTTGTGACATTTCGAAAGTTAAGTTCAAGCTCAACGTTAAAAAAACGAATATTTTGTCTTTCAATACAATTCTATGCGACATCAGTATCAATGTCATTATGGAACTGGCACAGATACCAAGTGTTGATTCAGTCAGATTTTCAGGAGTTAAAATTGACTCTAAATTGAAGTTGAGTAGTAAATCAGCATCAGGATGCTTCGCACTTCGAAATTGGTGTATTATGCATTGATTGAAACCCACATGAGGCATGGAATAGCATTCTGGGGTACTTGCAATAATGAGCAGTTCCGATTCATTGCAGAAAAGAGCTGTACGCTATGTATGTGGAGTGAGTCCGAGGCACTCGTGCCAGTTGCTATTTCTAAAGAGCATACTATTCTCACAGAGACGATTTGCCTGGTGAGGAAACATTTGATTGTGTATAGGATCAATCAGGGTGTCACCCGTCAGAATGGCAGTATTATATTACCAATACCATCCACCGGGAAGATTTTACAATAAACTCCCGAATGAAATACAGAAATACTGAATTTCGTGATAGTGTGAAGAAACTTTTACTCGGGAATGTACTAAACACTACCAAAGAATTTTTAGATTATATTGAAGTATATTTACATGTTTGGGTTTTTGACCCACACCACTCAAATATACCATTATTTTTTCAACTGAACTTTGTCGATATGGTCTTTATCTTCTCACAGTGAAGAAGATCGAATCTGGGAAATTTAGCAAGCCCAATAATTGGATTATACTGGTAGCCTAATAACATCCACATGAGAATCTCAGGTCACGATCAATCGTCCAGGATTTCGATTATTTAGTCTCACTTTACTGTATCAATGACCAGCTCTGGGTCGTTGTCTTCAACACGACGGGTTGCAGGATGTACAGATTTTTTTTAGTCGCTCGGGATTTATTTCGCAGCGTAGCACAGCAGAAGTATATTGCAGCCCGGTTATATTTTATTCGGTGATGCGCCTCCGTTTTGCATATTGCCTACTAACATGCGAAATTTGTTCCATGTAAACAGAAACGAGAAAGAGAGAGGAAGAGAGAGATAGAAGAGAATATGTTAATTTATGATGGCCAGCTTGCCAGATCTTCAATCGAACACTCTTTATTCCATTTCAATTGACAATTAATTGAGTGGAGAGATAATAACTATTATACGCAGTCGCTATACGGACATACCAACAAAAAATTTGTTTTCCAGTCATTTTCATATCATTGCCAGATCATTCTGTCAATTTAGCTGAGAGCAAGATTTGTCTTGCAATTAGAGCTTAGTTGACAGATGTATCTTGCAATTTCGGAGCAAATGATTAATTTATTTATTTTATTCAGGAAACTGTATAGAATATCAAGACATATATCACAATAAATATCATTGATGAACCACTCGCTATAGTAGAACATACAAGAATTCTTGGTATCGATATGGACTCGATTGTTCGAAAAACACATAAATAAGTTGATTCAACCAGCACATCTATCTTTGGAGATTTCATATGATGCTACCATCGAATATAAGATTATTGTTAGGTGAAATATCATTTTTGGAACGTTTCAATGATCCAAAACTTGAATGTTTGATCGGTTCTTTTCCTTCACAAGTGCAGAATATCAGGGGAGAACAATATATCAGAAATGAAATCTATATATATATATATATATATATATATAGAATTCCGCCTTATTCTTTCGAAACCTAGAGCTGTCGAAACAGGATAATATATAATATAGTATCTGGAAGTGGTAGATACGTCAATTGATCATTATTATTATTATTATTATTATTATTATTATTATTATTATTATTAGAGCCTCATTGACAGATTCATCTTGCATTCAAATTCATTGCTAGGTTATTCTCTTAATGAAACTTATTGGGAAATTAATCTTGGAATTATGGTTCAATTCACAGATTGGAACTTCAGTGACATATTCACCTTACATTCGAGCTGATTGCAAGATGAAATTTGCAATCAGCTCATTTGGCAGAAAAAATTTGCAATTAGCTTGAATGCAAGATAATTCTGTCAATGAAGCTCGATCAATTATAATCGGTAGGCAGACAGACTAGACGAGGACTAGTGAAGTCTTTCTTGCGACCTTTAGACTCCCAACATTCCAGTGCTGGCTCGCATGACGTCCCGCGAACAACAGTGGTTCCCATTTGTGGTCGTAAGATGAAAAAATGTATGTGTACATTTGAAGTGGGACTCCGTATGTTTTTTATTATTCCCACTTGATTATTAGTATATTTCAATTCACACTACTTTTTCACCGTATTTTTTTTTTGTAGAATGAAAATTTGGTATCAAACTATGCTGAAGGCAGGAAAATTCCCAAGAAAAAACTTGGTGAAAACATGAGATTTTGCAATTTGCAGTCAGAAGAGTGAAAACACCCTCTATATTTAATATATACATATAATAATACCTTCCATCTATTTCTATTTCTAACAATCCAAGTGAATAATGTTGTACAGATTTGCAGAATGGACGAACGTAGATAAGGAGTAGGAACGCTTCCTACCCTAATGTATTTACACTGGGTTAACATGTGTTTTCTATTGTGAGAAGTGATGACAGTATTGAATAACATTGTTCGGAAACTGTCAAGACGTTGAAGAAATATTAATCACTATTTTTGTGTATTCCCACTTTATCTACTCAAAAAAAAACTGAAATATTTAGCTTGTCGGAAAGCAATTGACAATTTGAATCGAAAACAGAACAAAAGAAAGTTACAAACGTGAAGCGTTGATCGAAAAAGTGTCCAAATATAAGACTGATTATTTTTCCAAACGTATGGTATTCTTATTGCAACTAAAACCACATGGTTCGCGATTTCATTTTGTATAAGAAAAACTGTCACAAAATGTTTCCACCTTTCTTTCGCTGTGAATATAGTTTCCGAATATCGAGTTATTGATGAGGTTGGTAACCGTGAATGAGTTTGCCGCGATGGGTTGTGACCTGATCGAAAATAAAATAAGAAGAAACTGCAGAGGAGTCGGAGATCAAGATTAATTTGAATTTAAATGTTTAATTTTCGTCCTTTGTAATTCATATTTGCCAATGGTCAGGCATAAAGACTCAGGGTGATGACGATAAATAAACATATTGAAAGAAATGAGCATGTTGGCTTCATCATGGAGAAATTATACAGTGGGTTGATGGTCGTTTACGGAAAAGAAGACGGGAATATTATGTCGAAAATTAATTAATCAGATACTAATTCTTACCCCACTACTATTACTGATTCATCAATTAGTTTCGTATGACTTAACTATACCTATTTCGAGGGGTTTTCGAGAAGATGAAGAATGTTTTTTCAAAACCTATATTCAATTAGGTGTTTATTACTGCGCTTGGTATTCGGATTCGTAGAATGCTGGGTCGGTGTATTAGTTTTGTCTGAAGAAATTGATACTGAATCATTGTACAGGATCGATCAAAATTCGTGAAAAGAGCATTTTTTGGACCCTGTATATTAACGAATAATATGTAAGATATACAACACAGTTGCTCTTTCAACTGTGTTGAATATCTACTCACATAATGTTTTGATGACTTTTTTCTTCCTGGTCCGTGTGATCGAATCATATCAAAATCTTGCAGAAAGTTCATGGAAAATATGTAATTGATTGACAATCAATGAACGAGAGGAAAATTCGTATGATTACGGAATAAGTACAATAACTAGGGGTGAAAAGTATTTCAGATATAAGTCATAGCCCGCTATAATCAAATTTGAACAAATTGAATAGGTATACACATAAAATATCGTATCATTCGAGAACCCGAAAGATATGCATAGGAACTAGTTTTGGAATACGTTTGGAAGTCAATCACGTCTTCAACTCATAGATAATACATTGTGTTTCATGGAGAAGAACCGATTTTTGATTTGTACCGGAGATTGACGCACTTTTTTTCACAACCTTTTCATTATATATGTATTGCTTAATCTACGCGATCGAGATTGGCGCACCCTGTATAATACATTGGAATAATCAGGGTGATGCGATTACGCAGAAGCGGTTCCCGAACTTTCATATCCAGAGACCCACCTCCATTCTAGATTTTTTTGGCGACCCACAATTTGGATGTTAATCATTGTCACTATTTTTATTCTCATTTTTGAGAACAGGGTTAATAATTCTGGAGTTGGACGTGAAAATAAATTGGTGTCATGATAAGATATGTTCGATTTTTCATTCACTCTAGCGGAGGAATCACTATAAAATTGTTATGTGTTTAATCTGTTGACAAATTGCTCCCCCACAGTTTGGGGATCACTGGAGGGTTACAGGCAAAAGCTATAGTATACAGTATAGAGCTATAGAGTAACGGACGAACATGAAAAGAGAAAGCGGTATTTCGGCCGGAGGGAGTAAGTAGGATGGAGCGGTTGGACCAGCGAAGGTATGAAAGCAGTAGCGATATAAAAAGGACAAGTTGTGATGTGGAAAAGGGTCTATATACAGGGTGGACCAATGATGTGGTGAGGCGAGATGCTCTGTTATTTGATATATTTTCCAATCACGAGTGATATGACTTTAAACTTTCACATTTCAGTTTCTTCAAATGGCACACCTGTATCATTTCACCACACTATTTCATCTATAGTTTATCTTATTGAGGAACAAGCAATAATTGATAGTTTTTCTCATTTGTGAACACCTAGTATGATCCAAGTGCATGTGAAATTCATGGTTTCTCTATATTTCTCATCCGGAGTGATCTAATTTCTCGAATAAGTACAAATATATTTCAAATCTACACAGAATTTAACAATGAAAGAACAACAATTCATTTCATATTTCTTATTCGTTCGATATTCCTGCATTTTCACATGCATTCTATTCATATATATATATTCAGATATCATGAAACTACCAGTTATTGCGTGTTCCTCAGAACTATAATGTTAGATGTACGAGACCCTATATCAGTAAGGAGAAATATTCATCGAATAATGTGAAATGATAAAGAGTGAGCGATTTTGAAGTTTGGAGTTTGAAAACGTTTGAGACTCAAGAAACTGAATGGTTCAAAGAAGTGATATTCTGAAACTCTCTATAAATCAGAGAAAAGTTGATAGTTTCACACTAAAGAATATCATATCAACTACCTATAGCCATGCAAGATCGGATGAATCACAGGAATAAGAAATAGCGAACTTTTCTAAGAAGCTGTCTAAATTTTCCGAAAAACAGTAATAACTTGGCAATGCTGCATCGAATTTTTGAAATAACAGAAAGTAAGCATAATCAAGTGCAAATTTATGTATGTTGAAGTATACAAGGTATTCCATTGGAAAACTCATAAGTTAAGTAACACTGTATAATGGAAAATAATTTTCAAGCATGCCTTTGCTAAACCCACAACTCCTGTAGAAAGAAGGGTCTCCTTCGCCCCAATTAGCGATATAATTTGCTTCGCCAGTCTATTGGACCACCCTGTATTTTCTCTAGCGCTATCGGTTCAGTCACTCATCTCGAGCAATCGATTTGCCCGCCACATATAATTGACAGGTCAAAAGACGAAGCCAAACGAGTTTGATATTTGTCTTCCAAATTTTCTGAATAGCAAGCTGTCACTGACAATAATTGAGAATTTCTCGTTTAGATATCTAGTATCTAAAGTTTCAAGCACCGTAACATTTTGGGGCAGATCATTAATCTATCCTCACTATGAATATTTTGAAATTGAATTTCTATTTCTAGATACGAGGAGAGAAAATCCGAAAAAATCTGGAAAAAAGAGTAGCAAACGCTTCATCTGAAAAATGATGTCTTCTTCCTCCATGGGGGCAGATGTTGTACCCTTGGAGTAATTCAATTTCCCGAAGTGAAGTTGCATTCGTCATTTTCATTGATGATGGTTGTTGAAACGTTGTGTAGAGTTGATAAAAACTTATTCGAATTGAATGAATCAACAGTCTGTGGTGTAATATTTTTTGATTTGAAAGATTCATTTACCTCCGGTAGCACAAAAATTCGGAGTATACAATGTATTAGATCTTTCAGATTCAGCTTCATCCCATTTGAAACACTTGAATGATGAATTTTGATGTTTTGATGAAGAGATGTTGTAACTGAATATATCTCATAATAATATATATATCTAATAACTAATACTCTTAACCTCACCTACCTGTCTATCCTTTGAAATAACCTCATCTTTTCAAATCACAAATCTCATGGTAGTGCACTAAGCTTGTTTCGAAAAAGGAAATACGGAGTTTTGTAGTTTGAAAACCAGGAAGTATACATGTATCTTCCTCTTCTTTTTTCTCTTCAGGTATTTCATATACATATCAAACTTTCTGAGGAATCTGAACGGATGATGTAATGAAATATAGGGTGATAATTTCAGAAAACTCTAGGGATGTGAAGTGGATATTATTTTGACAAATGTATTTATGACTAGATGTATATATTATCATTTATTTAAGATGTCCAGTTTCTTAAAGGTTGTGTATCGTTTGTATCTTGCCACCTTGTCTTATACCTGCAACCATTCACTAAACTCTTCTATTCAATACGAACAGACAAGTTTTCATAATGAAGTATTTAGTTGGAACTACAAAAGACTAATACTATCAGCTTTTCAGTTTTGTATGACTGCGGCATCAGGAAATACTGATTTTCTGCCAGTCCAGATGAGAGCAAGCATGAAAAATATGCATGGATTGTCACTCAAAATATCATAATTTTTCGTTCAATACGATGTCCATCTGAATTAGTCGGTTTCACACAGATATGGTATACGAATTCTCTGGCAACATTACAGCATGTATTGTAATGAAACCATATGAAATAACATTAATATTATGTATCCATATTTATTGGCTCTTTTAATGAAAATTAACCAATTATTTCATTAGATGGAACAGGCATATATGATATATAATATAACTTATTTAATATAACTTACTACAACTCTATGTGAAAAGTAGATAAGATTGAAGAGGGGACAAAAAGCATCATCTAGTTGCCTTTTCATGATAATTTTTGAAGTTTTGACACAAGCAGGCATGTTTTTACATAATGAGGGACACATCCAATTCATATTCGTGGAAGACAATTGGTGCTTTGTGCAATTTCAATTTCGGGTATAAGAAATGAAGAATTTGCATAGCATATTGATCAATAGGAGAATTCCAGAAGTCAATAAATCAACGACTATATTTATTGACATTATACATAACACGACATGAAAGTGTTGTATAATCGATGCTATAGCTCACATAAACGAGAAAATGAAACTGTTAGTGATCTTCCAAAAATATTGACAAAATTGTCGATGGAGTGATTGGTTTTCATTATTGCGAAGCTTGAAGGGTACAACAGCATAATTGCGACATAGGGTGAAGCGTTTGTTGAGAAATGGATGAAAGGGCATGATAATTCGAATACAGGAGAGAATTCTTGGTTAATATGCTGACAAGAGATGGAAAGAATTAAAATCATCCTTCATCAATATGAAGTTTTTTTCTGAAGAAATAACGTTAACATTACTTGATTGAATCTGACGATTTATCGATATCTCTATCGGTGTCTCATGATGACTTCTTTTCAGGACCGATTACATGATTGAACTCTCTGATTTGTGGAAAATCAACTGGAAATAAATAGCAATCGGAAATACTTTTCTTCGAAATGAAGAAAAACAGCGCATTAATGAAGTGCGCCAGAACAAAAATCCCGAAGTCTCAGAAAAGGTCCAGAAATATTTCAATTTGATTTCTCACAAAGTATTTTCCCGCAAACAAGGAAGAAGCCGTTCCAGAATAAAGATATTGTTTTCCAAAATTCACAGGTTGTCGTAGTTCTTTATGTTTTGACAACACGAAAAAGAAAATCTGTATTGTTTGTGGATCATGGTATAAGCCAGCGCTAGAATCTTCGGAAAAGATATTGGAACTTTTATTGATAGTTCAGATATTACAACCAACAGAAAAGACTTCACAAGGCTGATAATTTTACACTTTCGCTGTTCTATTGATGGGTGATGCTTGGTAGAGCGAAGTTCGACAGCCTGAACACTTCTAGTTTGTCTACCTGAAATCGCTCGTAGTGGAATAAAAGACGAGATTGTCCATCTTTCTACGATGTTCTAGAGAGGTCGATGAATTCGTAAGTGTAGTATCACCGACTGAGCGAATTGCTCTCTTCTGAAAAGAATCTGAAACTTTCAGATCTTGAAGAGCTGCTCGGGTTTGAAGTACCTCTTTGCACGGAACTGTGAATCTGTTCGCAATGGACCTCAAATGCATGGTCGTACCATGGGAAAGCGCTGTTGGTGTGAAACTTCATAAGAACGAGTGCTGGCTGACATATTCATATTGGGAATCTCTATCCTTCTACTATGGATACAAGCTTGATAGTGAACAATCTATTTCTTGAGGAAAATTGAGAGAGAACATCACCATTGCCTTTCGGGTTGCTCAAACGGTTGTAACAAGATTTCAATCAAGTCGGTCGAGGAATTTCATACGAACATATTCATTTCTGAGCCAGACAGGCGCGCATAAGAAACCTATCGAAACCGATAATGGCACAACTCATGAGCGTTTGATATCCCAAAACTCCCGAATTTATGTCACTCACGTCCTTGTGACGTGCCGCCAACTTCGAAAATAGCTTTTTGATAGTCGACTGCCACGAAGTAGGTATGCTGGATGCATTTCGCAATTGCCCAAAGCCAACTTTGATGCGATTTCCGCGATTCGGAATATGTGCTTCGGAATAATAACAGATATATCCATCGTGGAAGTTTCGAAGAGTTTTATATGAGAACGTTGGGAGCGCTAGTTAGAGTAAATCTCATAGAGGTTTCAGATCGAGTTGGGCGGTTACGATACGAACATTTGAATGGAGTTTGAATATAAAGCTACTGGTATTGGCAGTAACGTGAGTAGAATTATGTTATAAGTGGAGGTTTTTACAAGCGGCGTGTGGGTAACTCCAGAAATCTCCAGAAACGCTATTGTAGTTTTCTTGCTGCAGTTCAGAAAATACTGATTTTTCATAACAAGACTAGGTCGAAAAGTTTAGTTTACTTCAATTAGTAAGTATGTCGTTTGATACATAGAGAAACATCTTCGTTGATTACGAGTGAAAACTTATTAGGATAGAGGACAGGTGAATTATTGATCATCTCCAAAAGTGCGAATCTTCTTCCATCAATCAATATTTTGTGGTGATGGCTAATTGAATATTACAACTGGAATGATCATTTGAGTGATGTATTTAGTTAGACGCAGATAGGTCACTTCGTATGGTGGTAGATGGATTCTCATCTGATACAATGACTATCAATACTGATGTTCCATAAAGATTTGTCCTCGCACAAACTTTGTGGATGATGGTACACCTCATACCGCCCTCTTTTCTAGAGCCTCTATACCATCTAATGAGGCCAAAACTAGATCAATGAAACCAAAACTCGAGATTGTATCTTCACCAGGAAGTCGGATCACACAATGACCAATATATAAGTATAAGTATATAGGTATGAAACCACTAAATCTATGAGGTCCTTTATACAAAAATCTGGAAAAAAATAGTAGGTATATGTTCGTTCAGCGCCTTCGTAGGCTAGGTCAGTATAGAATAATAGCATATGAACAATACCTGTAATTAAATGAAGAACAAGCTTTGAAGCAGTTGATAACTACTTCAACGAGAGTGGATGATGGGTGTTCTCTATGATGAAGTTTTCATGGTTTGAAGATAAAATGATCTCTTTCCATTATCAATGATGATAGATGAATGATCGATCTTTTTTGTGAGAGAATCCACAAAAGTTAATGGCGAGAGGTACCGATATTGCTAACTTGAAACGGCAATATGACTCTCATCACCAGAGATCAACAGGAGACCTTCTCGCCTGCGTGACACATTCTATATGGCAGGTATCATCAAAGAAACATGGAGAGTTATGCTGTAAGCATTAAATATCGCCATAAGTTTTGACACCATGACCTCTTAGCGAAACTTCTATCATGATTTGCCGCCTAAGCTATATATGTTGTTCACTGTATCGAGTTCCCTTGCAGATAGATCACACTGTGTAGTGGGGGAAGAAATCTCATCTGATACAATGTGTTTGAATACTGGTGTTCCACAAGCTCCAACTGTGTTTTGCTTCATATTATCGATCTGTTGGATGTGACCTCCTCCCAGTCTATTTAGTTTTGTGGATGATAGTATATTTCCATACCACCTCTTGATGCCTTACATAATTCAATGAGGCCAGAGGTGGAAGTCGGAGACAGATCGATATTATAAAAGATGATCTGGCATGGATTTCGAAATGAGGATCTGAAAATCTAGTAGTGCAACAAAAACTCGTAATTATGGGACAATCATGTGAGGTCCATTGCGAGGATTGCTTCAGAAAAACTTGGTTTTCTGTTCTGTGCAAAGAGATACTTCACACTCCAGGAGCTCCTCACTACCATTCACATATTTAGAGTTCATCTCCTAAATGACATACGGTAAAGCTGTTAGATTATTATAGGTATTGTTTTCGTGTTTTCGAAAAAAAAATCATTCGTATCGTGTTCAATTGGTATTTCAAGAGCAGACTGGCCGTAGAGAGCTTTTGAGATATATGAGTTATAAAGTGACTGCTGTGAAACGTGGTTTCTCATCAAATCCGGTCCTGTTGTGAAGTGAAATATCCCTTTTCCGTGCCCAGTAGTCGATGTCAAATAGCATTTATGCCTAGCACATCACATGACTAACAGCCACCACATCATATCTCGACCTGACAGCCCTCATACACTCTCGATGATCAAACCACTTCTCCCCATGGAAGAATTCTTTTCAGCCAGAGATTCGAGTGCACGATCAGCTGATTGAATAACCTGCCACATTATGCTCCCTATTGATTATTTTCTTGAGGAAACCCTATACCCTCTGCGAGTTGGTAGCTGGCGTACAATGAGTCGAGGACGGAGATAGACGTTCGTACCAGCAGGTAGAGATTTCAAATGTGGTGGGCCGATCTGTGGCAGTGTTGTCGATTTTCCCGATGTGAGTTCTATTTTTCAGTTGTCTCATAGTCACTATCATCGAAAATTCATTCACCTACCTCGTCCATCATTTCGCCAGTGATGATATACAAGATGTTTCAGAATAACGTACCATATAATTTGCGAATACTTGGAACACAGGCTTATTCACATCGACTAACCTATGCCGTGAACGCTTCGGCGAGCGCGGAGTGATATTTTGATGATATTTTATGTATCTATTAAGTATTTCTCACTATCTGAGGTGTTGTGCACGGACTTGATTGAAGTACATGGAATTTCATGCAATTCCATCGACATCCACATAAATGTATTAGTTATGTTCCAGTATGACGTACTGATTACGCCAATGATTTACATTTCATTAACTTTATATAGTAATTCATTTTGTAAATGTAGATGGAAAATGACCTCAATAAAGAACTTGGTTCATGTAATGAAACAGATAATGCATACCCAATAAGATATTCACTTATTGGTGGGGCGTCTAATCTTCTCTCAAACATTCATCATCAGATTGATAGATCCAGGAAGATGCCTGAAGAAATTCTGCATTATCCACTCGGTATATCCGATATATTCTTCTTCTGTCTCCTCAGTTCAGTTCATTTTCTGAAGCACCTCATCATAGGTTAGTTTGAGGGTATGATATTTTGTCTCATTGTAATACCATTATTCATTATATCTTAGTTAATTATTGAAGATAAAAAAAAAGAAATCGCTATACTTTTCAGTATCATGAAGTAGCTTCACCATTTAATTTGTTGGATATAATGAAAGGTTGAACTTCTATGATTTTTCGAACCATAATTCGAGCCCAATAAATATGGCAACGCCGCAGGTTCGTTTCCAGAACAGGTGGCAACTTGTTCTTGGGCCAGATTCATTTAATGACCTTGAGGGGTTCGACGTAGGGGCGAGCACGATGGTTCCTAAAAGGATTTCTTCGAAAAAGCTAAACATTACGAAGAACCCGACTGAGTATCGCCCTATCATCCATCATCAGTGATTTATTGACTTTTTTATAAACATCTGTTCAGTTTCACTTCATCCACACCACATGCAGATTTCGTGAAAACGTGTAATCGAATATTATAACGTTGACAGAATGAAAGAGAAATTAGTATTTCATTCTATAATTTATTCACCCTCTTTAATTTCACTCATCATGATGTGGAAATATCAGGTGTTTTTTGTTGATATTTCATCCACCTTGACGTTCATTCAAATATATGAGTGATTATACATCAGAGATAATTCAACTCATGTGTAAAAATTGCATATGCCAAGTCAGTTTGAGAGCGGCAAAAGTTTGCTGCAAAATTTAAAGCGACAAATACACTCTTCACTTATTAATTTGTTTATCAATTATTGCGGTGTAGGTTGCCAAAAAAATAGTTCGAAGTCTCCGAAAGCCGAAATTAGTAAAATTTTCAATACATGTGCCTACTAATACATTGGCAACGCAATCATCAATCTGGCGACAATTTTCTGTTTAATTATTCCTTAAATTATCGTGCCGACTAACAGTCGATGTTTGTTTGTATTGTTTTGTACTTTGGCAATTTGAAACGAAAACTAAAAACGCTCCTTCTTCGGTGTCGCGTTTTTAATATTTGACAGTTCTTCTAGTTCTTCAACCTCAATTTACCTGATGAAATACAAACTTTTCGTGCAATTATAAGTGCAAATTTAATTCATTCGAATTTGAACCAATGGAATGCCTGTTAATACATAGTTACATGTCTATCACATCGATGAATAAAAACAAAATGAATCATTGCCCTGTTTTGGTTCGTTCCCAATGAGTAGCAATATCCGTCAGTTTTGACAATTCAGAACTTTCTTCTTGAAATCACGTGAAAATGTGTGATAAACGTTGGGGAGACGATTCATTATATCAATGACTATATAACGAGAATATTCAATGGTGATACACCAACATTTCAACAGCGTACGAAATATATATAGTGATTTTTCTTCCAGTTGAAGAGCTTGAAATCACACCTTCCTTGTAAGAGAGATACCCACGGGGAAATCCTGATTCAAATGGCACTGTATAATACAAATTTTGAATGAAATTAATTGGAATGAATCACACAACGCGGGAGTACCTTGAATTGCCTAGTAAGCTGAAGTAGATGTTTTGATTCTCCCAGACACAAAAAGTAAAGAGTGACTGTCAAGTTTTCTCTATGCACCCCCGTTCCAACGCTACTGTGCGATTTGTAGCTACATTGATAACGAAAATTATACTCTGAGGCTTTAGGTAGAGTAAGTATACACCCTTGATATTTTTCGAGAATCTATTAGCGGTATCTCAATCAATTCTCAAAAAATTAATCATGACTGTGGAACCAATGTTTGCGTGTTTTCGACAATGATGCCTTTCAAAGGAATTTATTCATAATCGTGAAGATCTGTGAAGATTTCATTCACTCGATGCTATTTTCAGGTGAACAAGGTGTCATTCCTATTTTCTCGCGAAAACAGTTTCAATTATTTTTCATTAGTCTTGTTTGTTCTTCGTACTTCTTTTCGCATCCTTGCGACTCGAAGATTGTCGTTTTGGCAGACGTTTCGAATGGCTTTTTGATGTTTAATTATACTTTTAAGAAGCGAAATTGTTTTATTACCATGGGCTGGAAGCCAATTATGAGTTTGAACGTCGTTCGGGGCGTTATTTTTAAATTTATGCCATTATTCTATTATTTATGGAGGAATTCTTGGAATTTTCAGAATGCTTTTGTACTTTTGAAGTCAAGTTATTGCTGCACCAAGTCAGCAACGCGTGGGTCGTTCAGGTGTGAGTACTCGATATATTTTTGGCGATTCGGTATTTGTATCCGAATGAACCGTACACTATTGGGTAGAGAATCTGGAATTAGTTATCTCTTTCTTTCGGAATACAATCGATAAATAACTTCAATCTTTTTCGACAAATTGTTTTGTTTTTAAGAATTGACTCGCGATTCAGGTATTCAGGGATTCCGAGGATAGCTATAATGATGTATAAAAATCAGCAGAACTAAACTTACGAAGGGTGTGAAGTGAAACTATCTCACACTTCTCTCACTGTCTATATCTCCGATACTGCCTGAACTGAGAAGATTTTTTTCTCATTGAAATTCACACTGCGATGCTTAGGACGTTATCTCGGAATGTTTTTGGAATTTTCCTTCGCTATAGTTTCAATTACATACTCTTCCCACTCTTCTCAGAGGCACTCAAATCCAATCTGGCTGCCATAAGAATAATGAATTGAAGTTGGGTACTGTACCTGGAAAATAGTTCACCTTGTATGAGATCTTGATCTTGGATGTCATGAAATATTCATTTGTGTACCAAAATTCATCTCATCCCCCTCTTCCTATCGAATGGAGTTATAATGGAAAGAATGAAAACTTGGTTTTCAATTATTTTGTCATATTTTGAGGACAGTTTTTTTTCATATATAACCGTCATATTCAGCATCAACACATAGAACTTCACTCTAATTCAACCAACCCTGTATCTCTACTTGATCACAATGGTGGGAGGAGGAAAAAGGACGTGTTCAATATAATATATCGGTCGAGTATGTATTAGGTTGTTGATGGAATGTAAAATAATAAAAAAACATAATTACAGAATGAAATTAAACCAATTCGGCCTCTAACATGTATCAACAGTCGGTGTCTGATTTTTGTACATGTACATGTACATTTGATTCAATATTTTGTTGTTTTAATAATATTGACTTTTCACTGTTAAAACAACAAATTATTGAAAAATCTTACGAATGAGAAAATATATAAATTGTGTTGAAAATAGGAGCAGATTTGTCCCCCAAATGTCCACTGACATTAGTAGAAGTCTTGTTTCTGTTGAAAATATATTTGTATTTTCAATTTTTCAATTATCATAACTTCTATTTTCATTTCTCAGGAACTAGTAGAGACAACCTAGAAGAATCTAGAAGAATGAATACCTCGGAAAAGAAAGTTTACTCTTGGTGCATGGATATTGTTCAAATAACGGGTGAACTAATGTAAGATCCCTTGTTGGCTTGACTATGCAATGAATGAACAACATATCATGTCTAGAATAAAAGTCGTTTCGAAACATAATGTTCGAGGAACGTCATGATAGCCAGCGGTAGTATTTTGGCAGAAAAGGAAGGTGTTGGAAATGTTCTCGAAAGTTTGGATTTTGTGAGCACCGGGAATGCTGTCGTTGCAACCATATTCATGGATGGAGATTAGCACTAGTCTCGTATGATTGAATTGGAGATTGGTGAGAAAGCATTCTGAAAACAGATGAACCTTCTATACGACTAGTCCTACAGCCAATTTTTCATCAAATGCTGATAAAAAATATGAATTAAACGACACTTTCATAATTATTGATTTTCCATTGTCACCGAGTTTCATTCACACAAATTAACCATCCATATTGAAGTTTCATCGTACTTCGACAGTTACTAACGCCTAATAAACAAATCCATCCAAATCTGCTTTCGAATCGGAAGTATTCAAGATAGAATTTTCTTTGTCAGAAAAGATGGTCATGTCTGGCAATGACTGTCTAGTGATTCATTCTTTCGATGAAATTTCGTCACGCGGTGGAGCACAAAATCTGGTCACATTCCATTACAAATTGAATATATAAATATTATATTCAACTGTTTATCATCTCCAGAAATTTCGAAATATCTAAGAGTGGTTCATTGCTGGGTTTTTCATATAAGATTATGATGTGTTTGTGCTAGGCTTAAAGGATCTGAGAGTAAACAACTTGGTTTAGTGACTAATCAGTTTGTGTATAGAGGTATACTTTTTCTCGAGCCTTCTCAAATAGGATGGTCGCGTTTCGATACTTGAGTTTTCAAATAATTAGGAATTATTTACTTTCTTCACGTACTGTTTACTATCAGGTACCCGTAAAAACGACTCAATCTCACATGTCAGTAATTGAATTTCTGGTTTCTGTATACAATTTCAAATGAACCATCATATAGCCATCGCTTAGGTATCCTATATTTATTTATTCTTCATCATCATTCATCATAATTCGTCGTATTTCGTACACTTTGAACCACTTCAGTGAATTCTGCGACGTTTGATTTGGATTCAGACTATCGGATCAAAGACGTAACAAAAATACATTAATTCCAATGCGAGGAAGAAAAATGGAGTTTTGTGAAATTATTCAGTTCGCGTACTCTTAGAAATTTCTTGAGCGAATACTAACACTAGAGATTTGATTCTAGGCAGGATAATTCTCTCACTTCCAACTCAAATATGCCTGCAGGATTCAGTAGATAATGGATGGAGGCTGGTGGATGAATTGAAATCCTTGATGGAATGATGCAATTTCAAATTATCGAATAATACTGATCGTTTCAGTATCATTCTATTTTTTGTAGCTGTCTAAAATCACACACACTGTATGGCATACACATATTATGCATTTATCAGATATTATGATATCTGTTTGAATGTCATGATATTTTCGAATCCTGGTTCGAAATCACTTCCAGATTCTAGTGTATATTCAGGTACCGACGTACCTATCAAGTAGTAGAGTTTGTCAAGAAAAGAGCTGCTAAAAATGTTATGACAATCCAATCAAGTACAATTCTTTTTTGAATGACTTTGGTATACCTACGCAAGTTATTTGATACAATTATGAATGTACATCTCAAAAAACAAAAAGTCTACGGAAGAAAATTGACAAACAATAACTCAAACGCCCTCAGAATATTTCATCAAATATGTAATAATCAATCAAATGAAGTATAAAGAGAATGAAACTATCGTCACTACTGAGCTCTGTCTTATCATCCTAGATCATTCTTTTTTCAAAGATCCTCAATGCAACTACATTATTAGAATGAGTGCAGTAAACTTATATCGTTTTATTTTGATGTACTTGATGTATCATCCAATCATTGTTACCTATAATGATTCCCGAAAAGCCCTTTCACAATTTTCGAAAAACGTATGGGTAATAAATACTGTCGAAAAAAATATGTAGATCTTTCTTTATGTGAAATGAACAAATCAAATACTCTGCAATAAATTGTAAAACTGTTGTTTGTCTTCTTCCTGGAACCCATCACGAGTTTCATTTGTATATCCTATATACTCTCAAACCGAGATTGACACAAAAATAAATCACCTTGTATGTTATCACAAAACAAACATCTTTCCCAATCCCCTCGCAGTCCGTTTGTGACATTGAAAAGTCTTTACATAATGACTATTAACCTTAACAGCATCACACCGTCCCAAAGAAATACTCGCCGTCTGATCATCCAAAGATGGGCATCAACTTCCACGGTCCACCGACGTCACCACACCTACAGGGACACATGAGACCATAGAGGAATAGTACGAGAGACGTATCTGCTATTGTCAATCAGGCAGAAACTTGTTCGGAAGATGGGCGTTTTCGAAGAGAACTTGTCTGGTCTTCTCTTCTAGGAGCAGGTACGTTGGGAGGATTGAAAAGTGCATTATATTCGGATGTTTTTTGTGATACGGTCTGTCAACGATGCTGGTAGGCGGTAATGGTGGGTTTTCGGATTTTTCCCTTTTTTTGGGTTCGGATATAATTGTTCAGTGGGATAATCTAGTGTTTCTGATTGGATAATATGCATTTAAAGGTGAACGATGTGATAGCTGATAGAAACAGACGTTAATGTCTCTCAGATGGTATCACAGTAAACCAGTTCATGTCGTTGAAACATTTATGAATCCGTCAGGTTATGACATGAAACATTGCTGGTGAATTATCGTAAAAATAAAACTCACCTGAGGAGTTTCATTTTTCATGAAAACATTTCTGTGATAGGTTTCATACAATTGACATGAATTAACAGAGTATAATTATTTTTATTTATGAGATAAGTGACAACATAGTGAAGTCTATAATTTGTCTTCTTTGGCGTAGAAATTTGCCCCGGAACGAAGTTATCTGAACTCTACAGGGTGAACTGGAGCTCAACATGAATCGTTGAGACGTAAAAGGGCGATGAAAGATCTTTCATTCTTCTTGGAAAATTCTTGTGCCTTGACGTCCCCATCATAATCATATACTATGATATCATGACATTCAGAAAACAACTCAACACGGCAAATATGCATGAAAGACATATTTTACCATTTCAATTCTGTTTTGAAATGTAGAAATTTATTTGAGTACTCTAATGACCATATTTCGATATCAAAATAAATAACTGAACTAATATCTATATTTTTGCTAGCTTGACCTTTCATGAAATTCGGCCAGATACATCAGTTTATTTTGGTGCTATTCCATAATTTTCAAAATGTATCTATCAGAATCATGGTTTTTGTGGGTTTTGTGGGTAATCGATGTAGAGGCTATTTTTAACTGTGACTTTTCTGTATATCGATCACATAAACTATCGGAAAATCATGATATCTATTGTACTCATTGATCCAAATGTATGCTCATGAAGTGTATAAAATGACGATGGAAAAAATATATGAAGTGGATACAAAAACGATTTTGCATCACTTTGAATTGGAAGATTTAAATCTAGCGCATACCCACTTCCAGTAGGCATATATCTATCACTTCAAAAATTGATACGATGAATATAAACAGATTTTTATGACGAAAATTTTGAATCAGCTATAAAATTCTAGTCAATAAAAAAGTGTTGATACGCGTTTGCATCTATAAAAAAGGGAATGATACATACAAAGTTTGTTATTGGTGTATCCACTTTGGGATGTAACTTTATATATTTCCAGAGTATTATAACTCGCGTGGTGCTATTTTCTCCATAAATCTCATGCTATTTTCACAGCGAGAGTATAAATAAAATAAAAATGCAATATTACGTTCAATAAAAAGGGAATGAGCTATCAGAATCTGACTGTGAACTGTGTATAATCAATTTTGAGCAGATCCATTTCTCGGCCATATCTTACACTCTAAAACGACAGATAGAGATAAAGCTCGTAGCTCTCCAAGACTATAAAAGTCGAAAATTCCACATAATTTCAGCAATTACAATATCCATAAAGTCGACTTTCAAAATAGCTCTTACCTTAGTTTACGATCAATCTACTCACGAAAGGATGATTCACCATAGACTTTTTCACTGGTAATAACGAAATATAAAAGGTTTTTGTGTCTGGAGAGATATTATTCCTTGTAAAATTATTACGGAGTTTACTACCTAACCTATATGATAAAAGTTTAAAACAATTTTAAAGGCAATCCGGATGAGGTTTACGAGTCGCGTCCAGATAACGAAAATAAAATGTTTTCTTCGGGCTTTACGAGAATCAATCATATATATGATTTCGAACAGTTCTCGAACAAAGAAAATCTCCCAAGTATGGCCAGTCCCATAAATGTTGCAAGGGTGTATGGAAGAAAATTAAGAATTTTACTGCTGAACTACTCGATGTCTGATAAATCGGGAGCGCCGGAGTCATGCAGCAGCCTGTAGATTTTTTATTCGAAGAGATAAAAGTTCGAAACTCACAGGAGGTACGTGATCAATGATAGCACTCTCTTTGAATCTAACGAATTTCATGATTTTTTCCAGCCAACTGTTTGACCAGAAGTAACCCCAACTTATCTGCCCAATTTATATCATACCAATCTTATTAGCCGTCGAACGGCATATAAATGTTTGAATTTATAATTATGAATAGTATATAAAGTATAAATTACTCCGGTTCAGATGGATGCCTTCCAATCATTTTTCTCTTCCCAATAGTGATTGCAAAATTGACGCCGCATTGGCAGAACTTTCAAATATATAGATAGTATTTTCGAATCATGACTGATGTATAATGTAAGCAATGTAGCAATTAAGTGACGTGGCCCGTTTCCGAATACATTTGACAATGACGAAGATCTCATAATCATTCTTCTCGCTTGCTCTAATCCATTTTATTGGCATCTACTCAGGTCCTTCACTAGTTTTGGAACAACCTCAGTTCCTTTTTTCCACTGTGTTCAAGCTACTGATGAAAGAACGCATCATCTTCTCCACCATTTCTAATAATTTCACTGCCACAATTCATAGAAAATAAAACAAAGCATGGATGAAAATCTGACGTTTATTCTCTGATAATGAACATGATTCTCCCTCCATGTCCAAATATTTGTCGCTGAAACGACCACATAAATATAAAACTTATACTGTATTTTATTGGTCGATAAAATGAGGTATTGTCCCACTGGGCACGTCTAATATCATTAGAAACACGGGTTACTTGATTCCATTTGCCCACACATAAAATGTTTTTAGATTTAGAAGTGTTTAAATCGGTCGATTTGTATTTTCGAGAGCTGACGTTCTATTCGTATTGTTTTCGATTCATGACCAGCGTCAACATTCTCTCCGTTGTGTATATTATGCATCTCCGGGCCATAAACAAACAATTTCCACGTTTACGACACGTCCCGTGCACCGTCTTACAATTCGACTTTACAACCGACGCCATTTGCATTCTGATAGAGTCATTCTCGACATTACGAATCCATTCCACGATGTTTGTGATGCTCTTTCCTTTCATCCAAATCTCGTCTGTATATATTTCCTTTTGACTTTCGTTATTAGGTATACTGGTGTTATGGAAATATGAAACTTTATTTGGATAGATCGACAAACTAGATCGGTCAGAATAGTTCTGTTATTGCAACCATGGAACGATATGTTCCTTCATAGAGTTTGTCGGAATTGAAAGAATCAGAAAAAAGCATTCGGATAAGAATTATTTTCATTCATCACGAATACCTCCCAATGTGAAGAAATGAAATTCGATAATAACCATCCTGTTCAGACGCATTAGGTATTAGATTATTGCATAGACTTCAAGAAGAGGCAACGATAGAGGAATATCTCCAAATCGTATGCAATGTTTAGAAATTAGAATTGAAATTGAATCCTCCACCTCCACCACCCTCTTTTTCAGAATCTTCAATGAAACTTCCATAGTCACACTGTGATACACAAATACAAATTATTTTGAAGGGAATTCAATCAAGAAAACTTCGATGTAATTTAACTGAGAAGTTTCAATGAGAAAACATTATGTTTTTGTATTAACTGACAAGATATCATCGCATGGAATATTCGAAATGTGAAGCATTCAGTACCATATAAAATTGTGATTTACGGTCATATGTTTGCACAGGGTTTGCCCAAAATTTCTACATGTGATTGAGATATTACTCAAAATATTAAAAATTCCATGGTGTACACCTATTTGTAGAGTTGTTAAGGCCTTACCAGCGAGGGTTACTTCGTGAGCTACAAAAAAAATTAGACAAAAGTTTTGTATTTTCAGCTAAATCAAGAGAATTGTAGGTCACAAATTCGAAATTATTCGGAAAAGGTTATTTGACATATTTTATATTTTTTTCCGATAGAACACATTCCGCAATAATTGCAATGGAAAATCCATGACCGACTCATAGCAAAAATTCATCACAATGTAAGGATTTTTCAGCATTCCTGAAAAAATCCTCTGTATGGAGTATGATACATCTTTTTGAAGGCAAAAGAAATGAATTCAACGAGATATATAAATACATGATGTTTTATAAGAAAAAATAACAGAATCCAAAACCATGCCCCGAAAAAAAGAATGTGTGCCACTGGATTCTGTGTAGAATTCTCTGTTAGACGTAGTTCTCAGCTCAGAATTATTTCTTATGACTTCGTGGATATAAAAGGGGTCCAAAAATAATGAATTTTCATAATCACCCTGTATCTGATAGAAGAAAGCAGTTATGCAAAATCTTATTGGGTTGTCTTGAGTGAAAAAAAAAATAGAATACGTTCGGCAGAAACAACCGAGAAACCCGACGGACTCAAGCATAATGGAATGCACTGTAGGTACATTATACTACACCAAGTCTAATAAACTTTCTTCCTAATAAACTTTCTATCTATAACAGGATCGAATTCTGTGTTCGATTCGAATCTTTGAGATCTCAGATTTTATCAGATGTTGTGTTTATATTGAAAAGATGTTGTTGGGGTCATCCAATAGAAAACCATCCAACCAAATGGCTAACTGAGAAACACTGATTTTTTATTGGAAACCTAACTCCAACAACTTATTTTCAATATAAATATAGAAGATCAAAACATCATCATATTTATGATGTTTTTATAGCTTCAAATCCCTCCTTCAAAGTTGCTACGCCAGTGTTTGACTGCATTGTTTATTATGTGTATGTGTACGCTACGTAGCTATTTCGTGAGTTATGTTTTTCGAGACCATCTCGTTTCTTGTTTCTTTTCGTCCATGTTGCAGAGGATGTGCCTGTGTTAAAAGTTATGAGGAGTAAACATTTGGGTTAATAACTTCGCTCCGTATGCAGAACGTTCCAAGACTATTTATTTTGTTTTCGTCGCACCTATTTCTGTTTCAGAAAAAAACCCGAAGTGTAAACCAACGAAGGCGAGGGTGAATGAAAAACTACTTTGAGAGAACTAAAAGAGTTCTAGAAGCTTTCGAATTTGAAAGATCAATGAAAAATGAAAAGGTGGAGAAATAGCGTGGAATAAAGACTCGCCGCCGGGAATTACAATTAGCATGAAACCTTCAATTTTTGGAAATAAACATATACTAGTTGATACTATCCTTGTGAAATGTCTAGCTGTGTAAGTTTCGATGTAAATTTTGTGCAACATAGTTTTTCTTGTTCCATATTCCTGTACCTATTGGAATATATAAATCATTGGAAAATCTAACATATATGCCGGAATTGACGAGATTACATATTCAGTCAAAATCATCCAACGTGACAAGATGGACAATTAAGTTGACAAGTGATATATTTTGACATCAAGGAATCACAAAACTGTAAATTGATAAAATCATGATATAGGTTTCAATGTTTCAATAATATATCAGATATTAATATATGGCGCATCGCTTAGAATGATATTGACACGAAAACGGTATAAAATGGTGTATACATTTCCGCGACAAGAAAATGGCAAATGAGGGATGTTTTGAATTATTTACATACTAATTATTCCGAAAAAACTTGACTACCTCCGAAACTGTAATAAAACAGATGGAATTGAAAAAACGTAAATGTAATTACAATTATTGAAATGATTTCATGTATACAAATTTTCAGATAAGTCTTATCATTTGAACTCAAATTATCCTTTCACAATAAATTTTCCATGGATCTGTATCACAAACAGCAATTGGTGCACTCTCACGTTTTCATCAGTCGGTCACTAACAGCAATTACCTCAGCTTTTCCAAACTGTTATATTTTTGAATGGTCGGTAGATGAACCTCTGCACCTGCCATTTTGTTTTGCGAATTGGACATGAACCATAACGATCCGCCGACAGAAATACACAAATAAAATACCAAACATCAGATTTATCTCCAGAAAATAAACAGTCACAAATCAGCCGAATAGAGATGAAAAAATAAAACGTTCGCTAGAGTGAACTGACCTGCGAATGCATCCGATATCCTCTTGGCACAACGTCAAGGTTAAGGCATTTCGAAAACTTTATAACTTTCTTGCCGAAGGATTTCAGATCATGAACTCCACGAACATAACTGTAGGCAAAATATTTATATATATTTATATTTATCATGTTTTTTTTCTATTCACTCGGCCGACACTTATATGAAGCCGTTGAAATGTCCAACCGAAATTATGTTTGAACTCATGATGACATTATGTCACAGAATTCTGACATATAATATTATCATGGCGCACGAAGACGAGTCGTCTTCAAACGCGGTGCTGAAATTCGTGTGTAAACAGTGTAAAAAAGCAGTTGTAAATCATGTGAGGTGCAAAAAATGCAATGACTACTTCCATCCTCGATGTATGGTTCAGTCTTCACAAGCAAAAAATGCAATTTGTCGTCACGATGACGATTGTGAAGAAGTACAAGAAAATCAAGAGGAGAAAACCAATGACAACTCATCAAGGTATATAGCATAAAATAAACTACTTCTCAAATTACTGAAGGAGTTGGAATCAAAGTGCGAAATATTAAGTGAAAATTGCAGTTTATTAAGAGAAAAGGTTGTGTTCTTATCGGAAAAATACGACATTTCTGAAAAACATGATAATAAAAAATCTAGCTACGACCAAGGACAATCTACCATGATTCGTTCCACTTTTAAGTCGCCTAAACCTGAAAAAACAGCATCAACGACTCAACAATCCTACAGTGCTGCCACTGTTGCCATTAAAATCCCAAAGACTTCTGGAATATCTGAATCAATCGCTAACATGGAGAGTCAAAATAGAAAACCAATTTTTAGCCGCAAAGAAGTGAGTGCTGCTATTTCAAATGCACAAACTATGAATAAAATGCAAGAAGTCTTGGATTTAGATAGCAAAGGAAATGGAAATTGGGAGCAAGTGAAAAACAGAAGATCACTAAGGAGAAACCGCAGATTCATGGTGGGAGACAACGACGATAATACCGGTATTAGCACAGTTGCGAAATATACATCTCTGCATGTGACGAGGTTAAATCCTAACACAGAACCTAATGATCTCAAAAAAATCTTGATTGGAATTTTTCCAGAAGTGACATGTGAAAGACACCAGTCCAAACATCCTGAATTATATGCATCCATGAAAGTCACCATAAAACAACAAAATCTTTCAAAAGCCTGGAAACGTGAGATATGGCCCAGCGGTGCACTGATATCACAGTTTTTTCTGAAGAAGAGGACGGCGTCACAATCACAAGAAGAGACGGGTCTGAACGGAAATGTGTGATTTCAACTAAACCTATAAAAGCTGATGATAACGGCAAATTTAGCGTTTTTCATATTAATATACAATGTCTTGCTAACAAGGTGAACAGTTTGAGTGTTTTTCTTGATCATTTTAAATTCGATGTCATTTGTTTGTCAGAGCATTGGCTAAATGAAGAGAATCTGATGACCATAAACATCAATAACTACCACATAGCCACTCACTTTTGTAGAAAGGTTCGACAACATGGCGGTGTTGTCATGTATTGCAGAAATAACTTGAATTTCAATATTTTGGATTTGGGTGAGTTCAATGAAGAATTACATTCCGAGTTCTGCGGCATCCATTTGCAGCTTTCAAATATCCTAATAATTTGTTTGTATAGGTCATGTTTAGGTAATGTTAACGTGTTTCTGAATAACCTTGAAGGCCTATTATTCAAATATTCAAATCAAAACAACAAAATTGTGCTCCTTGGCGACTACAACATTGACTTCTTGTCTGGTTCACCAACACTCTCCAACTTGAATGGAGTTATACAGTCTTTCGGCCTATCTGCAACAATATTAGACTTCACCAGAGTCACACAAACTTCTTCAACCTGCATCGATAATATAATTACTGATTTGAACTGTCACAATTTTGAGGTAGGTACCTTGCCTTTCTGACCATAAAGGTCAATTTTTGACTATGTACAATTTTTCCCACGACTATAATGAGGAGATCATTAGGTCCTCAATAACAAAAGCTGGATTGGAACAATTCAAATCGATCCTTTCCCAAATAAATTGGAGTATTTTGGACTTCAGTGATAATGACCTCAACTTTAAATGCGACTGTTTCATCAATACTCTAGAAAATTCTGCTAAAATCTGTTTTCCGAAGAAGAAATCAAAATCATATAGGTCTTTCAAATTGAACTGGTATAATGATACTCTGAAAATTATGAGGAATAACCTAGAAGCTATCAAAATTATATCTGAGGTCTCTGGCTGATCTGAGGAAGTTGAAGCATATAAATTGATGAAGAAACGATATAACACCGAGTTGTTGTGGCAAAAAAAACAGACATATGATGAGTACATTATAAGGTCTCCAAATTTATCACGAGCGTGTTGGAACATAATAAATTCCGAGAGAAATAAAGTACATCAAGAGAAAAACATAAATGAATTTTCCGAAAATGACCTCAATATATTTTTCTGTACAATTGCTGAAAAAACTATCAAGTCTCTTCCAATGCTGGACTCTGATAGCACATATAATTTCAGAAGCTTTCCTTCTCCTGTCGAATCTTTTTTTTTGGAACCTGTGTGTTCCCAAGATGTATTTGCAGCCATTGGAAGACTGAGCTCGTCTAGCTCTCGTGACATCCATGATTTTAACAGCAAATTAATAAAGGCAGTTGCTGAACAGATAGTTCCACCTCTCACCAACATGATAAATTCTATCTTTAGCAAAGGTGTTTTCCCAGATGCACTCAAAATCTCTAAAGTAATACCATTATTTAAGAAGGGAGACAAATCCTCTATGGATAACTATCGGCCAATCAGCATTATATCCATAATTGGCAAAATCATTGAATACATTTTGAAAGATAGGTTGTACTCCTACTTCGAAAAGACATTTTACTTCAGCGAATCACAATACGGTTTCCGTAAAAATAAATCCACCACACAGGCTGCTTTCAAAATTGTGACTGATATAGTAGAGGGTCTTGATGAAAACAAACATTCTTCACTGACACTATGCGACCTAACGAAAGCTTTCGACTGCATATCGCATGACCTACTGATTGAAAAACTGAGCTACTATGGAATAAGAGGCACTACCTTAGATCTGCTTCGTTCTTACCTCTCAAATAGATACCAATGTGTAGAATTGAACAACGTAAAGTCTGAATATAGAAAGATTGATCATGGGGTACCTCAGGGTTCAGTCCTCGGACCATTTTTATTTATTGTATACATCAATGACTTGTGCAAATACATTGCACCTACTAAATGTATTTCATTCGCTGACGATACAACCCTGATATGCTCTGGTAAATCTCATAATAACCTTACTGAAGATAAATCTGAGATTGTTAGTATAGCCAATAGTTTGTTCAAAATAAACTAAAATTGAATGAAAATAAAACTCAAAATATAATAGTTTCTTCAAACACAAATTACCAAGAAGGGAAAAACGTAACGTTTCTTGGTCTCATCATCGACGACAGATTGAACTGGTCCAATCACGTAGATCACGTCGTTCGAAAATTATCAAGTATTCTGTTTTTACTGAGACGACTAAAACCCATTACAAATAGCAGTATCTTAAAAATGACATACTATTCCTTATTCCATTCAGTGCTTTCTTATGGTATCCTACTTTGGGGGAATTCAACGAATGCAATAGCAGTTTTTAGATGTCAAAAAAAAGCTATCAGAATATTGGCAAACGTGGGCTTTAGAGACCATTGTCTTCAACATTTTATCCAACTTGGTATCATGCCACTGCCTACTCTGTACATATTTACAGTTTTATTAGAAATACACAAAAATGTGAACAAATTCTCCAGACATTCTGATTCACACGATTATAACACAAGATCGGCTGATTTACTGACTATTCCACGACATAGATTAGCTGTCTGCTGCAAAAACTCCTTGAACCTCAATCTCTATAACACTCTTGATAACTCTGTCAAAATATTGGAATTCAATAGATTCAAAACGGTGATCAAAAAATTTCTGCTCAGCCATTGTTTTTATGACATTGATAGCTATATCGTCTCTGCCAGTTCATTGTGCATTTGATTTTAATCCACTTTTACCTTCAAAAATTTTTCATCCCGATTCTCTGTATTTTCCTCTGCAAATATCTAGATGTGCACTAATTGTCTTTATTTGTTGTGTTTTTTTTTTTAACTTGTATTGTTCGAATTTTTAATATTTTCGCTGATCAATTGTAAGTCAGTATATTGATTTTCAGCTGAAATTTATATAATACTTGTAGTGATAAAATATTTTATCATTATTATCATTTTATATTCTTGACTTTGAAGTCATATTGCCTATGCGACTTGCCATAAATGTTTTATGTACATAACATGGTCAAATAAAATATACTACTACTACTACTACTACTGGTATCATAAAATTCTGACAATTATCTCTCTCATGGTATATAAAATTCTGGTATCATAGAATTCCCCAGAAATCCATACATCTCAAAAGGGTGAGATAGTGTCACAAAATTATGTCCTAGTCCTCATATTCTGAGATGGAATTCAGAGCATCCCTACATATTCATTCCTGCTTTGGAAGTTAGAATTCTGATAAACATTACATCAGAATTCTGAAGTACAAGTAGTCAGTCAAAATTCTAACATACATTACACCCGAAATACATTTCAGAATTGTGACATAATATCACGCAACAGAATTCTGAGAATGGAGATTGGTCCGAAAAATTACCACATGAGCATTTTAAAATACAAGTCAGACCCTGACAGACAGATTCTGACATAGTGCCACATGATTCTGACGAATATCACATTGAAATTCAAAAATATATGTCGGAATCAAAATGAATATGTATAAAAGTCTAACATAGTATCTCAGAATTCTGATATGGTACTACTAAAGAATAAATATTATTTCATTATGACTATATCAGGACCAAAGCGTTGGAGTGCGAACAAAAATAATAGATAGATAGATAGATAGATAGATAGATAGATAGATAGATAGATAGATAGATAGATAGATAGATTTATTAGTCCTTTGTGCTACAATATGTAGATGGGACAGGTCATATTTCCTAGGTATAATATATATACATATAAGTGTAAAAGTATAAAAGTATATAAAAGTATAAAAGTAAGGATTAAGTCATATAGAGAACATGTTACAGTGTATTCGTCACAATGAAAGTGACCTGACATTATTAACTTCAAGTATAAATTCATCCACTGTGTAAAAACATTTTTTTGATAAAAAAACCTTCAACTGTTTTTTGAAAACTTGAGATGACATTGTTTTTATATCACTTGGTAATAAGTTATAGAGACAGATACCAACATACATAGGGGACTTTTCATACTTTGCATGATTGTGTTTCTGAGTGATGAGCATATGGTTGTGCCTGGTATTATAATTATGCACTTCTGATCTCGAATCTAGTTGCCTTCTATTATCATGGATATACGTTAATATTTTCAGAATGAACATACAGGCTGTAGCTAGTATGTTATTTTGACTAAAGATCTCCTTACAAGACGTTCTGTAATCTAGATTGAAAATCAGTCTCAGCAATGATTTCTGTTTTATGAAAATTCTGTCTATGTCGGTTGCTAACCCCCAGACAGCAATGCTGTTGTAAATAATGGAATGAAACTTGGCATAGTAAACTGATATCAGTGCTACAGTATCTAATTTATTCTTGAGGGATTTAATAAGATAGTACGATTGATTCAGCTTCTTGGATGTGAACTCTATATGTTCTCGCCATGTGAAGTGTGAATCAATTATTGTTCCTAAGAATTTTGTTGAGCTCGCTAAGTCCAATGATTCATTCCGAAAAATGAAACTGAAATTATGTAGACTTCGGGGTGAATTTGAAAATTCCATAAAAACAGTTTTTTTCGGGTTAACAATGAGTCTATTCCACACCAGTCATCAAATTCGTGAAGGACTGAGTTAACAAGATTATTCATTAACTCTGATGTTTTACTCGAGAGAATGATGGACGTGTCATCGGCGTAAAGGTATATCGCCCCATTACTTATATTATTCGGTAGATCATTCACATATAATAGGAATATTAGTGGACCGAGAACACTGCCTTGAGGTGTCCCAGTTGTTACAAGGAATTTATCGGACATTACATCATTCTGTTTCACCTGGAAATATCTATTTGATAGGAAAGACACTATAAGCTCATTAATGTTACCTCGAATACCAATGTTGAATAGCTTATCTGATATGAATTTAATATTCAAGGTATCGAAGGCTCTACTCAAATCGAAGAAAATTCCTACTACAATATTTTTTTTATCCATTAAATCATGTACTTGTTGTACAAAGTTGAACGTTGCAGTTTCTGTCGAATGTTTTTTTCAGAACCCATGTTGGCACTTTGTCATTAGGTCAAATGTTTCCAAATGATCATTCATTCTCCCAGATATAATTTTTTCAAGAATTTTTGAGGATACAGAGATAACTGATATGGGACAATAATTCTCCATGTTTTTACTATCACCATTTTTAAGTATAGGAACAAGAACCGCAATTTTAAGCATGTCCGGATATTTCCCAAAGGAAATACATAAGTTTATAATATGTCCTATCACTTCAGATAATATATCTACGCATTCTTTGATTATTTTTGAGGAAACTTCATCATGTCCGGTACTTTTCTTATTGTCTGAAGAGGTTATAACTTTTTTCACTTCATCCGCAGAAAACATGGTTGCGTTAACATTTGGCACTGTAGTACAGCTTCGAGGATCACTCCTTGGGAAATGTATCTTGATTTTTTCCTCAATTGTTGTGGAGAAATACTCTCCGAATATTTCCACGACTTTTTCTTCGCCACTGATTATCTTATCATTATGACTTAGTACTATACATTTGTTTTCATTATTTTTTTGTGGTTGTTTTATAATATTCCATAGAGTTCTGGTTTTATTACTGGAATCCTGAACTTTCTTCATGAAATGATTAATTTTTTCTTGGCGTATTTCATTTTCAACACCCTTCTTAGCTATTTTATAGACAATGTTATTGTTTTCGGAGTTTTCCTGTTTCCTTAGGTGATTCAAGTACTTGAGATCATCAATTTTTTTCTTTAACGAGATGGAAAGAATGATTTTGTTATTTTGTTTTTTATAACTTTTATTTCTTGTGGATTTAGGGAATGCTGCCTCAAAGCACCAGTGGAAATGTTCCCAAAAGACACTAAAAGCTTCATTGTAGTTGGTGAAGGTGGTGGTAGTGAAGTTTATTAGGAATTCCATATCACCAGTCAAAAGTTTCTTGAACTCAGCTATGGAGAATTGGTTAATTTTTCTAAAATTGTAAGTTTCTTTATGATTCCTTGTGTTTGTAGGGATATTTTTCGTTTTATGTTTCCAACTGATTATTTGTGAATGATGATCCGATAAGGCAAGATCAATGTTACTCAGGATTAGGTTATCTTTATCTATGTTAGTAATATTTTGATTAATTAATTAATTCTGATGAAATTGAAGCTTGATTCTCAGAATTCCGAATTGTATTTCAGAATCCTGTTAAACTATGTCGGAGTAATGAGATACATTTTCAGAAACCACTGAATTATAAAATTTGAGAAATACTTCTAAAAACCTTGAAAATCTCTGAATAGTTGAGGGTTGGAAGTTTGTTATGACAAACGGTTTTACTATGATTTTCAAAAGAACTCTTCAAAACAGTCAAGTCTCAATATATTATTAATTCACTGTTTGAAATTCAGTCTTTATTCAGTTGGTCATCATTCAAAATCCACTTCCACTCAAATTCAATCCACCAGTGTACTGTCGAGTGTCATTTGCTGTCAGAAATCATTTCTGTCCCACATGTCTTGTTAGATTGGATTATTGATTATAAATGCGTATTTTACATACATAATAGCCCTACAGGGCAATGTATATGTTGAAATCATGTATATTCATATCAACCATATAATATGGTTTCATCGAAGAACTCATCGCTAACTTCGGGAAAATACTCGAGTCAATGACCTTAAAATTCTCGATTACATCTCTATAACAATTTCTCATCATAGTACCGAACTCATTGTATCTATATATTCAGATATACATCAAGATCAAATTACCAGATTCAATACTTCTCAAAGTCAACACAAGCAGAAAGAAATCCTGAGTCACACTAAACTAAGTTTCATCTATCTATCAGTAGTTCACGTGAACTCCCCCTGTATCATTATGGCGACAGCTACTATACTTAGAGAAACAGGAAAGCCGCCCAATTATACAGATGCATTAACGTTATGTACGACATGAGAAGATGAGCCTCGCCGAGAAAGAAGAAGGAAAAAGTCTCGTAATACACTCGCGAAAGTGGATGTGACAGACCGTTCGAAAAAGTTGCGGAACAAGCAAAAAACTAAGTTTTATTCGCTGTTTGCCGACCGACAGAAAAAAACTCGTCCGAGCCAAGACTGAGATTGGAATAGTGCGTGTGCCCATAGCAGTGTCAAGAGAGTAGGCTCGCCTGGTGCAGAGAGAAACTTCAGCTCTGTTCATAAAAGTTCGTCCAATATCTGAGAGGATATAAAGGAGCGATACGTTTATCGGAAAGCAATATACAAAACTCCCACACACACATGCAATAGAAAAATAATCGGTGAAAAAAGTTCATAACACAGGTCTGCGACCAGAAATCTGAGATTAATTCCAATACTAATTCAAATTCAATACTTATGTTGAAAATCGAAAGTTGATTCCGTGAAAAATCCAGAGTCGGTTCCGGAAAAACCAGTAGTTGAAAAAATTTTGGATACGTCAGTGTGCCCTCTGATGAACTTCAGAGATGTTCGATATAAAAACAAAGTAGGAGAGGGCATGTCCTATGAGTCTGTGTCATCCGGTATGTGCTTCAACTTCCCAAAACTGTCTAGAGCCAATTTGAAAGTGGGACATTTCACTAGAGCCGGTAAATGAAAATTGTTATCGGATCTCCTATTTCCAGGGAAAAATGGGAGGAAAAGAAACGTGGGACTCTTTCAAAGAAGTTATACACAAGTTTCTGGGTCATGAGATCCTCAATACGAAACCATTGTTTACAGCATGTTGGCTACTTATCAGGCTCAAAGATGCAGAATGAGCTTAAAAATCAATTTCATACATTCTCATTTCCGTGTCTTCTCCTATGTAGTCAAAATAATCGGTTGTAGCAGATGAAAAACTAGCTGTGTTGGTGATGATGAAAACTGTGTGTGTCCAGACAATAACAAAACAGGCCCAGGACACTTTTGGAAAATCACAAAATAACTGATGACCAAGAACTAGAAATACCAAATCCTTGCTATCATTGACCAGCCTTCTACTAAGCCAGAAAAGGAGAAATATCAGAAAACTGTCAGAGAAAAACGTGTGCTTGTTCTACCAAAGCCAGTTCGCATACTCTGCCATTGCGAAAGCTCGTGATGAATGAGGTTTCTAACACAAATGAATGGGAATTCAAAAGCTCTCAGATATATAGAGAAACTGTAATCTAGTCTGTGACTCGTATCATGATGGAGACCAAGCTCACATACCATCGATCAGTTGAGGTCGTGTTGAAGAGACTCATTCAGGATCGTTTGCCCCATAATGATCTCATTTTATATACCGAGTTGTACACTAATCAATGGAATGAAAAATTGGGAAGAAGTATTCGAAATATAGAAGTACTTATGCATGACTATTATCATGGTATGATATTTTCCTCCTTCTGTGAGGGCTCCATCCTTTTCACTACTGACGAAATAATTCGTCACGTGGATATTCCTTCTGACGTTATCATTATTACTCGAATTGTACTTTATTTATATTGTTTCACTTTTTTTTATAGTCTCTTGATTATTGCTTGAGAGAGTGAGCTGTGCAATGATGCATTTGGTTAATGCTCTTGAGTAAAAACTTATCGGCCATAAAGTTTACTGTTATCTGAAAGGTATGAATATAATCATACCAGAATGGATCGATCACTCTACAAAGCTCACTTACCCATTCCTCACTTATTTCCTGATGATGAAATATTTGGACACTCGTATCTTCTCAATATTCCTCATCCCCAGTGATCAATACATCACTCCAGTTTGTCATGATGTCATACCTCCTGCATGAAATGAATTCTCAATCATCTATCACCTTCGACTCGTGATACTCATCCTTTAAAAAACAAGTTGAATTCTACTAGCGTTATTTATGAAGACGGATTGCCGTATCCACCACAGCGAAGATTCCAGTAATCTGAGAGAATAATTCGTTGGATACTATGCAAAGTTTATGTTCGAATGCTATCTCTAATATGATTCATTTCTATCCACTTACAGCCATTACTTAGTCACGACAGCGCCGGCTGAAGTATCAACTTGAAACATTTCCATATTGAATGATAACTGTTCTGCAAGAGGAAGATATAACTTTCTTGAAGAAACAATAAAGAAGAACCGGACCTGAATCGATGTGAGATAAGCGAAACGTTGCTAAATAAATTAGAACATACCACTATTCGAACAATCAACTCCTTTCTTTTCGGAATGAAAGTACCTATTCTGAGTGAGGGAACTGAGACATTGGTGACGTGAGACCGCTCTTCTAGAGTTCGTCTATTTTCATAGAATCTGTCAACAGATTCTGCCAGGAAGAGGTAGAAACCCCAATGAATGTCCTCCGCCAATGCGATAGACTATTTGCAGAGGATGAACCACGGGGCTACCTCAAGAGGCTAATTATCAAAAACTGTTCAATTTGACTAGCATGACTAATCTGGATGATATGCTATAAACACGATACTCTGGAAAGGTCACATCATTGAAGGCCCAGAGGACAAGCCAATAACATGATCAAGACAGGAAGGAAAAGTAACAGAATTAGGAAACACTGGAACATGACTAACCAAAGGTTGAAAGATGGGTTAGGTAATCAATTCTAGAACGGTAATATAATTTATCTCATACTGCATCATAGAACATACCTTTACGTACCTGATTTCAATCCGGAAAATAGACTTTTACAGGATAGGCGCACGTATTATTTCATTACGTGCTACTATCCCGTAATGAAATTTTACCGGATTGTAAATATTGAAAACTCAGTAATGCGTCAAAAGCATGAATACATTTATTAAAAATTTAACAGCAAAACGATACACAGAAATTACTTATTGGTAATATTAATATTAACCGTTAAATTTTCGTTTCCATGAATATGGATACCAGGAGCTCCATTGGATGAATTATTTATTAGGGAGTTGCTACTTGCTGATACATTCCAATTTTTTTTGTTGTAGCACTTCAACAAAGATTAACATTTTATTTTTCACTGTTCATTTTTGTTTTTTAGCAGCATGAAATAAAATGTTATACGTCACACGTCCGGTAAACTTTTACAGTACTCATTTCGAAATTCCGTGCTGTAAAAGTGTACTTACCGGACTAGTAACGTAAATATCTATAAAGAACATAGACTATGAATCATAGAAAATCAAGTGTTATTTAGTGAATGCACGTGAGCCCATTTCAGTTCCAGTACAAACCAGGAGGCTAACAGAAGAAACAAGTAAGTAGACACACTTATTGATAATGAGAGACCGTATTTTCAGTTTATTCCTGATAGAAACAGATCGTTGATTTGAGATAACATATGATTACATCAGATCGTCGATATTGCGTAGTTGTACAAATGCTTCCTCAGGCCCTTTGCAGGAATAAATTGGACATTCGATTAAAATATGTTCGGAAGTCTCTCTGAGTTATGAGTCATAGATTGTACAGAGTTCTCCTGTATTGATAAGGTAGGTAGAGCCAGAGAAAAATAAAATTTCAAGCGTGTTTTGATACAAGGAATCTTTAAATATTTTTGACTGCCATAAAGCGTTAGCGTTAGGATAACTTGGGCGATTCAGGCTTTCTGGGTCTTTTCTGAGTAGTGTGCTCTTATAGCACTAATCGATGTGGTTGGTTATTTTTGTCGATGGATTGCTCAAGAGAGTGCCTCCTGATCCGCAGAGATTACATATTCCTTGATTTAGAGAAGCCAGTTGTACTTTGGATCTACGTTATACAAGTATAACAGCCGTGATAGACATATTTTAGGTATTAGCCGTGGATTTTCCATATTGTCCGAACTGGCTAGCCAAGAGAGGAGTGGTTTCAATTCTACATTCCCAAGCATTGAAGAAGACGAAAATACAGTGACAAGGTAGTTGAAGTTTTCAACCACTTCAATCTGTTCGTTGTTTCAATAGAATTCATTTGGTAATTCCAATGATAGACACCTCTGCTGAATATCATTATTTTTGTTTTAGCTGTATTCAATCTCAGCTCATTTTGTGAAGAGTTCAATTCTAATGCCTTGAAACCATCAAAGATCATCCAAAGATTGTTGACCAACCATTTGGTGATCCGCCCATGTTGGTGTCTCAAGTACTCGAACCACGGCGCGTATGCAATTTTGTAACATGTGCGAATATATTTATAGAGGATCATTACTGCACCTCCGTTTCGGAAACCCGGCCTGCGGTGCTGCTACCGTACGTCTTTTTTCCTTGACTGACAAGGCGACATATCGTCAAGAAGATGGCGCTCTCGCTGGCGTCTATCCGCCAGTGAGTCAGTCGGTTTCGCTCGAAAAAGTGGATGCGTTATGCTCCACGTCGAGTGATAAATGGATTTTCGTTTTATTGCCGAAGGAGATGCTACAGGGCGACATAAAGATGATGGATAACATCAAGGCTATCCGATTAAAGTTCATTTGTCTTCTTTAGAACTTTGGGCTGGAAGTAGGATCGATTCCCGCGAGTAACGAAATTTATTCTATTACATTGTTATTGACCTTCTGTCAGTAAGCCAACGAGGAGCTATCTGCTCCAGAAAATACTTTCAACAGAGCTCGGTTGACGATTTAGACGTCATGTTGTTATGTCGTATGCATAAACTCATAGCCCTGTTCCATCGATCGGCAAACGTCCAAACGAAATAATTGCTTAGTTAGTCTTCGGTTTCATTATTGTTTATCATTCAAATAACTTGGGTTTGGGTCGTTATTTGATATTTATTTCTAAGGAAAATAAAAAATGTCTCTGCACCATATGGATACGGAACACGTGGCCATCACTACATCTGGTATCGTGGATGAGACATAAATCTACCAGTGTTCTAATAGGGATAACGTCCTTCTTGCCTTTCTGAGTGGTGAAAATCCTTCCTGGACAACATGTGTGACCAGGTAAAGTCTGACTACTTGAGGCAACGATCTCAGTACGTTCACTATTGAAGAACAAAATCTATCCTGATGACCGAATGTATTTGAACATGAACACATGCTGGTGGAACCAAAGTCCCAGTCGTCAAAACTCACCGTTTAAAATAATCATACATAGAAAAACATCTAGGATAGCGAACAAGTAAAAAACAGGACGTTTTTTAGTGTCAAGTTGATAATGTAGAGAAACTTCTGCGTTGATATCGAAACCTCATGAAGTTTCGAAGTTTGTGCAAGATATTGAATAAGAAGGCAAAGAGAAGTCAATACTCTTCTCTTAGAATTCACCATTTTCTATAAATGCTGTTTGGTTAGAGTATGATCATGTGGTGATAATAATTGTATCATTCATCACAGAAAGAGTAAGGATTTATTTGGAAGCTGAATGAATTGGTGTTCAAGTACAAAAGTATACGTGAGGTCAAGAATAAGTACTAGAAACTGGATTGACACAATTACCATATGATTCAAATATTTATACTCAAATAAAGGAATAAAAAACATATTTATGAAAAGTAACACCAAAAAAATTAAATCAAGAATTCTATTTGTCGAGTGACTCTTATATTGGGATCTATAAGATTGATCTCATCAGTGATAGGGATCCAACAGTTCTTCAAAAGATGAGATAATATTATACCGCATCCCCCCATCCAAAAATTTCAACAAAAATGCCTCTCAGTGCATATTGGTAGTGAAGAAGTGGTTCTGTTGAAGACTATGGACCTTGAGCTTTCATTATGAAATCAGTATCAGAATGTTATCATCATCATTATTATTATTATTTGGAGTATCAGATAGATAGATAGATAGATAAATTTTTATTTGACTACGTTATGTAAAAAAAAACATTTGTAGCAAGTCATGGCAATCATCACACAGTGTAAAACTATGATGACTGTGTCAGTTTATAACATAAAATTTATCCTAATAATACGAATTATATTAGGATATCATACATATATAGGTATGCACACGCACGCGTACACATAGACAAACTTAAGTAAATATAAATAACATACGAATTACATAACGCAAATACAATCGTGCAGTGTTGCTGAAACCATTATTTAAAATAGAGAAAATTTCTTCACTTATCTAATTTCCCTAAGTGAGTCCTGCATGTCAACATACAGTGTTCTATATGTCCATGTGAGAACTGGCAAATTATTCCACAGAGTAGAAACAGTGTTTCAGAAGGTAATATTTTAGTTTTTTTTTGAAATTTTGTAGTGGGAGCTGACTTATTCTCTCCGGTATTTTATTGTAGAGCCCTAGGGGGGGAGTTGTTTTTTGATTTTGTAAGTCGAAAAGACTGTGTTTTCAGGAGATTAGATGAACGGGTGTTGTAGGTGTGGGATTCTGACATTAATGTAAAATTGCTTTTGTGTTTGTGAATATCAATCATAGAATAGTATATGAACAAACACGGTAAGGGCATTATTCCATAATTAACAAACAAGGGTTTGCAGTGATCATTATAATTTGCTTCAGATATTATTCTGACACATTATTTTTGCAGTGTGAAAATTTGGTTGGCGGTGCATGCGTTCCCCCAAAGGATCACACCATATGTTAGGTGGGAGTGCACCAAAGAATAGTTAACAGAGAGCAGTGTGCTAAGATCATTTAGCAGCATCATCATCAAATATTGTTATGGATGCTCAGGTGTTCTAGGTACGAAAGAGATCTTCTGATGTGTTCATTACTTTTGAAAGTATTCCCTACTGCATTATCTATTCCAAGATTATTTCTCAGCCGGGTATAAACTGGACATGAGGGGTACGGGTAGTCTGGTATCGCAATGGTCACACCGAGGTCAAAGACCTCCGCTAGGAGATAAGCATGTGTGAGATGAGTGTGTACGATTCTCAAGCGACAAGTGATATAACTTGTTCTTTCCTGTGCAAAGATTTCGGGTGAGTCGACTTTTTCATTTCGGTTTGAATAGCTCTCAAATGGGTATTTTGTGTGGACCATCGGTCTTGCCAAGATTTGTTGACTGATTCTTTAGTGGCTAAAATAAGGATGCCTTCATCGTCTAAAGGATAGAGATGCATGTTCTGCTGCTATCTCTGCTTTCCTATTCCCTGGGATGTTACAGTGGCTGGGGAAATTTTAAAATTTTCAGCCGCACTGTGCATCTATATTTGTATTGGCACCTCTCTATCTATATACTGGCGACACAGAGCGAGATCTCTTCCCCTTGCTGGTCATTTTCCTAATCTAAATGAATGTGTCCGACACAACAACAACAACAACCTAAAAATCGGTTTCAAAAAAACTGCTCAAATCATATGCAGCCTAATGGAGATTTGGTTGGCACTCCCGAATTCTGAAGGTAGGTGTTTTCGCTAATATTAGCAGTCAGGGTAGAGGTTATGTTGATATAGGTCATCTAGCGGTTGTGAAATTTGGACATGGCTCGCCGATTGTAGTTTTTTTTTCAGAAAAAAGGCTAGGTACCATATGGTTTTCTGGGTGAACATCAATTCTATTCCGTCAAGTATTGTACCAATCGATAAATGAGCAAAATCTACCTCGTACATGCATTTTTGTCGACTGCAGAACGAGTCAGAGACCTTCGGGGTCTCTCTCCTTCGCTGCCTCTCCGACAAACCAGATCGCCAGGCGAGCAATCGCTCTGCCAGAAATGAGAAATGTCCGCGGACGATTGTATTTAAATTTAATGCAAGATTAATAGTCTTGGCCTCTCATAAAAGAATAATGTTGCCTTAAATATGAAGCAACACGTAAGACGATACACAACACGACTGCGAGATGATAACTTTATCGACTTTTGTATCGAAAGACGGGACGAGACGTGCTTCTTTTTCTTTATTAATATGAGAAATAGCGAAACTGGTTCCGAGTCTGCGAACTCTCGTGAGCTCGTAAGTGATTTAAAACATGTTTTTGTGCCGTTCATTGTCGGATCGACTCTGCGAGTACCTACACCTGGGACATTACAATAAATTGATACATAATTAGATTAATTGTATCGAATCAATTAGGATTTGTAACATGGTAGATACGCGTAGAGGTGAACAATCTACAGATTTTGATTGATTCAAGAATATTGAAATTTTACTGACGCATTGATCTGATGATGCGAATAGACTTTGATCAGTCTTCGGTATCATCCAATGAATGCGATCCTGTTGCAATAATATGATGCTTCAGCTCTCGCATCTCTTCAGGAGTTGAATATTCTTTTTAATCCGTGAAATCGTGAATATACCTACATCATTATCATCACAAATAATTCTATCGAAATGAACTTTTAACCTTCATATTAATTAGGCGCCAGATATTTATATTTATATAACCAGTTTTCTAACGTGTAAACATCCATAATTTTGAAGAGGTGAAATTTGTACTGGCTGCGTACACGTAACTGATTAATCAAGTGAAGAGAGTTGTATTTCGTGTATGCAGTCGTAGTGTACAAATCTCGTTGAAAATTTGGAAATGTGTCACAATCCAGACTCGTTTTGTGATATACTATTGTTGAATATGAGATGATGCACCGTGAGAATCGGTTCTTGTACCTCTCACGAATATCCAATCGCGATTTGATCGACTTTGGTAGATTCCGGCAGCTCTTCATAATTAATACGCGACGGTGCTAATGGTCTCCAGTTTCCATATCATCAAAATCGATCCGGAACGCTTCTCCGAGACGAACGGCACGACCGTTTGAATTCTAATTAAAGCGAGAGGCACCAGTCTCTTATTCACTAATTTCGTTTTTTCGACGACCAGAAAGATATTCGACGATAAGTGACTCAGTCGTATTTCGGGTCTGAGAGGCATCCTTAGAATTTGTTTCGGCTCCGGTGCCTCGAAATTAATTGGCCACTAAATTTGTTTCTCATTAACAAAAAGATGGGGGAATTAATCCTGCCGTGTTTAGATTCCGAGATGGATCGATTGTATTCGTTTAGAAGCAATGTCCTTATTATGTTTGTTCATCGATTATGGCAAATGATGATGAACAAGATAGGGTCCTTGAATTATATTTAGTAGCGAAATAGGATCCTGCGGACTTGCATGTATTCCTTTGGAACTCAGCACTCCATAGACAAAATTGTATTCTCGCATTGTTTTTGTAATGTGATAATTGTTCTTCCTGGAATATTTCCTACCTTCTTTAAAAAATTATTGGGAATCCAGTGACGTCAACACCCGAGCCTTTCGGCTACCATACTCCAACAGAGATAAACTGCTAGAGTAACCAATTAGTAAATTCCTCATTTATCACGACATACGTATCCCTTAATATATGTTTATCATTTCACAGTACATGATGAAGCGATGTTCCGTTTCTGGATGCGGTGAAATTAGTGAACAATCAAGGAAGATATTGTTATGTCTTTCGACGAACGTTCAACGGTAGTGAATAACAAAAAAAAAAGAAGTATGTTGTTGTGGGGGCCATTTCCATGTATGTTATTGATTGATGTTGACAATTTCTTTCTTCTCTTAAAAATTGTCACAGCTTGAACGTGATGCTGTCAGTTGTCAGAACGTGAAGTTGATCCACTTTCACGTTCATTCACGTTCACGTTCACGTTCATAGCACCTAATTTATTATACATCACTGGATTCATAAAAAAACCTCCAACAGAAACAATTCAGAGAGATTCAGAAAAAAAAATACAATTGACAGTCGCAGTCATTGTGTGAGAGAGATTCGAAAAAAAATACAATTGACAGTCGCAGACATTGTGTGAAAGTTGAAGAAATGATCATCATTTCATTTCCAACTCATAGTACTCGATTAGGTAGTTATTCCATTTTTCCAGGTAGTCATTTCATACGAAGAATGTTAAATGTTGTGCACACTTTCTCCAGGCACCATTTTTTCGGCCTAATTTGAGACTATAGATTTCAGGAAATTTTGGAAAAGGAGTGAACATGTCAGGGGCAAATCATTACATTCATTTTACAATCGACTTTGTGTTATTCATCTGATATTAGCATCGAACACAACAGGAGATTGAAAGTCACCAAATTTTCACTTGAGAAAACAACCGAGATCCCTCTCAACACTAGCCCTGTGAGATGCTCTTTCATGAGTTTCCATGTGAATCACTGTTTCAAACACTCATCTCAATAATCTTGCTTTCCGGACAATCTTCAGGCTGGAAAATACTTGCTCACAAGACTAGTTTCGATTGGTTCGGGAAAACTAAACAGTACACCCTGATTTTAACCTTGTCTCGATCTCGGCAGTCAGTTCGGTGGAAATTTCGTAATTGCATCTACGTATTGAGTCCACACAAACTAAACACTCTCATAGATAAAGAAGTTATTTGTATTGGAACAATGTTAGTTCTATTTTTCTCGCATCCTCTGTATGTGGAGGCGAGGGCGATAGAAGAAACGACAGTAAAGAGGTTCAGCATCCAACTCACAAATCACTCTGTCCCAACGCGAAAGAGAAAAAAGTGCGGAGAATGAAGAGATGCGAGAGCGAGAAACGCATCTGGTGACCGCTTGGCATAGCGTCAAGGTCCGAGACGTTTCGAAAATGTTGTGTGGATGTTTCTCTCTTCGCAACATTAATGGTTTTCCGACATCGGATACCGCAGCAGTCGTAATTAGCGTGAATTATGGAATCGGCTATGCCACGGTAACAGTTTACAGGACTGACTGAATTTGATGGTGTACGAAGCTGATTCATCCCGAGAAAACATGTTTTTCGCATAAGTTGAAACAAACCGAAGAAGACAGACGAATCTTATTGGAATTTTCCAGTAGATATTGGTTGAAGATATGGTGAGTTAGCAGAGGTCACCAATTATATTGCTATTATGTTCAAGAACTCATTATATTTATGAAATGAGAGTTAAAATCGAATTTGCGGGATGAAACAATATAACATTTTTGGATACAATCAAATTTGCGCGTATTCAATTTGTTTGGCATGCATATGAAGGGTATAATCAAGTTTTGAGGATACAATTACATAATTTTCGAATATGTGCCAGCAATACAGACCTAATGCATGCACAATACTCAATTCATTTCTGAGTCACTGAATTTGGTTTTATTTCTTCTAGTAGGGGAGTGGAGAGGAGTGAAAATCAACTCCATCGGATGGGGAAAGAAATTATTGAGTTATATTTGAGTGAAATTTTCAATTTTTCCTTCGTGTAAAACGAAAATTTAGTGCATCTCTGAATTCTCTGATACTTCATCAGAATTTAGAATATTTTGTTGGTTGGCATGTCCCAGCCCATACGTAAATCCTACAGTGAATCTGAACCATTGTAATGTTAACATAAATTATGGATTATCGAATGTTTCAATATTATTTCGAAGGTTCAGAGCACTGTCAATAATCAGCTACTAAAAAATAGATGGGAACTTTATTATGAAACTTCATAATGAAATCCTGACGAAGAAAATTAATTGTTCCACTATGTAGGTATACATTTTATAACCTTCGTGTTACATCGGTACCATCCAATATCCATCGAAAGCAATACGAAAAAAAGTCAAACAACAATAAATGAAAAGTTCAATAATCCTCATAGTCGTTAGTAGCAACATAAATCATTTTCCTGTTCAGCCTCGAAAGCACTAAAGTACAGTTATGACACGGCTACTTTAAGTGAAAAGCACGAACTCCGTTCACGGCGATGGTCCAAACAAACAATTCGAAATGCAATACCACACCTCCGCTCTCCGCTCAATCATAATTTCTCATTTACAATAAAACAGAAATTGAAGCGATATAAACTACGATATTAAATTACTACCGTCGATAGTTTTTGTTTTTTTCTTAGTCGAAATTGAGGCCGTGAGTAATTTCACGCAAGGTGTTCTTACCGTGTGGATATAAAATACAGTGAAACTACAGTATAACGATCGAAACGTTTGAGAACCAAATTCATCGTTAAAAATATAATTATTCTCGGTTTATTATCTGCTAACAAACAACCTAAGAAGACTAATTATTGACATTGAAGGATCAACGAGATCGGCATAATGAATTGAATGAAACCACAAACGAAAATTTACATTACTTCATTCACAGAAAAGACGTGGTTTTAATTCAGAAACGAAAATCAACTCATGAAGGAACCAATGGAATCAGAATCACATTCGACTAATCTATTGAACACATCAGAGATATAGAAGCAGCCGTATTCAGAGATCAGTGATGTTCCGGCGGTGAGAGTCCGGTAAGATTGTTGCCATTTTCAGTTTCCAATTGATGAATAACAAATTGTTTCACATTCTGAATTATCATGATAAGGAACTGGACAATCTTTTAGTGTTTATTTTCTTGTTTATCAAATTCCTTCTTTATATCCTAGAATCCTATTTCTTGTCGATGTAATTTTTATGTCACGAAACTATAAATTGTAAGGTAAGTATTTGGCGGTCGAACATTAGCACGAGTGTTTATTATGTATTCATATTATTAGGTTAATCATCATTAATATTCATTTCAGGTTGATCTAATATCACATAGTCCTAGATTTTTACAGGAATTTGTGTTTTTCTCATGAAGAGAGATATTTCACGATTATACAGACGGAAGGAAATCACCCGAAGTTCATCAAAAAGCAATTATTTCTCCAGGAAGTGGAAAACTGGAAACAACAAAATAATCAGATAAGTCTGAATACGTATTCCTGCAATTAACTTTCCACTACCCTCAGTAGGCACTAACCATATCTCTACTGGAAGCTTGATCAAGGGCTGAGCTCTCGTCTCCGGCTACGGGTAGGTTCTATCATTTTTGTGAGCGTCTTGCGACAATTCCAACCTAACTGAACGCCTACGAAAGTTTGAAATATCAGCTGTTGCTCATTTCGTGAAACAGCGGCCAGTTAAAAACATGGGTACTCAGGTTTGTAGCCTGCGGCGTCTCACGAATACCGCAGATCCTGTAGAAGAACATACTCCAAACGTAAATCAGTAGGTAAAAGCAGTGGGCAAAAGTGGTCAACGTTGATTTCTGGGTACCCTGAACACTAATTTCACGCTTTTCTCTCTCAATCCCAATGACAAAGAGAAATACAGGGTGTCCTTAAAAGGTCTTTACAAAAAGCTACCACATATTCTTCAGATCAAAACAATTCGATACAAGCAAACTTACCTCAGTAAAAAGTTGCTTAGTTTGGGCGCTAGACGGCTCTGAAGTTGAAATTTTCAAATCGATTTTGCTTCATAACTTTTGAACGGCTCATGAGATTTTTTTCAAATTTGGTACGTTGGCATAGACTCATCGGGCAATGAAACTCATATCATAATCATAATGAATATCATTCCATGGGCGTAGAACTTGATTTTTTCAGTAAATAAACATCTAAAACTCCTACGCCAATGGAAAAAAATTAGTTTCAATATGAAATCTAAATTATTCAACTCATTCACTACATTCACTACAAAAAAGGTACTCTTGACAAAAGTCGATTCCTCTCATGGTTTCGACAAAATTTTAATTTTAGTGATTTAGAGCATAATTAATAATAAAACGATTAACAGATATTTCATAAAAATTGTTCAAAATGTTCACCATTTTCACGTATACAAAGATTTATACGACGCAAAAAGTTGAAATGTACTCTTTGCATAACTTCTTCATCGCCTGTAAGATTATTCGTCGCCTGTTGGATACGTTGCCATAATTGTTCTACAGTATTCACAGGGGTCTTGTAAACCGTAGACTTGAGATAACCCCATACAAAATAATCCATCGGTGTTAAGTCTGGAGAACGTGGTGGCCAATTCACGGGTGCATCATTACCTCTACCTATCCATCTGTCTGGGTACTGTTGGTTTAAAAAATTTATAACATCCACCGAAAAATGTGGTGGAGCTCCATCGTGCATAAACCACATATCTACCCGATGTTGGAGTGGTAAATCTTCCAACAAATTTGGCAACGTATTTCGTAGATGTTGTAAATACATGTCTCCTGTTAATCTTTGTGGAAGTATGACAGGACCAATTATAAAATTTCCTATTATTCCAGCCCAAACGTTGATTTTGAATTCGTGTTGAAAATGGTTTATTTTAATGGAATGAGGATTTTCAATTGCATAAACGTGTTCATTATGAAAATTAGTTATTCCTCTTCTCGTGAAACAGGCTTCATCAGTGAACAAAATATTCTTTCCAAAGTTCAGATTCATTTCTCTTTGCAAATTAATGAACCTACAAAACATCAGACGACTTTGTGAATCATGGATTAATAAATCTTGAACTGGCGTCTTGTGGTATGGGTATAATAATTGTTCTCTTAGTACTTCATGAACGGCATTCCTAGAAACTTCTAGTTCATTACTTATCCGTCTAGTACTCAATTCTGGATTTTCTTCAATACGGTCTAAAATTTCTACTTCGACTTCGGGAATCCTTACATAACGCTGTCTTCCATAATCACCAGTTCTAAGAGCAAAATGACCGGTCTCCCGAAGACGTCTCTCAACTGCAGCAAAGGTTGGGTGGCTTGGTACGCGACGATTTGGAAACCTTGCCGAATACACCCTCACACTCTCTCGACCATTTCCTTGACAATATCCGAATACCAATAACATATCGGTGTATTCTTCATCGGTGTATTGTACGGCCATGATAAATCAGAAAAGTCCGATATCAACAATCAACGTCAATAAAACTCGACAAATCAACACAGATGAAACTATGGAAACCAAGAATGTGAATATCACTGTTTTCGAGCAGATAATAATAGTCTTCAGAAAAATAAACCAGTGCTACTTATTTTCAATAGAAATAACCTATGCAAAAAGTACATCTCAACTTTTTGCGTCGTATGAATCTTTGTATACGTGAAAATAGTGAACATTTTGAACAATTTTTATGAAATATCTGTTAATCGTTTTATTATTAATTATGCTCTAAATCACTAAAATTAAAATTTTGTCGAAACCATGAGAGGAATCGACTTTTGTCAAGAGTACCTTTTTTGTAGTGAATGAGTTGAATAATTTAGATTTCATATTGAAACTAATTTTTTTCTATTGGCGTAGGAGTTTTAGATGTTTATTTACTGAAAAAATCAAGTTCTACGCCCATGGAATGATATTCATTATGATTATGATATGAGTGTCATTGCCCGATGAGTATATGCCAACGTACCAAATTTGAAAAAAATCTCATGAGCCGTTCAAAAGTTATGAAGCAAAATCGATTTGAAAATTTCAACTTCAGAGCCGTCTAGCGCCCAAACTAAGCAACTTTTTACTGAGGTAAGTTTGCTTGTATCGAATTGTTTTGGTCTGAAGAATATGTGGTAGCTTTTTGTAAAGACCTTTTAAGGACACCCTGTATAATATGAGGTATATAAAATAGACAGTTATAGACAGCGCGGGATACGAACTAACGTTTCTTAGCGCTATAGCTTGAGAAATACGCATGAAACATAAACATCCCTCTTTCCTTCTTGTCTGTTTTGAAAAAAAAGAATCTGCGCACGCATTACTAGAATCTAGTACCAATCACTCTATTCCGAAAATTCAGCCCATTAATTGTTTTTTTTTCATTCTTCGCTACTTTAACATTCATTTCAACGTTCCATTTGGTCGAAACTTGTGCGGTTGGAGAAGAGCAGGACAGTTTCTCATAGGGGACTCCGGATCACTTCTGGGGAACCAAGACTGCCAAAGCGATGCGTCAGGGAGTCGTGAACCAATATTAACAGAAAATCAACAGCCGCTGCCTGTGGGTTCGAATCATGATGTAAATAAAGACTGGTGTCTCAACTCCCTATACCCAGCCACTAGAAAAAGTTGTAGACCTTCGCCTACTTGATTCTGTCGGATTTCAATACCTTACTAAGGCTTCCCAAGATCGAAACTAGGTGGCGTCACCTATGCCGATCTCGAAGGTTATCTTGGAAATGCTGGAAACACGATGTGGATTTGAAATTCAACATAAATGTAAAAACTGAACTGTTAGCTATCCATCACTGTCAGGTATCCGTCATTATCAGTAAAAGCGGATTTGACTTCACCGGATCGACGATCGTATCGCCATCTATACTCGAGTGGTGCGGCCTTAGTGAGGTCGTTTGACAGGTCTACATGTTTTGGAAAGAAACAATTGAAGAGTTATTTCACCATCCTATATCCACCTTGGTTCGAATTAACGACCGCTGGACTATGGAACAGACACGTCACTACTATGCTATGGTTCGCCGAACGAAAGTGGGCTTGAACTTCTATTAATGAATCCAAACTAATTTAATTGGATGATGAAAATTATCTATTTTATTTTTGGACGATACCTGCCCACTTGAATTCAAACAGGCAAAAAGTATTCTGAATTATCAAGAAGATAATGCCAGAATACTTTCACACATAACCTGAGTCGATAAGTGAAACGAAAAGGAGGAACAGCAATAAATTATACTGCATTTGCAGAATTATCTATGGAATACGTCACGAAAAGTACTCCAATGAAAAGCGCGATGATATGTGTGTGTTATAAATTACTTGTTATAGAAAAATCATGGAGGGTTACCTCCACTTCCTTCCCCGTGAATCCATCCTTGGCAAGCTATGACCTTGTTGAACTCAGAGGCCGGTTGTTCAATCTTCAGAGTTTTAACCTCTGACTAAGTGAACCGGGTTGTTATTCAACTATACATAGTTCAAAGTATCATGCAAACCACTGTTGAACTAGGTTCATCTCATAAAACTTCGTTGAAAAACAGAAAAAGATTTGGTAGATATAGATAGATGTATCTCTGATTGGACAACTATCTCTCATTCAGTGTATTATCTAAGATTTATAATGTTATTGCTCTGAAGACTGACACGGTTACGATTTAACAATTTTTGACCTTGACCGAAATACCCTTCGACTCATGGGTTACAATTTCGAGAATCCGTATCTCATACATAGTCTGTAAATCCCAATCCAGTGAGAATTTGAATAATTAATACGTCATTCAATCCGCAGAAACACCGTTCTATGAAATTGCCTCAAAACGTTGATTTTGCGAGAAATAGCTACCAGATAACATCGTGATTCTCATAATTGGATATTCATTCGAATTGATTCATGTTTCATAGCTCGTGTTAGTTGAGATAGGTAGATAGTGTCTGAAGAATACACCAATATAGTTATATATATTCTTATCTATGAAATTCATTTATCAATATTATTATATAAATATAACAGTGGAAACGTGATTCAAATAGTGACTTCTCATTCTAACCAGTAGTCTCATCGACAAGTTTAGGAAATAAACCGGAAATTATCAGCAGAACAAAAATAAAGCATGCATCGAAAGAAATAATCCCAGCACATACCTCATCGACGCGATGAGTGGGAGAGTTCTCCCACAACTTTGGATCTTGGAGTGTGGAACACATTCCAGTTTTTCCTCAGACAGAAGACCATAGAGTAATTCTGTTTCAGCACCATAGTTCACTCTCAAAAAGACTAATTCACTGTTACAACATTATTGTAGCCTAATCAATGAGAAGATGGTGTTCTACCAAATGGAGCAAACTCCAAATGGAAAAAAGGTTTCTCAAGTCCCAGAAAAGTATTGGTTTGTTTCTCGCTGGAGCATAATTGAGGCTCGGGGATCAAGACCGCCAGACAAGTAACTGAAGATGAATAGCTAACCCACCAAAGCAGATGAAGACAATCAAGGCTATGTTGATGCAGATGCACGAGCAAATGATAACATTTCCATTACACGAATTATATTGTTACCAATATTAAACTTCATTATATTGAGAATGGAGAAGCCGATTAAGATACCAAGAGGATCAAAAATCTTCCTAAGAGGACCGATTATTTGCTCCATAACAGTAGTATTCACTATTCTGCCTTCGATAACAGTCAGCGCATTTGGGAACGTAATCTCGTGAAACAGTTCTCCATATAATTATTGAATAATTATACCACTGAATAACTAAGCTTCAGTGTCAACGGTAATGTGATCGATTCAGTCAGGAAATGAGATAATGGAGGTATCAGTATAGACCCAACACCGATTCTCAGAGTACCAAAAGTATTGGTTTTGCCACAGCACAATCATCAAGCTCAAGGCTGAAGACTACCGGCAACTCAAATAAGTGAATCAACCGCCTCCTCATCAGATGAAGAAGGCTTGACAATGTGAATGCAGATGAAAATGCAAATGATTCTATATCACTTTTATCATCCGAATGATTTGAGACCAATATTAAATCAAATAAATATTTGATACTGAATAGAATTGAACAATTGCTGAACTACCTGTATTCATCATCTTGTGAATAGAGAAGTCGAGATATCGAGAGGAGTAACAATCTTCCTGAAAGAACCGATTGTTTGCCTCATATCAGTAGTATTCACTATCTTACTTCCGATAACATTCGGTTGTTAAAAACGTAATATACTACAGTTCTGCATATTATCATTAGATATTTATAACACGGAGTTCATGATTGATAGTTTTCAACCAGTACAAACGTCATCGATTATTTGAGGAAAGCCAGTGGTATTCAGCAGCATCAAAATATATAATGTATTGAAGGGAATAATCGAAATAGACTCAGCACGGGTAAGGGAATACTCCAGTAGCATCGATGAGATGAAAGTTCTCGTTACAAGTCATGAAAAAATTATGTGGGTTTGTTTTTTGCCACAGCTCAAGGCTACCAGGCAACTCCTCATCAGATGAAGACACGCTTGCCGATGTTAATGCAGATGGAAATGTAAATGATTCAGAAGCTTTCTTATTATCTAAATATTGTCTTGTATAATATAATATATAATATAATAATACAATATATATAGTGCTATCTACGATGATCTTTCCAAAGAAGATGCACTCTGAGGGTATAGATACTCAATATATTTATATATATATATATATATATATTTATATATATATATATATATATATGTTGGACTTTCTTAATGTCAATGTATCTGTTGTTCAACCTGAGTTCATACCAGTTGTGGTGGAAATATTGGTTGTTAATAGGAAACTTCATTACCTGTCTAGGAATGAATGTAATGTGATACCTTCGATTTGAAATGAATGTATTTTTATTGAGAAAATATTATTATTCTCAAGCATTCTTATGTGGAGAGGAATATAGTGACCTGAGGGGGTGCTTTCTTCGTCGGCCAGTGTCATAGTTTTCATTTGTGTCGGCATTCCACGATTTGTAGGTTAGGAATCCACTGTCGAAGTGATTGATAGCCTTCTCTCAGAGAACCAGATTCCCAGGCCACTGGATTCTTATCCGAATGCGACTGACCTTGGTTTGCGCCCATATTTGAAGATCCGAACTGTGGTTTGAGGTTGTTCTCAAGTGATTGTTCAATCACTCATAACGAGATTGAAGAAACCAGAGAAACAACAATTAGGAAATTATGGTTGTTTGCTGTTATTTATCAGCTTGATCATTATCATCTCTATCGAGGTAGTTCCTCTCGACATAAATATTATCAGCGAAGATTTAATTACACGAGGAAATAATTATGCGGCCAGGTAATTTATCTAAGATTGAATGGAGACCTAATCAAAGCCTTTAATTAGGCGTGTAAGTCGAGCCGTTAGAAAATCGCAGGATGTGTTTCTAAGGAGGGCCAGGAATTATCATAATTTATTGATTTGAAATTCAAATTCAATATCGTCCAGTTCTGATACCGACGCAGTTTAGATGGATTATTTTCGTTTCGAGCAAATGTTCTGACTAGAAAGAAAAATACGCGTATGAGAAAATGTTAATATCGAAAAGCGATGCAGGCGAGAGCGAGATTGTGTTTCCTTTGACGTGTTATTATTCGAAAATGAAATAGTTCACGAACATAAGAGACATTTCCGCCTAACGACAGTCTAAATATACTCGCCAAAGTTCCGTGCACTTTTAAAATTACGTATTCATAAAGAACGTGAAAAGTTCAGAGAAAACTGTCCTATCGTACGGAGCGAGATATAACCTTGACGATTAACAAGTGATGGAATCAACGAAGGCAATTCACCTACCGTACGTTACACATTCATAAAATTTCAATGGATTAGTCCGAGGACACTTTCAATTTGTCGCACAGTGTATATCAAAGATGGCAGATCCATAAAACCAGAAGAACGTTCACTTTATCACCGGCCAGGATAAAAATGAGGCTGGAAATAATCCCAAGGCTAGTATGTTTCAAGTTGCAACTCGAAGCAGAAGCTCATTCTTTACGCCTTGTTTACATTCGTATCCAATAATTATCTCTTTTATTGTTGCACTGCATAGTCGAGTTCTTCGTTTTTTGTTTCGTAAATAAAAGATATCGACTCTCAGATTGTTGTAACAATATTATTATGATTATGTTCGGTCATGACTGAGCCATATATCAGGATTGCTTTCAAGGATATTGAAGATTTCTAAAATAACACCATCATCGTTTCTGTTCCCACAGAGTATTAGCTGTCGCTTCACACCCAGCTGAAATTATGCTTTTGCGTTGAATAGTTATTCGTTTCATTATATTCTAGTTATAGTAATACTATTCTTTGATGGATGACCAGTGGTAAAGAATACAGATATATAAACATGAAGACTCATGTAATCAAAAGAGATTAGACCTACAAAGTTCATTAACGCTGTAGAAATTTTGACATGTCTTCTGATTTGATAGTATTTCACAATATAAAGTACATCTTGAGAATTATATTTTTTCATAATATCATAACCTGATCCTTCGAAAAAGCAATTAATGTTCACGTTTGGTATTGTAGTGAGACACTGATAGGAAATGAGAAAAATCATTCATAGTCGTATTTGATAAGATGCAGTTACTCGAAATATACAAACTAGGGACGGTGCATGATTTGCGATTAACAAAACTCTTTTTGAGACATGAAACCATTTTAGCAATGGCTGCCTCAACACATGAAGATGAATTTCTCACATTTTTCTAGATTTCTGGATTTTCTAGATGTTCTCGGAACGAATCAGCACTTACTTGTCTTGAGTAGAAATTTTCCTGAAAATTGAATTTATTCATTTTCCAAAAAAAAATTACACCGACAAATAGAGAATTTTTTTTTAGGTATCTGAATGTTGAGTTACAAGACAGCGACATTCTGGGGCAGATCATGAATATGTCCTTACTACAAATACATGAAATAGTTGATATAATTTCTAATTTGTATTTTTCAAACAAGGAGAGAAAATCCAGAGAGAAACAAGGACAAGGACAACAAAAGGATTGATTAAGTCTATAGTTCATACGAGAATACACCTGATGTGGAATGGGAAAACCATCATTAGACATCAGAGGCATAGAAGTGTGAACATAGACTTAACGGTTACGATTAAAGGTGTTAATAATAATTATTTTCGCGAGAGGTAGATTACACTTTGGGGTTTATCATATAAATGATCAATATAACTATTTTGGATGAGTGAATAATTATTGATTAATTATTCATTTGGAATATTGTATTACAGGAAGTTTTCTTCTTGTTTTACTGGCATAGCCTATAATATTCAAGCTAATGTTCAGCTTTCTCAATGTCATATATTATGAGTTTTCCTGAACTGTCACTTCTCCATGGGAAATCATCTGCACATGATAGGAAGATATTGAAAGGAAACCCACCGACATAAAAAATATCGAAGATCCAAAAACAGACCCCCAAGGCACATCATGCTCGACTGATTCAGTTCCTGATTTTTCTCATCGAGAGACACTCTACGCTGGAAACTTGTCGGTTGGGATATAGAGCAACCTTTTATATCATAATTTTCAGTTTTCTCAATCAATAAGCGTTTAGCGTGTTTATACAACTGATTCAACTACAACAAGTAACTACCTCTGGAACAAACACGCTGGGTAAGTGTAGTTGAATTTCATTATCTCTCCAAAAGCATGAAATATAACTTTGATATCGTTAGTTCATCGCTTGTGATTGAAAAAAACTGCATAATACGTGTAGAAGAACATTTCCATAGAAAATCCCGCGACCTGAAGACACCCTAAACATTCCTCGGGATAAATAGCTTTCGACCTTGACTAGTTGCCAGCACATATTTTCAATTATCCCATTTACTGTACCGCTCCTGTCAGATTAAAGGACGATCTGCACGGCAAGTCATCCCGTTATAAATTTCTCTCGAATTAAGCTCCGCAAAAAGTCCCCGTTCCCGCTCTCGCTATATTTATGCCCCGATTTTTATGCAATACGGCGTTATTTCAACCCGGGGGAAATGTAAGAAATTTCTTGGCATGCGTTTTCATAAACAAAATCCCAGTCATATCATCCACCTCTTGCTATTCGTTTTTTATGACTCCGGACTGAATTATCAGAGGTTCCATAAGAGTTGGGCAGCTCTCTATTTATTCAGTTTCACATTTCAGTGCCTCAAAGAATAGGAAGATTCTGAAGATTATCGTCCTCCAGCAACTCGCCCTTTGTAGTGTTATTATACATAAATAGCAGATGATGGGAAAATGATTGAACTTATTTCTCGCCAACGGGCGATTGGACTGATTTTTCTGTCATTCACATTGTGAAGTAAGAGTCAAGTTCTGTGAGCTAGATATCTAACTCATCATTTATTTTTTTATAATTCGAAAAAGGCAGGACTTCCGACGTTTCTTCGAACTATTTTTGTTAACACATGTTTTATTGGGAATAACCCCATTTTTGAAAGAAAGATTCTGGGAAACTATTTACATAGAATTTTCAACCTCAACAGTGATACTGTCTGTACGGTTCCAACAGCTCTCATAAATATGGAAGATATCAAAATTCTGCAAATACTGATAAGATACACTATATAAGAAGAACTCTAAGCAATTTAGGGGGTCAAATATAAAAGATTCCCAAGCCTTAATCTACTGTCTGTATGAAACTGATGAGAATATTCAAGATCAATTAATGAAGAGCCACTTGGTAACCCACATTATTTGTATGTCAACCTGTCACTGGAAATTGTCAAACGAAGTAATTGCTAAAGAGAACGTTTCAACTTTATTGTTGTAGATTGTAGCAGATTCATTTTCGAAACGTCCACAAGGACAAGTAGAGATCGCCATTTATTTATATCACTGTGTCCGAGATGAAGAGTGCCAGTATAGATATCTCGTAAACTACAGGAGATAGAGATTTGGTTGAATGGGAGGAAAGTTCCGTGAGTAACAGAATTATTTTCAAAAATCTTCGATTGATTTCTTTCCACTTTCGATCAGGTACTCTTCATCTTTGAATTATTTTTCACTGATGGAACCAAACAACCATATTAAATACACAGCTACCTAGTTTCAGTCTCTTGACGATCATTAGCTATATATTGTTGAATGCCTCAAAGATGAAACACACCAATTATTATGAATATTTTCAGAAAAAGGAACAACTTTTGACACATTCAATCTCAATGAGTAGTTCGATTGAAAATTTCACTCTGAACATTCACTAACTACCAAATACAGGGTGTCCTTAAAAGGTCTTTACAAAAAGCTACCACATATTCTTCAGACCAAAACAATTCGATACAAGCAAACTTACCTCAGTAAAAAATTGCTTAGTTTGGGCGCTAGACGGCTCTGAAGTTAAAATTTTCAAATCGATTTTGCTTCATAACTTTTGAACGGCTCATGAGATTTTTTTCAAATTTGGTACGTTGGCATAGACTCATCGGGCAATGAAACTCATATCATAATCATAATGAATATCATTCCATGGGCGTAGAACTTGATTTTTTCAGTAAATAAACATCTAAAACTCCTACACCAATGGAAAAAAATTAGTTTCAATATGAAATCTAAATTATTCAACTCATTCACTACAAAAAAGGTACTCTTGACAAAAGTCGATTCCTCTCATGGTTTCGACAAAATTTTAATTTTAGTGATTTAGAGCATAATTAATAATAAAACGATTAACAGATATTTCATAAAAATTGTTCAAAATGTTCACCATTTTCACGTATACAAAGATTTATACGACGCAAAAAGTTGAGATGTACTTTTTGCATAGGTTATTTCTATTGAAAATAAGTAGCACTGGTTTTTTTTTCTGAAGACTATTATTATCTGATCGAAAACAGTGATATTCACATTCTTGGTTTCCATAGTTTCATCTTTGTTGATTTGTCGAGTTTTATTGACGTTGATTGTTGATATCGGACTTTTCTGATTTATCATGGCCGTACAATACACCAATGAAGAATACACCGATATGTTATTGGTATTCGGATATTGTCAAGGAAATGGTCGAGAGAGTGTGAGGGTGTATTCGGCAAGGTTTCCAAATCGTCGCGTACCAAGCCACCCAACCTTTGCTGCAGTTGAGAGACGTCTTCGGGAGACCGGTCATTTTGCTCCTAGAACTGGTGATTATGGAAGACAGCGTTATGTAAGGATTCCCGAAGTCGAAGTAGAAATTTTAGACCGTATTGAAGAAAATCCAGAATTGAGTACTAGACGGATAAGTAATGAACTAGAAGTTTCTAGGAATGCCGTTCATGAAGTACTAAGAGAACAATTATTATACCCATACCACAAGACGCCAGTTCAAGATTTATTAATCCATGATTCACAAAGTCGTCTGATGTTTTGTAGGTTCATTAATTTGCAAAGAGAAATGAATCTGAACTTTGGAAAGAATATTTCGTTCACTGATGAAGCCTGTTTCACGAGAAGAGGAATAACTAATTTTCATAATGAACACGTTTATGCAATTGAAAATCCTCATTCCATTAAAATAAACCATTTTCAACACGAATTCAAAATCAACGTTTGGGCTGGAATAATAGGAAATTTTATAATTGGTCCTGTCATACTTCCACAAAGATCAACAGGAGACATGTATTTACAACATCTACGAAATACGTTGCCAAATTTGTTGGAAGATTTACCACTCCAACATCGGGTAGATATGTGGTTTATGCACGATGGAGCTCCACCACATTTTTCGGTGGATGTTAGGAATTTTTTAAACCAACAGTACCCAGACAGATGGATAGGTAGAGGTAATGATGCACCCGTGAATTGGCCACCACGTTCTCCAGACTTAACACCGATGGATTATTTTGTATGGGGTTATCTCAAGTCTACGGTTTACAAGACCCCTGTGAATACTGTAGAACAATTATGGCAACGTATCCAACAGGCGACGAATAATCTTACAGGCGATGAAGAAGTTATGCAAAGAGTACATTTCAACTTTTTGCGTCGTATAAATCTTTGTATACGTGAAAATGGTGAACATTTTGAACAATTTTTATGAAATATCTGTTAATCGTTTTATTATTAATTATACTCTAAATCACTAAAATTAAAATTTTGTCGAAACCATGAGAGGAATCGACTTTTGTCAAGAGTACCTTTTTTGTAGTGAATGAGTTGAATAATTTAGATTTCATATTGAAACTAATTTTTTTCCATTGGCGTAGGAGTTTTAGATGTTTATTTACTGAAAAAATCAAGTTCTACGCCTATGGAATGATATTCATTATGATTATGATATGAGTTTCATTGCCCGATGAGTCTATGCCAACGTACCAAATTTGAAAAAAATCTCATGAGTCGTTCAAAAGTTATGAAGCAAAATCGATTTGAAAATTTCAACTTCAGAGCCGTCTAGCGCCCAAACTAAGCAACTTTTTACTGTGGTAAGTTTGCTTGTATCGAATTGTTTTGGCCTGAAGAATATGTGGTAGCTTTTTGTAAAGACCTTTTAAGGACACCCTGTATACAGTCACTCTATGAAAGATATGATGTATACAATCAAGATGTTCTAATATGTGTTTCTCTTTTTGGTCACTTTCGTAATGATGTTGATCGTTGCAAATGACAACGTTGACTTCAGATTCTCCTTCAAATAATAACGAGAAAACGTGTCAGAGACTTCAGAGGTTAATACCCATTTGAGAACCAGATATCCACAAGTGCAGACACTTTAGTGGAAGTATCTTATTTCGGAGTCTTGGTATTTACTTCAGTTGAATTTCAATTACGCCTGATGGCTAGTCATCGACGTCAAGAGCCATATTGCCAAAGAAAGCATCATATATATCTACTCCTCTGTTCGACTCCATTAGTCGGTTCAATCTAACGTTGCCAGTTCCATCTGGAAAACCCGAAACCATTTCAATGTAGGTGGAAAACTCGATTAGTCCGAGGACCGGTTCGATTCCACGGCTGGTGACATTTTCCGAAAGCTAATTACCCAATTAGGAGCGATGAAAGTTACCGATTCGAGTAAAAAGTTGGAAGTTAGTCTCCAGACACTGATTCCAGTTCCGCTCCGGACGATCGCAGACTGCACTTCTCCGAGTGCACACTTCCATATGCTCCGGAATGGTCTCATCGAATCTCACGGATAATTACCCTAAACGGGATTAATGTATATTAAAAAGCTCACGGTCCAGAGATATCACTACTCCAGAGCGGATTATATGAGAGTTTTCCTGCAGATTATCGCTAACGGTCGCGAATTTTCCATAATTTGGTTTCAGAATTAGAAAGTTTCGCGGTTAAGTACTTTTACTAGTATGCACATTGGCTTTCCCAGACTTATGATCACTTGTGGAGTATCTAATTCAGAATCAACACCCGCACATCCTCGGAAGCTGGCTGTAATGCGCAAAACTTATTAAAATAGCGAGATTCTTCGGAAGTTTGTTTATACTAACTATTCAAAGCAATCTGCATTCGGAAATTATACAAAAAATCATCACGTTGCAGAAGACAATCACAATTTTTCGGAACATGAATGCTCTGGCAGTCTGAGTTATTATGTACTAGTTTCAGTCCTTGGTACAGATAATGCAAAATTCGTGATTCGTTTCGTTTCCACCATCACACTCAGTTTTAACCTGAAGAGAGAACATTTCAAACTCGAAATAAGCCACGGAATACAGAAAATGAAATATTGTCATTCATTCATTGATGATGTTCTGTGCACCGAGCAGTTCCTACTGAGTTAGACTGATCTGTTGATAATAGTCAGTATTGTCATTTTCTGACACTATTTTTGTTCGAATACGATTTGCTGATTTCATATTTTGTTAAAATATCATTTAATCACCCTCTTTCCTGAACTCATTGGAGTTTTTCAAAACTACTGTTTATACTGTCAACTCTGTACTGTGTGTATGTACTTGTATGTACTGTATGTACCTACTCTATGTACTCTATGTACTCTATGTACTCTACTGTACTGTATACTCCATACATGGTACATCTATATGGCATAGTTTGAGCATATACAGGGTGAGTCAAAAATGTGTACCGAGCTTTCTGGGGGTGATAGAACATTGAAAAATAAGTGTAGTTTGATGATTAAACTCATGGCCCAAAATGCATATTAAGGGAGATATATCCTTCCAAAGTTGATAAAATCTAAATAATTTCTCCGCATAACTTCTGAACGATGAAAGCCACCCGATTGAAATTTTGTGCATGAATGTATGTTGTCAAAATACATTTCTTCGTCACACTTCCACATTTCTGATATTGTTATAAAGGGTGTTTTCAGAAGGTGAGTCATGATTTTTTGTAGAAAACTTTTTTCCCTGTATTATTTTCGGAGCGAAGAAAATTACATGAAAAAGGTACTCTTATTCAAATACAAAAAATTGAGCCGTTCGTGAGATATTTGAGTTTTTGTAGTTACATGATATCAGCAGATTGATTTTATTCATCGCGAGATTCATCGGTATACCGATATTTCAGCAGCATTTGCATTTCCGAAGCACTCGCCAAGCATTAGAAGCATATCAGTTTGTTCAGAGAACGAATAACCTGCCATATTTCTCAAAATCTCAGTTGATAATCGCAGTGATAAATGACACAGAAAAACCACACGAACAAATCGACTACAACAATGTTGACTCGAATGTTGATGACATGAACGTCAAAATTGAGAACAAAATTATTCATCATGGCCTGCTAAAATATTGTTACCGATGAATCTCGCGATGAATAAAATCAATCTGCTGATATCATGTAACTACAAGAACTCAAATATCTCACGAACGGCTCAATTTTTTGTATTTGAATAGGAGTACTTTTTTCATGTAATTTTCTTTGCTCCATCAAATGATCCTGTTTTTTCACCGAAAATAATACAGGGAAAAAAGTTTTCTACAAAAAATCATGACTCACCCTCTGAAAACACCCTTTATAACAATATCAGAAATGTGGAAGTGTGACGAAAAAATGTATTTTGACAACATACATTCATGCACAAAATTTCAATCGGGTGGCTTTCATCGTTCAGAAGTTATGCGGAGAAATTATTTCAATTTTATCAACTTTGGAAGGATATATCTCCCTTGATATGCATTTTGGGCCATGAGTTTAATCATCAAACTGCACTTATTTTTCAATGTTCTATCACCCCCAGAAAGCTCGGTACACATTTTTGACTCACCCTGTATATACACCAAAATGACAAATGTAATAAGTATCATACTTCTTTTTCAGACTGAGGATTTATGTGAAGAAATTAGTTATGGCACCGTTATAGAAAAGGTACAAGTTGCGTTGCATTTCTTGGTTTTCAAATGACCCAATGAGTGAAGTGAAGAGAAACGAAATTTTCAACGTTATCAAGCCTCTTTTTTCCATTGGGCACTCTGGGCAAGTGCACAGGGGGAGGTCTCGGTTCCTGCCAAATCATCAACTCATAACCGATAAATTACTGATGCTCCGTGAAAGATTGACCAGCCTCACAGTCATAGGGTCTTGATACTCTGAAGTGCCTAGGGCCTCCAATATTCCAATTCCTGTTGAGGGAAGCCAGAAGATTTTAAGAATATTACTTTACGAAGGTTGATTTAACTACTGATGCAATTCATGAAAAGGAAATCTACGCGATCGATGTCGCCGGTGAACGCTAGCTGTTTCATATATCCACAATCGTTCAAACCATGTTCTAACCCGCCGAGGACTATCAGGATCTTCTCATGTGGGTCGTATAAATTTTATATCTACCATACCTTTTTGTCTCTTCGAGGAGAGTGTCTCGATAAAAGGGTAAGTATTCTGGCAATATTTCCCGACGCAGTGGTCCATCATTTCGATGAATCGAATTGATGCGTCTCCAGGGTGCTTTTATCGCCTCCCGAAACTGTCCCGATAATACACTTCCGAAACGTCCTAATTCATTTTTATGCACTCGATATACTGCCACGAATACATAGAGGGCGATCTCGATGAATTTTGTAGCTGCTATTTCCGTTGACAGAGGAGGAAACTCTGGAAGTAGATGAACCAAGCAATTACATATATATCGTAGGAACGGAATTCATAGGAACCGTATTTCGTCGAACAGTGATATGTGGAAACGTACTTTTAAAAGACCTAAAATATAGGACCGTATTCCATGAGTTTGGTAATTCATTGGATCCGTAATCTATAGGAACCATATCGTAGGAACCGTATTCAGTAGGCGTCTTTTTCTATAGGAACCGTATTCTGTCGGAATGGTATTTTGTAGGAACTGCATTCTATAGGAATCGTATTCTGCAGGTACAGTATTTGGAACAAACCTCATTTCGTAGGAATTGTATTCTTCAGGAACGGTATTTTTTAGGAACAGTATTTTGCAACATCGTATTATGTAAGAACCGTATTCAGTAGGAGCTTTCTTCTATAGGAACCGTATTCTGTAGGAACGGTTTTCTGTAGGAACCGTATTCTGTAGGAATGGTATTTTGTAGGAACTGTATCCTATAGGAATCGTATTGTGCAGGAACCGTATTTGGAACAAACCACATTTCGTAGGAATTGTATTCTTCAGGAACGGTATTTTTTAGGAACAGTATTTTGCAACATCGTATTATGTAAGAACCGTATTCAGTAGGAGCTTTCTTCTATAGGAACCGTATTCTGTAGGAACGGTTTTCTGTAGGAACCGTATTCTGTAGGAATGGTATTTTGTAGGAACTGTATTCTATAGGAATCGTATTGTGCAGGAACCGTATTTGGAACAAACCACATTTCGTAGGAATCGTTCTCTTCAGGAACGATATTTTCTAGGAACAGTATTTTGTGACTACCGCATCATGTGAGAACCGTATTCAGTTGGAGCCGTATCCTATAGGATAGCCGTATTCTGTAGGAACTGTAAGATATGTAATGAGTAATGAAAAATGATTATATCAGTATTATTAGAGAGTATATGTAGGGTATTGGTATAAACTCAGTTTTATGAGATAGTCTGAAGATATTCAACCAACCTGGTCCTATAAAAAAATTACAGACCAGCGAAAAGTTTGAAGAATGAAAGCATTTCATGAATCAGAAGAATTTTTTAGTGAAGTGTTTGAATGGTTTAGTTCTTGTCCAATGACTTCCAAATCATTATTCTGTATTAATATCTGATGATCGCTAAAGAAATTCCTCTATATACGTATTCAGGTATACATATATGTCACTTGGGGTATGGAAAGTCATGACCAGAATATGTTAGTTATGCATTTCTTATAATTTTGATATATTGTTCACAACATATTTGTCAATTCGAATTGTCTATCATTTGTTCCGACAATAAAGAATATTCTGATTCTGAATCAGTTGTATGACGCATTCACCTAGTGCTGAATGACGACTATCTTCACTCCTTTCCTGATGTTCACTTGATATTCATTACGTGAGGTATGAGAATATTTCCGAGTTCCTGATTCCTCCATGGAAATTCATTGTTTTGAGAAATCACCTTGTACACCAGCACATCCCTATGCGAACGAAATCGTCGCCAGTTGAACGTACCTCTTCTTGCCCTTATCTGCTAGACGTTCTGCCAGTTTACTATCCTATATTTATTTAACAATACGACTGTAAAGTGTCCAAGGAACGGGAATTTTTCACAATAAAATTGAATAATGAAATATTCTTTATTGCGATAACAACGTAAAAAGTTTACGGCTCCTCGGAATTGGCTAACTATATGCTCTTGTCACAATGCACTCATCCGAAAGCTTTATATGCTGTTCGAAATGGATATTGATATTTTATGCGGTCGCATGAAAGTTATCTATGAATTGTGTGATACCACCGAACATATATGTTATATGTTCGGTGGTGATACTGTATATACAGGGTGTCCTTAAAAGGTCTTTACAAAAAGCTACCACATATTCTTCAGACCAAAACAATTCGATACAAGCAAACTTACCTCAGTAAAAAGTTGCTTAGTTTGGGCGCTAGACGGCTCTGAAGTTGAAATTTTCAAATCGATTTTGCTTCATAACTTTTGAACGGCTCATGAGATTTTTTTCAAATTTGGTACGTTGGCATAGACTCATCGGGCAATGTTTCTCATATCATAATCATAATGAATATCATTCCATGGGCGTAGAACTTGATTTTTTCAGTAAATAAACATCTAAAACTCCTACGCCAATGGAAAAAAATTAGTTTCAATATGAAATCTAAATTATTCAACTCATTCACTACAAAAAAGGTACTCTTGACAAAAGTCGATTCCTCTCATGGTTTCGACAAAATTTTAATTTTAGTGATTTAGAGCATAATTAATAATAAAACGATTAACAGATATTTCATAAAAATTGTTCAAAATGTTCACCATTTTCACGTATACAAAGATTTATACGACGCAAAAAGATGATCAACACAGATGAAACTATGGAAACCAAGAATGTGAATATCACTGTTTTCGAGCAGATAATAATAGTCTTCAGAAAAAAAAACCAGTGCTACTTATTTTCAATAGAAATAACCTATGCAAAGAGTACATTTCAACTTTTTGCGTCGTATAAATCTTTGTATACGTGAAAATGGTGAACATTTTGAACAATTTTTATGAAATATCTGTTAATCGTTTTATTATTAATTATGCTCTAAATCACTAAAATTAAAATTTTGTCGAAACCATGAGAGGAATCGACTTTTGTCAAGATTCCTTTTTTTGTAGTGAATGAGTTGAATAATTTAGATTTCATATTGAAACTAATTTTTTTCCATTGGCGTAGGAGTTTTAGATGTTTATTTACTGAAAAAATCAATTTCTACGCCCATGGAATGATATTCATTATGATTATGATATGAGTTTCATTGCCCGATGAGTCTATGCCAACGTACCAAATTTGAAAAAAATCTCATGAGCCGTTCAAAAGTTATGAGGCAAAATCGATTTGAAAATTTCAACTTCAGAGCCGTCTAGCGCCCAAACTAAGCAACTTTTTACTGAGGTAAGTTTGCTTGTATCGAATTGTTTTGGTCTGAAGAATATGTGGTAGCTTTTTGTAAAGACCTTTTAAGGACACCCTGTATACTCCTCACAGAATCGCAGAATGTGATGATAAAACAATAGTAGTCGAAATATCCATCTCTGAAAGTTTTTAATAAAATACATTACACAACCAAAAGCTCGATACAAACTAATCAAGAACAACCTCACGGGTCCAGGGTTGACAGTTCTCACATTAATGAATAGGAAATTTCAGAATACTAGAATAGTAAGTATCACTCCTCTTGCCATTCGAAATTTTTGAGTTGGTGTTATCCACTGTATTGTATAGAGTTGGTAGTACCAATTGTATTGATACTGTATCTGTATTTCTTGAATTTTCGTGTTTTCATGAGATCAGCACTGTTGTATACAGGGTGTCCCAGAATCACGTCTCTTTTCAAGTCTCAAAGATGATGATTGGAGCTTGGGACATGCAGCATACTTACTCAACGTTAATTCACTTTTGATCTCACCTGCAGTCAGTGGCGTAACTAGGGAGTGGAGAGCCTCTGGCAGGAGAGCGCCCGTGGCCTATTTTCTGTTCTTTTTCCATCAAAATAATCATTCTTCTGATACGATGTGTGTAGAGGAATAATGAATTGGCAATTCTGAAATTTGGCTCTTCAATATACTATATTTCTCAATTGAAATTGAATTGAATAACGGAATCGCTCATAAGACGTAATTTTGTTTAGCATCCACTTTTGAATATTGCGAAATTGATAGTGATATGACGCTGGACATTACACTTCAGTGTTGCCAACTCATGGCTGATGGAGGAACAAAGGAGAACGTTCAAGATGGCGATTTGTGCGGTGTTATTTCAACCACTTGCGGATTCAACACAACACCGGACGGTGTTCAGTATCAAAATTGATTCTGCGTAGGTGTTAAAACAAAGAAATCAGAATTTTTCGATAAACCACAGTGCCTGGGTACAAACTCAGAATTTTTGAGTGTTAATTATGTACACCTAATATGTTGTGGATGTCAACACCATGCAAATTTTGTGTGTGGTTCCGCTCAATTCTGCTCTGCCAAAGTTGCTGAATTGCATGAGAATATCGTCACAGTCTTGGACATTGGGGGCCCCAAATGCTGGGGGCCCTAGTCAAATGACAGGATTGGTCTACGATAGTCAATTCAAGGAATGATATGGTAACGGTATCAATTCTAACTGGGGCACTTTGTATATTATTTCATATTCGGTTAGGGTTGATCATTAGGAATCCAAGAATACTGGGTTTGATGGTGCGACTTATCTATATATCTCTGTATTACCTGATGTCCCATGGGGAGCTCCCTTTGATTATGGAATGATATAGAGTTCCAAAAGTGTGGAAGACTGCTTTGATAAGCATTCAGGTCTTCCCAAATTTCAATCATCATGATTCTGGGACACCAAATGGATATAGTAATCGACTCAATCTACACAGATCTGTCGTCCATTAGAAAAAATAGGATATATCAGAGAATATTAGTGATACTAGTACATGTTGCTGAATGTATTGAGCTAATTCGTTCTCTGCCATCCCATATGAATTCCGGTTCACTTTTTCTTTGTAGGTGAATAGTGCAATCCAGTCAAATTTAAGTGACTCATTGTACGTAGTACGCCAACCGGAGTATGCATGTATGTGTAGTGCCTTGCGATAAATAATAAAGGAGACTAATATCAGTCGTCACATTATCGAGAATTTATTGTGTTGCTCAAGTCGCTTCGGTTACGATATTATTATAATTCAAGGTCAGGTTAATGGCACGATAGCTGGATTCTGATGATTCATGGTGAAAAAGTATGGATCACTGGAAAGCAGCGGTTCAATGTATACGCATTAGTCCAGCAAGAAATAATTGTCATTATCTATGTCGCAATCTATCAATCATATCGTCACGGTATGAGCAGTATGAATCGTGGCTATCGATGAATATAATTTATCTCTGCTAGGAAGCTTTCCCAATGTTGAAGAAAAAAATGACCCCTCACATTTTTCAGTTCATTTTTGAGCTGGATTATCTTTACAGTTGAAAATCTGTAGCGCATCGAGACTTTATGACTGCAATGAGAAAATAAAACGTTATGATAGCTTCGTACTTCATACTTCTCATGAATTTGGATAAAGCTCGAAATTGAAATCAAGAAGGCAGCATGTTAATTTTTTCATCAGACATCATCAGTTCTCCTCTTCCCATTTCTAAACATAAAAATAGAAAATACAATTCATTTTTCCAGCTTTTGAATGGAATTTTCTCTCCTCGTTTCTGAAAAATGAAGTATAGAAGTTAATTATATTCGTAATAGTGAGGACTGATTTGTGGTCTGCCCCGAAATGTCACTGCGCTCGAAATCAAAGCTCCAGATACCTAAAGAGAAATTCTCTATTTGTCAGTGATACCATGATTTGAGAAAAAAATGGAAACACAAATATAAAAACAGAACTTCTACTTATGTAAGTGGACGTTTCGGGAACGAATCTGCTTCCGTTTCGTTGAAATACTGATATAAGTAGTAGTTTTGTTCTTATTAAAAATATATTTGTATTTTGTGAAAATCGACATCTTTGATTAGTTTTTCGAGTACCATAGTCAGAATTCTTTCCTGATGCTCACTTACGATCTTCAAACTTCCATGAAAGATTCCGATACCTTCCATCTCTCCCAACATTCTATTTTTTGGTACCTCACGCCGAATAGTCCTTTCATTTCTAACAGTTCAAAGATGAATTGAGAGTGTCATACCTCACATCAGCATTATATCAGCAGCTTAGCCTATACCATAGTATTCAGGGATCGTAGCTGAAGTTTTACAAATTCTAGTTTGATCAATTCAAATAGAGGATCTGTAGGAGTGTCAATAAAAGGGCTATTTAGGGGGCGTACCAAGAATTGTGATCTTATAAAGTATGTAGTTCTGTGGCTGTGGAACTGTGGCTATGAAATTATCAACATTTAACAGAGGTTATATTTTGATATTCTGGTCAGTCTTGAGCTGGCCTGTCAGGATGATGTTGAGTTTTCGGACACCATATGGATGAAACATCTCATATCAGCGATATACTCACTACTCGACCGGTGAAAGGAAGGAAACCCGAATAAAGTGTGGAAACATTATTGCCATGAGGAAAGGAAACTTGGAATGACTGCCAGGACTATACCTATCGTTGAATTCTTGAAGAATTTATGACGGCCATTTCGGTTTCGAGTACAAAATTGGAGAATAAGCAAGGACTCTGCGGTGAATTATGGTTTGCGTGGCCAATAAATAAATAAACGGGTGAATTTTTCATTATGACGAATTTCCTGCTAGTAATCCTGCATTGTTTCTGCTCGTGAAAGGTCTGTAGCACCGAAATAGTCGCGGTAGGCGTTGGAAGCGACCTTCACTGCAGACTATCAAGGAGATTCACGCATGCACATTGCACATTGCACTTTGAATTTATTTTTTGAACGAATTAGCGCGATCTATACAGAATAATTACTCAGATCTGGATTTTGGCGAGATACCATATTTCAACTGCGGTGTCTCCATATGGTTAGTTTTTCTCTGATTCTTTCTGATTCTTTCTCTAGTTCTTTATGGAGGAGATGAGAGAGAAACAAGGCAAATGAGGCGTGAGTATATCCACCCAACAGAACGCATAAGACGATCTGTAAAGACGATTCGATATTCATGAAGACGATTCATTATCATTATGGAAATCCACCTAGATGAGTTCAAAACCAGACGTGTGATTTGTAAACTTTCTAATTTTCGATACCCCGATGTTAGTATTGTTTTGGAACTCTTGAGTGCAGCAGTTTCTTTTTCCAGCCATCAAAGTATTTTTTTTTCATCACTTGTTACTATGCCGGTCCAACAACAAGAAAAATATAAGCGGAATTCTACTCGAATATCACCCAGTAATGTCTTAATTCCTCGGTCACTTCAAATTATTGATCAGATCTGATTCTTCTTGCTATATTTTTGAGCTCATTTTGAGTTCCATCCAAGTCATTATTCATCGAATATATGATCAAATGAGTATTACAATCTTCATTCATGAGTTAATATTGAGTTTATCTTCTCACCAAGGACTTTGATTAAAATCTGAAATGATTAAGTTTTTTTTTTCAGTGTACATGATCAATAACGGGTTGGTTTTCATGAGGTCTATTAATCTTGAAGCTATTTCTCAGTAATTGAATCAAACAACCATTAGATACGAACCTATCTATTTTCACTCTCTTAACGATGATTTTTGAATGCCATTGCAGATCAAACTTACTGAAACTATTTTTGAGTTATTGAATCAAACAGCCATATTTATTAGCTACCTACCTACCGAGTTCAACTCTCTTGGCCATATTGTTGAATGCCCCAAAGAACAAGGCACTGACACCACTTTGGAAGCATTCAAACTGATTAAATGTCTCGACTCCGACATTCACGGAGAATTTTGCAGAAGCAATCAAAAGTGAGTTATTATTTGCTGTTATATGCATATTCGATCAACGGATTAGAGTTGATGTCACATAGAGTTGTACAGTTTGTGACCATCTTCATATGAGTATAACTGCGCAAATTTGTTTGGAATATTGTCATGAAACGGATGCAAACATGCATAAAACAGAATTCACTCACTACAAATATGCTGTCATTCTGATACTTTTGTCACAGTGCAGTTTTACCTGCGAGATTGATATATTCTCTTTTCATATTATTGCGGACAGGGGTGCCTCGGATTTACTGCCTACCAGAACAGAAGTACCATTATATGTATTTTCTCAAAAACTGTTTTTATTACTCATCAACGATTCACTGTTCATGAAGACAATCCCAATGTTTGGTTTCACATTGTTTTTTTTTGCTACAGTTCAGCATTACGCCAATACTGGCAGCGACCAATCAGAATTGAATATTTAAACAACCACGATGATATATTATGGCCGAACGAATTATACCCATATACGTCAACTTCGCTCCAGTTTATTTTGTGATATGTTATTTTTGTAATTCGTAATTTGTAATTTATTCACCGTTAGCATAACATAACATTACGATGCATTTTGTTTTTCCCTTGGGAATATGCAAGTGGTGAATAAACAAAGAAAACTCACAAAAGGATTGATAAACCTTGCATGTGCGTGAGATGCTTGTTTTTCCTCTTTCTACACATTTAAATAATATATATATATAAAAAAATGGGAGTTACAATTTTTATGGATAATGTCGTAAAAAGTAACAATAACATTCTCAAAAATAATTGTGCCCAAATGACTAGGATATTGAGTGGATTGAATTAAATATATATGATAGATGAAATATTTGATACTGATGATGAGAGATAAATGTAATGGGGAAGGATCTTCCATTGCACTGAAGGTCATCGGTTAAACAAAATGAATGAATGTATCAAATAGGGATATGATAATAATAATGATAATGTAAAAATATTCAGTTAATACTTTACATCACAGTAGATTTTCACTTTACAAGGCTCATACTTTTAATATTAACCTCTCATTCTTTCATCTCTACTGTACTAGCTCTCTCACATACAATATCATGATATAGATATCTGTCTGTAGTACTATAGAACTAATGAGATTTCTGCTCTGGTCCTGCCCTCTCCTCATGATAAATTTGCCGACTTTGACTTGGTGATGGTGCTCCGATTCTGGATAAAACTTCATCGGGTTACCAATACTTGATGATGTGGAAATATCAAAAGAAGCGAAGCAAATGAGTCAATTATACAGAGCGGAACAGTTCATCAGAACAGAAAAAGCAGAAGGATATCTATGACACGAGTCAGTAAAATACTTGTCATCCTCGGATTCAATTATCAATCCATGATCTCCTGGTGGTGTGTCACACTGCTTCGAGTGACAGAAGTATTTATAGACCAAACCACGACGCTGAAGGAGTATTTCCAGCTTGACCCCATCCTCCATCACCATGATTTATTCTAACTGAAGCTTCTACTACTGCTGACGATAAATCCAACCAAAACACGAGTATATTCAGGCATTTACTGTTCAGCATTTCTACAATCTATGCAAATGATGATAATCAGATTATGCTGTATACCAACGGAAGATGGCTGCAGTGCAGCTTAACGATCTTTCACGAAAGATTCCTTTCTTTGTACTTGCAGAAATATTACAGGAAAACGTTTATTTTTCCTATTACCTTTATTATTCTTCGTCTGTTCGACATAAAGTCCTAATAGATCCTGAAAATGTTAATTGGGAGACGGGATGCTTCATTTTCAAATAATCATTAATCTTCGTGATATGTAGCCGGGTAAAATTGGGGGCGATACAAGCGCTGTGTGGTATTTCCAAATTGGAGCTAATGATCGCCAGAATTTTTTTCGTGCCAGACACGCTGCGGGGTAGTTCGGTTTGTCAAAGTCAGACGAAAATAAGAATTTCGTAAACAACTTGTCATCAAATATAATAAATCTACAAGCTAATGTGATGAATGTGTTCATTTACATCTAGGATGATTCATCAATAACATTTTATGTACTATTTCAATCTGAAGAAAAATCCAATTTGAGACGGAAAACCATGTATATCCGAAAGAAATTGTAAAAAGTATGATAGAAAAATACCAGCATTTACTCATCATACAGTAATGTTCTGCATATTGTAAGCAGAAAAAGGGTTAATCCCCTAAAACGTTAGGCAGTTTTGAAGTGATGGTATATACCATATACTATGATACAAGTTTTGATATAAGTTTTAAGACAATGTTTCAGCGCTCCAGTGTCTAGGAATACGAGGACTAGAAGGAGAAGTGCTCCAAGAAGACGATTGAGACTCTATGTCTTTTGAAACATGTATTACGTACTATTGTGCATCGATTTTTACTGCTGAGAATGAGTAATCAATTAGCTAGTAGATTCATTGGGATTGAACATAATACCTTGAAGTATATATATTGTGAATTGAATTGACGCATATTGAATAAATATTTCACAGGGTGTGAAAATAAGTGCACCAGTCTCCGGTACAAACTCGAAGAAGTCGATTTTTTCATATGGAGTACCCTGTATCATCCATGAATTGACGACTTTAAATCACCTTTCAAATGATGATCCTATGCCTATCTTCGACGGTTTTCGAATTATTAGATATCCTGAAAGGAGTTGAACGTGGTTTCAGTCGCACAATCTTAATTGAATTCTTCATAATCAAATTCGAACAATCTCAGAGAGGATCAGGCAGCCATCCTTTCATCATACGAATTGTCCCAAGAAGCTTTGATAATTTTCAAGTTTTTTGTATACCTTTCTCTAGAGCACTTTACAGCATTAGTTGCATGAGGTTTCTGATGAGTATGCCATCTCTGTCACCAAAATGCGTAATCATTTGAATGAATGTTTCGGAATGTTATATACCTAATTCGGCGTCCTCTGTAGACATTATCAAAACCGTACCGTTAGCCTTGATGTTGTTCATGAGAGCAACCTCTAAGGTTGTGAGTCTTGGATGAGTATCTTTTGTTTAGACCTACACTCACTGTGTAATGGAGATAATCATTTCTCTTCATTTGATTATGCGATTTTGAAATATCATTCGCTCCAAATTCTAAAATTAATTGTCCCAATCTGCTGTCGCAAGTTGTTATACATGATCCTGATAGAATAACTATAAATACTCAGACATTTGCAGTTGATATCCATGGATGTAATTATGGAAAATATGCTCCATTTTCAAGAATTATATGAAATGCTAACAGAGTTGAAGTCGATTTTTTATTATATCCGAAAGAAGCCTGAAACTATGATTACTATCAATTGTTTTCAATTTTTAATTTTTCGATCAAAATATTCATACCTACCCATTTTATTCAAATATGCATCATATTTTATACTATAGTTTTTATGATAAATTTTAATTATATGTATGTTCCACTTCTCACCTTTTTGAAATTTTGTGATTCGAATTGGTTGTTCTTCGTTAATGAATGAATGAATAAATGTAGGTGTAGGCCACTGGTCGAGCCACTGGTTATTCTAGTTAGTGAAAAAATAATGTTCTGTTCCCATTGTAATGTTTCCAAAACAACACCATCAAAATACATAAACACGACCTCAAAACCGAACATAAACGCTGCTAAATCGGAATGACTTTTTACCGGTCATATCCCAATAATTTCTGCTCTAGTTAGAGCGCACTGATTTTTTTTTTCGGGAAGCAAAAATACGTGTAATTTAGTATTGCATCACGTCCTATTTAGGCTCGTTACAATAAACGAATAAAGTTAATAAGAGCAGACCAGAAATTATTGGCCTGCAGGCAATGTCACGACATGTGTAATTGCGCATTAAGATAATCTTATCTCGACTATAGAAAGCGACGAGGATGCAAGATAGCGTAGCGTACTCATTCGAACCAGTGTTGCCAAGTAGACCTTACAACGAATACATCATAATATGGAAAAATATTTTGACACTGAGTCGCTCAAGAATATGCATTAACCTCAGAATATGATGAATGCAGAAAAGAAGAATCTGTCTGTGTATGCGAATTCTTGAACATGTCATTTGTCATGTAGAGAATTCATCGAAACCTCTATAAGTTCAAAAACCTGTACAGACCGAAGCGACCCAACGCAAAAAGCCTGGGAGCGACTTTTCGATAGATATTTTCAATTTTTTCCTCGGAAATTCCCAAAAATTCATTCTTCCATGCTGAGTGAAAGTTGATAGGTTCAAAAATGAGCTAGTATTGAATGAAAACAGTAATCAGAAATCAGTAACCATCACATAAAGAATAAAAATTAAACAGAATGATATAAGATAAAAATATTTCACGTTACATTAAATGAAAACATACAGTGATATATTTTCAAAAGCAACATGGAATAACTCTTCAATAATTTAATAATTTCACAAATATCATCGTCTTGGGTATTTTCTCAATCGGCAACCTCTTAAATTTCACGTGTGAGATTAGATTTTTGGCGAATTCTGACAAAAAAACTCTCAGAATGTTTGTAATTCGAAAACTATTGAAAATGAACCATTACTTCTGTGGTGAAAATATTGTAGATCATCTGTTCTACTGTTCTGTGAAGTCTTTGTAACCATGTAGCAAACACTCTGTTTAGTTGGTGTCACAGTAAACAGAGTGAACACATTGGAGAAAGAAATTCGGGGCTGTCGCTGAAAGCTGAAACAAGTTGTTCACAGTCATTAACTTATAAGAGATGTGGAGTGACGACTACGTATCAATTCATACTTATGGTTGGACCAGCGACACAAGCAAACTCCTGTATACAATGACCAAAGTAACTGAATAAATAACAGTTAAATTACTCCGTTCGATTCTGAGTACAGAAGCGAACCGCGAACACGTGCTCATGCGACGAAACTGTTGAGATACGCGATATCTCATGTATGACAAAATTACGTTACAACTCGAGAGTGTATGTGCCTGGGTACCAAATGGTACCCGAGCGATCTGATGCGCAATATGCGCAATATGTAGATGGTCAAGTAGGCCATAGCTGAAGTACTTTCAGTATTATGCGATGCTAGGAAACATGTCGATCTATGACAGAAACAACTTGAAACTTCTGGCAACAAACATGCCACTTCATTTTGGAAACTAGTCACCGCGATTGCCTCTGTGTGTAGATATTGTTTGTTTACAGTTATGGAAATATGATCTCGCAACAACAATATCAAGAAAAATCCCCATATGATACTTCATCACACCAGTGAAGTCAGGTAAATACATTCATAAATGATGGACTCACGCTTGAATTGTGTTTGAGTATACTTCCGCTCCTGAAAGAAATTCTTATATGTGCTGCGTTTGAAGAATCTTAACAAATAAGGTAACGTCATAATACTTTTTTGCTCTTGCCCCTCCTTTGAATTCTGTTGCACTTATGAAGGCCATTAAATAAGATCTACTTCTTGTCGAGGCTCATTCAGAGGGTGGCCCTAAACAGTCCAGGGGTCGGATCCGTCAGAAGTGCAGTAAGAAACAAGCAGAAATTGAAAATAATATGTTGTCTCCAGGTCTATTGGTCTAACGAGAACTTGTACTTAGTGGAATTTAATAGTATTCAAATGCAGATACCATTGTGGATAACAGATGAATTCACTTGAGATATTTCGAAAGCTATTCGTATTGGATGGGCAGTGAGAAGTACAGAAAAGTGTCTGTAGGTTAATCGAGGAGGTGGTGTATTATTGGTGTAACTATTCATCTAGTTCTGTCAAAATCACGTCCTTCAGAATCATCTAATATTTATGAGAAGTTTGACAGCCACAAATTTTTGTTCAGATAACTACTTCCCTCTTTTCCGATAGTTCTGGAATATCAATCAAACGAAACCTGGTAATTTTATTGAACAAGCCAAACATACGAAACCTGTGCTGAATTCCCGACTTTTTCGACTATTCATTCACATGTATTCATTCATAAGCTTGAGATACATAATATGTTGGTCTAAACTCTATGAAAATATTATTCTTGAATTTACAGTATCGATCTATCAAATTGTACAAGTACAGACTCGCATACACAGGTGCACATCTGATCATTGTTACCAAACGGAATTGGAAACTTGCCAAATTTTTGTTACTCAATTTTCTTATATCTATCGATTCTATACCAGTACAGACTATGGATATGAATGATATTTTTTTGAAAAATATAAGTTGGAAAACAGGAGAAGTTAGCATATATCTCACATTCATCTGAGTACAAAAAACATTGCGATTTAATATTCCATGATGCCTGACATGAAGATAATATATCATTTGACATTTTCTAAAGGATTTCATGCATGGGCGTGAGATTCATATTTCGTTACCTTAAATATCGATATTTCATTACCATATTTTCTGGGCACGGACTTCATTCTACATAGTACGCTATTCTATCATGAAAAATAAAACAACAGATGAATCTCTTCCTCGTTTTCGTTAAATATCCGTTCGTCAAAACATTAACGTAAGATTTGGTGCGTTCCGAATAATGATTTCCAAAGAAAGAATCATTTCCTTGAAACCATCCTGCAGGAGCAATAATGGATATATGCTTTCTCCAGGTAATGATTACGAATCACAGATAAGTTGGAGTAGACTGTGGAGTGAATTTGTAGTTGAATCTTATACACCCTTTCCTTCCAAACAGCATTTATCATATAGCGACTTCAACATTTCGAGCTTACACAATACTACCATGAATCATATGAAACTAAATCATTCCTCATCATTCCCCAGTTACATTCCCTACGTATCGAGCTAAGATAGGCATCGATTTCAGCCCATTATACCCATGTGATGAATCTTCCGCAGTCGATCTGAATGATTCAATATTCTCTTGTCAAAACCATACCGAAAAATCAAGATCTAGCATATCAATATGAATATTTACTGAGAAACAAAAATACAGAAGATAATATAATGATTATACCCATCTTTACTCAATAAAATGAACTACGGCTCAATGCCCAAGGAAGGGAAAAATCATTGTTGATTTGTGATATGTTCGGAAGACGAGTGAACGTGACAACGTCGCCTATAACCTAGGTCAGTAAAACCATCTACACCAGCACCCACACGGTGTGTCTGGTCCTGGAGTTCAGCCAACGCGGTGCCTGAAACGCAGGGACGGAGTAGCTTTTAATGGATAAGAACCCAATTGAAAAAATCTGGTGTAGGTTTTTATTTCGGCCAATGCTGCATATGCTAGTCATGATTCGAACAGAATATATGAAGTTCATTCAATTGCTGAGACTGACAACAAAACGAATCGAATATGTCAAGGAACTTTCTTATTTATATAGGAGACAGAAATAAGTCGATTTATACTTTAATGCTGTCACAGAATTGTGTGACATTGTTTAATGTTGTTAACAGAATTTCTAAATGAAAATGTAATAGTTTTTCCCCGCCAATGGGCCCCAAAATCAAAAGTTACACAACGAACAGTCATATTTGTGAAATCCCCAAGGAAAAGGATCGAACGTCGACGATTCGGGAGATGGAATAATAATTGACCCAAGTTTGTGATTTTCCCAAAAAAAAATCCCTTTCAGATATTCGAACTGTTTTGTGAGGTACCTCTTGATTTATATACTACAGTAACAACGTAAGTCATTGTTTACTCGCAATGAAAAAAAACATATTTTTTGCAGTGGTTCTGCTGAAAGCTTGTTATTTCAGTATTGATTCGGCTAGGTTGTCATCAATTTGCAATGCCTTCTTTCGAATATTAGGTACAATTTTCTGGTTCCTAGAAATGATTTGGAAATGAGAAAGTAATGAAACATGGCATGAATGAGAATTTAAATTTAAATTTGATTGTTTCACTTTGCTTCTGCCAGTTTCAAATGAATATAGCAGCTCCATTATTTTTTCCATCAAATGAAGAGTATTGATTTTGCGAATGTGATAACTCTAATTGGTAATGAATGGGTAATGAATAATGCATGGAAGGAGAAGTTCGAAAACTTGTTACTTGAGTTTTGGTTTTGGTAGATTGACATCAACATAGAGGATATCGCGATTGCTTCCCCTGAATGAAACGAAGAAAATGAGAGGTGTAATTATCGACTTAGTGCTGATGAATGAGTAATGAAGAGTAATCAGTTATGATGCATTATAAATTTGAAAAAAAAAATCATGAATGCAGTGGTTTGGTAGGTTTACTCAAATAGCCGTTGGTTTTTACATGGAATGACGAATATTAAATTCGCGAAAGGAAAGGAATTTTTTAAAAATTTCTTGTATATCACATTGAGGTTCATGGTCATCGATGCTTTTTTGGCTTTATCTCGGGACAATGAGTGAGTCTATTCGATTGCCTCGTAGCTGGAATCTGTGAGGACACCCTGGCTAGGTTCTTCAGTTCTGCTCTTTCAGTACTGCGGTTCTATGCGGTTAGGAAAACTATGAAGTTACATTATTTTTCACATTCATAATATTAGACTCATGAACATCCATAATTTGTATGGATTCTTGGAGAAAACAAATCTATGTCTTGGCTCCAATCCACTTGCTGCGAAAGCTCTGAACGGACATGCGGACAAAACAATATTTCATCATACTTATATAATCGGAATTATAATAATCACGAAATTATTCTATCGATGGAGCTCTTTGCAATACTCATTTTGCAGCAATTAACTTGAAAGTATGGTAAATCCTTCAATTGAGCTCTGCAATTAGCTTAAATCTTGCAATCTCGAATATGTCAATTTAGCTCATATCAATTTAGCTCATATCATAGCTCAATCAAGTTTTGATTGTATTTAGCTTAATTGGTAAAATATGCTTGCAATCAGCAAGATAAATCTTGTGATAAGCTTGAATGCTAGAAAAATATGACAATTGAGCTCTATTTGCAAGATGGATCTTGCAATTGGCTTGGGATAAATTTGTTGATCAAGCCCTTGTTGAGGTTCAATTGTTAGAAAAAAAGTAATTTCTGTTGGAGTATTCGTTTAGGGCCTTCATAGCTCGCACATTTCTATGAAAATTCGTTTGAAACTATGCGATACATGCATTAAAATCTTTCAAGGCACAGCTTCGTTATTACATCCCGCAAGGGTGACAAAACACGAAACACTTGCCCTATATCGAATCCCCACGTATATTCACGTAACGAAAACAACATCGCTCGAGGATACGACCTTCTTCGGCATATACGCACGTATATTTATGATCACATGGGTTTCGATTGTTTCTTGCTCGTTTTGGAGAATATGTCAATTATTTCTAATTGGCACGGCGTTTCGTATGGGTCGGGAGGAGCGTGAACGACTTTTCGCAGTGTGCATCCTCGGCCGGGATGTCGCGCAATGCACTTCGGGTGCATTAGAGAGCCGCCATGATACAAGCGTTATTACGGACCCGAAGGCCTCTTCGCTACGGTGTTCGGACCTTGGGAACGCATTTAGTAGCCGTAAATTCGTTCCCAGCTGCGATTATTCGAAACGAACGAGGTTGCTTGTCGCCTTCATGGAATTGTCACCGTCGAATGAGATTATTTTATTTTCTTCACAGTCACATATCGTTACCGCAAGCATTGTAACATTCTGCCACCCAATCCAGCCATATCCCGAAAACCTGACGATTCCAATTCGACGTGACCATTTTGTGTTTCATAATGTAACTACACCTTTTCCAGTAGTATTTCAGAGACCGTCAAGTTTTTTTCATATTGCATCATATTGGGACAGATCCACAGTGACGATGACCTGCAGAAGAAGGAATCCTTGTAAAATTATATTTTAGATTTTGCGACCTCGACTGAACGAGAGGAATTTTTGTATCGAGTTGTTTTCGTGAGATTGACGTAGGTATCATAAGTTCAACATGTTTCAAAATATTTATTTCGATTCGTAAAGTTGGGCTAGAGTGCACGACGAGAGCATGTATACAGAGTGATCCATATAAAACGCCGCAAACCTAGATGATATGGATAGATGAAATCACTACTAAGAGTGTAGAGAATACTAGAGATGATATATATATATATATATATATATATATATCATATCATATATATATATATATATATATATATATATATATATATATATATATATATATATATATATATATATATATATATATATATATATATATATGATATATATATATATATGATATGATATATATGATATGATATATATGATATATATATATATATATATATATATATATATATATATATATATATATATATATATATATATATATATATATATATATATATATATATATATATATATATATATATATATATATATATATCATATATATATCATATATATATATATATATATATATATATATATATATATTTCACCTGATGGCTTCAAAAAAATGTTCGAAAGGTGCATGTCAAGAACAGAAGATTGACATCCTTTATTTTTTGAGATGCACCTTCGTATCATATTGTGAATATATAGTGTTATCCATCAAAGAGTAGATATAGAGAAGAATAAGGTATATCAAAATAGTACACTGTAAGAGATGACATTTCCTGAGTAATCATTTTAATTCGACATTTAACGATGCCAAGTTTGGTGACATTATTTCAAACGAGTATATTTGCGTTCAAGTTAATATATTCAACAGGTTAACCCACCTGTTTATTCGTCTCACTCACTGGGCACCAGGAAATTTTCAACTCGAAAATTTCCGAAATTATTTGCTCGGCTGAAAAGATAACACCAATAGGTGACCAAGTTGTCAATGTGAGAAATTTTAGAATCCTCATGAATGATTATTTCTAGGTAGCATCGATTTTTATCTCATATGATGAGAATCTCTACTAAGTCTGTAAGCAACTGATTTAGCCTCTCAATTCTGATTTGAATTTTTTAAGAAGATTGGAGAGTCCGAGAATTCGGGGATATACAGGGTGTCCTTAAAAGGTCTTTACAAAAAGCTACCACATATTCTTCGGACCAAAACAATTCGATACAAGCAAACTTACCTCAGTAAAAAGTTGCTTAGTTTGGGCGCTAGACGGCTCTGAAGTTGAAATTTTCAAATCGATTTTGCTTCATAACTTTTGAACGGCTCATGAGATTTTTTTCAAATTTGGTACGTTGGCATAGACTCATCGGGCAATGAAACTCATATCATAATCATAATGAATATCATTCCATGGGCGTAGAACTTGATTTTTTCAGTAAATAAACATCTAAAACTCCTACGCCAATGGAAAAAAATTAGTTTCAATATGAAATCTAAATTATTCAACTCATTCACTACAAAAAAGGTACTCTTGACAAAAGTCGATTCCTCTCATGGTTTCGACAAAATTTTAATTTTAGTGATTTAGAGCATAATTAATAATAAAACGATTAACAGATATTTCATAAAAATTGTTCAAAATGTTCACCATTTTCACGTATACAAAGATTTATACGACGCAAAAAGTTGAAATATACTCTTTGCATAACTTCTTCATCGCCTGTAAGATTATTCGTCGCCTGTTGGATACGTTGCCATAATTGTTCTACAGTATTCACAGGGGTCTTGTAAACCGTAGACTTGAGATAACCCCATACAAAATAATCCATCGGTGTTAATTAAGTCTGGAGAACGTGGTGGCCAATTCACGGGTGCATCATTACCTCTACCTATCCATCTGTCTGGGTACTGTTGGTTTAAAAAATTCCTAACATCCACCGAAAAATGTGGTGGAGCTCCATCGTGCATAAACCACATATCTACCCGATGTTGGAGTGGTAAATCTTCCAACAAATTTGGCAACGTATTTCGTAGATAAATACATGTCTCCTGTTAATCTTTGTGGAAGTATGACAGGATCAATTATAAAATTTCCTATTATTCCAGCCCAAACGTTGATTTTGAATTCGTGTTGAAAATGGTTTATTTTAATGGAATGAGGATTTTCAATTGCATAAACGTGTTCATTATGAAAATTAGTTATTCCTCTTCTCGTGAAACAGGCTTCATCAGTGAACAAAATATTCTTTCCAAAGTTCAGATTCATTTCTCTTTGCAAATTAATGAACCTACAAAACATCAGACGACTTTGTGAATCATGGATTAATAAATCTTGAACTGGCGTCTTGTGGTATGGGTATAATAATTGTTCTCTTAGTACTTCATGAACGGCATTCCTAGAAACTTCTAGTTCATTACTTATCCGTCTAGTACTCAAATCTGGATTTTCTTCAATACGGTCTAAAATTTCTACTTCGACTTCGGGAATCCTTACATAACGCTGTCTTCCATAATCATCAGTTCTAGGAGCAAAATGACCGGTCTCCCGAAGACGTCTCTCAACTGCAGCAAAGGTTGGGTGGCTTGGTACGCGACGATTTGGAAACCTTGCCGAATACACCCTCACACTCTCTCGACCATTTCCTTGACAATATCCGAATACCAATAACATATCGGTGTATTCTTCATTGGTGTATTGTACGGCCATGATAAATCAGAAAAGTCCGATATCAACAATCAACGTCAATAAAACTCGACAAATCAACACAGATGAAACTATGGGAACCAAGAATGTGAATATCACTGTTTTCGAGCAGATAATAATAGTCTTCAGAAAAAAAAACCAGTGCTACTTATTTTCAATAGAAATAACGTATGCAAAAAGTACATCTCAACTTTTTGCGTCGTATAAATCTTTGTATACGTGAAAATGGTGAACATTTTGAACAATTTTTATGAAATATCTGTTAATCGTTTCATTATTAATTATGCTCTAAATCACTAAAATTAAAATTTTGTCGAAACCATGAGAGGAATCGACTTTTGTCAAGAGTACCTTTTTTGTAGTGAATGAGTTGAATAATTTAGATTTCATATTGAAACTAATTTTTTTCCATTGGCGTGGGAGTTTTAGATGTTTATTTACTGAAAAAATCAAGTTCTACGCCCATGGAATGATATTCATTATGATTATGATATGAGTTTCATTGCCCGATGAGTCTATGCCAACGTATCAAATTTGAAAAAAATCTCATGAGCCGTTCAAAAGTTATGAAGCAAAATCGATTTGAAAATATCAACTTCAGAGCCGTCTATCGCCCAAACTAAGCAACTTTTTACTGAGGTAAGTTTGCTTGTATCGAATTGTTTTGGTCTGAAGAATATGTGGTAGCTTTTTGTAAAGACCTTTTAAGGACACCCTGTATATCACAATAGAACGTGTTTCAGAATCCGATGAAAGTTAATAAATTCTAGTAGGAATTGGTAATAAACACTCATTTTCATTTGTGAACATGCAAATATTGAAATCGTAATTTGGGCTATATCTAAAATGCCAATAATTTCTGTTGACACGACGATAAGTCCCAATATACAATCGCAAAAATAAATTCAAACAAAGTAAACATGTTGTGTTCAATCTGACCTCAAATTTCAATGAAAATGTTTTCTAATAGGTAAATAATATATTGTGCAAAAAATCGAACGCAGTTCGGCAACTGCATCAGAATATAATGACGATGTTTTGTTAGTCGCCTTATCTCAGAAACTATGCGTAAACATCACCAGGACATATTATCTACGATTTTAGAATCTAATGAACTCGGTGAAAAATTCATACGAAAATTAGGAATTGCTTTGAAACGAGCCACGTGTAGCATGACAAAAATACTTTGATGAAAAAAAGCGAACGAACTATCAACTATTTATTCCAATGCGCATCAATGCGGTCAATGACAAAGGCCACGTGGGACATAGATGAGATATCACACAAACATTGCACGTTCTTGCCAAAGCGTGCATGATATTAGGATAAAATTATAACAGGAATTATATGTGTGTATCTTTGATCTACCAAGTGACTTATGATCTCGAAATATCGATACTGTAGAGAAAATTTGTTTCGACCCGTTACTACTACCTGCTGAATAAAAAATACACTCCAGGCTGAAAAAAGGAACGCACAAATGATATTCATGAAAGTTTTCAACCTTGAATGACTAGAACTTGAATGAAGATTGGGAAATGATTGTAATAATTTCAGTCGCAAATAATGGCGTTCATTTCCCTCCAAGTCCCACATACCATTAGTAATGATTTGTTGAGATTCGTTTATATGTTTTCAACAAAGTAGAAATTTTGATAGTTTTTTAAAATATTAATATCATAATATATATTTTCACACATATTATTAGGGTTTGTTGGTTTGTTAATATTTGTAAATATATTCTCCATAGAGTAGTAATTTTATCCTTAAATAGTTATATTGATTGATCTGAATGTGATTTTCTGACAGTTATATTGTGTAAGTTGCAACTTTGCGGACATATGTTTACTTATCAAAAAAATGTATTGACATCTCCTATTATTTCTCGAAGTTTGTCGCTATGTTTTAGCTTCGGCCTCTATATCGACGTGGAAACTATCAGTCTGCTGATGCTATTCCAAGGTAATATTGCGTGGACGGAAACAATGATAAGTAGATGAGTATTCGAGATGTTTTCAACCTCGTTCCGTTGCTTCTAACAGTACATTCGTCTTTGCTATTCCCATTTCGGTCGAATCTTTGCCAAACGACAATAATCCCATCAGTGAAACAATCGACGACCTTAATTAGTTGCCATTTATATTCGCTCCTTAGCCGTCCACATTGTTCATTGTCTTCAAACGCAGGAAAAATGGCAATAAAATTGTGTTTTCATAATTTGCGTCCGTGTTTCGTTATGTGACCAGGACAGTTAAAAACTTTGAGATAATATAATCTAGACTAGATCGCCATTGTTTATTGTTAGAGTACTTCCCAATACGTGCTCGCGTAGGTGTGTATATTGTAGACTAATAACATGATTACATTATCGATAAATAGATACCTATTCGGGAATTTTGGCATTTTCGTTTGTCGCATTTTGTATCACAAAGAGCGTTTTTGAGTCTTTCAAGGAATATTTCATTATTGAACGATATCGTTCTTCTCCAATCTCCATTGCAAACATATCCAATTATTGCATTACTGTTCAATACAGAAACCGTGCAATTGAATGACCCCTTCTCTCTCTTACTATCCAATATCGTCATCTAAATCAATTATTCCAGTGATGGTGGCCACTAAAAATCATCATCATCAGTGAATGATAATAACTCTTTATCCATAGATGAAGAATCAGTGTATGGTACTAGCACTAAATAATGTCGAAAATGTGTATTGCGGAAGAAAACAACATTAGCTGCATATATCATCGCTGACTTAGTTTCCTTTATATCCTCATAAAAAGGATATAGTAATAAAGAAGTTCTTCCCAAAATGAACTCTCGCAACAAACAGGAAACAGGAGACTACAAGGAACCTGCTAGCCCCCAGGATCTCACCAAAATTCCACTCATTCTTTCAACCAACCACGAATGTCTTGAATGAATTCGTAATTATTGAAAGATATTGGATTCGATTCAGTAATATTAGGCGAAACTGGACTATCAGAAACAAAATACTATCACCAGAGTTGATCAAACAATGGGGGCTTAAATATCTCATAAACATATCATTTCATCATATCCAAATTTTCCAGTTCAGTGGGTTTTCTAAAGCGAATCATATACGGTTGACTACGCCATCTACTTTATATTTGACTGAGGATTAGTGTAATAATGATATTGCCCAAATATTGTTTTTTTTTGCATCACAAATATTAACTTTTCACTTTCAAGAATCATGCTGTCTCCATTCATATTACTATAATTCAACACAAAAATAAATGATAGCTATTTCAAGACAATACGTTATGAAATAAATGAGCTTATTTTTGGCACTACATAACTAAAAATTTTCCAACACATCATAAGCAAGAAACTCGCAATTTTGTTGAGGGTTATAAACTTGAACTGTTTGTAATCTTGTCGAAAACTTTTATTACCTGATAAATGAAAAATGTAAATTGTTTAGGCATTTCCATTAACTTTTATTATTCAAGTAGGCAGAGATGACGGAAATGATTATGCTGTCGTTCTTGGCAATCAGACGAATCAACCATTTTCTTCAAGACAATATATACTATTCGAGTGTCATATATACACGTTGTCCCATCGAAAAGAGTACAGTCGACCTTGACTGTTACCGATGAAGAAGAAGAAGACGAAGTTATGAGAAAGATAATCTATTATATACAATAATACACGATTACTTCAACAACAATATTATTATAAGGAATAATGAGAGATCTATCTTCAGCTCCAATTACAATTCATGATTCGATTTGAGAGTCATCAAAGATAAATTAATTTTTCTACTCCCACTTATCGCAATAATTGTCTGCTTCCTTCACACTCCATGGAATGAATAAGTGAGGCGATTTCAATCGACTGAATGGATATGAATTCGTATCCGTTCACAGCGACATATGAAACCCACCGAATCCTAGTCCCTATATTCCCCCTGAGTCCCTATATAAAGCGTTACCATGGTAACTACCACTCGGAGTTGAAAGTCGATACGTTATGTTTCGTTATGTTGTTTCTCAATCCGTGAAATAATTATTCAACTCAGTCTTCAATCAATTTATCGCATGTTCAAAGTTCAAAGTGTGGTCTATTTGCCTCCATATAACGATAGAGTCTGGGATCGAACTGAATAGAACATTGGGTGTGGTATTCTATCAACATCAATATTGGATGTTATTAGTGTAAAGCAACCATGTTTCTTACTGATCAGAGATCTGACCCAAAGTATACATCCGTTTCTTGAACTGATCGATCAGAAGACATAGTTAGATGAATTTGAGGAAGAATTGGTCCTGCTTGAAATTGAAATCTACCCATCTCCCTTTTTTTCATGCATGTAGTTTGTGCCTTTCCGTTGATCCGCATGCACCCATCTAGTTGGTCACCTTGTATGTATGTTTCATTTCATCAATCAGATTTCGCAATCAGATTCTCATATTGACTTATTATTGCTGATGTTTTCCTCATTGGATACTATTGCAATTACCTACACGGCAATTCCATGACCAATGTTCATCAAAAACAAGTCGTGTGTGAGAATCAGGAGAATCAGCACTTCTGAAGAAAGTAAAAAAATACAATTTGCGCATTCTACTTGGATAGTTCAATATCAGTCAACCCACAATTCTGAATGATGAAAATTCATAAATATTCTCAAATCAATTGCAGTTTTTCCTGTTCCAATCTGTTGACCTGGTTGCACAATATGACGAGATATAATATTTGCACAATAGTAGGAAATATTTATCAGACATCGTGTTATTTACAAATATCTCACCTAATCTTCAGTCGATGTCCGATTATTGTCAATATCATTAGTTTTTGCGTTCTAGCCGATTTCCGAAAAAGGATATTGAATGTTGCTTATTGGGTCAATGCTTATTGGGTCTAGATATGTAGGAACCCAATATGCTTGGGTTAAGCTCAACAATTACGTGACTTTGACTTCGATTTCCAAGAAGACTGCATCGAATACTTATCCTTGATTTATTATGTTCTAGGAAGGAGTGACTTTCGGACTCGAACTTCATCCTAGCAACAACAATTCGGGCCTATAATGAGCAGAGTTTTCAGAAGAATATATGCTGGTCGAAGTAACGAAAGGTGACAAGATGCCAAGCCCTTCACCAAATTAACTATGCAGATTTTGTAAGAAGGGGGGACCTGTCACGTCACTCCTCACAGTGACTTTCGTCACTGACGAAAAGTGCTTCGAGCACTAGCACAGAGCACTCTTGAAAAGTGCTCCGATATATCGAGAATTATGCACTTTCATTTACGAAATGCTAGCGATTACTGAGCACTTTCAAAAATCATTTCGACTTATCTAGCACAGAGCACTAAGCAAATCCCAAAAGAATGATTCATTTATACTCGAGTAACTCTCATATTCAGAATTGATGTAAATGAAAATTTGAGTTAGATGAAAAAACAATGATGTGGAAGTGAAAGATAACACTCAAACTGTTTAGATTTCAAATTGATTATTAACAAAACACTGACAATTGTTCCGCCTTGCATTAATTTCCTCGAAGTTGAAGTGAACTAGCTATTTATGAACAGAAAAGGTGAAGGAATACATAAGGGTGATAACAGAAAATTGTTACGGATGTTGGATTTATTGATAGTATTTTCTCATGTTTAGACGTGATCGATATTCAAAGATATGGAAAGGCTTCGAGCTTTAGTATTATCGAAGAAGGCAACAAAGCACTGCAGTCTTTCCGTAAAATTCTCGAAGCACTAGGCACTGGTTCGAAAAAGTGCTAGGGACGACAGTGCTAAAAAGCACACAAGTGCTATAAATACTATCACGATCACTAAACACAGTGCTTTGACACAGTTGTGCATGCTGAAATAAGGGGATCTTCACTATGAATTTTTCAGAACGCAGTGCACTCCCGTGCACACAAACATACAATATATTGTAGCAGAATTCTAATACACCCAGTCCAATATGGCATATTCACTCATCGTTAGAGAATTACCAATATAACCGATATTCTTGAGTGAGATCTTCTTGTGGTACCTACTTATGATAAAAAAACTTTACTGAACATCTCTCCTGGACTTGGTGCATTAGGTGAGTAGATATTTCCGAAGTGAGAAATAAAATCAAGTTGTGTTTTCATTTATATCATCTACACACTAAAGAAAAAAATGTTTGCGCTGTTACCCAAGTTTATTTTGTGGAGAACCATCTTCATTGGGCCTCCTTTTTTTTTCTACATTCCATGAAACACATTACTAGCGATGAAAATGCATATTTTCTATGAGCAAACGACCAAACGAAAAGTTAGCTTATCGCAACAGTTATAGAATTAATCATGTGCATTGTTCGTGTTCATCCATCTATGTGAGGATATATATGCATGGTACATTATTCCGAAATGCCTGATTGTAAAATCAATAATGACAGACCATTTCAAACAATACTCGAATGATAATAAATATACCATACTAATTAATTGAATATTCGATGAACGTTTATCAGAGGCGTATTTGATGAGCTCCATTACTTACATCACTCTATGCGTCATTTCAAGAAGACAAACTTTTATGTCGATTTCATAACTAGTATATTTATTTTTCACAGATTTCGAATCGGAAATAAAATTATCAAGATATTATGATTGTTACCCTAACAATATTTATTTCCAACGAACCGATTACAATTCTTAATCGATACTTTCACAATTCATATCACCACAATAGCGATATTTTGATTCTATGTTGATCATATTTTTACCCTGTATCTTACCAATTCAAAATACTACTTCCAGAAAAATCATCGTCTGTTTTGTCTTACAATAATACAATTCTTCATACATAATCACGGATCACTTGAGAATGTGAGAGGGTGAAAACGCACCTGGAAAACTTACATGAAAATGCAGATGCCACGTAGTACGTCACTGTCATGTATGATTTCATTATTCATGATTCCTCTACCTATATGAAATCAGTTCAAATTGGAATGATAATTAGTCGAATGCTTTTAGAATAAAATATTGTATCTCGTATTCATTTAATGAACAGTTAGGATTATCAGAATTAACCAGCCCTAATTAATCTATGGAAACTCATACAATAATATGTTTATTTATGAATGATATGAATGAGCTTGGTAGGCATATGTTACTAAATTTGAATCTAGTCGACTGGTCCAGTTTTATATGAAATTTGACAGATATATGTGAAGACGAAGAAGACAATTCAGGTATTCCAGAATTTCTACTATTAATTCAAGATACAGCAATGGTGAAGGATGGAGATTGACCCATGCCATTTGAAAAATCGCGTTTCAGAAATTCGAAGTTTCGACAGCTATACAATGTTTGGATAAAACGAAACTCAAAGCAATATAGGCACACAAACACGCTTCAACGATGATATTTGAAATATCCCTGAATTTGTGTATCGACAGTGTATGGAATATTCATTGAATATTCAATCCCTCCATTCAATTTGTTTTGACTAATTTTTATTATTATCCGAAATCAAATTAGTCCGATGCAATCAAATAATCAACCTTTTCAAAAATGAAATATATACCAGCATTGTATTTTAAAATCATTATCAAGCACAATTTACAATCTACATAAGGAAGTTGTAAATAATTTGTTCAGGAATAAATTTACCAGCCTCATTACCATAGACAATAATACTTCCAGTTCAACCAACAATAAATTAAGACCGGCTACAATGTGGATATCAAAACGACGTGAATAAATTCCATACACAAAATAGGGCAAATGGACACCGAAATGAGTCAGTCGTGAAAAAGTTTCGTTGTTCAAATGAGTGTTTATTCATAAACTACAATAGAAGACATCGCAGCGACAATAATATTATCAGTAACGTTTGGTGTCATGTATAGTAAAATAACCACCCACTGACTGACTCTTTAACATTTTTAGAATTCATGAATTTTTCTTCTTCTTTCTTTCTTCTTCGTGGACTCCTAAATATTTTTATCAATGCACAAATTGATTGAATTCGATTGGTTCGTCACTCCGTTCAGATCACGACAAGGTGATTTCTTGTACACCATTGATAAGTATCCTACCACTGGAGACACTTTTGCAATGAGAACCTATAGCGATGAGTCAATCATACTCAAGGACCACTATTATCGCTATGTGTCATACGCTCGAATAAACACCCCAGTATCCAGTACTTGATAGAACCTCTCGAATTGATGCATTTTGTAGGAATTTTCTGCATTTCATAATTCATGAAATACGATTATCTCAGATACTTTCATTTTTCAGGCATCAAACAAAAACGAAAAATAGGTAAGAGTACTGCACGTTTTTTCAGTGATATACAGATTCTAACGTCTTTACACATGCCAATGTGAATTTTTTTTTTTTTTTTTTTTTTATCTGTGGACAACACGAAAGGGAAACCTATGATGTTCGAGGAACATCGTGTTAGCCAGCGGTGGAATTTTGGGAAAGAAGGAGGGTGTTGGAATTTTTCTTGAATGTTTGGAGGTTGTAAGCATCAGGAAAGACTTCACTAGGCAAAGAATTCCACAACTTTGCCGTTCTATTGATGAATGATGCTTGGTATAGCGATGTTCGACAGGTCTCGAGCCTGACAGTGTAGGGGTGACCAGCTTGAGCTCGTCTGGTTTGTCTACTAGGAATCGCGCGTGGTGGCATAATAGATGATATTTCCGTTGAGCACCGACCGTGAAAGTACCTATAAAAAAGGCAGAGATCGCCGACCTTTCTACGATGATCTAGAGAGGTCAATGATTTGGTGAGTGTTGTGTCATCGACTAGGCGAATAGCTCTCTTCTGAATTGAATCTAAGAGCTTAATCGTATGTTTGGGGGCTGAGCTCCAAATATGTGAGCAGTACTCCAGGACAGGTCGAATTTGTGCTTTGTAGATCATAAGCAGTTGCTGGGATGTGAAGTATCTCTTCGCACGGAAAAGAAAACCGAGTTTTTGTGAAGCAGTCTTCGCAATGGACCTCACATGATCGTCCCATGAGAGAGCACTGTTGGTGGTGACACCCAGCAAGGATATTGACGACCTCATAGGAACAGTGGTACCCGACATCATCAAATTGGGCATTGTGTGATCAGCCTTCTTGGTGAACATACAAGCTTGAGTTTTAGTTGCATTGAACTGTACTAGATTCTCAGATCCCCATTTCAGAATTCTTGTCAGATCCTCATTTAAAGCATCAACCTGTCTTCGCCTTGCACCTCTGGCCTCATTGGATGATATAGGGGCTCTAGAGGAAAAGGCAGAATGAAGTGTACTATCATCCGCAAAGCTATGAACTGGGCTGGAGGTCACATTCAACAAATCATTGATGTGGAGCAAAAACAAAGTTGGTGCCAAGACAGAGCCTTGTGGAACACCAGCATTGATCGTCATTGTATCAGACGAGACCCCGTCTACCACCACGTAGAGTGATCTATCTGCAAGAAAACTCGATAGTAAAAGACACAGTTGGGGCGGCAAACCATATGACGGAAGTTTCGCTAGGAGGCCTTGGTGCCAAACTCGGTCAAATGCTTTGGAGATATCCAAGGCTACAGCCAGAGACTCCCCATGTTTCTCTATTGACACCTGCCACTTATGTGTCACATAGGCAAGCAGATCTCCAGTTGACCTCTGGTGACGAAAGCCATATTGCCGGTCGTTCACGATTCTTGAGCTCTCTAGATATTGGATGAGCTCGATGTTGATTGCTTTTTCCATTACTTTAGAGATCACAGATAGTAGTGCAATCGGTCTATAGTTGTTAGGGAGTGTTTTCTTGCCCTTCTTTGGAATCGGTTGGACCCTAGCTTTCTTCCAGTTAGAAGGAAATACGCCGAGTTTGTACAATAATTTGTATAATTTGTATAATAATGTAATATGATAATATATAATAATAAATATTATAAATAATATAATAATGTGCTAAAAACACCCTGTCACACCCTAGGAAAATTATATGTCTAGTTTTGATGTAGGACTCTTGAAGTACTCAAATCGTAATCAAAAACAGTGATCTTTCACACTTAAACATCCCAAGATGAGATGTACCATTATTCGAACTATCGAGATTCACTTCACTCTGATATTTTCAAAGCCTCTCTAGTACTACTTCCTATCCATTCTTATTTTGATTTCGTTCGAATAATATTTCAATTTCAATATTTCTTCCGGATAGGTATTTTTCCTTTCATCCAATAAATTTTAAACTACAACTGTTGTGATGATAACATGTACAAAAGGCAAAGATTTAATGAATTGAATCTTATTTATTTAGGAAATTCATCGTCTTTCTGAATTTTAACGCGTCTTAGGGCCGTAGTTCCGGACATGAGACCCACTACACAAATGTTTTCTACTGTTTGTTTGTTCACATAGTTCACATAGTTTGTTCACATAGTTCTGTAACACCCTGTACTCAGAGAAAGCTATACAAGAATCAGGCCTTCTTGAGCCAGAACCTCTTAAAAAGTTGACACATGTCAGGGACACGAAACAGCTGAACAAATATTATGTTCATCAACTATGTTCCTTTCGATTCCACAGGAAGCTCAACCATGAAGACATCAATTGCATGGTGAGCTGAAGATGTTTGAAATTAGCCACGAGAGGTGGAACCTCATGAACATCATCTGATGAATTATTCTGATATATTTGAAAGTATGGATTTTACCGAGAGAATTTTTGAAGAGTTCTCTGTGTTATACTGCAAACTGTATTCTAGAACACCCAAAAAAGCCTTTTGGTATACATCTAACTGTGATCTACAGACCAGGGTACTGACTGAACACCTGGTACAATAGTGAGTCTTTAACCTACAATTACTTTTTTTTTGTGCTATGTATCTAGCAGAGTTCGGGTAATTGTGATAGACTGTCTAGTTGGACTAGCTGGACGAATCCATGCACTCCGAGAGTCACGACAGAAAGAAAAAAAATCCTCGACTTTTCAATAGCCGGATACATACGCTGATGGAAATGGAAGCGAGTGGATCGACTCATTTGAATCGAAAACTCGCTCCACGTAAATCTCGACGAGTTCCAGGCGAGATTTATATCTGTTTGCTTTCGAATTAAACGAATGCATCGTTTTCTTAGGCATGGTTTAACAACTACACTCTCGGCGAGTCGAGAGCTTTGTTCGTTCTTCCCAGTTCGCCAATATTGACCTCTCTAGAGTTTCAGAAATGAAGAATGAGAGCATATCTGAACGTGTTTGTTAGCTGCAAATAAATGCAATCATTTGACAACCGGGTAGAAACTAATAAATCGAATATTTTTGTCACGTTACCAAAGAAGTAGTTGTGGCTGAAAACTTTCATCCGGTATTTTCCAAACAGAATCGACGTAATAATATTTTTCGCTACATGAGAGACTCGAATTTCTTGGAAGTTAGAATATTTCTTTCACTTTACTTTTGCCAACCCAGCGCCTATTCAAGGTTTCTCGAAACTGTGTTCTCTAGTTTGAGCGAATTATCTATCTTGCTTGTTTTGAAGTCTCTAAATCGCCTTCGAGTTCTTAGACATTCCAACTAGATAATACACACACAATATTTTACACAATAAGCTGAGTTGTTTTCAAAGTGAAGAAGATGGAACTGTGTAGACGAAAAGCTCAACTACTGTTCACTAGAATTCCATTCGATGTTCATCCAATTGTCAACCATATCAATTGTGTTCGAGAGTGTAATCCAATGTTTTCATTACTTGAATCTATAAGTGAAAAAAACTGAATTCATCACATTCACCTTATCACAGAACAGTCAACCTGGATAAAACATAATCCATACGATAGAGACTGTACTAATTCAACAAATTGCAATTGAGCTGTTATAGATAGAGAAAAATATGATCACAATGTGAACTAGGTTGTGTAATGGCTTCAACATTTGATCGAAAAATTCTATGAGTTGAGAAATATCCTGAAGTTCGAAAATCTGACCACCATATAACAAACAAGGTTCTTCACTAATTCATCTCAGTTCATCTATAACCCTGAAGCAAGTCACACACAGAGATTTATTTCCTACCATGGTCCGAAGTTATTCAATCATAGCTTCCAGCCAGCATAAGAAATATATCCGATATCAAAAATTGAAAGTATCAATCAAAACATCCATTGTGCTCAATACTGAACTCGGCTAGAATGTAACATTACATTTGCAATATAACATTCAGCGTAATAAGAATCAAATAATGAACCAAGACCTTGGTCCTGTTCTATACTCTCTATTATTCGATTTGCTCACTTTTTAAACATTGAATGAATGAACTCTATGCATAAATATATTGTCATTATTACGGACAATCACTGTCGATGGTATTATCTGAAGAATATTTTTTGAAAGACTAAGGAACCGCTTATCCCTTATCAGGTCTACTGAAGATGGCAACTCGGTTGCCAAAGTACGTATTCAGGATTTCCTAAATTTCATTGTATTATTTTGTTTGGGTTTTATTAATTTTGTATTCAAGTATTTAACCACACTCTCCGAATAGTAACTTTGTATAGCACAGAAATGATGAAGAAGTACGTTGAAGTTTAGAAAACACCAACCTGATAAATCTCATTAATCACAAAATACTGGAGACAATCTGAATATAAGAGATCTCAAAAGATCCCGTAGAATAAAATAACCAAGTATTCTAAGTATAAGCCTCTTCCCGAGAGTCTCAGAATGAAGACAATCTGAAACAGATACCAGAATCAAAACATTAAGGATCTAGAGTTTTGTATAGTTTAATAAGTTGGAAGTTGAAAAAGTTGTATTTGAAAATATTTCGACGTTTTGTACCCTTGAAGAGTCACGGCCGTGTTTCAGAGGTGATTTTTTTAATGCCGAAGTACTTTTCGCATCACAATATTGGAGCATTGACTCTTTAAAGGGTTCTTTTTGATCTAAGTAACCGCCTCTGCACACTGTATCCATTCACGTAGTCCACGATATGGAAAGAGCATTTTTCAGATATTCTTTGAAATTCCATGGTGCAGCCAGTACAGCAACCTAAACAGACATGAATTATTTCATTTTTAATTATACACGTATGTAGTATATTCCAGTATGGAATATTGCCCTCGGTAGACGAAACATGCATGACAAATAATCGATCGGAATAGCGCAAATTATAGTTTCACATTACCGCTTAGATATATGTTACGATAAACAATATGGCGCAATACAGTCTAGGTAATCAACATCCCCTTCGGTACCCCAGCTTGTGTTGACAATTTTATCAAGTTATCGTTATCATATGCAGCCGTATATTTTTTTCCTCATACAAGTACCCATCACACTGATTACTGAGAGATTTGGATGTTGTCTCAAAAGTGCTACACTCAGCCACAATAGTGACTGATTGAACAAGGAAACATGTCTATGAAAATGATTGATGTAATTTTACGGATTTTGTATGTGCTTTGATGAAATGAATGTTCCTATTTTATTCACATTTCTCATTTGGAAATAAGATTTAAACATGTTGAAATGGGAATCATAAAACATATTGTGAAATATCGAGAATATGTCCGATCCTATCACTCATCAGATTGTTACTTCATAAAATTTTTTAATGAATAAGTATTGATGTGAGTTTGCTATGCTTTTCCGAAATACATACCTTACTCTGATAGATATGCTTGTCTAAGAATCATCAATCGGATTGTATCACTTCATAAAAAGCTATATAAGCAAGAGTATAGGCACAACCATATCATTTTGTGTCCCCAACAAAGATATATCTTTACTATAACCATATCGTTATGATTAAAAGATAGATGCTCGTATAAGCTATGCTCTTTGCTGCGAGAGATGTAGTTGTACCCAGGCTATTTCTCTGCTTTTTTTTGTTTGTTCTTCAGTTTTTTGTTCAGATGCAGGTTTGGTCTAGTGAACTGTTTGAGATAGATAGACAACATACGAGTTCAATGATGAACATGCATGCAGGGTATGTCAGGACGAGCTCACACTGCCAATATACACAGAATCAGTCAAATAAAAATCATGAAGATATGTACGTTTATATTGAAGATGTATTTGTATTGTAGCAAATTTGATATTCCAAATGGATCAACATATCTAACATTCTCATGGAATCCTCGACACACCTACTCGATAGTTCCGTATACTCATCTCTGAGCGTTTTTGAGCTAATGAATATTTTTCATTTATATTGCGGAAAACACTTGCCACAGCATCAGGACTGTGAAATTGGACACAAATATCAATTATAGCATCTCTGATGATACATTTCGAATATGAAGTGGCCAACAGAAAGTTCATACAATTATTCACTAGATATTGTATTGGAAAAAATTGAGTTGAAACAAACCAATTGAAAATATGTTACAGTATAAATCACCATAAGTATTGAAAGTTCCCATTCAGAACCTCTAGACATTTATTTATTCTGACCGCAGCACCTTCATTTGAGGCAAACCTAATCAACATGAGGGACAAAAAAATCGGAATCTCTGTTCAGATATCTGTGCTTTTTCCAAATTGTCTTTTCTCTTCTAAAAGTTCACATGCTAAATCGATCAGCATTGGTCATTGGTCCCAGGTAGTTTTAACGATTGATTTTGCAATCTTGGTCGATGATTGCACGACATAAAAATCTCACACCAAACAAAGTGATGAATGAACTCTCAGTATTTGTGAAATTGGATCGTCAAGAACGAAATATTTATTCCTCGAATTCGAATAATGTCTGCGTTCAGTAACTATGATTTGACTCCTGATAGACTCATGGGTTCTACTTCATTTTTCGATATGATCATGAAACAATCCTGAACGAGAAGTTGTATTACATCGAGTATTATTCAATGTATCAATCCGAGCCCAATACAATGTGATGATAAATGGTAACCTATATGATACATAGACACATAGATGTATAGATGAAGTAGTAGTGTCTGAAGTTCTCTGTAACTTTGTTGATTTTCCAGTTAAGGCGATGGTCCGTCCATGTTTGTTGAATTTTATTGTTTTTGAATTCATGTTCTGTTGTTCTGATGATCAAAATGAATGTGTGAGTTCTACTTGTCTCCACTCTTCAATCCTTATCTCTCCCATGTTTACTTCAGAAAGATCGACTACAATTCCACAACTCAGAAGTGTAATTTTAGAAGACGTTATAGTGATTTTACACATCCAGATTCTAATATGCGAAAATTCATTTAGGAAATGCAAACTCGACTCTTGATTTTATACTTTGGTATACTTGACAAAAACGACAATCATCAATATACCATATTTTAGAATCATCACTTCTCAGAGTGTACTAGAACACGTGTCATGGTGTAAACGAATCAGATACAATCAATATCATCGATCAAGGACAGACACTGTTGTGACTGTAGATCTCGTTAGATATGAGGGGCCTGAAGGGTGCAAAGTGATAATTTCATGTTTACTGCGCACTGAGTCTGAAGCTCAAATTCTTTTTCATTTCTATTCCACATAAAATCGAAGAAATACCGAAGACCTTTCATCATTTCACCGATCCTATCATGTTAGATGGTTTGCTGACTGACCTGCTATTTTTCTGCTTCCTTCTGCCGAACTCAACTGGCTGAAGTATCATACCCTTATGCAGTCTGGATCAAAATACTTAGAACATCGTGCTATGACGATTTCTTCTTCTGGAAGACATATTCAATTCATTATCCATCAGCTGTTGATTCCTTGAATTGTTCGAGGTCACCTTCGTAAAAGAATTCTCAGATTTGCGTAGATTGGTTAGTTATTTTTTGGACACATAAAATAGGGGATCAGTTTTGAAGGATCAATCCACGATCATCAGCAATCCTCAAAAACCGAGGATGAAAAGAAAAATGAATCATCAAATTGATTATAACTTGTTATGAAAAATGACCTACTATTTGAGTGGTGGAAATTGAATTCAAGAAGGAACCAAAGTGGTAACATTATATTGGATCAAATAAGTATAAGTATATATATATATATATTCGAAGGAACATCCATCTGGGAGAGAAGGAGGGGTATTGGATTTTTTTCATGAACGTATTTCATTTCTTGTGGGTTTTGACGATGTCGCCACCAGTCATTGGATAATTTGGTGTCATTTTCGAACTCTTTGGCATTGTTGACAAAAGTCATCCTCACTGGTTTCTATAAAAGATTAGAACGTGTCCAATCAATCGGTTGATGACATCACCAGTTCAATTGTTTTTTTTTAGATTCGTTGATATCCAGAACGAATGATGGTGTTTCATGACATTTTTGCATGGAAGCATCATTACAAAGCTGATTTCAGTTGGAAATTCTACAGGTGTGTGTACTCTTATCGTTAGAAATATGTCGAAAGAAGATCCTTCGCAGGATCTGAGTCGCCAGTTTTTACGAGATTCACGCCCATTGAACATTTGAATAACAATAAAACGATGAGTTGTATACGACTGTTTCCTACTATACTTACTACAAAAAGTAGAAAGAGCCATGAACCCGAACTGGATTCGTGAACAATGGCGAATACAAATTCGCAGTTGTTCTGAGTGTGATGTATATACAGATTACATCTACCGCACCTATCACTAGTGTAAAATTACATTTTTTTCATGTTCGACTTGATGATCACAAATTTTATTCAAATCAAGAAAACCGAGGTAATTTATCCGTACGCTTGATGTATTTCATAACATTGACAAGGATCGACCACAATATTTGAGTTTTTTCAAGTTAGAATTCGAACAGGCGTCTCAGCTAACTGTTCGATGATGGTTGGACCCAAGTTGGATATAGGATGTTGAAACAACTCCTCCATTGTTTCTTTCCAAAACATGTAGATGTGTCAAACAACCTTACTAAGTCAAATGTGAAGTCAAATCCGCTTCTACTGATTATGACGGATAGTGATGGTTCGAAAATTGCATTCCTGTTGAATTTTGAATTCAAATCGTATTTTTCCAGAGTTTCGATCTTGAGAAGCCTAGGTAAGATATTGAGATTCACCAAATTCGAGTAGGCGAAAGTCTACAGCTTTTTCTAGTGGCTGGGTATAGGGAGTTGGAACACCAGTCTACATTTACATCATGGTCTCGTATAAGAGAATATTCATGACCAGTATATTAAAGTACACTTATTCTACACCATTTCGAGTTGTATTTTGAGAAAAGTCAATTGAATTTCAGAATAGTAACTGACGTATATTTCATGAAGTATGTACTTCAGAATAGTGAGTTGAATTTCGGAAAGCATCAATTGTGTGGTGCAGAATTTCGGTATGTATTGTTTTTCCGGAGATATCATGAATAGTTCAGAAATGGTCAATTGAATTTCACGTCAACATGATTTCAGAAAGCATCATTTGTAATTCAGAAATCATCGTCTATGGTTTCTTTTTGGTTGGGTATTGAGGATGTGATGGTGATCGAGAAAAAAAAACGTGTAGGAGGGAATTTAATACTTGCGCGGTATCATGGTGATGCCAGCATGAAAAACATTTTTCATTTATGGATAGCCCATATATCACCCTTCACCTGATCCTCAATAGAACTTAATTCAGAGAATCTGATTATATCTTTTCAAATCATTGAATAGGTTGATATGCAGGTTGTCCACAATTTCCTCGAGTGAGAAAACTGTCCAAAAAAACTTTTTCCAATGGTATCAAAAGGTTCTTCAAGAAACTGTCAAAACAAACGTTCATCTTATGTTTCATGTCATGTGAATTGGTCCTGTGAAGATTGACTATTTAGACATGTGAGAGAAATTACATTTCATCTCTAATCTAAAATGACGAATGTACATTTTATTTCCCAAAGAATAATTGCTTTTTAAGTATATTGTGGAACAATATTATGATGGTTTATTTCATGCGATGAAATGAACTAATCGTCTATGCTGTTATCACAACAATAATTATGTATGCTTTAGGAAAACAAATATCATTATAACAGAAGCTTTAATGGTAATGCATTCGACAGTGTGAGAAGTGTTGTGCAGTTATGGAATGAAATAGGAAAATAATGATTTGGGTAGCGTTATAATAACTGTTGAGAGGTGACTAATCTACTGGTATTGTTTGTGAGAAGGTTTAAACGGTTGGAAGTTCAATCTCAACCTCTATCTATGTTCGACGGATCGCATATTTTCTTTCTGCATTTCCGAAACTGCGCCCACTTACAGTTCCATATTTCTGTCGTTCCTCTCTTGTGGAACAAATTGCCCGAAATCGTTCTACCTATCGGGGAATCATCCGAGTGAGAAACAATAAATTCCAGCCGAGACACAATTTCACGAACTGTATGAGTTACAACGATTCGGTAGAGTTTACACGGATCGATCTCTGATCGACCGACTCAACTCCATAAATGGCAGATCTGAGACAATTTAGTCTCTCAAAAACTAGAGTGATATGATACAATAACGTACGTATCATCCACGCATCCCAACCATTATGAATGACGAAATCTGAAATGAATGATGAATATGAAAATAAAGATCGCCCACATTTCTACGATATTCTGAAAAGTTCAGTGAATTCGTAAATGTCGACTAGGCGAATAGCTCTGAAATTTAAAGGAATAGAGAGCTTAGGCGTATGTTTGAGAGATCGACTGCAAACGGTGAAGAGTTCTCCAAGACGAAGTTGTGCTGTTACTCATGAAGAGCTGCTGTGAAGTACCTCTCCGCACGGAACATATAGCAAAGTTTCCTGTATTTCTACTTTTCATAAAGTTCTCCCAAGTGCAAATGAGTTCTCGTGGCATTTCATACCATGTTCAGTTCCAATAGAATACAACCTATATCGGATAGATTGATTCTAAAATGATAGCCCCTGTCAGGTGTAGATTTTTTTAAAAATTTCCTGAACTAGTTCGTTGAAGATAAACTTTCCAGCTCAAATATAGGTCGAGAAGACACAATTTGTCGCTGTCAATATCCCAACTGTCGATGTCTTTCCGTATTTCGAGAGTTTGTGGAAAACAATATACTGCGTTATTAATAATTCTCATGTGCCGATTTTTTTTATAGAATTACATCTGGCTGCCGTTAGTAAACACAAATATGACACAGGATAACATACGTCGTTGTCGAATTCCCACTATGACTCACAGCGATCCAAATCCAAAATTTGGACCGAAGAAAAACGGTACTACATAAGTTTTGGACGTGTAAACGCGACAATTAAGAACTGACTCTGCCGCATCCGAGGGGTTGAGAGAACTCACTTGTAAATCCGTTCTGAATATTTCATGACTGCTTATTCTCTTCACTGCGAGTACTGACTGCGAAAGTGTAAGGGTTGAGTTTGTGTAGACAATTAAGGCCTACGATAAATCTAAATAATTGCTGTTTCAGGACCATAACTCATCGGGACCATTGCGACGATCGGTGGACTTCCATAACGCCAAAGATAATCGAATTATGTATAACAGAAGAATATATCAGAGGCGTGCCCAGGATTATCTTCGCATGATGAATCCTACTGTACAGCGAGTTCGCAATACGTGCACGAAAAAAAAAATAACTTGCTTCTCTCAAAAAATTGCTGAAAAATGTGCCTATTTTTGGAGTGACGTTATCTATTGACAAATAAAATGGTGAATTCAAGATCGATTAATGAAGAAACACCGGGTTATCATCAATTTTCTTCTATCTGACAACTCGTCCCTGTTCAGTGTCGAAAACGACAAGCATCAAGAAAATAACCCAGAAATCAATATTACGATTGTTTTGAAGGCAGGATTCGCTTCCCGAAACGTCCACTCAAAGAAGCTGAAATGTTGATATATATTGAAAATATATTCGTCATCAAAACTTTTTTCTAAAGTTGTTACTGACAAATAGAGTATTTCACTTTTGGATATCTGAATCTTTCTTCCTCACTACATATATATTGAAATGATTACTATAATTACTATTTTTATTCCTAGAAATAATGATTGAAAATCGTAAGAAATCTTAAAAAAAATCAGTTCATCTCTCTGAGCTATCATGTCTTTCTCATTGCACCACCAAGAATTTGTATTCATAGAAAACCTACTTAACTGGTACACTGAGGTCATCGAACGTAAATTCCTAATTCAATGAAAAAACCTACTACTACTCGCTATAAAAAGACAATATAAAGCTGTTGTTATAATTTTCTCTCAAGAGCAGATAGATGGTGTAGATCACAAAAAACTACTCAGTATGCTCGTTCTGGTCCGACAACGGAAAAATGTTTCTAGTGTGGCACGAGGTTTGGCACTAATTTACCCCAATAGCCAATTCATTTCCCAGTTTCAACTGAGGAGAGAGCGATTTCAGCAATTCTACTCATGCTGACCACTACCATCCCTTGTTCCACTAGCATATAGGAAGAGAGACTCGTGAAAAATGCTTTTATTCTCACCCATAGACAGGCTACCTTCTTGTATTCTGGTCTGGCTCATTAGTTACGAGATACGAATGAAGACCACCTTAATAGTGGACATACAGGCGTCTTCAATCAAAACTCTGAAAACTTTAACAAGGCATCCTTCAGTTTATGTCTGTTTTAGCGACCGGTGATAGGAAATGAAGATACATGATTAATTTGGTTCAGTAGTTCTTAAAATAGAATTAATTTGTATACAGAGATGGCGGTTTTCAGATGCCAACTTATCACGTCATAGCCTTAGGAGACACATACAGGTCTGTGCGAATTTAGAAGATTGGCGGAGTAGATTTCTTCGAGGTACTATTGCCCCAAGTCTCCGACTAATTGCTTCGCAATACGGGCACAACGAGCTGACGATTTCGGTTTTTAGAATCTCTATAACGGTGATCTATGAGGCACTTTCGATTCGACCCTTAATGGATTCCCATCCCCTCCTATCTGCGAATGCGACTTATTGCCGAAGATGAAGTGTCGCGTTTATCAATAAGGCACTCGAATTAAAATTCAATCTCGAGACATTACGACTAGAATCTCCGCACATTCCAATGAGGAATTGCCGTAATAATGGGTCCAGGAAGTGCACCAACGATTCCAGTCTGAAATATCGGCCGAGAACGAACTTCCAGCCAGATTTCCACAGCGAATGTTCCTTGAGGCGTGTTCGGAAAAAAAGATGCATCCTGCCTGACATTGTGAACAATGATTTCCATTCCCAACAATGAGCTGTTGTTCAAAGCGACCATGATTGGAATCGGTTTAGAGTTCACTGTTAAAGCATGTAATATAAAATGAACAGCCGCCAAACGGCAATAGAAGCATCCAATACAAGTTAATACCTGTTTTCCATTTGCCAGGAAGAAGAGGAAACATCAGTACTTTTGCAACTGCGAAGACCTGTCAAGACTAAAGCTTCAAACGATGGTAGAGGACAAACTAAGAGCTCCCAGACAAATCGAAGGTCTAAAAGCAAGCCCATGGAGGAAACGATTCCGAGCCCACAAACAATTGTTTCAAAAATGTCGCAATGCAGAGCAAACTCTGATCTCATCTGATATAAAATGGTGATGCTCTTCTCTAGATCAACTCCTTATCCTTCTCTGGTTTGAACTTTCCTTTCTCGAGTTTTGTGAATTTGACATCCATCAGGAAAAACTACTACTTGGTTAGTATCACATTCGTGATTTAATACCAGTTATATGACAATGTACATACAAATATAGTGAATGACAAAGTTGCAGCCGATTTTTTTTTACTAACTCAATTCCTCACCGTATTGTGAACGACTCAATAGCTAAAAAAAGATGAAAGGGGAACAAACATCACTTTTGGCACGTGAGTCTATAATAATTTGTTATCGATCAAAAACATTTGACCATCCTTGAGCTGTGCCTAATTTATTTGATTGAAATTGACTTGACCGGGAAACTATTTGTTACGGAACAACAAAGAAATCGATAAATTTCGCGAATAACGATTGAACCGAAAATATACCCCAATTACCTTGTGATTTCATCTCGGAATTGACATTAAAAAGGAAATCTCAATTTAATTTTCCCCGCGCATCGCGTATAAACAGTCTCATGGCCAATATCCCCCGAGTGTTTTGACTTATTATTAACTGCAGCCACATTGGCGTACCCAACGACATTTCGTGGGGAATCTGATACTTTTTGTGTATCGACATTTTCTGTATATCTCCTGAAGACACCAAATTGAATCCCATAATGTTCTTAGAATATCGTATAGGATCTTGAGAGAGGAGGAAAGTATTGAAATTCTTCTGGAAAGTCTAGAGGTCGTGAGCATCAGGAAAGACTTCACTAGGCAGAAATCACTAGTGTCCTATTGAAGAATGATGTCTGGTAGAGCGAAGTTCAAGCTGATCTAGTCTGTCTATTTGGAATAATAAAGTGGTGAAATAATAAAGGAGATTTTCAATGAGCACCTAGAGAGGTGTCTAGGAATGGTCGAATTTTGCACTTTTGTTGTGATTTGTCAAAATGAACGGTATCAGCATGACCTACGAAATATTTGCACCGTATTTTTTTCTCACCTGCTCATTCATTCGCGTGCTTCGGAAACAAAAACTCATATTGATGAAATATCAAGTTCACTTTCTGAACACTAATGGTTGAAATGTGTATGGAATTGTTGGAGTTGACTAATTCATTTAAACTCAATGTGAAACTGAACAATACCAAATTGAAGCTTTCAGTTTCACGCAATTATCAATATCTCCCCAATGCAGCTATTTGTAGCTGATTCCTATAATTTGTTTCTGGGATGTTCCATGATATATCCTTCCTGTATGCAATATGGATGGATGAATAGAGTTATCATGAGTTGGTGTTTTCAATATGCAAATTCATCGATATACAGAAACATTTTTATTCCGCAACTGGCTCAGTTTGGATAAGTTGGCTTCGGTTCTCATAATTGGCGATCATCTGAAGTAGACAGAGCGAAACTTGTTGCAGCAACACAACTGAACAGTTACTAAATTGTGTTTTCTCGGTGCAGACAGGCATCAGTTGGAACTTTGTTCCTCTTGCCATGAACAGGTGGACTTCAGAGTTGTGAAATTTCCTTTCGAGTCTACGAAAATTGCAATGACAGCACTTCCGATACTTTTGACATCCCGTCTTACTCTTCGTTGCTCTCGGTAAGAAGTGGAGATTAGTCGAAGTTCCAACCAACTTTGCGGAGACGAAATCATTGAAACAGATACTATCGTTCAAGTCGTTCCCAGTAAAAGTTCAGAATGAAGACACTCGACTTCTAGAAGTGAAGGAACAATATATTCGATCAGCTTATTCAATCACTCTTTGAATTGTTCCTGACATCATGATTGTCATGAACATAGTTTGAATGTCTTTAGATCAATTCGACAGTGAAAACTATCAATAAGGAAATCTCACTCCTCTACTATTGTTAATCCTGGGAATTTTACGACTGAATTTGATCAGTAGCATTTGCATTGATTGAGAATCAGTTTGAGGTGATCTGTTGATTTAAAAAATAGTTTTTCCTGCAATTTTCCGAGCTCAAGTCCAAGCGTTATCCACCTTATCCTTGAGATGGATATCACGATTAGTCCAACACCATACTATTCTCAACCAATCAGAATCACGACCTCAGTATTTTGTGAAAAAATTAAGGATTTCAAGTTCGAATGATGATCTCAAACATTCCATCGGGTATCCTGAATATTTTTCAATATATTCCTGATATGCAATTCAACAATTTCTAATTTTTGTCCATGTGCTAACTATTGAGCACAAATGGTGCACATCACTACATGATCGTCAGTTTTTCACCCCATTCAGGGAATCAAATGAAATAAATTCCATTAGTGGAAAGGAAGTTCCTTAATTTGGGATTATGTGTTGATTATGAAAGGGGCTTTCACACAACTCTAAACCAAATAATGAAGTTGCCATTGAAATTTATATTACGATCATTTCCGAAGATAATAACGCATTTTGGACAAATTCCGTCTTGATTGTTTCAAGCGTCATTAAATGTGACGCCTCGTTAACAGCAGGTGTGGTGTTTTTGTGTCTGTTCCGTGAAAATGTGTTTCGAGCCATGTACAGAGTGATACATATACATATAAATCGCCTTTTTTGATGCTAATCGCCTTTTGTTTACGTCCTAACGTTCTCTTTTTACGAACGAATAATATTCGGATTCAAAACCAACTCATAGCATTACTAAGATTTTTTTAAAGAACAAAATCAAATTGTTGTTGTACGTCTATTTCGATCTGTCATTCTCATATTTTTTCTCATTGGGAACGTGGGTGGTATAAAAGTTGTCTAAGGCTCTTCAGGAAATATACATTATCCAATCGTCATCTGGACAAATGAAACCACTGATCTATTATAGGCAAGATGGTTTGGTGGTGATTCAAAGAAGAACTGTGATATTTTAAATGTATAGAATTGAAGGTTAGCTATAAAAGATTTCACGTGAAATCTCTGGCTGTGTATTGATAAGGATGGAATGAAGAAACTTTGTATTTCCTGTATTTTCCTACGATCATCTTCAAAAAAAAGCAAATACCGGGTTGCGTGGTAGCTATCTTCGAATTTGGAATAATGATGCACTTGATTCAAATATTCATGCTTTTGGAAAAATAGTGTGAGTAACTCGTGCAAAGTATCTGATCGAGAGAAGAGCACTTTCGTCTGTGTCTATGATTATCGTAGATTTAACCGTCAGAATATCAGTATGATGCTGAGCCAAACTTCGAAAGTAATAACTGATAACTAATAATATCTAAAAATAGCTGATCCATATAAGAAGGACATCGAGAAGGTCGAGCTTAAATAATATTTGCAGATGTTTCCTAGATATTTGTTTTCGGAGGCACGGTAGGAACGTAACTCTTGTCAAATACTGTCTGTAAGTTCTTTTCAGTGTCAAAATCGGAAACATTGAAAACAGTTTACGAAGAGAAAAATATTTCAATTGTGTTGAGAACGGGAGCAGATTCGTTCCCGAAACGTCCACCAAGATAAGTAGAGGTTTTATTCTTATTAAATATATTTGTATTTCCAATTTTTTTCAAAAACAAGGTGTCACTGACCAATAGAGAATTTCTCTTTTAGGTATCTAAAGGTTTAATTTCAAGCGCAGTGACATTTTGGGACAGATCCTAAATCTGTCCTTACTACAAATATATTGCAATAATTTTTAATAACTTCTACTCTATTTTTTAGAAACGAGGAGAGAAAATCCCATCAAAAGCTGAAAAATGAGTAACTCTTGTCGTTTTTTTTTTCTCGAAATTCTGATGAACAAATCGATTGAGGGAAAATTTAAATCGAACGAACTAAAATGAGCATTGGTCATTATTGGTTCTTGTGGAGAAATAATTCATAGGCAGGGCATGAACCTAATCCTTCTCAGATTTTTGTCGATTCTGATGATTGATTCTACCTAGTAAAAATAATATTCAACACCAACGAACTGACTTTTGGCACTATAAAAGAAGTGAATCGTTTTGCTGTTAGATTCGTTTGAGGAAACTCGATGAGATATTATTCTTTTGTCAATTATAGCTAATAGAAAAAGATTAAACATTCCCGAAACCGAATATTCGAATAGTACCAAATTATTGCAATACTTCTCATTTCCAGAATTTTTCGGTACTCAAAAAGTTTCTTCCAGAATTGGACCATTTGGTTTAATATATGATCAGTATTGGCACAACGTAAGTTTCTGGGAAAAGTTGAATATTTGCAAGAGTTCCCATAAAAATGTCCATGAACCTATTCGCCGGAATGCAGACGTATCGACAAGATCTACAGTTTTGTGTGATATTTCAAAAATATTGTTCTTTCACTTGTTGGAACATCTCATCTGGTTGATGCACAAGAATTCCTCTTTGTGACAACACTGATGGATCGTGCAATTTTTGTTTTGTGAAGAGAAATAAATTGGCTGGGCTGCTTATCTCTACGCCGCTGGCGTCTATCTCGTTCTGAAAAGGTGAGAGCAGGACGTTTATGCGTTCGTATGTATGCATGCAGCGCGCAGTCAGTGAACTGGCTCGACTTTGCAATCGCAGTATGGCATTGAAACATCTATAAAGATACAAAAATAAATATTATTATTAACGGCGTCGAATATTATTGTGCCTGTAATATTTTTCAGAATCATTCCGAGGCATCGGAGTTTACGTACATGATATTTATTTTCTTTCAGTGAACTGAAAATGTTGACCAATGAATCTCATTATTAGGTGGTTATAACGTCGAGGAGAAAAAAGGTAGATATACGGGCCAAACAAAAATTAAGAACAGCTAGATGGTGCTACTTGGGTGGGAATTTTTTAAATAGGGGTCATTGTCAGTGATGACATAATATTATGATGAGAATACAATTGATTTATTCAATTCTGGTAGTATTGATGTGGATTTGTAGCAATATGAGAAACTACAGAGAACATGGCTTGAGAGATCGGAAGATATGATCACGTTACGCACAGGCAGCACAGGTGATTTAGGTGACAACCTCCATTAGAAAAACAATAATAAATGAAGCACTGCAACAATTTCTACTAATTTTGATTTTTATGCTACAAAACATGTTGATACCAGGTGAACTACTAGTGATATTTTTCCTGTATGTTTCCATGATCCCTCCATAATCAAGGGTAAATTCAACAAGAAGTTTTCGTTACGTTATGGTTTCAAGAAGGTGAAAACAACTGGAGGATTAAAATCGAATTTAACCGAATCAAATATCATTTAAAAATGATTCCATGCATCACCCCTTACTGAGGAGTAAGGGTTCCTTCATCAATCTGTTTCTCCTGATATCATTTCAGAATAATCATAGGGTGTATGTGTTGAATCTGTGTATTGTTTTTGATGAATTTCGTAGATCACATTTGGAAACTTTGTAAAATTTTGTACTGAATTTGTTTTGATAATGTATAGGCAGGTATTAATGGACTTCACACCAAAATATGGAGTATAATATAATGCAGTTTGGGTTTTTGTAATTTTCATTACATTAGCGAGCACTCTGAGCGACAAAAAGGAAAAAACGGACTCATATAATGCTTCTTCATCTATTTCATCATTTCATTCTTCTTCTTTATCGGGTTATTCAAGCTTCTATATATCGAGAAATCCAAGAGAGGGGCGAGGAAATATATGTATACAATATTTTTTTCGAGGAATGGGTTATTTGCATACTGGATTCTTGAAAAAAAAAGCAAAATATGCAAGGTACGGAAAATTCCATACCGTCTTCATTTCCTACAATTTTGTAAAAGATTTTGACTTTCGACACGTGTCAAGCACCGCCGAAATAGTCTATATAAAAAATCCTATGAACCTCCTCCTTTCCCTCCTCACTGGCCGAGATAAATTTTCAATTTTCGAAGAGAAAATCATAACATTCTCCAGGACTTGATCGATTCTTGTTCCCAAACATGTGTTCGGTCAAATCCGATCAGGTACATTATGTCGAATTCGAAAACTCCAGCGGGAATATCTCGGAAATGAAAATGATATAAAGAATTGCCCAAACCAGTTCCGAAGCGAGGTCAGGGAGAACCAAAATATACCACCTACACCCATCTACAGCCACTTCGAGAGTTCAAATGGCAACTCTTACATGTGAAACTCATTGGATTGATCTTTGAAAATTGTCACCAATGAAGCATATACAAAGAGTTCTCCAATGATTCGAGTGTGAAGTTTGACACTTTCTTCCAGTTTATCAAGAGTATACTTATAATACTCAATTGATTGGAACAACAAGATTTTTTGTTTTGTAAATGGCGTACAAACTTTGATACGTACATCATTTGACAGACAAACATGATGGTGATAATGTGAAACAAGTGACGACCTTCATAGAGGACATTCTACGTTTAGGAAAACATATTACACGGCACATGAAACATTCACCTCGATTATACAAAGCTGATAAATTGATAATGATAGATGAAAATCATTTCACAATTGGAAGTGAATGTACTTTTCTGCTCGACCAATAACATGTGATATTTATCCATATCAAAATTTCCATGATTTGGTGGTGAAAGAGATAATGATATTGAATGTATCGTTAGCAGTGCCGGATCCAGGTGATATTTGAGTAAGAGAGGGCATAGGAAGTAACGACCTCTTGAGACAGAAAAAGTTAAATGTCCTATATAGAAAAGTTGTTTTTAGGAGAAATGAAATGATATTCGGTGTCCCTACATGTGTCACAATTCCAGAGATGAGAAATGAATTTCGAAGACAACTGGATTCAAATATCCCCAGTGGCGTGAGATCTGGAAAATGTGGAGGCCATCGAATAGGTCCACTATTTCCAATATACCCACTTACGAATTCAATTTGCTCGATTGATTATCTTCACCACTACATATTATAATGTATCGTTGGATAAATGATGTGATAGACTGTAAGTTCAACGAAAACAAACATTGGGGTGCAATTTGAAAAACAAAAATTAGGGGTGGTTTCTCGGGGATCGTTTTCCAGGGGGTGGATTTTGCTATGCTGCGTGAACGAGCTCATGTTCCAATACGACACGTATTTTTTCCAACTGTCTTATCTGCAAATAACTGAAATATCTGCTGGCCTGAGACACCCGGTATAACTACAAACTGATCTATTCGCTCGCGCAGACGTTGAAAGATCGTGAAATGGACCCACTCGAGAACAATTTAATGAAGAAATAATATTATGCGTCATAAAATCGGCTCATAATCTCACCGAGAGCTATTACTTCCAACCCATCAGGACATCTGATGGCATTCTACTAGAGATGCATTCTTATCTTTGCATTACATTGTGATCATTTTGTTGAAGACTATGAAGTACGAACATAATTGAGCAACCAGACACGGAATAACCACTAAAAATCACGATAATTGATTGTATAGACACCGGAAAACAACTACAATTATAGCTGGTACTTCTCAGAGTATTTTCCAAATAATGAATTGTTGATGTTGAATATGTGGTGCATTATTGTCAGAGTTTGGTATACGATTTGGCCAAGTGATTTGAAATGGAAATTTGATGAAATTATACAAATGATCTTACTTCACTTTCATACTTGCATCGTACCGTTGGTCTCAGTTTCTTGTTACATGTTCAAAATGGGATACTTTTGGTATCTCATTGCACTTTTTGAAGGAAAATCACACATGACGATGATGGAAGTACTCATCTGTCATAAACTCGAAGCATTCCACCAACTCCACATCCTTCCACCTGTCAGCTAGTGGGTTGCTAATTCAATTTTTCATTACCACATTCTTACTCAGAAGTATATAATTTTCTTCCCTCTCCCTTTGTAATATGAAGCTGATGATAATTGATAATTTTAATGAGCAACAAATCAGAAACTACATGCCATTCATTTCATATGCATCACATACAAATGGCTCAACAGTAGAAGGTAAATATCGGATATCAGTTGAAACCCGATCTTCCTAGGAAAAACAAGTTTCAACTATACTGTTTCTAGTTCTGACGAGGTTACACCAGAATAGACAAATTCCGTCAGTTGATTATGTTTTTCCTCTTACCCACTACACTATAGATCATGCGTTTAGTTGAGCTCAAAACGAACTAAAAATGAAAATGAAAACATATAATGCCTACTGATGAACCGCTGAAAGGATTTTTTTGGTTCTAACAGTCTGAAATTGTGATGAATGAATTATGTGAAATTATTTGTTCCTGCAGGGTTGATTGTATTCAGAGTTGCCCACCTCCAAACATAAGCCCTTATCAGTATTAGGAACCTTCTTCTTGCATTATCATAGATTTTTCCAAATTGATATTGCTATAAATTAACAGAAACTATTAGAGAATTATGGTTCTGATTAGGTAAAACTGAAATCGTCTCAGGAGCAGTTGAAACGAATATTTCCTATCAAGATCTGGTTTCAAACAAAAACGCGTCACCTCGACCCTGTTTTTCCCTTCTGTTGAAAACCCTGTAGTTCTATGAGGTTTTATAAAACTCGCTGAAATATTAATTCGAATAATTGAATTCGAATCACTTGGAAACTAATCAAGTTACAGTGGGACATTTATGGTGGATCTTGACAAAATCTAAATGAATTGTCCTTTCTTTTGATAGGGGTTTGATGAATACTCCGGATACAATAGCTCGTGAAATGCAAATGTACCCCTACTGTGCACTCCTTTCGCTTAGTGCAAGTGCTATGATAGCCAGATGATCCAGTTTCACAGATATCATCATCCATTAATGCCTGTTAGCCATGCCCATTAGGAAAATATAGCTCGATTCACAGTTGAATAGAAGATGAATGACGGACACCGTTGATATATCGTATGTGAGTGAATATAATAATGACGAAGTCATTATTCATCTGACAAACCATCACAATTATTGTGTGATTTGTTGAGAAGCAAGCGAAACTGGTTTGTACGTATATACAGAAGATACCAGATTCACAGGTTTGGAAATATCCTGCTTTAAATGATCTTTTGTGAATATGTATTCATTCGATCGCTCAATGAGGAGCTGATGGAGATGTTGAACAGGAAAGATGTGTTTCCCTCGGTCTTTCCATTCAAAAGGGTTATGTTTGCTCAAAAAATAAGAAATTAATGAAATATACAAGAAATCATCATCATATATATCTTCATCTTCATTTCAAATTCATCAACAGCTATAATAGTTATGAGAAGTTGAGAATTTAAAATTACTACATACTAACCAATAATTGATCTCAACGAATAAATACATGTTCATGATGATATTCTATACTTCTCACTACATTATTAGGTGGATACCTTCTTGAAAATTCATTCTACTATTATTCACATTTATTATACTATTGACAATGATTTCCAATCATTGCTGAACTTGTTCAACATGCTATTCCTATGTTCCTATATTCGTATCTATTTTCACACATCTGCTATACCTGATTTCCAGACGAATTCCAACTTTCTCGATGAGATTTCATCTTGGACAGTCAAGCTGATTTGTTCAATTGATTTGATGAGACTGGAAGTGAAATAATTTTTGACCCAAGTACTCTATCATCACTTTTATGCACATTTTTCTCCATGGAATCGAAGGAGCATATGATAATTATACAGGATGTTACCTCAGTGTCACCAAATGGAGTTTCAAATGTGAAATTGAAAAACAAAGTATAAAAAGGAAATGAATTATCAGTAAATGCGAGAAATTCGGCGACTGATACGTGATGTAGGTATACATATGTAAGTGTGTACGGATAATTCACATATGATTTTATTCCCACTCTCTAGCTATGAATCACGATGTCACAGATTTGCGCACTCCAGACTTCATCTAACTCCACTAATGAAAATCCATGTACAATGAATATTGTCGTGGTAGGTGAATCGGTTATCGGTAGGCAAACTTTTCTAGCCTATCCATGAGTACATACAATTTTGTTGAGAAGTGATGTAGAAGTTTGCTTATGGGCATATTGAATTAACAACTGACCATGGAAATAATACTTCGGAATTCAATAGGTATATAACAACGATCAACTCGACATTTCTAATGGAACTCGAGGTCATCGCCTCTCCAGAATCGAAATATTGAAAGCTGGTGAAAAACAATTTCCAGCATGTTCTCCTCGCGAGTTTCTTTACTGGATTGATTTTAACACATTAGAACATATGTATAAGTATGTATCAATCTAGGGTGTTAAAGGGAGTTATTTATTGCTTTCATTATATTTCCAGGATGAATTTGTCCTCATTATCGATTGCATGATCTTGCTGCTTTTGATCAACACCAGGAGATCTTTCGAAGGTGAGTCCAGTGACATATCTTACGGGATCACTTCGAGAGAATTCAATGAATTCACTCGGACTGCTCTGAAATTTTGAAGTCACTTTCTCTGATGGCATGATAATACAACATCTTTCTCTTAGTATTCTTAGGTGAATCACTCTGTAGATGTAATCTCCCCAAAGGAGCCATTGGGAATATCTATATAGCGACATTTTCATCGTATGAAAAATAGTAAAAACCAATTGATATCGTTGTTGTTAGGAAGGAGGCCCAATAGAAACTCTCCACAAAAGTTCCCTACAGAGCTGAATGTAAAATTCCATGGAAGGAATCATAATTAGTTCCGTTGTACCGCATTCTCAGATATACGTACAGATCGTGTGAGTTTCTATCTGTCCCACTCTTGTATTCGATGATTTCGAAGTACTTAGTTGATAATGCGGTTTCCATGAAAGTTTCTGAACTTCTTCTCGATTAGTCCTTTTTTCAATCACCTTCCAATTTTCTCTGATATTCATTTTCGGTGTTTTCACGAGCTGGAGGCGAATATTTTCACTCTGTTTACTTTGGCAGGAAAGAGGAAAACAATATCAACGTAATGGAACACGTAGAAAGAATTCTCAGCTCATCAAAGTCGCTGAAGGTTACAGTTTAGTACATCATGAAGAACGCAATTGACTTTCCTTCAAATCTCACTATTTTAGAATTATTTGATAGCTGAATCCAGCTAACTGTTCCAATGAATACAAATAAACATGATGTGGGCGAAGTATCTTGCGCACGACCAACAGCTCGTGTTTTTTTCATTAGTTTCCTGGATTCCTGAATCACTCAAGGTCAATGTGAACAAGGACTTCCCAGATATAAAAACATCTCGATGGCCAACAGTTGATGATTCGTTGAAGGCGCCACTTTATTATTATTCCAAAATAAAATCCAATGACAATGATGTCCAATTATTCGATTGGCGACATTAATTGAAATATATCTTCACTCTGATATTTGATATTGAACTATAGAATATCTAAATATAATGGAGGAGAAAATTATATTCTGAGTATACTTGAAATATCCCAAAACAAAAAATGATGATACCGATACCATCAATTTATTAAGATAACAATTTCATATTTCACTAATGAATGGTGGTGATTCAGGAAATACTCGTTGTTACCAGAACGAAAATCGAGAGAATGAGGAGAATACTGTTCAATAATTTTTTGCGTGCCTGCCTTCCAAAATTGGTATCTGGTTTCGGGGCAGACGAAATTTGTGATGATGATGATGGTTCGACTCTATTCAAGATTGGTAGTTGTGGTTTTGGGGTCGGAGATTTTTTTTTAGTTCATCTGTGAGTCTGTCATCACATTTTGTGAGTTGAATAAATAAAGGAAGAACTGAAAAGTTTAGATTATTGATTTTGAAAAAAAAAACATCCCTTGAGACGATCTTTCATACAAATGCACTAAAGACGAAACTTGTGATGATGGTTCGAATCTATTCAAGATTGGTAGTTGTGGTTTTGGGGTCGGAGATTTTTTTTTAGTTCACCTGTGTGACTGTCATCACATTTTGTGAGTTGAATAAATAAAGGAAGAACTTGAAAGTTGAGATTATTGATTTTGAAAAAAAAAACATTCTTTGAGACGATCTTTCATACAAATGCACTAAAGACGAAACTTGTGATGATGGTTCGACTCTATTCAAGATTGGTAGTTGTGGTTTTGGGGTCGGAGATTTTTTTTTAGTTCACCTGTGTGTCTGTCATCACATTTTGTGAGTTGAATAAATAAAGGAAGAACTGGAAAGTTGAGATTATTGATTTTGAAAAAAAAACATTCTTCGAGACGATCTTTCATATAAATGCACTAAAAAGTGAAACAATTCCTTCAGTGTGTTTGGTAAATGAAAAAAAAATTATTCTTTGGTTGTGTTCCATCAACATATCTTAAGATCACGATGATGACATGAAGTCTATTCCAACTTCTTCACTCGATAGGGACTCATTTTTCTGCAGTGGTGGAATATCGTTCGATGAATTCATGCTATGTAATATAAAAAGCATCACTGATTGTTAATTCTCCAAGAATTTCATCGCCAGTCTAAGAAGCTTTGCAAGAGTTTTTCGAGGAATCTTCCCAAATGAATTTGATTCCATATATATGTATATCTTTCCTATGTATAATTTTGTGGTTTTTTGTCTCTGATGATCTATTTTAAAATTCTACAAAGTGTTGTTCCCGAATGGCTATCATTTGATCAATTCACTTCACGTAATTAATACTATATTGTTTTATTCTTGTATATTATACTGATATCAGTTTAATAGATTCTGCTCATGAAAAATCGACAACATAATTTTCACCTTCTTCGATATTTGCCCATTGTACTAAATTTATGGTAGATGAAGATTCATGTTCATTAGCTCAGGTGTTCCACAGGAATGCGATCATCAACACATGACATCATTCATAAGGCTCTGCCAGGAATTCTCTACCAAAGATTTTTCACTAGATGATTAACAAATATCTTTCAGTTTCCCTCATTTCTTGCAGTATCACCACGCCTTTTTGTGATCACTTCTGCGTGAAAAAATACTTTGGGGACTATATACTGTAATCATCTTACGATTAGTCACGATAAAACAACCATGAGATAGTAATTCGGCGTGTATTTGCGTACGGTGTTTTGTCCATTGAACTTCAAACCAACCAAGAGTCCAGAAATAATTACCGTAATGACCGTATTCTGTACAATGAACCAAATTATTGTATTATTTCTGTAGCGGTTATTGCCTTTTGCGGAAACCATGACATTGATGAATTTTCGGGGACCAAATCCTAAACATTGAAAACATATAGGAACAGACATCATTTACAACATTGATTTTCTTTGTGTTCATGTCATAACTTTTGATTTCAATAAAGATCCAATTAGATTCGTTCATAGTCAGTCAAGTGTATAGACACTTAATAACACTTACTTGTGAGTAAAATCAAAATTTAGTTTGAAGATGCTTATTTAATATGAATAAATGCCAAAAATTGTCTGACCAAACATCATTGGGGCGACATGCAACATGCTCTCAGATACTGAATAAAATAATTTCTCGATTATGATAATAATAAAAAAATGATAATAATGATGAATCAATATACTTGAGATATCACTTCTACATGATATGTGATCAAGATCTTCACGTTTACATCGATGAAAGTATAAGTGGTTGAGACTGTACATGTTCAACGGTTGCCTCACAGATGGCAGCAAAATAAACTCAATATGGAGATGTCTGTGTTGGAAGTTATGAGTGAAGAGATTTCGAATTTATTTGGGGACTAGTATCAAACTATGTTTTGACTTTTGAACCTTGAGGAAAGGAAATAATTGAATATGTTTCAGGAATTGATCGGGAAGAAGTCACTATTACAGTAAGTCTACTTTGATACTATTTGTGACAAGATTGAAGAAATGATACTGTCCAATGTGATGCCAACATAGCCAATACCAGATGATTGAATAGCATAAAATGTTTGTCTCATGGATCCAAATCCAAATCTTCCTTTTCATAATGATGATAATAACATTAGTTAACGAGAAAGAAAAAATCACATACTATACATTGAAATTCCATAGAAACTAGCTGTAAATAAACTAAGCTATCCACAGAAATGATACATTGGACGTTGGGAAAAATATATAGAATTCCCATTATATTTCCATAACTTCTGTTCGATGTTTACATCTGTTTTTACATACGAAAATGAAATTTACAGGAGAAATATGATAGAGTGAATTCGAAAAAGGCACTGAACTGTAGATGAAAGAGTTAAGGAGGGTCAAATAAAGCTGATGACCTTGCAGTGTGATTATCAAACATAAAAACACATGGAAGACATATTAAGAACAACCGTTGTTGTTCAGGAAGTCTTGAAGGATTTATTGCTATATTATTATACTCAACAATGTGTCAATATTAGTCTGAACTCCCTGAACAAAAACAAGAAAAAATCAATATGTCTGCTTTAGGAACTAGAACTTTCAAAGCTAGGATAAAAAGAATACCTATAATACATAGGATATGGTCTGAAGATTCCATTATCGACATTCAAATATTTTGATTTTCGACGTTCGCTATTGGTTATTCGGTTGATGTGTTTCTGTTATATGTCACCTTATTCTCCATTTCACCATTCAATTGGGAAAAATTGGATATTCATCGCTTATTTCGAACATAAAATATGGGAAATATAATTCACAGGATGAGGTCTGATGATTTGGTATTATAGGCAATCAATGTCCCTAATATAATTTTCTTATTAGATGTCTCATAATTCCTAATTTGATCATTTAATTGAAAAAATCAAATGTTTATCAATTGTACTCCCTTCATGTGATGTCATAGCTATCAGCCAGGAAAAATATCGAGCTGACATATCAAGGTGCAAACCAGCTACATTAAATATACTGCGGTATCTCTTCATTATATTATAATAGTCGATTTATCATACAGATAAGGGTATCTAACCACCCAACAACGGAGTGTGACTAAGCTTTCAACACATTTTACTTCCGATTCATGTAGGTATTCATCAATGTCATTTTATTCGTTATCAAAAATTGTTGATATCAGACCACAAGGAAATTATTAGCAATTATTGCCTTTGCATCGGATGATTTCGGCAACGATTCAGGAAAGTTTTCGAATTAACATACAAAGAATCATTATAATTGCTCATAGGTAGGTCAACCAAATAATCGGATATTGTGGTCACCCGCAAAACAGGAAAACGTGGAAAAAAGTTTCATCTGACGAGTTCATCGACTCGTCTCGGACAAGTCTGAACCCGTCAAAGCACAAGGTTAGTAATTATTTCTATGAGTCACCCTGATGAAGCATCGCCACTTTCTCATCGAATACAGTTCTCTGTGCATTCATACCTATCATTATTTTTCACCTCCTAAATCGCTCAACAGGTGAGCAGAACCCAAAATTGTGATTTATAGGAGGAAATTTTATGAAAGTGAGGATGATTTTATGAAATCAGTTCTATGAAAACAATGAAAGAAATTGACGTATATGCTGACGAAATGGAAAAATATGGTACAGATAGAAAATGCTCAATCAATCAGCATTCAGTGAAATGAACTTGAACAGTAGATGATCGACTTGAATTTCGAGAGATAACATGATGTGTCAAACTTTTTTTCTGAGCACAGATTGATCTGATTGAAACTTCTACGCAAATACACCTACGCATCATTTTTCCTAAGTTTTTGTCAGGATCTAGCCTCATAGCGATTTGTTCAGGACATCATTTTTTTTTTTGAGAATAACGACATTTTTGGAAACTTGTCTGAATTGTCAATAGTTTTTCAGTGAAAAGTTGATATATCACTTCGAATTCTAGTAAAACAATAAATGTATTATAATATACTAGTGCTCTTTTCGAAGATTACCATGAGAAATGGGGAGAAAAGTCCGCGATTCCAAATCAGAATATTGTTCTGAATTCTTGATATAATATTGAAAATAAAGGTAGTTTATTGAAATGTTTCGATGAATGGATGGATTGAAACTTCTTGAAACTCACTGTATATTTCTCTTCTCATCAATGAACTGATGAAGATACCATAGACGATCCATCAATGAGAGCGGAGAGGAAAATGACTTCATTCTTTATTGAACTGTTGGTGAACTACACCGCAATTGCAGACCAGTATATTTTATCGTCCAGGTGAGGTGATTCATCGGATTTGTAACAAAATTGTTGGGAATACGAAACCAAACCAGCGCACGTGGTGCTATCTGAGTTGTGTCCCCATTATTTTAGTTGAGTAATTTCGTATATTAGCGTGCGATAGCATTTCCCTATAGATAAATAAATAACCACAGATGTTGAACCAATTTATTTTATTTGACACCTCGAATCTGACGAGTGATTAAGGGCTTGTTGGAAATGTGATGGCAATCGGTAGTTTTGGTTGTTTTTGAAATGGAAATCCTTTTTACTTTGTTAACAATCCAAGCGAAAGCTCAAGTTTCGAAATATTTAATGATGATGTTTGATCTAAGCAGATAGCTAACTAGGTTCCGATATGTGGGTGTATCAATGAAAAAAATTATTGATATTTCCATTGAAATCGTACAAATTCACTCAGAACAAAATATCACTTACAGATGGTTCCTTTAATTTTGAATTGTCAAAAGACTTCCTGGCAAAATGTCCTCATTCTTCGATATCGATAAAGTCGATGAAAACAACCGAAATTCTCAATAATCATTCACGCATCATTTGTTATTGATTATTAGATTTTCATTCTGGGTTGAATGGAAAAGCAAGTTCATATTTTGGCACCTAATACGTGTCAAGATTCGAACTTGAATTATAGCTATTTCTAATTCTAGGTTTATCATATACAAATATTGTATTAACTAGAACTAGGAAACTAGGAAAAAAGTAGGAAAAAACTAGAAAAAAAGTTGCAATGGAAAAACTAGTAAGATTGATACAAAACATCCAAATGAACATTTCGCATGATATTTTGATAATGATATCGATTTTTCTCCGAATCAATTGGAGAAAATTTCGAATTGAACTGAACTTTCGACAAAACGAAAAGTTATAGTTCTCTTTCTTCTCAGAAATCTTTGTCTGTGCCAATTTTTGATAAACATACACGTTGTTCTTGCATCGTATGTGTAAGAATAATTATAAACATTTCTGATCGAAGTGAACGTGATATAATCGATGATAATTATTATTATTGTTTCCAACCTTTTTTTATCATCATATAATTCACCTTCGTAAATAGCTATGATCTCATGGAGGTATCATTAATTCTTGAGCAAAAAATAAATTTAATTCAGCCCAGTTTTTACTAAAACCAAATCAAGAGGAAACAAATTCATTTCCAAATGGCATCAAGCAAGTTTATCGTAAACAACATTTGATTGCACTTTCATTAGCAGTGGCGTACCAAAAAGATGAAAATCATAGATATCGAAGAGGTGGATATAAAAGGAAAATGATAATGAAAAAGATATTTGAGTTCACACATCTCCTTCTGAAGTCAACTATCAGTTAATAAATATCGGGATATATCATTATGCTCAACCTAAAAAAATGCACCATTTCTGAGATACAGGGTGTCCAAAGTACGAAAAAAATGTAAATTTTTTTCCTGAAATTCCTCCAGGAAAAAAATCGAAACTTGGTATAGTAATCAAGGTTAATCAACGTGATATTTTTAATTGAAAATTTTCAATATCCGTAAACCAGTGGCGTAGTTACGGTGGTATGTGGCCATACTTTCCTCCATATTTTCTTTACACACGTTAATGGACAAATGACTGTTTGATATCAGTTAGACTCATCAATACTCAACCTGAAAGTCATGACATTTCATATGCCCAAAAGTAAAGGTTTCTGAGATATTTCCGAAAAACTGGAGATATATAACTCAATAGATGATGGGCAATATTGAATTTTGGAGAGGATGTATGATGAAGTGATATTCATGTTGAAGAAAAAAAAAAAATAATAATGTTTTTTATCCATCATGATTTTTTCCATTCCGAATGTGATTTAATCGAAGTTTTGGTTTTAAATTTCTGCTCGCTGCCTCACATCACATTCCTACTCTTCTAATTCAGCTTCATTTGGAGTGATTTGAAAGAAAACCCCAATTCTCCTACACTGCAAGTAGAATTGTAACATTTATAAAGCAGTCTACAGAATTGAGAAATGGGAAAATCAACTGCACTGGCAAAATCAAACAATTGAATTGATATTTGCTGTTATTTGCCATGTTATATGTCAGTTTTTTTTTTTCGAGGTGGTTGAGAAACATGAAATCTGCTAATCTGCAAGTTAAATGTTCGTGAATGATACTATTCAATTCAAAAATGAATATTAAAGATCATTTAGGAGCACCATAGACTGCACTGGATGAATCAACACCCGATTCACTATTTGAAGTATTATCTTCAGCTTTTTTGGAGGTGGTAGAAAAACCTGAAATTCAGAAATTTTTAAGTAAAACAACGTTTGTAAATAGTTCGTTCTTGAATATTCATGGAAATAGGAGGACCATCTACTGCACTGGATGAATCAAACACCTGAATTGATATTTGCTGAGTCACAAACTACAAAATGATTATCGTGGGTGCAGCATGTAAAATTTATCAGACCGTGACCTTGCGTAACATTTTCACTCTGGGTACTGCTGCATGATCTGGCGACTGGTAATAACAATTTTTTAGCATCATAGTGCGATAAAACCAAAAAATTCGATATGGTATGGAACGATTTCGTGCTGAAAATGAAACGATTCTGGTATTGTTCCATTGCGCAATAATGTATTTCCATTAATGAACAATGATTTCAAGATGTGATGGGCGGATACGGACATTTTATCTCAATTCATAAGTTTCTGTTACATCTAAGACATTTCCATAATGACTTTTTTTTCATATGAATCATTAGCAGCATTCCCCAACGGATTCGGGCACGTAGAATTCAATCAGATGTATCTACCTTATGATTTGAGGTTCATGAGTACCTAAATATTAAATAGGAAATTTTTATTCCACTTCATATGTGAGTGTTCAGTCCTTCCTATCAAACAACTGATACATCAGAAGAAAGAATGGAAATAATATGTATAGAAAGTGGTTCATTTTGAACCAAATGTTTTTTCCTGAATTCCACCATGAGGTTTGTGGAATGATATTCCACTGCCAGTAGTGTGATTTCATTCCCATGCGAATTCTGTGGTTTTACGTTGTTGCGTTCATTATTATCGTATGTGTTTTTAAAAAATTGAACTGATATTTTCATTGATGGATACACAATGAGTTTTCACAGATAATCTTTCAATTACGAAAATTTTGTGTAGGTGTAGAGGTGAGAATGAAAGGATCATTTGAAAAATCCATACTCCACAATATAATGCTCGAAGACAAACTGTACAAAATTCATAACATAATATAATAATTATCATAATAATGACAATTATAATAATGGAGAGATTATCGCATCTGAAATTTAGGAGAATTATGAAAACCACATCACAGCTAGCTATAAACAACGATATTCTCCACCCTTGTTTTGCCCATGCAAATACTGATGCACCTGGATATTCGTTCATCGATAAAATCTTCACAGCACAAGTCGCACAGCTATACATGCATACTCTCATACAGAGGGTAAATCAAATTGATTTCACTGACCATTTCTTAGTTATTCGCACTTCATCAATGAAAAACACTGTTCATGAAAGCACTAATATTCACCTAGTGAAAAGAAAAAAAACATTATGATTTCCTGAGAAGTACATAGATACAGCAATATTTTGCATTTTTTTTCAATTTTTCAATTCTTGTCCAAATGATTTTCAATATTTTTCCTCACCTATCCCCGAAAAAGTTATTTTCTGGGAGCTTTCTGGATTTTCGTCATCGTGCCTGGAACTATAGTCGAAAAAATTATCTGAGTATCGGAGAGGAGGGTGGACGTACTAAGATTTCACTATGTTAGCAAAATCTTCCTTCGAATTGCCTGAAAGTTCAATTTTGCTAACGCAGTGATATCTTGGAACAGATCGACTGATACTGAGACTCACCTCATCAGATCAGTTTCATAATATGAGAGGACTGGAAGATTCATGAATGTGTCTTGTTATTTCAAAAATCGATTTGTTATTTTAGAAAATCACGTTTTGAATTCAGAATGAGTAACGTTGTCAATTTACAGCATGTGAAATTTTACAATTCCATGGATACAGTGGTAGTATTTCAACAAAATGACTACGAGAAGGCGCAGAACAAATTGAACGAATAAGTATTTGGTATATTTTCACATTACCGATTTTACATTCACCAAATAAAATCACGGCTTTATTCGCGTGGTACATAGTTGATCGTGAATTCATTTTTGGAAAAAAGTACTTATCATCACAAAATGTTATTTTGTGATATCATTTTTTCCAAGCCCATTATTTTCACTAATCAACGTGCTTTTGGATACTCATGAAATTATTTCCTGATTATTGCTTTCTTCAAATCTCACTATAGTGACTTATTCAATTTCCACCATTAGTTTTTGCTACAGTGGAGAACGAAGGTGCAATCCACAATTCAGAATCATCGTTGCATGCAGATTTGAGTGAAGCAAAAATAAATAATGTTTACTTGATGGGACGTATTAATACACTATGACTAATTTCGGAAATGAAAAAATCAAGCAGAAAGTCGGATAACATCAAGGTGATGCGTGATGAAATAAGACTTATTTATAAAAATTAACAACTCGAGAACATTCAGAATAAAGATAACCTTTCGGTATGCACATGATATGAAAGTTACAACATACGATCTATTTTCCAGGAAATCCATTCCTCGTATCGAATATAATCCGTGATGATTGCTACAATGTATGATTTCATCAGGCGTAATTCATTGTTCGGCTTCCACTGTATCAATCATGAACGTTATCGTTATCCAATTTGTTCTGGTCAAGATCAAGATATTCAGATTGATACACCTAATAATTGTATACTTGGTCTGTGCGGATGATAATTTCATAACCTTCATCGTTCTTGTAATGTTCTTTGAATATTGCTCCTTACTAATCAATGAATATAATCAGGTGTTTCTTTTATCATCTCTTCCATTCATTTAGTATGGTATATGTGAGGAATAAATTGAAAGCAATATACTTCTCAGATTTGGATACAAGAAGAAACTAGAAAGATTGTATATCATTCATTAGTGGACAGTCTCCTTATATGTATCTTTTGATGAGGAGGAAAACTGTGAGCCCATATTGAACTACTCTTCAAGTTATCCAAAAGAGATTTCTTGAATTGATTCAATCTAAGAAACCAAATCTTGAGTATTTGATGTAAGACTATACCATTAAATGTGAATCACCGGAAACTTGTAGCAAACCTTTGTAGCGGGAATAGCAAAATTCAATTTCACTCCGTGATACAGAATAGTCAATTCAACTTAAGACATTATATGTTAGCCACCTTGATTGCAGTCAGATACTTAATATACAATTATTTCATTTCAGAGGTGATATAAAATACTTTTGTTTCAGGTATGCCGTACATAGTGATTCGTAATTTTCTTGAATATATCTATAAATCTGTTTCCGATTAATTTGGCGACTTCCTCTCTTTGAATTTGGGGCACACACTGTGGGTTATGAATGGATTTCTTTGTTGACTACTAACGTCAAGTCACAATATCTATAAGCTGGTACAGTTACCCTAAGAAGGAGAAGAATCGATCATCAATATTTTTCATCTTCGCACAACACTGTTCCAGAGGTTCGATGAATAATTCATATTTTTGTTTAATTTTCGAATCAGTGTCGCTTTGAGTCAACGCTCTGTTATGTAAATAAGGACGATTACACGGGCTCGATCAAATATTCAGCGATGCAATGTTTACATACGCGCTCTATTATTATTAATTAATTTAATAATAATTTGATCATTACGCTTATTAATCTCTTAGACATAATATGATTATCTCCCATGTACGCGTTTTCACTGAAGCATCTCATAAATATCTCTCGAGCACGAAACCCACGTAGAATGCCATACAAACTTATGAACTACCACGAAGTCAACATCATGACAATTTCGTCGTTGATTTATATCTTATACTTCATTTCTATCGAGTGTTTTGATACATTCTCCACTCGCTACTTGTATAAACAATAACGTTAATCATATTTACCGACTGGAAGGAAAGTCTGGAAATATTGTGGCCTATAATTTTTGCACAAAAATAATTGGCATCATGACCCATAGCTTTCCTCATATAGACACTTACTATGAGTTAGTTTTGATTTCCAGATTGAGTGGTAGGATGATTTTATAGTATCCAGTACACTAGAGTAACCTTTCTACATAGGAATGATGAGTAATCATCTGGATAGTTGTGCAACCAATGATACTCTACTGGGTATTCGACTAGCTGAAACTCATATACTTCAGAATCAGTATGAAATCAACATTCTAGACTAACTTTTGACTTTTGACAGGTGTCCAGCTGGTGAGTATGGGTAACCAGTCTGAGCTCGTCTATTTTCCCGATGAGTACCAACCATGGAAATATCTATGAAAAAAAGAGAGGTCGCCTACCTTTCTCACCTTTGCTCACTTTTAGGGTTTCAGAACCAAGTGTATGCGATGACGTAGTTGAAGAGTGGAGTATAATGGAAAAATACTCCAGGATATCTGTGAATTTGCATTTTTTCATCCGAAAAGGAAATTTTGGAAATATCAAATCGATAACGAACTTCAATGAATTGGAAGGATAATTTCCTTTCAACAGGTGAACAAAAAAAAAGCGATAATATTGGTTCGAGAATGGTTTTCCTTCCTGATCAAATGCTCAGATTGAGTGCCCTCAATGGTTTCTAGAAAAAAGCCTTTCCTGATTTATTTTCTCGTAACTAGGTGTTGTCACTCTACTTTCGTAAAAGAAGGATATAAACACTGAAGACGGTAGCTCTTCATTCAAGTTATCACACAGGCCAGAAAAGTGTGGACGCCACTCGAATTCATTGCCAAAAGAGTTGAAAATTATTTGTTCAAATGATAATCGCTCCCTCAGATGTTATGCTCATGAGATATATCAATATCTCACCTCAGAAGATGTTATATGTTTCACAATTCGATTGGATGAATGGAACAGTACTGAATATATGTATACTATTTAATAAGATATTCATACGCACCATAATGTTATTGAAATGAGTGAAAATAAAATACAATGAAGGAACACTCAGTGATGATTCCTCAAAGACGAAACGTCAGCTCGAGCAATAATATTGAGTGATATTAGATTTTTCTATATATCGGAATTATAAGAATCCATGAAATTCAGAGATTGTCTTCTTGATTGAATCAATCATCTCTCAATGTTTTAGCGTTTCGTATATTTGTGCATCCTCAGCTGGAACATAGCATCTTGTATATAGGTACCTATATGGTATATTCGTGGTATGGTCCATTATCAACACTATAGAGTATTTCAATCCCTGTTGAATTAATATTAATCGAAAAAGGAGCTCGTCACATTTTACCGGGTCTGTTTAAGGAAAAGAACGGGTGTAGATTTTTTCCAATTAAAAATAAGTGTGTGATCGAATAAAACAAACCTACGCGCCATATATCTAATGAAAATTATCTCGACCCAAGGTGAGACAGCGCCTATTTCTCATTTCCAGCACCAGCTCCGTAATATTTCGCAACGACGAGTGTGACCTCAAATAAATTCACATATAAATGTAAATTATATTCGCTTTTAATACGTTTCTGCGTGTGCACTCTGTGAGAGGATTAAAAGTGGGATTAGAGCCGAAAGAAGATTAAATGCTGCATTCGACATTACTTCCGCAATAGAAGGAAAAACAACGGTTCGCTTCATTATAGGTATGAAGCAGTTGACGGGACTTAACAGACAGGCATTATATATATATATAAAGTTTTTGGCTTCCTTGAAATGACTTCCTCTTGGGATATTTCAAAAGGAAGCCAAAGTGAAAATGCTTAAATTAATAATACTCGATAAATAATGTAGATCGAATACTCGAATCAAGCTGGATATCCATTCCCAATGAGAGGAGAATGAGTCTAAGAACTGTTATAAGATTTGCGGAAATTCCAAAGCGAATATATTTCCATAGCGAATTCAATAGCAATATGGCAATTCAAAAAAATTGCAGGTGAATTTCAATCGATTAAACATTTTTTCTCTCTAAGGGGAAGCTCAAGGAAAGAACGTACAAATATCAGGCACTTCTAAAGAACATGCTTTGAAGGAAGTTGACTGAATTTTTCAAGGTAGGATAGCTGGAATAATCACTCAGCAAGGAACATCAGCGGAAAGACTTTCCATTATGAAGATATCAGTTAGGCTGGGATGAAATCAACCACAAAAGCCCCCAAATTATGTACACATTGCAAGAGAGAGCTGAGGATATATGTCAAATATCATTGAATTGATATATTCAACAATGGCGAGAGGAATGATCACAAAGCATTGGCAAGAAAAAAAATAATGAGTAAAAGGATTCAGGGATTGACAATACCGAGATATGCCACTGAAAGAAATGAAGTTATAGCATAGCATCTTGCAAATTTCAGAACAGAATACAATTTTCAGCTGCAACATGGATTAAATTGCTGATAATCTTGATTCACAGTAGTATCTACGGAAGAAATCAGGTGAAGAAAAGTCATATCTTGGATTTCTGGAACTGAACTGAATGATGAAATCAAATTATCCGGGACTGTGTCTCTCTACTGAACTCAACATCAGCGTCGAATCTGGAGCAGCATATTATCAAAGAAGTTTGAATAAATTAAGAATAGTGCGCAAGAATGTTATGTGTTATGAAACGATAGGATTTTATCTACCACCAGTTTTTACTGGAAATGATCGATTATTGCTGAATGTGATCATAGGAATATTGGAAATGCTTGGCAATACTGATGAAATTTTTCAAATTCCAAGATCGCTGCATTGACAAGCACACAAGCACTTATGAAAGACCCATTGATAATTTTGCAAATGGAATTCTGCTGTTGATCAAATGAGATTAGTGAGAATCAACAGCATATAGTATGCTGTCTTATATCTGACGCTTGACTGACAGGAATGTCAGGAAAGTGAAACGTCAGGAGAGTAAAATGTAAGGGAAGTGAAAGTTTCATAATGGATTCGTATTCGATATGCAATTGGATGCTTGAGTGACTTTATGACTTCAATGACTTCGCAAAATATAAGAACTCTCAAAGGTCTACCTTTTCCCAACTAACGATACCTGTGATCCTAGGATTTTGGAGAGATGGAAAACTGAAGAAATTGTTTCATTCCTGTCGTACTCTCATAGTGAAATCCCTTCATGAAAAGCCTAAGTATTTCATGAAATGCCGGTATATACCTGTGCAAAGATGAATCGCGAGGTGCCAAAAGAAAATACTAACTAGTAAACTAGTTGCTAGTACATAGTATACTGAATACTACCAACTGAAGCATGGGTCTAACGTCGTTTTATTGATTTGAAATGATATTTGTTATCGGTGGATGAACTTTGATTCCTGAATACCCTAATGGAGGTTGATTGTGTAGATTATTTGTTAAGTATGTGAAGAAATCGCGTAACAATATTCCTGCACACTAAATGCCAGACTATCATATAATTCGCCTAGACTTCTATTGAAATGAGGGATTTCGCCATGAGACTACGACATATGTACTGAGAAAAACCTTATTGGACATGGAAAGAAACAGAAAACAGAAACATCTTGAGGATCGCAGTGTATCTGTATTCATATACAGAATATTGTACCATCAAACAGCTGGAATGATGTTAATGCAGTTCCGGAACAGAAGAAAACAATTAGACGAATTTTCTTTTGACAAAAATAGGTAATTCTTTGAGCGATGTGAAGCAATTACAAAACAAATTAATGAATTTCAAAGAAGTAATTCGAGAAAATGAAGAATTAACATACATTTCACGATTCTAATTTCCCTTCAGAGTCTAAGCAGATTACTCGAAAATCTCCTGCTCGAATATCTTTCCCTCGTCTTTGCGAAGTGAACTCGTAATTCTCACTGCGAAAATAAACTTCAAACAGTTCATTTTTGTGTATCAGCAAGACGGATGATAACGTTGTGCTTATCTAATTAGGAAAATGAAAAATTAGGAAGTCGGATATTTCCTTGGAAGCCCTTCTTCTTCTTGAATCACACTGTTCGTTACACTACACTAATAGATTTTCCAGAAAAGGAATTTGATGATGGATAGGTTAGGTTTTGTGAGAGTGGGACGAATGTCCGTCCCTCTTCCACGACGCTCGCAGGATATATTGTGGCTCACCACTAGCTGTTACAATCCACCGCATCATCCAGTTCTTCTCGCGAAATTCATGGTTATGGGTTGATTTTTTTCTGTCATCGGTTGGTTCTGAGTCTGTGAAATTGAATATGTTGAATCACATTATCTCCAAGCAAGAGCATTGACATAGTATGTTTTCAGTCTACCATGCAACAGAACTGACAGTCCATTTGTTGATTCAAACCTATCCATCCTAGGTGATATCTTGGATGAAAAAGTCCTGTTGGATTTCACTGGTCATTCCTACCTCATTCAAGAATCATGTATTTTTCGAGGGTTGGGGTGAAAATTCATCTGAATGTATCATCATTCTTCCTATAGTTGGGAACAGTACGTGAGTGTTTTCTCCTCTGGCCAGTCCGAAACAATTCTTCTTGCAGCATTTGTGGTGACTCCAAAGTGGGTATGGTTCTGGTCCTATGAACGCACACTCAGTTTCCTTTTTTGCCAAGTTCTCAACTTTCTCGTTGCCAACCACCCCCAGTTCTCACCCCAAGACTGATATTTCAGTCTACGGTTCCATGCTGAATTCACCTGGTGCTTCTACCGGGTGTCCCAACGAAAACTTTCCACCCGGATTTACTGGGAAATGACAAATTACCTTCGGAAACGCTGAAACAGGTCGATTTTAATTTCTACGGGGACACATGTTAGTAATGGATTTAGTCGAGCAACTTCATCCCCCGGACGGGGGCGGCTACCCCCTTGCGAATCATCATAGGGAACGTGGGTCGAGTGATGCATCATCTGAAAGCTCTCTTCATTCTCTATCCAAACGTGTATAATTTTTTTCAAAATCGAATGAATGATAATTGAAATTAGTGTTGTTGACAGGTTCAACGTAATTAGTCAATATCTTACCTGTTCTTATTCAAATTCAATTTATCAACTATTTTAAGACTAAATGAGTGGACATATAGACAATGGCAACATCCCATCCGGTCAGGTAACCCAGTCACCCCACGAAAAACGAAAACAAATTAGTCAAAACAAAGTGAGTAGCCAGGCTGGGACTAATAATTGCGAAGATCTTTCAACCAAGTATCAGGTTGATGTCGCTATTCGCGAATACAACAATACAAGCGGAAGATGCTCACCCCAATTGTGAGCGAAACGTCCAAAGGAACCTCCTCCACAGAGGTGAACTGATCACAGCACTGAAGCCCGGAAACCATGTTTCTTAGTTTTTGTTCTGTTGACTTTTTCATAGACAAAAAATACCTGTTTTTATGGTTCGCCTGCGTGTATACAGTTCGAATGATTCTTGGAAATATCATTTGATTCGTATTCTGTGAGTTAAGTTTCTTCCTGAAAATGGTTTACGCATTAGAAGAACGCATTGAGATAGTGGAACTTTACTACAAAAATGATGATTGTCTAAGAGCTGCAGATAGAATTTTCAATACAAAGAATGAAGGGAAAAATGCATCTCATACCTATGTTCAAACGTTGATTGATAAATTCGAAAGAACTGGGTCTGTGGGAAACCATAAACATCATCCTGAACGTCGGATAAGGAACGAGGCTGTTGAGGTAGCGGTTTTGGGACACGTGGCTATGGATCATACTCAAAGTATTCGAAGCTTGGCTGAAGCTTCAGTTGTAGCGCGATCGAGTATTCAGAGAATTCTCGAGTCACATCGATTCCATCCATACAAAATCAAACTTGTACATGAACTGAACGAAGACGATTTTGACAGACGTCAACAATTTTGTGAGGAAATATCTGAGAGTCTGAGAACAAATCCCAATTTGCTCTTCAATATTTGTTTTTCAGACGAGAGTACATTTTTTGTTGATGGAAACGTAAATCGTCACAATTGCCGCTACTGGAGCGATACCAATTCCAGGTTAATACGTGAGGTCCACACACAAACTCCGCAGAAGTTGAATGTTTGGTGTGGTATTTTTGGCAAAAATATTATTGGACCACTTTTTATAGATGATAATTTGAATGGAAAAATATATTTTCATCCTCTTGAAAATGCCATCGATCCCATGATAACGGATATTATCGAAAACGATGGAGATTATTCGGCAGACAACCTCCATTTTCAACAAGATGGAGCACCACCTCACTATGCAGTAGCGGTTAGAAACTTTCTGGATGAACGATATACCAATCATTGGATAGGGCGACGAGGACCAATTGAGTGGCCAGCTAGATCACCGGACCTCAACCCGTTGGATTATTTTTCATGGGGGCATCTCAAAAGCAACGTTTTTGCCACTCCGCCAGAGTCACTAGAGGATCTACGTGGTCGAATTGTGAACGAGTGTGGCAGCATAACTCCAGAAGTATTGGAAAACGTTCGTAATAGTTTCGAAAGTAGACTTTATCATGGTATGGAGGTAGGAGGGGCTCACTTCGAACAATTAATAAATTGAATTTAGATAAGAACAGGTACGATATTGATTATCTAAATCAAACCTATTACCACACTAATCTCAAGTACCAGTCATTCGATTTTGAAAAAATAATAAACGTTTGGATAGAGAATGAAGAGAGCTTTCAGATGATGTTTCACTCGACCCAAGTTCCCTATGATGATTCGCAAAGGGGTAGCCGCCCCTGTCAGGGGGATGAAGTTGCGTGACTAAATTCATCACTGACATGTGTCCTCCTAGAAATCAAAATCGACGTGTTTCAGCGTTTCCGAAAATAATTCGTCATTTCCCAGTAAATCCGTGTGGGAAGTTTTTGTTGGGACACCCTGTATACATCACGTATTCAGTCTCTGGGAAGTGAATTGCCCCCCTTATCCACTCGTCTCTATTTGGACCTGAACATTTCATTCTGAGGTGATGCCAAAGCACTGAAGGAAATATCCAATGAAGAATGGATGAAAACTAAATCTCAACAATAATGGCAGAACCATCCAGGACTGAGGCAAGCCAAAATGTTCATAGAAAAGCCAGTTGAATTCACAGTGCACCTACTAGAACATAGACTGTCACTTGTCAGGAAAATAGTAGGATTGCCCACAGGACATTGTCATCTGAGAAGACAGATAAGCGTCATGAACAAGATAGAGGACACAGAACTATGCAAGTTCTGCTATGAAGAAGTACATGTCTCATGCCATTGAAAAGGCTTAACCAGACTGAGATCTTCTGTCTGCATTAAGATGAACTAGAAGCTAGCCAAGCTAGTGAATCTGATCAAAATGGTTGAGTTGGGAGCGTGTTGTGAAAAGAGAAGTCTTCGAAAATAGATCTAAAAGGTACGATGGACCAATCAGAACTGCCAAACTATACAAGAACGATCTAATATCAATTCGTAAGGAAGACTCTGATGATCAATGAGTCGTGGACGTAACAAAAGTTATATTATCAGGAACTGCCTTGACCCCTTCGAAATTTTCATCAACACTTTTTCTAGTATTTTTGACTCAGCCACTTTGAACTCCAAACAAGGATAAGATTCATCCCGATAGAATAAGGGTCTAGTAAGATGTTGTTTTCAAGCCCTTGCAATTGTCTTCATAATCGCCCCTCAATTTTTGTGTCAAATTTGATTTGATGCTTGATAAGAAATGGGTTGCCAAAGCGACTCGAACAGAGCCATTATTTTCGAAACTATTGAACCAAATTTTCAAATCCAGATATGATTACAATGATGATTACAGAAGCTCTCAAATGGCATCTCAGTTGATAATAGGGTGATTCCCACACCAACTGCAATCCCCTAGTTGGGGTACGAACTTAGAAAAAGATCAAGGGAAAGCAGTGTCTTCATCGAATCAAATGGTCTGAGCATTTGACGGAAATATTGACACACTTTCCGATAATCAGAATATCCATGGTTCCATTTATTCATCTGTAGGAAATATCTCGAAAGAAAACTTGTACAATTCAACTGAGAATCAAAAGAGTTGAGCCGCACGAATGGAAAGTTCGTTATCATCATAGGCACCTAGCTGTTCATACATATACAGAAACAAATTAATGCAAAAAAGAACAACTTGTTTTATTCGATCTGGAGAGCGGACATCCTGCGTGAATCCATCAAAACACTCATACTGTTATCGGTAAAAAATCTCCATATTTATCGCCCAGATGCGAAACCTTATATCCAGCAAGCAACTTTTTTAATTACATCAACTGCTTTGCACATGCATAATATTAATAGACCGGGCAAATCGTGATTTATCTAGGAAAATTTCACGGAGATTAATTCTGTTTGATGGCTATCATGAACATACTTGAATAGTTGAATACATATGCCGACTATATGGAACGATATCAACACATTTTACTCGATGATCATCCGTACCAAACATGAAGGTAAGGATTTCACTAGAGATCCCTCACCTGATTTTCAAGTTTGAATATCTCCTACTCTAAAAGTCGTTTGAGACACAAATCAGATGAATTAAATCTAAGAGACAGTATCGAAGGAATTGAAATTATATAGTTTCCACCCCTTGGCGTAAATAGTCGAAAAAAAACTGTCAATTTGATGGTGGGAGATCAACTGAGTTGACCACCAGTACCCATTTCAGATCCCAATATAGAAAATATCAAAATTGAATCGCATCAAATATCGAAATGTTTGGTGAAATATATTACATATCCTTTACGTAATGAGAGATATGGCGTGGGAGTGAATCGGTATTGTCAATTTTCTGAAAAAAGATATTTCTCTGATTTACATGATATATCATAGACTTGTAGTGTGATATTATATTATCTTGAATTATCAATTTCGGTACCGCTATATCGAAAAGTATTGAAATGTCTTCTGATATCCTAAATGATAATAAATTTCCATTTCGTGCATCATTTGAACCTTATCAACTTGCATTACTCATGAAATGAATATAAATGATGCTAGACTTCTCGTCTTATGGTACCATATTCGATATAATTATTTCCAATATCATACTTTAAAACTCATGTTTTATCATTGGAATCAGAATAATATTCTTGTCCAGAAAATCATGAAAATAACCCTATTGCCATAAGAAAAAATCACCATACACATAAAAAGCAAGAAAATTTCCAGTACCCATATTTGGACTTTGGTCTTCTATTTCACAAAAATATCTCATTTTTTTCTTGGAATAACAATCAGGGTATGCAATTCTCAAGCATCCAAGCCACTCACTCTTCACTCCTAAGAGATATCAATTATAACTTTGACGCTCTACTAATGCTCTACCAAGCTTCATTCATTATCATAAGTGCAGTTGTGGAATTCTCCACATAGTGAAGTTTTCCTGATGCTTACGACCCCCAAACACAAGGGGTCACAGGATGAAAAAAAAAGAAAACACGAGGTTTCATTTCACAACACTATATAGAAGACGAGGATTACAATACGAGTTCGATTCCACAACACCTTGTACATTGTAACAACCTACAACTTTATATTTGATCGATGATACCTTCGACCGCAAAAATGAATCTACATCGAATTGATGATATGTCAATTTTTTTGGGACAGCGTAGGCCCAACGTCGCGCATCAGAATTACAAATTCGAACTGCGTTTCAACGATGATCACGTGGTACAAAAATCGAATTTCAGATCGAGCGTGGCGAGCAGAGTCATTGCTTTCGGCCTCTGGACGATCAAATGTCAAGGGATATGCTCGATCGAAATGATGGAAATCGTGAGTGGCGATGATGGCCGCATTTGGGCCTCATTTGACTGGGGCATTATGTTAAATCGAGTGATTTACATCAGAGTGTAACCAGTATGTAAAATCGTCGCCGTACAGCGAGTGCATTGCTCCACATAATGCACTTTTTTTCCTTTTCAACTCGGGAGTGACATTACAAAATGCGATCTACATAACAATGGAGTAGTGTATCGCTGTTGTGTTCAAAGAGCCGTGAAAAATCGGTCTTACTTCCAACGTATATGACTGCAGATATGGCAGTGTTCTTAATTAAGGATATTTATGGAGCATTTTCTCAGACGGTAAATCAATGGAAATGACCGAATGCCGAATGTTACACGGATGCGACAACGAATAAAAATTCATGAGATTTTGTTTGGATGTTCATACATATATGTATATTATTTACCAAAATGAATGCTTGAATGATGAATCTTTGAAATGATGAAAAAAACACTTAGCAATCAAAATCATCATATTATACAGGGTGAGTTATAACTAATGGGATAAAACATTGCCGTGGAAGAAGATACACGGCGTTAGATTTAAATTTTCGTTTTCGTTCTTTACTAATAATTTTAATAGATATTTCCCAATTATTATCAAAATTGGACAGTCGCATTATATTGTGCATTTGTATTCATTTTTCATTTCGTTACAGGGAGTACCACGGGAAGGTTTCTCGATGATGAAATCAACTGGTAATTTTCTTTAACGAAAGATTTCAGTGATTTTGATCAGAAAATATGACAATAACTCCATTTATTCGTCATATTGGTACTCTCGTTTGAATTTTATTTTCATCCGTTTTTAATGAAAACGCGATGGAACAGTGCAGACTCTAGGACGGGGATTTCAAATATAATCTCATTCATTGAGACTGTGTGTTTTGGAATGTCAAATAATGTCTTTTCTCATGAGTGAATTATTTCTGCTCTGAGATTATAGCCTACTGTTGCATTTTTCAAAGCTACCATATACTTTTCGGTCTGAGATCACAATCATTTTACGAATGGAGAAATGCGGGATATTCAATATATATATATATATATATATATATATATATATATATATATATGTATGTATGTACCGGCCAGGACAATACATAACTCAACGGAATTACAATGAAGTCTTCACTTCTGCGTAATCAGGCTTGACTCGCACTTGTTCGATTGACCAGGGTCTCCGTTCTCCCTTGTATCTCACCGGTATCGAGAATGATGCCTGATTTATATAAATAGATCTTCACCTTCTCACCACTATGAATACGAAGTATACTTCGAGGTGCATCCAAGAGCATAGGGTGTTTCACAGGTCTTCCACTGTTTGTAGCCAACCTATCCGAGCAAGCTAATCGAAGAAATACGGAATCTTATTCTTTGAAGAATAAATTTATTTCAAGAAAAGTCGCCTGAGAAGGATCGTTTTCGTATTTCAGAGAAGTGCAGTGAATTGAGACAGCATTTGAAACTGAAATGAAAGGTCTCGTAGAGGTCATCAGGAGTAAAAAATTGATATGTACCAGTGAATTTGTCTTACGATGAAAATCATTATGAGAGAGTGTAGTTGAATATTGCTGAAACCGAACCTGAGAAAATAAATATATTAGATAGTGAAACCGTAGTAAATCAAATGGCATTTCTAACACGTCTATTTTATCCGTATAAATTATTGTGGAATATTTTTCAATAATGACTGTCTTGATATGTTGCCATGGTAATATACCTTCTATTAGATTTTCATCAGAATCAAGAAGAGGTGCTTTCATAGCAGTGACAGTGACTACTTTGTTGTATAAATGAGTATAAAATTGTTTTTCTCATCAAAAGTACCACATGCTGATAAATGAACGCACCTGCTAATCCATTCGATTTTGAGCAGAGTCGGCAATCTTCCAACAAGTGATAAGAAATATGCCTATTCAGCAAAGATAAGATGGCTGTAACGTATACACCATAACATATGGAATTGATATGCTCATGAATATATTTCAAATCATATTATAATCAACAAACATGTGGTGCAGCTCCAAACTTCAAACAGAATATCTACTTTGTACTAAGAATGTGTCAAATGAATAATTGAACAATCAATACAAGAGAATGGAACTGAATCCAAATAGTTGGGTCTAGAAAACAGAATTTTTGCACAAATGATCTGTAAAAGATATTGTCTTTCTCCGACTCAAATCATCGATAGATGGTGCTGGTCTACTTTAGCAGTTGAAATTTTCATCAATTTTTCACAATGACATCTCATTTCTATGAATTTATTTGTGTCACTGTCAATTTGTGAATTCAATGGTGTCTAGAACACAGTCAACCTTTAGATTATAAATTATTCAATATTTTGAACATTCAAGAACATCGACGATTTAAAAACTAAATTCTAAAAAATCGATCCTGAATCGCCTCACCTCCATCGTCTCTGAAGTTCCCCCTCATCCTGTGAAAAATCGATCACTAACTAATCTAACAATAACGTATCAAACTTTTGTACATAATATTTCATATTCATATTTGCATAAATATCATTTGAATCATCTATCTACCAATTATCTATTTTTTTCCAAGATTGGAGATGACTTAGACCACTTAGATGTACTGATAGAGAAAAGTTCGGTTGAAAGTTGTCTCCGCCTCTGGGAGAAATTAAACAATGAAAGTTAGCACCCATTAAGTTTGCAAATACAGACTGTCGGTTACGATGTTAGGGCAGGTCGTGGTCAAACAGTTACTTTTCCGAAAATAAGCCGAAGGCCGTGCGATATTCGAGAATTATTCACCAATTATCCGAAAGAGAGCACATACAAAGGCTAATAAATATGAATCGAGAGTAAACGATCATTTTTAACGATTATGACAATGACTTCGGTCAACGCAAGTTGTCGGCCGGAAAAAACAAATAACGCGTGACACAAAAAGTACCGGTTAACATTTTTTTCATTTTTCCAAGTGAAAGTATTTGTGAATGTATATTGATTCGATATGAACGTTGCTGCCTGGAAATGATAGCTATATTGATGTAGGTTTCGACTGCATTCATCATCTACATATATCTTATTTTCACTGCCCAGCCAGAAAAACTGGAATTTTTCTGCCTAGGCAGAAAAAATTGGGTATATTGGGTATATATGTATTGTGTATGGGTTATATTTGTTATTAGCGTTGGTTGTCCCTGTTGTTATTGTGTGATTACCAACCAAAAACATAATCGTGTGTCTCCAAAATACACATAGCAACTTCCAATCGAATAATCATACAAGTATTAAACGAGGAATAATCAAATCACTCCATGACAGAGCCAAATCCATATCATCTGATCATCAAATTTTCAATACCGAAATCACCATATTGGGGATGTTCTAACAACACAACTCTCATCCAAAATATTCCATGGTGAGAATCATCATCAGAAACTATCAAAAACTCATTTGAAGTACCAAAAACCGGAAAACAATTGATATTAGCAGAATCGCCAACAAAGTACGTAGGTATTAAATGAAAGGCGTGCAGAATTCCAATTAGAATTTTCTAGGAAATTATCAACAGCATTCGTGAGCTTGGTATCGTGTTCTTTTGATACGAATTTCATCAAGAGAAAAATGTAGCGAGATACTTTTGTGTGAATAATTCAAGCGGACACCCGGTACAATGACTATATCATTATATTCAGTTACCCACACATCATTTTCACAGTAGATATAATAAGAGCCATCTCGGTAAAAAATAATTGCTGAAGATATATAACGGGAATTAGTGATGATGGTTATTTTTGCCGAATTGAGAATACATGTTTCGCCATTCGCCATTTAAATTACATTTTTTTTCAACTCGTATGAAATGATCTAGGAACATCCTCACGCATGAAATATCTAACCGTCTGATCATTAGATTTGTTCATATCTACAATTATTATATATATGTTTATTTTCATACTGGAGGATGAACATCCCCTTCCATTTATTTATTGCCCATCGCGATAAACACTCTCAATAACACGAACAATCAATCTGTAAACAATATCGAATTGTCTCGAGTGACATTCAAGTTTCAAGTTCTAAGAATGTCTAGGTCTAGGTCTTGGATCAGATCGACAATAAATTCGTGTATAGATAACACCTGCATACAATTGTATATATGTTTATATATTATTTTGATATGTACATGCAATGTTCGTGTGTTTTTTCACTTCATCGCCTCAGTTTTGTTATCTTCGGGGAACCTTGACAATGATAGTCAGCGGCAATCGATGATGAAATTTGACAGGGACAATTGAACATGAATATGGGAATGAGATTTGCTGATGATATGATATCCCAAATAGAAATGACAGCAGCATAAGACAAATAGCAGGATGTGAAATATTGCAGTCAATAAGATGTTCATGGAGATATAAAAGTAGAAGAATTCATCATTATTAAAGTGAAACTTATTAGTCCACCAAATATGTTTTTCAGTTTTTGCAATAATGTTCTTATCTGAATCACATATCACGGATAAAAATATATACACACACGCATCTATGCAGGAAATCTGACACCTAGATACATCAATATAACATACATTATTAGCATGACAAGTGATGTTAGCAATTCGATTGATTTTCAATAGGGAGTTTGATATTTTTTTCTGAAGAAGTAAGAGTTGTACTGTTTTTTATTGTATGAGGTAATTCATTCAACTCCTGGAAACCTTTGTTGACTCGCGGTTCGTTCTGGATATATGAAAATCATCACAATTTCTGCTGAGGTACAGATGAACATCTTTCCAAAAACAGTTCGAAGATGAGATGGTGCTAGATCATTAAGTATTCTGAATATGAAAACCATAGTGAGATCTGATCTGATCAGACATACGATGAATTCTCATGCATCATGAAAAGCAATAGAAATGTGCTCACCACCACTTATACCTTATATTCTTTGGATGATTATACTCTTTGCTTCTGGCTCCCTTAAGGTGCCTAGTTTGAAATACCTATGTCTCAACCATCATCCTCGATACTCAATTGTAAATTCTCCACTTCAACTCTATGAGTTTGGGAATATAAAGAACATTCTTATCCTTCATTCTAGAGTACCTCGAATTATCAATAAAAATTCACTCATTTTACATCAGCTCTTTTGGAACGATTCCTGGTACCTTCTCAATATGTTTTTTCCGTATAGCTAGAAAATTATTTTCAATAGAACTCTGAGTTACTTGCCAAAGTTATTCTTGAACATAACCTGTTCCAAGGCTATCGTAGATATCTGTGACGTTAATACATCGAATTGGCTTATCTTGCGTCATAAATGGGTCGAAGTGTTATGCACAACTAATCGATTAATATGCGTCGAAATGATGCATATCCCATTAAAAAAAAAACAACGCGTTGAACTTCTTCGTCGAAATCAATCACTTTTTTTCGTGAGGAAAATGAAACAACTTGCGTGCTTCGTGAACTACGGGGTTGATTCATCACCCACAGACCCCTAACTGACGCATTTCATTCTTTCCACATGCGTCGGTATTTTATTCATTCTGATTAGCCATCGAATTTCAAATTGTTTTTGAATTCGCGTGTTCGAGAAGTTAATTCTGCTGTTTTGTATCATTTCCCAAACCGAAATTGGGAAAGTTTGCGACCGAAATATGAAAACTGCCGAGTTTAATTCCAATTCAGTTAATTAACTGTCAGTGATTCGGAAAGAACTTGCCAACGCTACATTTAGTGTATATAAAAAAAACTGATTGGTTTTATTCGCATATGCCCGCATTTGTATGCTTCAGAAAATTCGTGAACGGTAGAAATAGGCACCCAGAATTCGTTTTTCTCTCGAAAAGGAATAGAGAACGAGGTAACTTTTCAGGGGATGCTATTCCAAACAGAACTGACACATATCAAGGGTCCTTGGATTCGAACTGATATCAGATAGGGATTGAATGTTCACTTTGTTTATTGCTTTGATTTTTCTACTTAGTTTCGTTCATTCTTGCTGTCTGTAGTTCAGTATCCGACAGTAGCTTTGGGACTTTGGAACATGGACATCCAGGTTTTACTATTGGGTGCCTCACAACGATTATACTTTTAGTATTTCATTCAATGAGCTTATTCTGAAATACCCACTAAGATGAAAATTGCAGCTTGAGCCGAAGACGAATTCTGCAAATCAGAAGGCGATAGTCATTTCATGCGAGTTGAATAATATTCTTTATATAAAACTCTTTACAACTTCTAGAGATCATACTTTTCACTGTAGAAGTTGTTATATTACAAAGCTGGCGTGTCAAATATGTCGTGTCGTGTCGTATGGAAGTGTCAGACAAGCAATGCCACATTATCAATTGTTTACAATATTTTAACTGAACAAAACTGAAAGTGAGAGTCGGTCGGTGTTACAACGGCCTCAGTCTCAATGACATCAGTTCTCTCAGGATTGCTTCTTTGCAGATTCCACTTTGGAGGGATTCGATAAATATGGCTGGTTTGAAATATTTTCCGCAGTATCTTACAGACCATAATTTCGGCCATAATAATACACCATTTTTTGCGTATTCGGTATATAAGAGCTTTTTTGTTTGGATTGTGTTGTGACGAAACTATGTGAATGTAGAGCCAACTACTTGTATTTCTGCAATTCCAAACAAGTCAGATACGAACTACTCACATAATTTAGATCTTGAACCTCTTAGGATTCTCATTCCACGATGATGACGAATATCAACGAGGGAAGTGAACTAACTATCTCATCTCTCATTATAACAGTATTTGGAGAAAACTCGAAGGAATCTCATATTTCCGTTATCATTCTATGTATAGAAAATGTCATATCTTGACAAGAACAAAATGTTGATCGAATAGATTGAAAGAATATATATTGGGAAAGATGAAAAAGATGTTGGATGTTGTGAGGTAAGAGTGGATTGGAGAAAAAACGGATACATGTGTGCCTTCCTATTAATGTTTCAAAGGAAACATGTTTGTAGTCGATAACAGTTTCATTAGTGTCTGATCTCTTCTGAATATTCTCGTTCATTTCGAAATTGGTCTATTAATAATTTCGCATATGTGACCCAACAGCTATTTCATCAACTTAATTCTCTCCAGATTCCTATAGAATATCAGGGAACGAGTGCCAGCCAAATCAAGTGAAAACTAAACGATAGCGAAACTGCGTATTATTATAAAGTTCAACTACCCAAAAATATAACAAAGATTCACGCTATCTAGGTATGTCAGATGAAATAAAAAATATTAACATATCTATAACGAAAATCCTCGTTTCATTTCACTCGTCTGAATATTCATTGGAATATGCGTTTTTTTCTTCACGTTTGACTTGACTTGAACGATAGTACCCTCAACTACTGTCAGATTAGAGGAAAACAGGACCTTCCATCAATGTCAGAAAACAATTTTTTTTCTTGAGTACAAACATGGAGCATGATGAATGTGTATTCGTAAACATTGAACGTTGATAATCTCAATAACAATATGTGTGCATACATTTCGTTGAAAGTATTTACATATTTTTATCTCTCTTTCTCTCTCAATAAAGACGTCCTTGTATTGTGTCATCTGCATTCTTTTGTTTGCACAGCATTTCTCTTGTATGGCATTCATGGGTCGGGATATTATGATAAATACATCGAAATTAGGTTGAGATAATCCTGCTTGAATTGATCGAGATGAGAAGGATGAATCAATAATTCCTATTGAAATGTCATATTACATCAGAGTAACTGAATGGATAAGACAATTTCGTATTATAAAAGTACTGATACTTGATGAGCAATATGATCACATTACTGACAGTACGTGAATGTATATGACATCACATTTGGAGATGTGTTGAGTACATATAAATGATGATCAATCAACAAAATGAGAGTATAGATCAAATGTAAATTGTGCTGTTTCAAACAGCAGAAATGCAGGCGATATATTTCAATCATCTGAATATCCATCTGATCAAAATAAATAGAAGAAATAGAAACAAAATATGAAACGGTTCATAATACTGGATGAAAACGGGCCTACAATCTCTATGCAGAATGAGTATAGAACGGAATGAAAAATTTCTGACAAAATTCGAGAGGAAAAACTTCATACGGAAATTCAAAATGAAATTATATATATTCCAGATCAGAAAGATAGAAGTATCAAGCAAACATTGTTGAACTATTTTCAACTCATGAAACTCCATTGAAAAACTGAAACAAACATGGTAAATTCGGCTTACTTCCATATCACTCGTTTATCTCCGATTGTACAACCGGCCCTTATGATGTCAAAACAATCAAATCCATCACCCTATAATATATCACCAATACAATTTTCTCATCGAAAATGGTCATTGAAGGATACATTCCCTGATGCGTTTTATGTAATTATTCAAGTGGGACACTGGAACACATCCAGCATAATGATTTCTTGTTTGTTCTGGAGATTATGTCACCATACATAGTAACGGATACCGAAACTAACCTAGAAGCAAAAAATCAGATAAACAGACATGAATATTTACATAAACATGAACAAAAAGCATGATAAAATATGCAATAAAACTACATGAAGAAGAAAACAAATAGAACAGATGTATAATCAGAAGTGATATGGACAAAGCAATACAAGAGAGATCAGAATATCGAACACGATGAAGACAAAATTTTAAGGCAGAAAAGAAATATCAGTACGCACGTGCAAACAGCTGCTACTAAGATGATCCGATCAACAGTAGGAAACCATTGGACATTTTCAAAACAAAGTATTCAGAATGTTACGTGGAAAACCCTTTATTTGCTATGATGTTATGGTGATGTTCCTTGCTCTGAATAGAATCAGTCTAATGATGAAATCATGACTGATAACGATAGCCTCTTATTGAGCCCTTCAATTATCTTAAGTATGGCTACCTTTGAATCAATGAAAAAGTATTGAAGTGTGAGTATTGCTTGGAGATATTCTCACTTCTCTTCTACTTCTCAATGTTTAATTTCTAGATCTTCTTGCATTTCGCTAGGAACTTGTGAAGTTTGAGGATGTCAGCCCATGTAGTTCTATCTTTATAAAGGTACATTAATTTCTGCTATATTTATATCATTCAAACGAGTCGAAAAAAGATTCGTGCACAGTTGCAGTGAGCATGTTCATCAACTTTCTTGGGGGTATTGGGACGCAGTATCGTTTTTCGCTCTCAGGTATTCCGAAGGAGATGCGCGATCAATAGTTTACTTCTTATTTGACTGAATCTTCTGAACAAACAAATCTGAACGAAACAATTTTGTCTTCATCATAGCTTGTTTGGTTTGGTTCTGATTGTTTTCGGGAACTATTGATGAGAAACGAACTAGATTTCTCGCGCGACTTGCTATGTAATTGACTTGTTATTTAACAATTGATTCTCAAGGACGATGACTTTGAATATTTCTCACCGAGAACGCAAATCTGCGTTGACCGTGGCGAACAGACCGAAATAATCAGCACGAAACACATCAATAGGACTGATTATAGTCAGTTTCGTAGGACTTGACCAAGGATACAAGACACCATTGAAAATCCATAAGCAGCATCTGATTGGATCCCATATTCAAATTCTCATACTGACTTGAAAATGGAGAGAGTAATATCATGTTAATTGGATTCGAAATTTCTGAGTGAGAGGATGAGGAAAGCGTTAGTTGTTAATCTGGTCCAACATGTCGTCATCTATTCGGGATGCTTCAGGTACATTAGGAACTCCTGATATATCATGAACGTTCTCAATGTGACATCCTCTAGTGTCCTTCCTGCATAATATGGAATCACTTCTTCAATGACTCTCAGATCCAATCAGAGTTCTTGTATATTTCTTGTATGAATTAATTCATGATAAGGGACTTTTCAGAGCCTCCATGTATACGGAAGTGCTTGGTTGTTCCTTTCACAGCTTTAGAAATAATTTTTTGAATTATCTCAACTCATCAGGTAATATGGTTTCTGAATGGCGAACCAGAAGTGTGTTCAGCACGTGTACCTTTTTTATCTTTTGATAACACGACCATTGTGTGAGCCATCGGCTAAATGTTGAGAGAGGAGGAAGGTGGTGGATTTTTTCTCTGAACTTTGGAGGTTGTGATCATCAGGCAGAGAATATTACAACTCTTCGATATATTGATGAATAGAAACTTGGTAGAGTCAAGTCCGACAGGTCTCGAACTTGATAATCTAGGGGTGAACAGCCATCTACTTGAAATCGCTGGTCTGCATAGTTAAAGTTGTAGCTGTCACCATCATATTGAGCAACATATTGTGTGATCCATGATCCGCCGTCCTGATAAAGATACAAAATAGATTTTCAGAACCCCATTACGGAAGCTTTGCCAGATTTTCATGTATAGTATTGACTCCGTCTTGCATCTCTGGCCTCATTGGATGATATAAGAGTCCAGAAGAGAAGGCCGTATTGAAGTGTACCATATCAACACCAAAACAGTGAATTTGGGGCTAGAGATCATATCCAACAGGATGTGGAACAGAAACAAAGTTGTTGCCAGGGAGAACCTTGGGGAACACCAACATTGATAGACATTGTATCAGATGAGACTCCATCTAGCACCACATAGAGTTGTTTATCTGGGATAAAACTGGGAATAGTAAATGACGTAGTTGGGGTGGTAAACCATCTGAAGGAAGTTTTGTAGCCTTGGTGCCAACCTCGTTCGAATGCAAATTGCAATGCTACAACCAGAGACTTCTCCTGGTAATTCCTGGTGACGAAAGCCATATTTATTTATTTATTTATTTATTTATTTACACCACTCAACAGAAACCATTTACAGAGTGGGAGTAATCACAAAAACAAGAGAATATACAGGATGGGTATACACTACTGAAATTGACAATATGATGTTATAGAGTCATGACGCAATTCAGTTAAGTCAGATTTTACGTATAGTGTTCACATTCGTATTGAATAAATCAAGCTGGTCACTGAATTTGTTGCATGTATTAGACATTCTATATATTGGTGAATTCAGTAACACATTAGTTCGGGGGGTTGGCAGATAGAATAAATCTGTTCTGCGGGTAGTCAGCCGAGGAATGAATATGCTGAAGTTTTCAAGGAGGACACAATCATTAATCATATTATTCATCAATTTATATGTGAAAATAACAGCAGAACACTCTCGGCGGACATCCAGACTACTGACCCTGTGCCTGTGGAGTAAAGTTTCGTGCGGGGTGCCCATTGTGGGATATACGCCATCACATTTGAACGAGAGGTACTTCAAGAAACGCCTTTGCACAGATTCTAGTAGGTCAATGTGCACCAGGTATAGTGGCGACCAGACTATGGAAGCATATTCTAATTTAGACCGAGTGTATGCATAATAGAGAGTTTTTAACGTTGAAACTTTCTGAAAATCTCTACTATTTCGAATCAGAAAACCATAGAGTCGATTCGCTGCAGATACCATATTTTCTATATGAGGGGTGAAAGTAAGTTTGCGGTCGAAAGTTACTCCTAGGTCAATCAGCACAGTAGGTCTATTCAGAGTCGTATTGTCGATCGAATATGGATATGATGTGGGTAAAGATTTCAAGGTGAAAGACATAACATTGCACTTATCAGGATTAAGGGGTAGCTTGTTTTCATGGCACCATTGCACTACATTTTCTAAACTATTCGATAATCGAATGCAGTCTTGAATGTTGGTTATCTCACAAAATAATTTCATATCGTCAGCATACAAGAGATACTCAACTTCAATAATGTCTGTTATATCATTTATAAATATGTTGAATAACAGGGGTCCCAAATTGCTGCCTTGAGGAACACCAGAGGAGGCTGAGTATTCCACCGACTTAAAGCCAGCAAAGGCAACATATTGTCTTCTGTTAATTAAGTACGAGTTGAATAATGAGATCAAAGAGTTAGAGAGACCAAATGAGGCAAGCTTATTTAGGAGCAAACAGTGATCAAGTTTGTCAAAGGCCTTAGAGAAGTCGGTGTATATAATATCAGTTTGATTTTGCCTATCTATAGTTCCCGCAATAAATTGTGTAACATTCACGAGATTCGAGACAGTAGAGCGTCCCTTCATGAAGCCATGTTGTCTTGGAGAAATTAGGTTACTCAGATGGTTGTACAGCCTATTGTAGATGACTATCTCAAATACCTTACTGAAATTTGATATTATTGAAATCGGTCTGAAATTTTCAACATCAGACTCGTTTCCTTTTTTAAAAATCGGGCAGACCTTGGATAGCTTCCACGTTTCAGGGAATGTGTTGAGTTTCAGACATAAGTTGAAGAGGATAGTAAGCGGAAATACAAGGAGCTGAGCACAGTCCCGGATAACAAACGCTGGAATGTCATCCGGACCTGTCTTTCACGCTTTTAAGAAATGGAAAGAGGTCGGTGTTGATTTTTTCATACACTTTTGTAGAGATAGTAGTGCAAGGTCTAGGGAGGTTTTCTTGCAATTTTTTGAATCAGTTGAGCTCCAGCTATTCCTCGAGTTAGAAGGAAATACCAAGTTTGTATGAAATGAAGAATAGCGAACAAAAAGGAAATGTGCGTGTCACTAGAGTGCATTCGTAGCTATTGATCTCATGATGACCTTTAGAGTCTTCCATTTCTGTTCCTCATGCGGTGTCACGACCACTAGGTAAACAAGACAACAGTCGAAGCGCCTGGTGACGTATTTACGTTTCCGATATGATTTGGTGGATGTTCGAGATTCGTTTCGGTGCAGATCAAACGGATGGATATCGATGGAAATCGCCGGTTTCGACGGTGCCATCACAACCGCGGCCGGGGTTAATTCTGAGAACGGCCGGTGAACTCACTCTCGGCGTAGGGGGACCTTGGCAAGACGACAAGTCACGACCGACTCGTTGCCACGTCTACGACGACGGCGGAAAAAGTCTGATTCCGCTATCCCAAGCGATGGCATCCTTATCGACAGTCTTTTTTTTCTTTGATTGATTGAAAGTGCATCGATTGCTAGGATCATCAGCACCAGAATTTGAGGAAACATACGTTTTGGGGTTTCTTTTCTTCCCTTATATTTTTAATGTAGAAATTTGTTTGTGAATGTCAGTTGATATCAGGTAATTGATCAAGTTCTCTATTTGATAGACATTCTGGAAGTTTTCTGAGACATGTTCTGTTATATCAAAAATCTGCCGCATTTTCCTATATCTTTGACACTCACATCATATGTGGTACCGTGGTTGATTCACCACAACGATCGCATATCGGGGGTTCCTGCATTTCCAGAAGAAATGCATATGTTAATGCTGTATGTCCGAATCTGAGTCTATCGGTTGGGTGGAAGAGCAAAATTTGTCCTAGGGCACCTTTTGAACCCTGCTATTTGACAGGTAGACAACATATAGTATAATATGAGTATCACTATCCTGTACTATCGCTGCTGTACTAATTCCTGCTCAATAAAAACGATTATTATTATTATTATTATCGATTTTCACTCTCTCAGCCCTGGGAAGTGCCCTGGAGGTCGCCAAGGTTGAACTGGTGGTATAATCGACTTCAGGTTGTTGTTCACCTGATCCCATTCTCGCTGCCACATCCCCTCTATTAGGGATTTATACTCGCCTTTTATGTCATCTGCTCGCAAAACCATCACTTCGATTGTCTCATTTCCAGGAGCGTCTCGCGCTGCTGTATCAGCAATTTCGTTGTATTTCATTCCAACATGGCTTGGTGCCCGAATGGTTTATAATATAAATGATATAATAAATATATCATAATATAATAATATAGTAATATTATATGATGAGGGAATGATAAAATATCGACAGTCTATACCTAAAGATGATATGGTATTTCATGAAATGAATGTTCTTCAGAGAAATTGAAACTGAAATACTATACATTAGTTGTCATTCTTGTATAATTGAACAATTGATTTTTTTACGAGTTTGTGTATCGGGTGCACACAAAAAGTGAACTGGGAATGAGTGACATTGTCTAATCATTATCTTGAATCTCCTAATTCAACATTATCACAAGGAGTATCAATAAAACTGTTGACTAGATGGAAAAATATTTTCCTAATTTCTGCTTACATAGAGTGAATCAACTTGAGGAATTCCCCTACAAGTCGCGTGGTAAGATAAAAAGATTGTCATCAAAACATTCATACTACCTATCACAAAGAGTGTTTTCCGGATCAAATTGTTTTATTTCAATTTTCTGGGGATGAAAATGGAATATATACAGTGAGTTTAAAAAAATGTATTTTTTTTTTCCATAAAAATTGGTGCCTAAAAACATAACTCGCATTTGATTTTTCTGGATTTTGAGTTCCCGAACTGTATTCAGTCGAAGAAAAAATAAGGAATTTCGATCACGAGTGAACTACCCTTGATCTCGACCTTATCAAGAATACTTCTTGACACACCCTTCTATGCAATATTGTTTCTCCTAATTCTTCATGAAACGCCTTCCTGATTTCATCATTTCAATATTTCATTGCAGAAATGGTTCCATTTCATTATTTGTACTGATCCACTGTAATTCACGTCAGGATTCCTAAAAACTGCACTGAAAACGGATAAAATCGGTGAGTGGATATTATTTGATATAGCTCATGTGCGCAATCTTGTCTGATTCCCATGTAAATCCCTATTCTCCATTTGGGAAACAAAGGTATATTCTTCCTTGATATCACATACTGCCTGATAAGGAAATAATTGATTAAAATTACCCAACATTAGATATCAAACTCCCATCACCAGAGGAGATTATTGTATTGAACAGATGCATCCAGAATAAGATGAAAAAAATATCCTGAAGTTTCCATAAGATTCTCTCAGATATTCGATATTCATTATCCCTCTCATTCATTTGAGTCCTCCAGAACTCTTGGTTGAAGCACTACGAAGAGAATTCCATCAAGATACTGAATAATTTAAATGAAGCATTTCCAGAAAATCCAATGAACTATTGCAATTACCTACTCTGACTATTCTGCGATGATGAGCACATGTTTGTTAAGCACGTTTAAGTTACGTTTGAATCCACCTTTATCATCGATATATCTTTTATTTATCATACTTCGGAATAATCGGCAACATTGGCATCGTACTAACCGCAGTCGAGACGAGCTGGCCGTGTAAAAGTTGGGTCGCCTCCATCCATCTACCTTTCCTACAGATCCTACCTCATAATATCGTATTATCGTGTCTTTGGTGAAGACTTTTTACGGACCAAGTCACACAATCGCGGGTTCCTTGTAATTATTCTGTAGGTGTCTCGCCTCAGACGTAAAGGTAACTTCACCTCCCGTCTCACTCTCGGACGGTCACCAGACCACTCGACTGGAAAATCGATAGGGTCTGCCTTTACGGAGGTTTACCAGTCGATTCCTTGAACATGTGTCTTGATAATTTTAGTACATGAAATGCGAAACCACAGTAAACTTTGCTAAAACCAACGTTTATATCACTAATGTCAACCACAATAACTATAAGTGTAACTAGTGCAAGTAGTGGATATTTGTTGCAATCATGCTGAAGGCAGATGTGCACACATTGGTCGGTATGAATAGCAGTATTAGCATTAAAAGTATCGAAACTAAGAAGGAACTACATTTCGAATTCAGATACCAGTAATTTTTCCGGAAGCTACTCAATCAAGAAACACTCTCGTGGAAACAACTTATTAACATTGAAGTGCCAACTTCTTACTGCAGATAATTCGATTCTACTATTTTTTGACTTTAGCAAAGTTGTTTATAGTAAAGCAAAAGACGACACGTCAGTGATGATTCTTTGTATCATCAAATAATCTGGTAGAAGTAAAATGGTGCTACTATAATACTACTATAATAATAATAATGATTTACTGACAGTAAAGTACTTATAACTTTTGTCGATCATATATCAATTCCGTTATTTTCTCAGGTTCAATAGGGAAAACGTAGTTTATCTAAAACGAATACATTTCCAATAGAAATGAATTGAATTAAAGGCTGTGCGCTTACACACATCAAGCAAATGGAAGTGTTTTCGAGAAACTTGGGTATGTTGTAATGAAAATTGAATTAAATAGAAGTAGTAGTGTGCACGTGATGTTTCAACCGAAGAAAGAGAGGGGGCGTGTTCCGAGGATAAAGTTTTTATTATATGCGTAGCAAAGGGCTTCTCTGAGCCATCGTCAGTTCACTACTCATACTTTGACACATTGGTCCTAGCCTATCTGGTCTCAGTATGTGATAGCAAATTTCACATTCCATATTGAAGAACAACAGTTTTCATTTTTTACAGTCTCATGACGACACAACTCTCGACCAACCTCAATAGGTTGATTCAATTAGGTAAACCAATTATTCATAGATGCTGAAGTATATTCTGAAAGGACCTAAAGTAAATACTATCAGCAGTAAATACTTCGACGATAGGCAAATACTACCAGAACCGATAAGATGTTTACTGTTTACAGCGAGGTATCAGTAAATCGCAGGTAGAACCAAATAATATCACATTGCAGATCGTCTCAGATATTAACACTCACAACCATACAATAAGAGATATCAATTCGAATTTTGCAATCAAAATTCCATACCACATCGCAATGACTGATATTTTTGGAAGTCTCATTTGTTACATCTTTCGAATTTATATTATTAGGCAGTCTCGGTCATCGATCCCTCAGTAGTGAATGGTTGACGGAGTCCACTATAAAAATCATTCCACTCTCCTCAGCTCGCACAAGTTTTGATAATCAGGACTTTGGAATCCAGCGTTGAAGTAGCGATAAATGAATAAAATTTTCGAATTCTTGAATTTTTTTCTCGGTTACGAATATTTTCAGGAAAATATCCTTTCCCCCTTCCTGATCTAACGAGTCGGGATACTTTTCTAAATATTCTGCTCTAGAATGTATCCTCTAGTGGTATTACGATTGATAAATCTTCGCAGATTGAATATAGACAAAGAATGATTTCTTCACTAACCACAAAGGGATTGAATAGTTGGTAACAGGTGTTTGTTCATCAAGATCATGTGGTCTGTTCCCCACCAGAATACATGACGTATTCGGTATTCTTCGATTGGTTGGTACAACGTATTTACGTAGTTGGTGACGATCGCAAAGCTTTTAGAACTGGTGATTGGCCGCATGATATCAACATCCTACCAATTGAAAGTGCCTCGAATTTTCGCAAATCATCATTCGTTGTCATGTTCAGAACAGCTTTGGTATTTCGTATCATTAAACCATTGGTTCGTATGTTTATTTGATTTTCAATGTTCGGTTCGAGATCATTTGAGATTGTCCTCGAATGGACAACAGTGATAGTACTGAGTCGTCTAGTTTTTAGTTAACAACTGATTATTGAGATATCAACCCTCATTTTCTGATCTGGTATGCTGTCGGTGAACAAATATTTTTCACATCAATTATATTTCTCATTCATAGTTCAACCATAGAGTAGGTAATAAATTCGAATCTTCATGTGCAATCGAATCAATTTACTTCCAAATACGTGGCCAAATAATCAACCCCACCAGTAATTTTCCAGTATATACCGATAAAGAATCAATTACTTTTGAATAAAGACGTAATAATGAGGAAGGGCTCAACCCTCATTCAGTTTTCAATGCAAATGCGCCATAGAGCTGGAACACATTACACATGGAAATCACGTGATGTAAGTACTGCTAGTTTCCGCCAGAAGGCACAGTGCATATCATTAAAAAATAATTTTATTGATCTGATGAGGAACCTCTGTCAGGGTTTAGCCACTATGAAGGCTGGATATAGAGGTGTATTCTCTGAAGGAGATGAATTTCTCCACGAAGGAATAGTAAATGGTGCAGCTAAGTGATGTGGCATCAGTGATGATCTCTGGTTCAACATATCAGGTTGGCAACTATACATAAACCATAGCCTTCCTACCCTCGTGAGTCAAAGGCGGTTGCTGTGAGATAAGTTATGTCTAGTCACTTTTCCCCTGCATGATTCCTATCATGTACTTTCTTCTTGTGATATTGCCTCGTTCGATTCTTCTCCGGTCACACCTCTTTTCACTACTGTTTCTCCTATATTCTGGGTCTTTCTTGGTTCCTCTTATCCTTTTTTGTCACTATCTCTCATGCTAATGACATTCTCGATATTCTCCTATATTTTCGATAATGGTTTTACTTTTGATTTCTCTTTGTACATCATTTGTCATGTTTTGATTTTATCTAGAATGATTTCTCCTTCAATTTGCCGTTAGTATATCATTCCAATTGCTATAATTTCTCTTTTGTCTTGTTTAGTAAGAGTCCCCGTTTTCCTCATGAGTATTGGGGTGACAACTTCCTTGAATGTTTGTACCCTTATATCAGTTGGTACTCCTTTTTATCCCAATGAAGACTGTTTCAATTTTTTTTTCCTCGATGCACGCATATTGGGAAATAATGCAACTCAGGCTATGAAATATATCACTTACTTTGCACTCACTCTATTCGCTTAAGCAATTTAGTTCACCAAGTTCATTTTGTTTTGATTTCAAAATAGCAAAAAGGGCTGGCATTCATTTCAATGACGCCACCATAGCGTGTGAGTTTCCATTTGACATTTGTAGTCGTCCAAAATGAATGCCGTGACGTACGACAGAACCGGTTGGTTGCCTGACAATTGAAATGGCATGAGAAAGGCGTGTGAAATCATCCCGTACTTCTTCACCATTCAGGGATTCTGATACGTACGTTCGAAACACTCCGATATTTCAAGCTACAAGAATCGCCCGATCTCATCCAACTTCTATATATCGAATGAACCGATCACCACGCCAACTGCCCTCTTTAGCATAGCTGATGGATTCCGACCGCCTACAACCTACCCCAAGGCATTTGCATACGAGGAGTGCATGTAAATGCAGGCGAGCACGTCCACGTTGCACTTCCGCAACGGGCGTTTATACCGGAAACTGAGGGCATTCCGACCATATTCCCACCATCCCTCAACCCGTTTCGCCGTTCGATTATTTTTGATTGGCCTATTTTTAGTTGCGGAGCACATGGAAGTGCTGACGGGTGAAACTGTTCGACGTCTTCAACAGGCAGCATAGACAGTACAGAAGCGTAGAGAATACTGTTTGGTGTTATATTTTCATTCTTGAAATTCAAACTGTTTCTTTCTGATTTCAGACTTATATCTCTGAATTCAGACTCTTTTTTCTGAATTCAGGTATCCGAATTACAAACGTCGCATTTCACCGGATGTCTCAGGATCATATGAATGACTAATTTGGGACATCTTGTATTATTAAGCGCCACTTCTTGACATATCAAAACTGATTTTCCACTCCTAATTCTACTGAGAGTGAGGGCAACTTTTCGATTTTGAAGGTTAGAGATGATCGTTAGGAAGCCAACAATACCATGTCTTATGCAGTTATCTATCTCGAAAGACTACAGATATACAAGAAGATCCACGATGAAAAAAACAAACTGGGCCTGACCTCAGAGGATATATACGGGATATATATAAAGAGATCTATTGTTACGTGCTGAATTTTATTTGAAACAGTTCAATCGAATCCTTTTGAATTCAGTTCAATTGAATTCAATTATCCGAAGTACAGCAGACAATGAAGAGAATACGTGGTTGGCACTTGTTTGATAGACAATAATTGTGTCGATTTCGTGAAAATAAATGTGGGCGAAGATAAATTGATACAAGTTCGGCAATCTTCGGATATTTCAGTCAACTTCACTCATATTATGTCATTGTCGAGTATATATCCGCAGTATTTTATCGAAGCATTTTCAAAATTTGATTCGACATACAACTGAACATTTTTCAAAAAAGTTTTTCGTACACTCAAGAGACTCTTTCATTTAAATTTGCTTCAATAAACAATTTTCTGGAGTACACAAAAGCACTGATATTGTTTGCAATAAAACATATTGTCATACAATAAAACCTTCGTCGAAGGAGAAGTCAACAAAACAAGAAAAAACGTAACGAAACGTATCTCAAGAAAACGTAGAGAAAGAGATTAGGATGATTACAGTAAAAAGAGTACAAAAGTAATTTGAAGATCGTGAGCTTTCATTAGTGTAAAAGGTCTAAACACAAAATCTGGAAGTAATTCATATTTATGTACTCAACATTTATGAAGGGTTAATATCACAAGCTAATTCGAAATATATCATTAGACATCCTGTATTGCATACATAAGTATCGCGAAAGTTCATGATAGATTTCGCTAGACGAGACGTCACTTCTTCGAAAACAACTGATCTGCTGATAAGATAGATCACGACTTTCAAAATATAGTTCCGGACATCCTGTATTGCATATATGAAGAAAGAATATCAATGAAAGTTAGATACATTTCATTAGAGAGAATGCAACTACTTCAAAAACAACTAATGACAAAACATGCCTAATTTGGAACATATTATTACACACCCTGTAATGCATACATGCAAAACGAGTATCGTTCATACGTCCATACGTAAGTACAAAAAATTTCGTTATGCAAAACTCGATATCTTCAAGAACAACTGATGACTACTTTTAAATATTTCATTACACATCCTGAATATCATACATGAAAATCAGTTATCATAAAAGTAGAATGCATTTCACTAGACAACGTCACTACTTCAAAAACAACTGATGTGCTTAGGAGACAAAACATGCGTTACATATTTGAGATTTATTATTAAATACCATTTCCCAACAGACAGAAATGGTCGTAAATAACATGTTATCAGACAAGTTTCATAAACATCACTTTCATGACTAGCTACCTTTACCTATTTTTGGAAAAGAGAGAAACAAAGGTTTAAAAAACTTCCAAGCATTCAATTGAAAACGCCACATTGGAGATTATTATGTTAATCAATTGATGATTCCTGGAGGAAATATGTAACTCAATCTCAACATGGAATCACTTTCCATCACAGCCCAGAGTAAACTAAGAACTGATGTGCTGATGAGATAAAACATACGTTACCTATTTGGAATTCATCATTTGATATCATTCACTGCATAGGAATATATTAAAAATGAGTATCATAAAAGTTAGATAAATTTCGCTAGACGGAACGTCACTAGGTACTCCAACAACAACTGATATAATGATGAGATAAAACTGAAATTGATTCAATTTGAAATATATGCATAATTACATACTTCATAACGAACATATTTACGAAAAACGAGTAACATGAAAGTTCGCTAGACTAAACGTCACTTCAAAAACAACTAATGTGGTAATGAGACATAACCATGACTAACTTGAAATGAGTAAAGAGACAAACAGCTTAGAGATCGTTATTCGCCTGTCAATCATCTGGAAATACATGCAAATACGAATGAATAAATGATGATTGGTTCAATTTCCGGAATGAACGACTTCTTGCAAAATTGTAACGTATCAAATTCTGTGTGAGATAGTTCATTTGTACCTATGGGGTGTCGTTGTCGACCAACTTCATTCGAGATGATATTCTCAAGAGCTTGCCGGATATAGCATCTACAGATACTTTATACCGGCTGTAAAGAACTTCGAAATCGGCTCTTAGGTACCAGAAGCATTGACTATACTGGGTGTCGAGCCTTCTAATGATTTATCTTGACGTGTTACATTAATTCTGTGTTTCTAACATTAATTCTCGAAACGTTTAAGATTGCGATCCAAGTTATTTTTCAAATTCCGACAATTCCACCTTGAAAATGGATGAATTCCAGTAGAGTCTTGGAAATTGAGCATTGAAACATGTAGTGTAACAGGGCTCTCACTGTTCCAACAAGTTCATGTTAGTTTATGTGAGATCAAGTGATAAGTACAGATAGAGACTCCTCAAACTATTAGTTTGTGAAAATTCTGGTCGAAGTTAAAAGGAAGCATTTCGAAATTGAAAGGCTTATGACTTATCCAAACCGAATCTATTAGATTTTTTTTTTAATTTTTCTAAGATGTTAAATTTCCGTAGTTCAATAAGACGGTGATGTCCGCGTCATCCTAATGTAATGTTCCACCATCTCATATATATTTTAAGTGTAATCATAACGTACCGCACTCTGACCCGCAATATCCTCTAAGCGTATTCAACTCATAGCGTGGGATTTGTATCTGAAAATTAATATTGCCAGACGAGTATAAAATGATGCACAAAAAATATCCCACGGCAGTTCTGTTACCCCCTCGAAATGTCGACATGATACGCTCTTGGCCGCACCCCCTCGGAATCAGACGCCAGGACGGAAGGGTGGCAATGTCGACATCGAAATTTCATGATAAACAAACAGAATCTCGGATTTCGGGTACTGAAACGTTATACAAGGTATCGAGTTTCCCGAGAGCAACCACAAGGAATAATTGTTCAATCATTGGGTAATTCATTCCACGGAATCCAGTTTAAGATTTGTTTTCTCCGGTATACTCTGAACAGTATCCAAATCAAACTGATTGAACACATATTGGAGGAGCTGGTTGTTATGGTTATGTTATGGTTATGTTATGGTTATTTTCCGTTCTGTTCGAAAAACATTGGCTAATCAGATCAATCTTGCTGGGGAAACCAATAGATCAATTTGATCAATTGGGTATTCTGAAATATCCACGCGTATATTACCATACCAACGATAAAGGTGAACAAACAGTAATTGGTAACATGTGATAACGTTGGAGTTTTCAGAGATATCGGTGATATGTTTCTTCTGGTTTGACCACAAGTTAAGTTATTTTGTTTTCGATCCGAAGTGGAAACCTTATCAATTTTCCTGCATAGAACATTTCCTGACAGAGATTCGAGATTCGAAGACATATTTTGATTGTGTGCCAAAACCAAGACATTGAAATAGATTTGATGAAAAACAAATGGAATGAACAAGGACCAAATTCTAATGCAATCAGTATTCCTCGAATCTTCGTGGATACATTTGTTACCCTGAAAAAGAATCTAGCAATCCTGCAGTTATCAAAGCCTGGCTCAACTTAGAATTATCCTTGCCGTCAACTACTTAGTGCCTTGGATACTTCCTAAACTCTCCAGGCGCTGGAGCATTTCCATAGAAGCATCAATGAGTATGGCATGATGACAGGAGATGTGCAACATTTCTTGACCTGATGCCTTATCAAATTCGCAGAACTGAATAGCCGTCCCTTCGGACAGACACTTCCAAGGTCCATTCTGTATAAGAATACCTTCAACAATAATTGGTAGAAACTGAAAATATCAGCAGTAAAATTTGTTGATACCTCAGAAAGTTTCTCGGCTGAGATAAGATTGAAAACAGTCGTTGCTTTGAATAACCTTTTCAATGTTGTTTCCTCATTCGCAATCGTAAATATGTGTTGGATAGCAAAAATTACCGTTACATTAGTCAAGTTACATTTTCTCGCTCAACTAATTTCCTTTGAATTTCATTACCAGCAACGGTCTTAACCTTCCATATTCCACGTACGATTTTAATGAAAACAACCGCAGAAAGTCATTCAAAGATAATATCGACTTCTCTCTTCGACTTCTTTGAGTTACGTCGCGGTTTGGTTCAGTATTGCCAATTTCATTACGCGTTATTGTTTCGAATGGAAGGAAACACTGCTCGTAAAATTATGATGTTTAATGTTAATGCGCCTCGGAATTACTCGCCTGAATTTTTTCAGAAGGTTTTCCATAAGTACTTCCACCCACAGATCCACCGCAACCAAGGTTGCTTGGGCTGATAAAAATCAGTTTTCAACTATTCCGAAGATATTGTGTATAATAGCGACGATGTGTTCACGTTATAGAAAATAATTTTGCGTATAATTAACATATCCTAACAGACAGAAATGGTCGTAAATAACATGTTGTCACACGAGTTTCTTAAGCATCACTTTCATGACTACCTACCTATACCTATATTTGGAAAAGAGACAAACAAAGGTTTGAAAAACCTTCAAGCATTCAATTGAAAACGCCACATTGGAGCTTATTATGTTTATCAATTGATGTTTCCTGGAGAAAATATGTGACACAATCTCAATCACTTTTCAGCACAGCCCAGAGGAAACTATGAAAGAAAATTGGGGAACATATGTTGAAATCATGCAGCACAAAAAATATTTCAAATGGATTTGGGGAGATTATTTAAATCCTTCCAGAAGTATGGTATACTGCATAACTATAGTCCTTGTGTCAATATAACCAGTTCCGTATTTTTTCTGCAAGAGCTTTCATACAAGGTTGGCAGCGATCGATTATACGGGGTGTTTAAATAATGTGAAAAAAAGTTAAGAGTAGATTCCTTGTAGATGGATGAGAAAATAGTTTCTTCCAACTTTTTCCCAAAGAACCGTATATTTCGAGGTACATGTTGTCAGAATTGAAAAATAAGAAACTTATTCTTCTGATGTGATTTGAATTCGTTCGATTTCTCCTGTGGCGTCCTAAGGGGAAACTGAGCCAATGATAATATGAAAAAATATGAGACATCACTATTCTTATGAAGTCAAATACATGTTTTCTGTTCCGAAAGAAAAAATAAAACTTTTTCTCTGCTCTCCCACGAACCGAAGGAAATGAAACTAAAAATGAATTATTCTGTTCACTAATTTGCTGGAATGATTATGTCAAAGCTAATAGGAAAATTAAATGGACCTTATTCCTGAGGGAATATTGGGTTCTGTTGTTTTGGCATAATCGAATGAGAATTCAAATATGCTAAAATATGCAGGGTATACCGTTGAAAAATCAAAAAAAAACAAATTTTGACGCGCCACGCTTCATTCGCATATTCAGCTTCACCGTACAATGGAAAATAATTTCATGCAAAACATGCATCTCGTGAACCTACAACTCCTATCTCCAATAGCAGACCAGCGCTTTTTTGCTTTACCACACTATTGGTCCACCCTATATTCACACAAGAACTAGATCTAGATGCTTCCTACTTATCATGCATTCTCATAGATCAGTCGTCGAATTGTCTGATAAAGCAGGTACCATTCAAAACCATGAATCATAGTCATCAGTCATGTCCTTATTATAGAAAAACAAATCAATATCGCTATATCAAAGCGATAAATTTCAGCAAAAAACAATTGGAAATCACGTAGTTGAACAGTGAACATCGTGGATGAGCGTAATCATGAATGAACTTTGGAAAAAGAACTTTGTACGATCTGTTACAAAATATATAATCGTCACGAATGAAGGAAACTATCTACCTATCGCAATAAATGATATGACTACCACTCTAATACACAGGAGGGTGAGATAGTATGATTCCGACTTGAAACAAAAATATTGATACATTGAAAAAAAAATTTCAGTGTTTTCAATGATGATTTTTTGGACCAAATGATAGAACTTATTTGAGTGGATCTCGGAACTCAAAAGATATCGTCATGGAATCGTCATAAACACGAAAAAGTGGATCGATTTTCGAAACGTTAAACTTGATGTGAAAGATTCATCTTCCCGAACTGACAGCATGAGAAGTGTCGTCCTAGGACATAGATCATTCTAGAATGAAATTGAAACAAAAAGGACATTCAAGAACGGGAAATAAATGAATGGATTTTTCCATGAATGTATAAGATACGACGGCGTACTAGCGCCATAGTAATTTATTTATTTTTGATCAGAATCTCAAAATTTTGAGATTTTTTCTCAAAATTTTGATCTTCAAGATTTCAACACATAACAAGAAGGTTTTTAGGCATGAGGTATAAAGTGTGCTGTGTCTCTTAAGTTCATGGAGGAACTAGGAACAGAAAATTATAATACCCTAGGTCAAAGAACCGTCGAACCAGGACCGTTCTCGTTTTCTTGGTTGGTTCAATTTATAGTGCATACCTAATGTGGAATTATTTCGAGAAAAAATCTCAGAATTCGAGATATTGATGAAAAATAAATAGATATCTGTGGCGCTAATACGCCGTCGTAATAAGATAGAAAACTATACAAAGAAGATTGTCATATATATTGGACGAAGTTTATTCAGTGACGGAAAATCGAAGTGTGATCCGAGGTACAGTTTTTCTGTTCTTTATAATAGTGGTAGATAATATCGAGACAATATAATATGATAGTTGGAAAATATCAAAAGGTCGTACAAGACATCTGAAACTAGAAAAAGGAACATTTTCTGCGCGATATTTCCATTATAGGGCAAAGTGAGATAGCATGATGACCAAACACATTCGTGAATTATCTTGTGTCATTACAGGATGTCTCGAAAATAGGTGGTGTACTCTATGAAATATTCTTTATGCTTCAGCATATATGGAATCTGTTAGTCTTCTGAAAAGTTCTGTGCTTTTTAAAATTCGTTGCAGCATTGCCAAGTTACACTTTTTTTTTTAATTGAAGACCGAATTGAGAAGACAGCCATTGTCTTCCCATTTACTATTTACAAAAACTTCTCGATGTATAGAACTCCAAATTATGTATTAAATAACGTATCGTTTTTAATAAATTTCAAAACGTGCACACCCATTATCTGAATAAAAAAATTCTTTCATGTACTTTCCACGGTTTGATATGCCCAAACCTTGTACTTAAGCTTTCAAAGGGATTCGACAATTACCGTAAATCAGCAATTAATTCCTAATCGAAATCATTTATATTCATTTTGGAATATATTTTTTACATGACATTATTCATACACTTTGTAACTGAATTATTCGTTGATCTAAATTGGATATATACTAACAAATATAAGTGAATAAACTCTGTCAGAATGTACATCGATTATTCATCACTACTATAATCATCATTTGGAAATCAAAGATCGCCGCATCTACTCAAGTCACAACTCTTGCTTACTCTCGCGTACTTTTCTGTCATGCCAATTAATTCAATAAACAATAAATGAGTGACCTTGTTACTTGCGAGTGGTTTTCTGAAGGACCTCAACTCAACAAGTACTTGTGCCTAGGTTGAGTCGAAACAGAAAAACCGTCGTCCTGTAATTAAGTCTAACTCATTCATAATACTTATTACCGGGTAATTAAAGTGAATAGTAAATTCTGTTGTCATGTAAGGGTGCAGGAATAAATCTGATTTGATTTTGATATGCAGGGTAGTTTGATATGCCTAGTTTGGTATTTATATTCGATTGCAGGAAATTTCCGTTTTCGAATAATGCACATTTAAATCATTTCATGGTATAATGTGACGAAAGGTATATTCATTATTCTGGTGAGTAACCTTCAAAAAGTTATTCTCAATCATTTTACATCCAACATGTACATGTGCTACATAATTTGGGAATTCTTCTAAAACTAATGAATCGAGATATGCATTCACTTTAATGAGAATTTATATTCATCCAACATCTATACCTAACTAATGACAATGTCATCGTTGAAACTAGTTTTGTCACCAACTGCTCAAATAAATGAATTTTTGATTCATGGAGAATACAATCGGATTCAGAACAGAGCAAACACTCCGGTTCTTTTGCTGTCATTAATCTCAGCAGTTTGTTTTCTGTTCAGTAAATATATCAAAAAAAGGAGCAGTGTGTAATCAATACATTAGGACGCATGTAAAGGTATGAAATTGTCCAAGAAAACGCACAGGGCTGTGTTGCCTACATCATTGTATTCGTATATATCACTAACCACTTGGGTGGTCTTACCAGTACTGAACCCGAGCGGGCCTATCTGACGATAATAATTCAAGTCTCAATAAAAACTTGTTCAATCTTGTTTTTATGACTCTCTCGAGAAGTTTTGCGAAGTTCGCTATCCAGGAGATATAGATCTCCAGTTGACAGGAAGTGTTCTGTATAGTCTTTCATAGAGCGGTTCAATAACTGCCAATTTGAATTCGGATTCACTGTACCCTGGAATTAAATCAATTATCATCACCTGATGAAACACATCTTTTGAATTAATTCATCTGAAGTGATCGATTCTTTCCCATGAGTTTAATTTATATGGTTTCGATTCTCTGATGGTGCTTTCAATTCCGTCGATTTTTTTTATTATTCTGAGGTGAGACGAGGCAATCATCGATGTTAGGTTTCTAATAGCTTTTTCCAACAAATTCACTCATAGAATCTTCTGATGTGGTCTAGTTGGTTCAGCATCGAACAGCACAGCTTGTATATGGATAGTATAATGAACATTCACACAATAGGTGAACTCACATATTATCCATATGCAGGGAGGCTTTTTCAGGAGTTTAGACTGTAGACTATTGCTATCTCCGAAATCGATAGAGTCACGGGATGAGTTGAATTAAAAAACAAAATTGCCTTTTGTGAGCCTCATTCGAGGCACCTGTATAGCGTTGCCACATTTTTCTAGGATTCATCCTCAGTGTATTGAGATATTCATCTGAACATGAAAAATACCAATAATAAAATCCTAACATTTTAATAATATAATATTATTATTTTAATAATAAGGTTTCATGATTGGTTCCTTTAACCCTTTAAATATAAAATGACGTTCTCCCTATGTGATTGTTGACATCAAATATCAACTAAAACATAACATAACAGAAAATATCAGAAAGCAAACAAGACTGTACGAGTATTCAATCTATAAGGCATTTTTTATCAGCAATATTGCCGCTTTTATATATAATTATTACTTATTATTATTACTCATCGAGGTTTATCAGTAATTTTGTACTCAAAAAAATACAAATTAAATAGATACCCAAAGACCACAATGGATAAATTCTGTAAGTTTCTCTTAGTTGATATATATATATAACTCAGTAACTCAACGTCACACGAATCAGAAAAAATCAGAAAAATTTAATAGGAACTTCATCACGAGACATTTTGAATGAGCTTCACAGATAGAGCTGATTTCTTATGCAACCGAACTCGTAACTCGAGCAATTTCGGAGATATCAATGATGGTATGGACCTAAAAAATCCACCCCCTATACTGCACACCAATAAAAATTAATTTAAACTTTGTGGAATGACCTGCAGATGCGATATTCAGAGTTTTCATATTACATGTTCAAATTGGAATTGTCCCGGCTTTATGACGACTCCTGTGAGACGAGAAAAAAAGACATCCGATAACCACGTACACACACGACACATGTCATATGCTCGCGCTCGTAAACTCCCTCGGCACAAAAAACTCTCCGCCGCAACTCTCATTACGCGGCTAAACTTCCTGCCAACGATGACGATGCCGATTCCGCGCAACTCATCAGCAACTCCCGTTTTTACCCGAATCCATAAAGTTTTTCATAAACCGGAACGCGGTGGTGGCTTATGAAGTCGGGATGGTTTCAGACGGCCACGTCAACATTGAAGGACGAACTTCAGATTCCTAGCTTACATTGACTTGATATTAAATCTTTCCTAACGATGCCGATTTCGTACAACGCATCAACCCCATCCGTTTCCACCTGAATTTTTGTAGTTTTTCATAAACTGGAGCACGATGGGAGTGAATGGAGTTGGAATGGTATCGAGAGTGAGAAATCCAATTGGTCATTAGTTTGTGAAGCCACAATTACAAGTCATCCTCTTTCATGTCCTGACACACAATCCTGAGATGGATGGTGCTATACCAAAAACTAAAAAATATTTGATAACCAAAATTCAAGTTATCCCATCCGACTTTCACGTTTACCAGTTTCTCAAATCTTCAAAAACAAAAAAATTGAGGACGAGTTCAATTTCAAGAGACGTACCCTATACAGTTCTCATGAGGCACGTATATTCTAACAATAGCAAAATTAAAGTAAGTCGTGGTTCAGTTGGAAAAGAGCTAGATGCAAATTGACAGCTCTGTAGCATTGCGAAACTAAATACATGCTCGAGAGTGAGAAATCCAATTGGTCATTAGTTTGTGAAGCCACAATTGCAAGTCATCCTCTTTCATGTCCTGACACACAATCCTGAGATGAATGGTGCTATACCGAAAACTAAAAAATATTTGATAACCAAAATTCAAGTTATCCCATCCGACTTTCACGTTTACCAATTTTTCAAATCTTGAAATACAAAAAAATTGAGGACGAGTTCAATTTCAAGGGGTGTACCCTATACAGTTCTCGAGAGGCACGCATATTCTAACGAAAGCCAAATCGAAGTAAGTCGTGGTTTAGTTGGGAAAGAGCTGGATGCAAATTGTCAGCTCTGTAGCGTTGAGAAACTAAATACATGCTCGAGAGTGAGAAATCCAATTGGTCATTAGTTTGTGAAGCCACAATTACAAGTCATCCACTTTCATGTCCTGACACAATCCTGAGATCAATGGTGCCATCAGTCTCGTCCGAATTCGCGCCATAGACACCGGGAGAGCAGACAAATTCCCAGAATCTGTCATCGCTGTCGACCACTATCCTCGAGCCATGTTGACAACTACGGCGAGCAAATGAATTCCCCCATCCACGACCCCCTCCCTCCCCACCTAGGGCCCGTCATACAGACAAAAACGTCCTTGCGTTCGGAAAACAAAAGCACTGTGACAGCACAGGGTGGTGAATTATGCCGGCGGCGATTAAGCGGCGTTGTTATCAGCTCATTTGCAGTTTGTCAAGCCCGGCTCTGGAAGAGCGGCCGTCACTCATAAACTCGAAAAAAATGCGCTTTGTAGTTTACGATGCGATGATGGAACATTAGCGGGGTTCCGAAGCAAAGAGTGAACTGGAAGACAATTAAAGTGGATTCATGCATGCTACATCAAGTGGATAGACTGAAATTAATTTCGGATTCATATGACATTCGAACTGGAAATTTCATACCTGGTAACACCCCTTTTTGATATTTTTCTTAGGGGGTCAAAGTCGACTTTATTTTTCTGATCATCTGCACTAGACAGTACATGGAATTTGTTTCACTTACTGTCTATTGGAAATGTCTCTAGCATCTATTACATCTAGGACAGTGCTCTAGTGTATATAAGAAAATCACTTCCTTTCATCAGGCCAGTGCAGGCCAGTGCAGGCCAGCTCATGACTGACCGAAATATCAAAATATGAACTCAGTTCAATATTGATAGTTTCTTAGATATTGGCACTATTATAAATTTTGCGAAAGACGACATCTATGATCAGTTTTTTAGTGCCACAGTCACAAAACTCTATATTTTAAGATTCTGATTTTGGTACGCCCTATCATTGATCACAGAACAAAATAAAATTATCAGAGTCATACCTACATACATACAAAAGCACTATCAGCAAATATTCTACAAATTCTAATGTATCATTATCGAATGGAGTATCTGTAGGAGTATCAATAAAAGAACTATTAAGGGTGGCGTTTTGAGGCATCATGTATGGAATTAACTAGAAAACGACTATGAATGACATTGAATTTTCTACAACTTTGCTCATCTTTTGTAGACTTTCCCAGATCTCAATGCTGAGGAGGATTTGAAGAAAAGTCGATCAGGATAATACGTTTCATAGAAAGATCGAATGACTTTTCTGTTATTTGACAATGACAATACGTCAATAATAATCGAACATAATACGGTATGGAAAGAAAACCATAATCCTCAATATCCAAAAACACATATCTAATGTTGTCAGTGAGCACATTTGGTACTAAAGTGCTCTGATATCAAGAAGGCAGTACATGTAGCCGATTGAATGATGCAATTGAATCTGAGTATATATGAGTAACCCGATTTGGAAATCAAAATTTCGATAACCATTTCTGGTCTATGTGTTTCAGAAAATCAGAAATGAAATCCATAGAAAATACCCGCTAGACATAGCTCAGTACAGAAATACCATTATCTTGAATTCGGACATGAAGTAATTACAGCAGTCACGCAGCACTTCATTTTGTAGGTATTGGATTCATGGTCTTGTTATCCTCACTTTTCTTTTTGCATTCACTGTTCAATTTGGCTTCCTTCACGGTTTTCATTCTGGTTGACTTTGCAGGTCGCACCTGTGAAGAAGGGTTCATTTATTCTGAGGAACAGAATGAAAGATTTATGCAGACTGTTACCACATTATTCAAATATACTGTCTTCGTATGATTGTATTTTCAGACATGGCATAACACATTCAATGGCAATATCATTCTTGAAACCTCACATGACGTTTCTAAAATCATCAAAACTATCAACGTTTCATTTTTGTGACACGGCGAGTTGGAACACGATGATATACAAAATTGGGTGCATTATGCTGTCGAAAGTAGCGAGAGCTATACAGTCATCATAGATAGGCGAATTGGAAGTGTTTGGTCAATCATTCGAATTCTCAGCATTTCAAGCAACCTCTCGTGATATGAATATCTTGAGAAATTGTTTTGTCAAATACTGATTCACTATATCTGAGTGTTAACAGGTTTAATTCGATAACTCAATTTAGCGGTAATTTGGAAAGTCTGTCAGTCCATTTCTTCCATTTTTCGTCATCAATTGAGAATTCCTTCATAAAAACGGCTGTCTTTTCGATCTGAAAGGACACATAATATAGGAAAGATTACGTCCAGAGCAAACAGGTCCTAATTATTGGTATTTGTTAATAGATAGGTTAATGGTTAATACCATCGTTGATAAAAGGACGTTGAATGCAAGTTATCATCAGCACGCCACATTTCATATGGACTAACGAGATACCGATTATTGATTTTCACACGCTACTCAAACACATATATCGCGTCTATTTTCGTCAATAATTCTGATATCAATTAGTTTTAGCGCGATAAGAGTTATCGATTGAAAGGCGCGTGAAGCCATCATAAGAATAATTAGGAAAAAAAGGTGGGGCCTACTAGGGTAACTGACTCGGACGACAGATTACTCGAGTTTGTTTTTTCAATTATCAATATATGAAAATAACATCGGAAATCCATCACGAACGTGTTTATGTACACATGTCGTAGCCATATTAGGTATGCGGGATGATGGTTTTTATGGAATGCATATAATCATTAAATCTCCATTGATTCAGTATCATTTTACCATCTGACTAGACGTTTCATCGACCGGATGTCCTTTATTGCATCCCAAGCAGAGAAATACTAAAATGAATTTTCCAATATACGTTCTGTTATTGGAAGTTGGCGAATCAAATTGTTTTCTGGAAATCTACAAAAGTAATTACCTAATTCCTATGAATTGATTTGCATATCTGGTGTCTGATGTTGTTCATATCTATACGCTGACGACATGTTTTCTTCGACGTGATTTCAGAAATACCAAACACAATGTAGAAGCTGTTCAAACATCTTTACGTCAAAGCCAATGACATAAATATAATGTTGGACGCAACGAAAACGATACGACCTTGTTGAATTATTTGAGATTTCAGGATGATATGCGACCAAACAGCTTCTGACTGAAAGAAATGGTGCACATTTTTTATGAGTTCAAACTTCCATACGAGTGATTAATGAGCATTCCGTGAAAATTTCAGACCATGAGTTTAGGGCTATAATGAACAGGGTTTCCCTAAAAGGTCTTTACAAAACCTGTAATGAACAAAATGGCTCATAAGTGTTCACTCAAATTTGGTACTTTGGCATGGGACAAAAAGACCTCAACCTTTATGATGAATATCATTCCATAGGCGAACTCGATATTTTCAGCAATAAACATCTAAAACTTTTACGCCGATTGTAGTTAGTTACTCTTACGGGTTAGGCCAAGCGCACACAGAGCAACTATTCTGCAACTAGAGTCGGCAACCAGTTGCATCTGCAACTAGTTTGTAACTGAAACAAAACTTCTGTCCGCACACGTCAACGGGTCAGTTGTGAATCAATTGCGTCTAATGTGCAATAGTGGAGTATTTTGTAGGCCTAGTTCGCTGTGTTTTGAGGCATCGCCTTGACCATTTGTGCTTATCATGTCATCAGACTCAGACGAAGAGGATGTCATTAACTATAAATATAAAAAATATATAAAAATATATAAATAAAAATCTGCAGTTTGGATATTTACATCAGACGACATGTGAGTCAAGTCTACTTGTGAATCTCTTGAGTCGGACATCGTCGGTGAGGTGAGGATGGTGAGGCCTGATGAGGACCGTGGATTCTGTTGTTGGTGTCCCGAGAAACTTATGTCATCAATCACTCTCAACACCTGTCGCTTGAAAAGTTTGAGTTGTGCATCACTCAATTCTTCTAATTCTGGAATCAAGCTGAGCAGAAACATCTTGATCCCCTGATGTCGATCAATTTTCTGATTGGTAGCATCGGCCTCAGGTTTTGATAGTAGCTTTGCCCTTTTTTCCCTGGAGTACTCCGCTACCGTTTGGTCCGCTATGGTCGCAGCACTTTTGGCTTTTCTCTTTGGGATTTGAGAAGTAGGTCTATTGCTTGATGTTGAACTTGTGGATTGCATTTCCACTGCCTGTTGGGAATCCTTTAGAATTGAGGGAGTCATTTCTGGGGAAAAGTGGCCTTCGTCTGTAGGATTGATTTCCAACTGAATGGGGTCATCAATTTGGGTTTCAGAACCTTCAATTTCATGAACTGTAGACTGGATATTGCTGGGTTGTGGAGGCAAGTTTCCCGGAGAGGGGGGAGTTACTGTTTTGATGAATGGCAGACAAAACTGCATGGCATTTTCTAAATAGTATGCCTTTTTCTTCCCCCCAGAACCACTAGGGGAAGGTTTTATTCTTCTCATAAATACGGTTCGTAGATTTCTCCACTTTTCTTTGCAATCTTGCACTGAAACAAAAAAAGATCAAATCTTATGAAAAATTAGATATTTTCATTATGTAAAACCTATTGAAATATCATAATTTTAATAGGTTTCACTTAACCTATATGTTTTTTTTCTGTTGCAGATATTTGGGAACTGGTGAAACATTTGTGGCAGTGTCCTTATATTTTGCAAGAGGTGAGAGTACAGTTAGAAAAATTATCAAGGAGACCTCAGAAGCTATCTGGAACGTACTGAAGGATATTTACATGCCTGTTCCTACTCAAAATATGTTGAAACATATTGCTGATCGTTTTGAGCTGCTATGGAACCTTCCAAATTGCATTGGAGCACTGGACGGTAAGCACATAAGAATTGAAAAGTTTCCACATACTGGATCTGAAAACTTCAATTATAAGCACTTCCACTCAACTGTACTTCTGGCATGTTGTGATGCCGATGGGCTCTTTACAATTATTGAGCCAGGTTATGCTGGGCGTAACAGTGATGGAGGAATTTTCAAAGCAAGCTCAATGAACTTCTGGATGGCACATGGTGATAATATCCCCTTGCCATCACCATTGCGGTATGATGAAAAAAACATACCGTTTCCATACTATTTCGTAGGAGACGAAGCCTTCCCACTGACTCGGAACCTTATGAGGCCTTTTTCAGGTAAAACACTGGACAATGTGAAACGAATATTTAACAACAGGTTGAGCCGAGGAAGGAAAACCATTGAATGTGTGTTTGGAATGGCAACAGAAAAGTTTGCAGTCTTAAACGGGCCAATACGATGTCGTGATTCTTCAACGGTAAATAGCATAGTGAGATCAGCTTGCATCCTACATAACTTTGTTCGAAAACAGGATGGAGCTGAGTACAGGCCTCAAGACATAACTCAACCTGAAAATCTAGCTCAACGTCCGACCGGTATTGAAACAAGAGACTTGGTGGTAAACAATGGATCATCAGCGATTGCTCTGAGAAATTATCTGGCCAATCATTTCCTTTCTGCAAGTTTACCGTGGCAGTGGAAAGCAGTAGTGTAACTACCCTGACTTAAGCTAAAATTACAAAAAAAGACACAATATATTTGTGATGGATACAAAGAAATTAACGAAAGATTTGGTTATTCATAAACTGATGGTATGATTATCACTTTAGTAAAGTTATTAGGTTACTAATTTAATTTATAAGGGTCACTGTAAAAAATTGAACAAAAAACATTCACCCGTTCAAATATTATTGTGCCTTGCACCGATTTGTACTCAAATTGAATCTATGTAACAATATTTCGCTGAAAAATGCAAAATAAAACCTTTTCTTACCTGGCATATTTACTTCAGCTGCCACTTCTTTCCATGCTTTCTCCGTTACATCTTTCCGTGAATAATCTGGGAGTTTGTAATTGTACAGTGCTTCATGTTTCTCCACTGCTCCAACTAGTTTAATGTTCATTTCTTGGTCACTCATATTAATTTAACAATATGCGCCGTCAAAAAACCAACAGAACAACAACACAGCACCCCGTGATCACGTGTGACTGAAGTCTGCAACGCAACTGCAACCGCGGGCCCACGATTGGAAGCGACTGGTTTCAGACTGGTTTGAGATCGTCACAAACCGGTCGCGCAGTGTGCGTCTCCCTACTCCAATACATTGCCGAAGTCACCAAAAGGTTGCGCGCCAAACTGGTTTGCAACTGTAGTTGCAAAGCAGTTGCTCTGTGTGCGCTAGGCCTCAGAGTAAAAAATTTGGACTGCGTACCTCATATGTAGTGCTGTGTCAATTTTCATCTTCCACTATTCGGTGTGATGATTTTGTTTTTTAACCAAAGTGAATGAGCACCAACACCCCAAAATTATACCGACTGCGTGAACCCTGATTCTTACTGATTTATTGGTTTACCCAACAGAAGACCAATGTAATCAATTTGATACTATTATGTTGGATAAGTCGAGTTATCCTGACGTATTTGATTGTGGACGATAATTCTGTTGCTTAGTGCGCAGCTGAAATGAATATACGAGGGCTATAGCCTAGGTCAGAGGCCCAATTCCATTACACTCACAAAATTGGATGGGTTTTTTTGTCACAGTTTGCTTGATTGGTTTTTGTAATGAATATCATAGAGGCTAGGTAGAACGATATAATGAAAAAGATAAAGTCGAACCATTTCTCGGATCGTAGGTATGGCACTTCGATATAATAGACGTAACATTCGACAATCGATTCTAACCTAACCTCGCCTCGTATGTGAGACACATATTTCAATTATAAAAAAGTTTCTCTCTGAATGGGATTCAAACGCCAAGCCAAAACTTGAGAAGCAGGCTTGCTATTTATAGGTATCAAGTATAGTCATCAGGTATACCTAGCCTAACCTAACCATCTCCACAAGTGCAGTTCACATAATTATGGATGTTTGACCAGGTGCTAATTTTCAATTTTATTGGCTCATGGTTCCAATCCTTGACATTATCTTGGTTCCTCAAGAAGTGGAGAGGTTTCTACTATTAGCTTCAGAAGTTTCGATCTCTGGGGATTCCAAGTTGTGGTGACGAAAAGATCTAGAAAATTCTGAAAGAATTCATCAGCCCACATCATCATTAATCTACCTACATGCCATTCTCAGTCAAGGAGGTATAGACAGGAACGGAAGCCATCAGAAATAGTCTGGGGCCAATCCACATTCAATATTATTTGAAACAGATATCTTATAATTTCAGATAGAGTGATGCCACGATTTGTAGAAAGGAAAAGATGCTTGAACCTGCTCGTTGTATGGTGATAACTGACAATATTTTTGAACCAATGAAGAATCTGAGAGCCATTCTGCCAGAATTCTGAGCAGGTCCAGCTCCTTTTCCATTTCCAAATCAACTACTGAATGTACCCAGAGATGTGGTCTACAACCACTTGAGGCATACACAAGATCTACAGTAGTATATATACTGTGTTCTGTTACGTCATCAGTTGTAGGTAGATGTGATCTACCAAATTGATGGTTTCAAGCACACATCACAATTTCAGTAACCCTCTGTAATGCCTAGTCTAATTGGATCCGAGTTTTCGTCAACTGGGTGAATGTAGATAGGTATGCTAGTTGTGTGTCGTTTACTCAAGGTTTCGGTCATAAATTCCCATTAGTTATTCTCCTTCTCCCGTATCTTTCGGCCGATACTTTTAGTCTAATGGGGTGCTGGCACACTCGCATGGCAGATGCGTGTATAACGAAACTACGCGTGTCAGAATAAACACATTCAATGTATGTTACAACGACGAGCGCTAATACATCAGCAGCACAAGCGAAAAAACACGGTTGGAAAATAGGTTGCAGTTAATGAGAAAATACCGCCGGTTCAGATTTGGGAAAATATCGTTCCATGTGCTTTTCCATGTTCCGTGATTGGTCTGTCGCATGGAAGCGCGTACATTAATTGCCACACTGAGCAAACGCACCCTCGCCGAAAATACCGCACGACTGTAGAACGCTGATTTATCTTCACAGATAGTGTAGAAAGTGGAAGATATCATGATTCCTGTGTGTGATTTCCAGAAAATTACAAGTTATGCAGGGCGTAAATAAAGTATATTGTTCCCAATGAAACACTATGTATTTTTTTGCCTAATTGATAATATAACATTGATAATATGATGAACGACTCTATTTTCACTTTGAAAAAGACATTGAAGGCTTTCCGTCCACTTGAACATTGACAATACGGTCCTTCTAAAACTGTAGAATAGTCATTTGTGTGGTTTTCAATACCCTCCAATGATATGCATTCTCTACATAAGCATATTCTTGAGGGAATATGAGTAACAAGATTAATATCTTTTGTATTGATAAATAGGTATATATAGTTCCTCAATGTTCCTCTTTGCATTCATCATACCGATTTATAAAGTGAATATATTCAATTTATTGATTGAGAAAAGATATGTAGTTCAGGTATTTCCACATGGTTTAAATAACTTACATAATGAGGGACCAGTCTAGTTTTTATCAGATTCTTGGTGATATCTTCCTATAATTTCTAAGACTAGGTACTAAAAACAATAGTTACCGAAGCTCATTGTCATGGATTTTTAGAATGAACGAAATTCAATTCCACGGCGGATTTCATACATCTGTGGGTTAGTTACTATAGTTTGTGATATACAAGATGTGAGTTACCGTAGAACTATCTTCTTATAACCTTATATAATCTTATAACCCAAGCACCAAATCATTCCACCTTTGGAATCTTCCTTGGAATTAATATTGCTAGGTAAGCAAAGCGATTCGCTGCTTGCAATCATCAAGCTGCGCGAGAACTACATTATAATTTCTCACGTTTTTCACGTCACGAAATAGTTATTTATGATGTAAGTGCTGAAAGTGATATTGTATTTTGTGGGAAGGGAAGTTTGGGACACGACGCCGAAGGTGGTGTTCCATCCCTTCATACAAAGTAAAATCACTTTTAGGAGGTATATCATGCACTATTTTTCTACAAACACCATTATGCGTCCAAATTAACGCAAACCTATTTTACATTCATTAATTGATGGAATGATAGCCTCGAGATCATCAGTTTTGAATCCAATTCCATCTAATCTATTCATGAAACATTTTGCCAAGGTAAACAAACACCGAATTTGTTGATTTGTCTTCGTTGACAACTAACGTCAATGAATCGCGAATTATGGAAAGTGATCAAGAAAATGAATTTCTACTGCCGGAAATTGAAGAAGCTGCCAATGAAAGCTATATATATATATATATATATTTCATGACAATGTTAAGTATATATATATATATATATATATATATATATATATATATATATATATATATATATGAATATATATGAATATATATATATATGAAATGGCATTTAAGACACTGACAGCATTCGTTGAAAATTATACTTTTACTGACGTTTGTAGTAGGAATCGTTCTTCGGCGATTATTCCTCCGTGGTATGTTCGATTTCTAGTTTCGTATTTTTCAAACTTTCCTCCAGATCAGCTGCATAAGTATGGCAGTATGGGCCGTGCCATTCACTTCACTTCACTTCAAGAAATGAAGGAGGAAACCACGAATCGAGTTAGTAAGCTAGTGTTGTATATGATAATTTTTATCAATTCACTATTCATTTATTCCTTATTTCTTCCTTATTCCTTGATTTCATAGAGTGAATGAGTGATCTTCCTGAATGAGAAACTCCTGCAACAAACCTATCTTTTGAGAAACATCTTCAGCTTCGAACATCAATTTCAATTATTCTCCTATTATCGGTTATGGTAAAAATAGTCGAATTCTATTTTGGGGCCCTATTAAATAGATGCTTGCTTTAGTACATTTTTTGTTATTCGATCTTTATAGTTTATCGTTAGTATTTTTCAATACAAATAGAAAATCAAGAATTACCGCCAGCTATAATTAAGTCACGGACTGACGAAACTATCGACATAAAACCTAACTGAGTCACTAATTATGACAATTTTTGTCATCATATCAGGATAGGTATTCTGAATAATTCTCACTATCAGGGACATAAACATAAAAAATGGAAATGTAGAAAGTATCATTGATGGGCACCAGAACAAAAAATTTTTAATGAAATACAGAATCAATCGTATGCTGTTCCTATACTACACTAGTATCGTGAAAATACGAAACATTAAGGTCGACTGACAAATATTCATGATAGTTATTGCTACCTCCATCGTGAAGTATTCCTTCATGAGACATTTTTCCTTGGAATAAAATACACGACTCTTCCATTAATTTAAATACAGGAACATATAATATCCCATCTAAGTTGGTTCCATTTTGACATTCCTACCAGTACTTTTCAAACCTATGACCATAGCCTGATGTGCAACTTCAACGCAGTCAAAAGTTGATTCATGAGTTTGAGATTTCGAGGATCGTCCGAATGAATTCTTCAGAAGGAAGTTTCTTTAGTTTTTGGGTTCGTACAATAAAAAAAATTTGGAAATCTCATGCAATTCAGGGTAGGACAGCTACCAAACTTTTTTTTGATCAAGTAAATTTATTCCTCATTAGAAAACTCTCTGAAAACTCGGCATCAGTCCATTGAGTTATATCACCATTTTGTCTCTGAATAAAGTTGTCTATTGATTTCTAGAATATTTCATACACGTATACGTTTTCACTCACATTATGGTTCGTTCCAACTCCATCATATAAATCTATCTGCGAGAGTTGTCTACCAGTTTGTTCTCGAAACTTATATTTCTATGAGATTATGAACAATTGCTCCGGCACATCCTTCCCGCCATTCCGCTTCTTCTTGATTAAGTCGACTTCTCTTACTGAAATTGGTGCGCACATGCTGGCACCAGATGCCAGTGGTGGAGAATCGAAAATACGTTGCGAATATACGATCAGCAACAAAATGTAGATACAGAATTCCCAAAAATAATGAGACCTAACCTCAAAGATTGGAATTTTTGTCACTGCAGATGCAACTCAATGTATATAGGCATTCAAAAAACACCCAGTACAACAAGGTGAAATTGAGCTGTTTCGGGATGTGATTTTTCATAATTTCATAACTGTTCACAACCAAAGCGAGCCTTATTATAAACAACCGCAGAAACAATTTATAATGATGTTAGGTACCTATACCGTTTTATACAGGGTCCTGTAAAAGTGGCGCAGACTCCGTCATATCCATTAGAAAAACTCATAATGAATGAATACCATCTAACTGGATTTTTCCAATCTGCAGATTCCGATAGAGCATAATCTATGGATTTTCTCTACTGAATTAAACATTCTCGACGTCTTGTACATTACTGGTCGAGATTAGACCGTTCAAAGAAGTCACTTATAACATTTTAACTTTGACTATCCCGTCAACATTTTCATAAGATTATAACCACTTATTTTCCATGAAATGTTCGATAATTTGGTGACCTTTTAAAACAGCAAAGTGAGAATTCACCCAGAAAAATCGCGAAAATGGAGAGAAACATCCCAAGGCGAAATATTGGGAAACCAACACCAGCTTTTTTTTTACAACGGAATACCGCACCACAGGAACTTTCTTGATGCCCATGCCCATAATGTGTCATCTAAAATATCAGCAGCAAATCATTTCTGAGACGGGCTCAAACATACTCAACAAAATCATCGCAGAAGGAATATGCTTCACAACATACGATGCAGAATGAAATCACTGGTTCATTATAATGTTTCTTTTGCTGTTTCCAAATTTTGACGATGGAGTGGACAAAACAGTACCAATTTAATCAGGAGACAATTGGTAGAATAACAACAAATCAGCAAAAACGGATTTTGAAATCAAATGTTGATGTCCAGTAGTTGTGATATTTTTGATCATAGGAAAAGTGTTAAAGGAACTGATCCAGCTCAAGCAGGGAGTGAAAGTGATCAGTCTCCTATGATGTCACTGTTGTAAGATTCTACAATTTTTCCTGTTCTGTTCATAATAATAGTGTATGAATTGAATTCATCGATTCATCAATTGGTAAGGGATGAATATTGATAATCGTTCTGGAAATTCGATATTTTCGACACAGCGGCGTTGCCACTTTAACTAGATGCAACTTCAATATTTCCTTATATCACTTTTCCAACAACTTCATCCAAAATGTTCTCATACTTATTCATGACAGTACTCGAGATGCAAATTGATTCAGTTTTTTTGCTCTGAAAAACCAAAATTGCTGATTTCTTGGATCAGCAGATCTATCCTAGAGCCAAATCACAGTCACAGGTCGATAAAAGATACATATATTTTGTGCACTTTGAAAATTGATGAAACTCAACTTTTTGAAGGAAACCCTCTATCTATATATCATATTATTTTTGTTCTTATCACTTTCCCCTCAGCTTCGCCTTTTGTATATACCTAACTGTTACCTTTTTCGAGATACTTTTTCCGAACAAAATTTCGAAAAAATGATTTCACATTTGTAATATTAGATACCAATATGATGGAAGTTGGTGTGGAGTGATACCTTGACGCCTTCCACCCTAGAGCCTAACTTCAGTTACTCCATACAGGGCGGTAATAAATACTTGAAGAAATCAATAAAACTCAACATTCTCAACTTTGTTTTCCTCTTTCCCAACTGCTCCAACTCTTCTCTATACCTACATGTGACCGTTTTCGAAATGATTTTGTTTTCAAACATGACCTTCAAAAACTACTGATAACACTTGGTATGGAGATCATGTTCATTTCAAAAATCACCTGAATATCTATTACATTTTTGAGCTGCGCCGCCTCTGTCTCGATCCAAAGAATAATGAACCAATGAAAACTCCAGGCTTCGCAACAACTACATCTTTCAGAATCACGAGAAAGAAACTGGCCTCATTTTTCATTCCGATACTCTTTCCTATTCGTACTCAAGAAAATGCAAATAACTCGGTTTTCCTCCGAAGTAGATCTGCTTGCCTGATTATCGTTCGTCGTTTCTTATCGAAACGAAAATGAATTTATGACAGAAATTCGAAAACTAGTTTTGTCACCGAAGACTAACAGGAAACTGTAATTCAGTGCAATATACTCTCTTGCATGAAGAAACTATTCCGGCACAGACTTGAAGGAAGTTTGCGAGGTATGAACGGTTTTGGGCTGGATTTATAAACTCGACGTTGAAGTTGCTTTTGATGCTGTTGCCGTTTGCCGTTGGCGTTGCAGTTCGTCTGACATTCATCTGATTCATTTATAAACTTGACGTTGTGGTTGTGCACAATAGTGACATCGAGATGACAACAATCAACAATGAAGTAATAAATCATTCAGATCACGAAGAAATATCATTTGAAACTGACCTAAATTTGTAGAGTTTATTTAATTGTGATGAATGAAGAGAAAATTAACATGACCTCTGACATTTCTAAATATACAAAGACGCCACATGACATCTCTGTGATCTCTCGATTACAATAATGTTGATAGTTTTTTCAAATGGAAACCCATGTATTTTATTCAATAGTTCGATTGGATTTTTATCACTATAAACGATACCAGGCTTGTGACAAGACTACAGGGATATTGTGGATTCTTCTACTCATGAGATTTGAGAAAATGTAAAAATGATCTTTCGTGTCAACTCAACCGTTCGGTCACACTCATCATGCATATTCGTACATGAATATCTACAATATTTCTACAGTCTCCCGATTTAACTCCATTAACCTTGGTATCGTTGAACTCAGAATGAAATTTCCTTTACAAATATGGTATGAAATACATCTCCAGTAGCACACTCAGATTGGCCCGATATTCGGTCCATATAGATGAGAAATGAGCTCACGAGTAGAAACAATACTGGATCCGTACATGCAGAGTGATATTGTGGATCTGACACACAATACACAATATTGAATTCTTTGTGACATTGCTTAGGAATCATTCAGTCAATTTAAGCCCAACATTCGGTAGAAATATATATATTTTTTTTATTGTACACCACCCAACAGAAGTGATGGAAATTATAGGAATAAACATATTCTAAGAGTGATCGAATGAATATTAATTAAAAGCGTGAATATATGAAACATATTGCATAGTAAATAATATTAAAAACTGGTTTTCTTCAATGAAGCAATGCTGTAAGAGTATATGTCGCATCTTTCATTGATATTATCGTAATTGTATGATAATATATAATAATTGTATAATAATGAAATTGGATTTTGATCAATATTGTACAATCCTATTTAATTCAACCAACACACAATATTCAAATATTTGGCCAATACGGAGCCTATTTTGTTTATTGACAATACCATCGTCTCACATGAAAATAATTTTATATTCGATGATAGATAGTGCCTAGTAGCATATAAAGTTTTCAAAGATAAATATTCTGAATCGTTGAATCAATTTACTTATGTGTTTTTCGAACCACCAATCCATATCAATCAGATTGTATTTTCCACTATTGCAAGTGCTTCATCATTAATGTGTATTATGATATCATACTGAGACTAATTATCCTTCATTCCAGAAATCATCATTGACACCAGATCTGTGTATTATCGGCATCACAGTGAACAGAGCAGAGTTTCGGTGGCTCCGAAGTTGTGGTAGTATATACAGAGATGTGGACCTAATATAGAACCTTGGGGTACTCCCAATTTGAGGCTCATACTCTGTGATTAATTATCATCTAAACGAACTTTTTGTTTGCGTGCATGTAGATAGTTGTCTAATCACTTGACAGCAGACATAGATATTCCAAAATAGTGAAGGATAGTTGATGTCAACTCATGATTCAAGATGTCGATTCCACGACTGAAGTCCAGATAAGAATTGAAACGGTGTACAAACCTTGGTTTCTGGCTCCAATGATGTAATCCATAACCTGAAGGAGAGCAGTGGTACAACTATGTCCTTTTCTGATGATCTAGATAATTTTTCAGTTGGGTTTCTATGGTTCTTTCTATTCTGAATTCTTGATCTTTGAATTCCACTGGATCTGTTTCCTGGGGTAATACCTGTACCATTGCTACTTTCGAAACCTCGGGTGTAACATCTTTTATTAAATATATATCAATTAAATGAGTCGTGTATGGTATAATATGTGGTATTATATGATATAATATGAAAAATTGTTTGTTCCATCGACATTCTTAAAAAGTCTGGTGATAAATGTCAATCCTCAAGTATAATGTTATTCGTTTCATTCTAAGTGTTTTCCAGAATGTTTCTCGATCAGTTGTGTTGAATTTATCAGTGGAATATGCTGTTTTCTCCACTTTTCAATCGATAACTTGCATTTGAGTTGTGGCAAGTGGAGAACATAGAGTGAACTACCCTCATAGTTGACAAAATCAATTCAAATAGTTATTTATAATTGAAAACAATATACAGATTTGTAATCACAGCCACCTACGCAACATTTTATCTTCATTTTACATGGTTCCAGCTTCATGAAGAGTACTAGTATCTCATAATACACCTTAAGCGCTTTCCTCATAGTACTTTAATAATATTTCAATGCAATAATCGGTCCAATTTATCAGTTGTACTAGAATAGTAAGAAGTGGAATACCAAATTTTTCCCGAAAAATCTATATTAGTACATTCTGTGTCAGATATTCTAGTACAAATAAAAAATCTGGACAACTTTTCGGAATGAAATAATGTTATAGTATTATGAGAGAGGCGCCTTAGATTTATTAAGATATGCTATAGTACTCTCTTTGTAGCCAAAAAAATTACTGCTAAGATGGCTGTGTTTTCAAATCTGGATATTGTTCTTATGTCTAAAGAAGTTTTCCGCCTGAACTTTTTTGATAATGTCGAACTTGAAGGTAGGTTACCCATAGTCAAGAATCCTCAATTTTGTTTTTCTCTGTATACCGTTCGGAAATCAGGAGTTTCCACAATTCATATAATAGTTGTTAGCAATGCACCATTTTTTCTCCAGAATAACACTATTTGACAAATGAATAATACAGAAGTTTCCCATTTCGTGTAGACTAAATCACTGTAGAATATATGAATATTGATGTATTATTATAACTGATTATTATAACTTCTTCGTCTGATGACCATATCATCATTGCCAGATATTTGGAAACAATTCTGTAGGTGAGGTATTCCGATCGAGTTCATCTATATTCGTTCTTCGGGGCTCGCGAAAATCCTTGGAAACGCTGCCAAAAAAATAAATCCGAGTCATTTCTAAATTCGGATGACTGACCTTGCAGAATGCATCAAAATGCATAGAAACATCTGCTCAACGTTCCTCGTTTTCGGTTTTCGACACGCGTTATGTGTTCATGTCGGTTACCCACAGGCCAGGATGGAAATCGTTGTATTAGAGGTACAGATCAAAATCTTTATTCCCGAAAATCCTAATACTAAATGTGCATGCATGAGATGTCGTTACGATGCTGTACTGCAGCTTCGTTATTTTTTATTGAAGACTGACAGTTATTTTCCACATTACGTGGATACTTCCGTTGGTTTTATGGTTATGTTGCACCCGATTCATGAATATGTAATTAATTAGTTGAAAGACAGGCGATACATAAATTTGGTAATGTCAATAAGTACATAAAATGTTTCAGAGTGAATTCGACATGTTCGTATGCAATCGGGGAAACATATATGGGTCAATGACATTCAGAAAACATTTTGAATTATTTATTTTCCTCATCAATTTTATGTTAACTGTGATGAATCATTTCGAAACGAAAACGTAATTAGCTAGCATCGAACGTAGAATTATTACTTAGATATCATATTTTGAATACGACGACGTGAGATAAGTATGTAAACTATCATATGATAAATAATAGCAAAAATTCTGGAGCTCTGACAGTTCTACAACGTTTGCATATTTGGGTACGTAGTATACATACTGAAGGTTGATTTTAACGATTCTATCTAAAATTTGAATTATTTCCGTATATACAGGATGTCTTTCAAACGTGGAGCATCATGATTCATGTTTTTTCTCAATTTCAAAAGTAATGACATTGCAATACAAATACATTGAAATAATCAATATATTTTTTACTTTTTCAAATTTCGATTCGTCTTCGTTTCATCCACAAAACTGCGTCTCTCTTATGAAATTCTTTCGGCGGCGTTGTCAAGTCAATTAAAAACATACTAAAGAGAAAATGTATGCAAGCGTAGATGTCGATTCTGTAAGTAATCTAACAATACCTTTCTCTGATTGCCTCGGTAGATATATGTCAGCCATTTAATTCTCGAGATGATTCATGAAATTCTGCTAATGTCGACATGTTCATGTTAGAATGATCATAATACCCTGTGTGTGTTTCTATGGAAATACGTTCGTATTCTCATCATTTCTAATCTGATATGATATGCATATCCAAAAGTCTGTTATTTCAACTTCTTGAACTACATGGAACATCACTCCGATGTTCACCTAGAACGTACCTTTGTTTGGTTAGAGAGTTCAAAACGCTGATATGAACTTGATGATCATGAATTACGAGAGCCTCCAGAGATGAAAGACAAACCTATAATATTCGTGAAATATCGTGTGAGCCAGCGGTAAAATTTTGAGAGGGAAGGAATAAAAACGAGAGAGATCGGACATTGCACACTCCTTGATAATGTTCTAGAAAGGTCGATGGTGAAAACAACCAACCCTTCATCAATCTGAGCAGAAGTTTAATTGCATTCAGCTTCACACGGGATTCCATTTGAAAAAAATCGATCTACTTTGATCAAACTATCTTCAGCTGATATACTCTTTGTAATTCCATTTCGCAGATCATCATGTACTGTGAAACTTGTTCTAGAAGTACTACATCACTGAAATTATTCCAGATCTATTTTTCAGTTCCTATTATGTCTCGTATTCAATTTTTTTTTTTCGATGGAAACATCAAAACCTCCATTCAACAACTTCGAAATACAATAACCCGATCCTACGTATAATTATTTTATTAATAGTGAAATTTCGGAAGCATCAGTTGGCATGTATGATAATTTGAGGGTAAAAAAACAATGAAACTATTTTTCACTGAAACAGTTCGATATCAACAAGTTGAATGGTCTGGTGTAATGATGATCCCCTTATTTATCAGTATTTGAAATGGTAGGTGTTGAATAAGTGATATTTCACACTACTTTGTATAGTTTCATAATTGGTCATATCATATCTTCAACTGATTACTGAATGTCATGTCACGATAAAAATTCAAATAGTTAGTTAATTGTGTCGATTGTTAATAAATAAAGAGTTAATCGTCAGTAATTTGTTGATAAAACGCGTCTTCTTGAGTAAGACAATAATAGCAAATTTCATATTCGTAATAGAGAAAGAATAATCATATTATAAGGGCTAATCATATTGCAACTCGAGAACCCGTCCTCAAATTCTAAAGTCAAGATTTTGACTTTTCAGGATTTTCTTTTTCGATATCTCCCCATCTAGTTTTTGACTCTATAATTAGTACTATATACAGTTTGTGCGGATTCAACCAGCAACAACCCCTCGTTGAGCGATTTTCAAAAACAAAAAATCTGTAATACAGAGTACTCAACGAGCAACAGGTAGGCAGCTTTTCAGAGCCTACTGTTTTCTAAAGGTTTTCTTCAAAAATTGAATAATAGGGGAAATTTCTACAAAAAAATGGTCAACTGGCAATCTTTCCTTTTTCGAGTTGATATAACCGGTGAAGTGGTCATTTGATGGATGAATATATCGGATACTCAGAACCAAATTTTCACCTTGATATAACGTAATGTGGATAATAGAACTATCAGTCTGTTTTTTTATTTTGCATCAATATCTGCGAGAACTGATTATTTATTGCCAAGTATATTGCAGATGATGAAGTGACTGAAACTTGTCGCAGCGTAGGGACAAGCACAAATTTTGAAGTGAAAAGGTAGTTCGAGTGATTCGAACGATTCGAGTGATCAAGGGGAGAGTGTATCAACAGATAATAGTGTGACGTTGCCTATCGTAGGCTGTTTAGGTATACGCATTTCGGTGTAGTAAAAATGCTTTCTCCGACATATTTTTTGTCACAAGCAAGCTTTAATCTTGCATACTTTACAAGTCAAGTATTGAGGCGGTAGTACCATCATCTAATCTGTCTCGGATAACGTTTACAGCAATTGTTTGCACACTCTGTATATTTGTCGACGCTTGTACTTGTTTGAACAAAGCCGAACTACCGGCATAAACAAGACCGGAAGCGCCAAATCCGTGATGATGTACCTGACGATATGGGCGAGGCAAACTAGTAGACTCAGAGCTCAGAACCCTCCAATTCATATTTGCTGTCGTGTAATTACCTATTCGTCCTCGCAAAAGCTCATCGTGATTAGACACGTATACAGGGTTATTCGGCTACGATCGCTGGTACGAAGCATTGTCGGCTAAATATGGAAAAAAAATCTAGCGAGCTGTATGTTCTGGTCTGATCTGTCACTCAGTTGAGTGTATGATCACCCGATGGCGTTTCTGTGAATGACAAAATCGTTCTAATATTCTTTTGTTCATAGATTTTTGTTGTCTATTAGGGTTACGTAAATTTGCTTCGTTGTTTCTGACTATTTCGTTGTAAGTTTCATTATGATAATTCATTATTAGGTCTCCTCCTATTTGTCCCGTACCATTTTGTACATCCAGAAAGTGTGTCCATTCATAAAATTTCAAGAGATATTTCTTTGCGACATGAGTGGATACATTCGATATTCAGTGTTACAGGTGAGATAATCAGAACCCTGATTAAAAGCTAATGATCTATACCACTGATACTGATTTTACACCTCTCATTTGGAGGAATGTTTTGAGATAACAAAACACTGGAAAAAGTTGCTCATAAATTCCGTATTTCGAATTTGTGATTATCATTTGAATAATTTAGAAAACAAATCTGTTATTTTTCTTAACAAATGACTGAAAGTGAATTTAGAAACCTGTACAGCATAACATATTGTTGGGTTGAAGGTTTGAAGATTATTGGATAATAAGATGAAGAAGTATGATATAGGTGTTTCCGAAGGTGTTTCAAAAATTAATGTTTCGGAAACTGAAACTGAGTTGCCATCTCGCTATACAATGTTAGAAACTTACGAAAGGAATCTCATCTCAAAGAAAGGAATGAGAACTCAGAGGAAAATATCTGAGCTAAATGAAAATTGCTAATTGGAAATAAACGAGAGCAGGTAGACTCGGCGGAAACAATTCAAAAAGTTTCTGGACAGCACAATTCCCGTGACTTTGTACGCGGATCTGTGGGCGAAAATGAGGGTAGGTACTTAATTATTAACTACCTTCAACCAGCAGTAGATCTCATTAAATATTTCAATTTTCGCGGAAAGTCGTAAACGTAAAGGACACGCTGCTGCTGATGGCAGTAAAACGAGAGTTTGTTGTCGAAGTTGCTTGAACTCCTATGCTCAGGGACGTAGGGCTACCGAAATAATCTATCATCTGGAATATTCTATGAAGTGAAATAAAAAGCAAGAGCTTAAAGGACATATTAAGAGACATTGGCAATATTTACGAAACGAATGCTGTGAATCATTATCCATAGTTCAGTTTGTTATATAGATAGATGCTTATAGATAATTGTTTTTCCGTTCGCTTTAAGTATCACGGAATATCTCGAATACAAAGAACTGTGTTCATAATTTTATTCGATTCATTATTGATATTTCATGAACAATAATAATTATTCTGTATCACAATTCCAGGCAATACTACATTACACCCTGAAACTTAGTTTTGATCTATAGTTGGTTAATGGCGAAAACATCATTCACTAAGAATGGTATTGAATACAAGCAATATTCGAAGCCCTATCAGCGTTCTTCTTCGAAGAAAAAATTTAAAGTATCAACATCAGCCATCCCCAATATTGCGTCGATAGATGGTGTTGCTAAATCACCTCAATATATAAGCGGTTGACGAAATTGACAAGTTGACAAACAGAAAATGTGAGTTACTGGGTGTTTCTTCAATAAGTGATCTGAATTTGTCATTTTCATACTGAGATTTGAGAAGTGGATGCCAAGTTCTACCTATCTCTTGATTGATTGATTCAGTTAGAATGCCCTGCCAGGGTTGCATAGCCCGACACTGCAGCTTTTTGGCTTATTGTGTGTAGCTTAGTTTGTTACCTCCATCAGGCTTAACAGCTCTCTCACCATGTTTTTTCCCTCGGAAAGGCCTCCTGTAAGTTGTATTCTCCCAGAAGGTCGAATCTCCAGCTTGATAGTGCCTTGCACTCCATTATGATATGAGACGGTGAATCCTCCTCTTCAGCTTCAACTGGATTCTTGCATGTATATATTTCATCTACCTAATCCTCAAACTCAGAACACGGACTCAGTCTATGATCCCTCTCCTGCGAAGGTTTTGGCAGTTTCGTTCCCCTCAATGCCTCTGTGTAGTATCGCCTTGCTATGTTCGCTCGGAAATTCGGACGTTCTGTCTAGGTACATCAACTGAACAGAAAGAAATATCATTGTCTTCGTTCAGAAGAATACAAGCAGTCTACAAATTTGTTGAAATGAATTCTCATCTCCTCACAAACGAAGAGAGAAAATCTCATGAGTCTGAAAAAATTACCACGATGCTTCCTCGATTAACCTACAGTCTGTATTCACAGGCACAGTTCACGAAATATAAGGAGACTGAAGAAATTATAATAGCATCATATTATGTACGATCTTGTTTGGACGCCACTGTAGGTAGGGTTCAGTATTTATTGGGCCCTAAAACAAGTAGCAGTGAGATATATAACCTCACATTAAGATTACACTTTATAATGGTATACGTGTGGAGAGAGTGTTCGGAGTATTATTTCGACGTTTCGAGGGGCCAATTTTAATTTTAGCCATCACAACTCGACTCGGAAATTAAATTCGACACAGAACTTCAACACGAGGAATTGTTCATAATCGTAACGAAACTTGGCTCTTATCGCTCGGTGTGTATCTGTGTATTATAGCCATTTATTACCAGACCGCGAGGATACAACAACACAACCCGGGGATATATCACTAGGAGTGGCTAAACACGAACCGAACGTTCAAAACAAACAGATCTTTAGAAACAATTCAGAGGCAATTATCAACATGATTGCACAAGATTAAAAAATCATATCACTATAGACAGTCAGAGAAGTATGAGATCAATTGACATTTGAGCTGATCGCAATATTATTCCGTCAAATGAGCGTATTGCAAAACAAATCTATCAATCAAGCTTCAATGACAAGATGAAACCACTTAATCTTGTTCCATTTTTATTGGCTTTTCCCTTTTTCTAAAGTTTATCTCCCTATCAAGCTATCAAGGTATGAAACACTCACCTTTTTCAGGTTCTTGGAGTGGCATAATGACATGCACTAATGTTTCTCGCCATTCATTGCTGCACCTGCTGATGTTTCTCATGCGCATTCTCAGCTTACAAACAAGGCACAGTGAGTACGTGAGCATTAACGGCGAAACTATTGAAATTGTGGAAGAATTCAAAAACCTAGGCTTCATCGTTGACAACACTTTGAACTTGAAAAAAACACTTCCAGTATATGATGTGTAATAAAATATCAAAGAAAATGTTTTTCTCTACTAGAATCAGTAGACAACTGACATTTCAATCTAATTTCACTGTTTATAGAATATTAATCCAACCAATCTTTGATAACTGTGCTAGTCTGATATCATTACTAGACGGTAATTCTATCTCCACTCTACAAAAGTTACACAATGAATGTTACACAATTTATTGCGGGAACTATAGATAGGCAAAATCAAACTGATATTATATACACCGACTTCTCTAAGGCCTTTGACAAACTGGATCACTGTTTGCTCCTAAATAAGCTTGCCTCATTTGGTCTCTCTAACTCTTTGATCTCATTATTCAACTCGTACTTAATTAACAGAAGACAATATGTTGCCTTTGCTGGCTTTAAGTCGGTGGAATACTCAGCCTCCTCTGGTGTTCCTCAAGGCAGCAATTTGGGACCCCTGTTATTCAACATATTTATAAATGATATAACAGACATTATTGAAGTTGAGTATCTCTTGTATGCTGACGACATGAAATTATTTTGTGAGATAACCAACATTCAAGACTGCATTCGATTATCGAATAGTTTAGAAAATGTAGTACAATGGTGCCATGAAAACAAGCTACCCCTTAATCCCGATAAGTGCAATGTTATGTCTTTCACCTTGAAATCTTTACCCACATCATATCCATATTCGATCGACAATACGACTCTGAATAGACCTACTGTGCTGATTGACCTAGGAGTAACTTTCGACCGCAAACTTACTTTCACCCCTCATATAGAAAATATGGTATCTGCAGCGAATCGACTCTATGGTTTTCTGATTCGAAATAGTAGAGATTTTCAGAAAGTTTCAACGTTAAAAACTCTCTATTATGCATACACTCGGTCTAAATTAGAATATGCTTCCATAGTCTGGTCGCCACTATACCTGGTGCACATTGACCTACTAGAATCTGTGCAAAGGCGTTTCTTGAAGTACCTCTCGTTCAAATGTGATGGCGTGTATCCCACAATGGGCACCCCGCACGAAACTTTACTCCACAGGCACAGGGTCAGTAGTCTGGATGTCCGCCGAGAGTGTTCTGCTGTTATTTTCACATATAAATTGATGAATAATATGATTAATGATTGTGTCCTCCTTGAAAACTTCAGCATATTCATTCCTCGGCTGACTACCCGCAGAACAGATTTATTCTATCTGCCAACCCCCCGAACTAATGTGTTACTGAATTCACCAATATATAGAATGTCTAATACATGCAACAAATTCAGTGACCAGCTTGATTTATTCAATACGAATGTGAACACTATACGTAAAATCTGCTTTAACTGAATTGCGTCATGACTCTATAACATCATATTGTCAATTCAGTAGTGTATACCCATCCTGTATATTCTCTTGTTTTTGTGATTACTCCCACTCTGTAAATGGTTTCTGTTGAGTGGTGTATGATAAATAAATAAATAAATAAATAAATAAATAAATAAATAAATAAATAAATAAAAGTTACAAAACAGAGGAATGAGTTTGTGTTTAAAATGCAACAACTACACTCCTATATCATCAATGATCAATATTCTGAATTGGATGACAGTGAAAGATAGATTACTTTATATTATTTATAAGTATTTAAAATACTCACTGGTGAAGCACCACATTATTTCAATGTAATCATTACATAGAACCATCAGATTCACAACTATGCTACAAGAAGAAGATATGACTTGGTTGCCCCACGAACAAACCTCATAAGAACAATGAACTTTTCAGTTCATAGAGGGCTCCTGGATTATATAACAAGCTCCCTAACTCTCCAAACGCTCCGTATCTCAATATCTACGAGCGCACTATGATACCAACTGAGTTATTTCTCTAACAATCTCTTCATCATTCACTACTGTAACTTTTTTATATACTTATATTATACTGTATATGTCTTATATATTCTCTATTTCAAATAAATCTATTTCTATTTCTACCAGTGTCCTGACAATGAGTGATTGTCTTCATGATTTTGGCTGGTGGTGCTGCAATGAACATTTTGGCTGGTCTCAGTTCGGATGGGTACATGATCCACCATCCTCAAATAATTTGGCACCCAAACTAAAGAAACACATCATGCACTTTTAATAGGGTAGGCAATGAGACTGAGGTGGATATCATCAATTGGTTGTGCTATAGGTTAGGAGCCGGCCCCGCGATGCAATCTCTTCTCATCGAAGAAAAAAGATTTCTGGATGGAGGTTGAGAATATTGATTCAAAATGTTAATTCTGTGATGTGAGGTCTGCTATATTTTTTCGTCATCAGCGAACCCTCGACGTCATATATGAATGAATAAATAGGTATAAATAAATAAATAGGATGGACATTATATATGGCTCGAGTGCATTTTAGTAATAATACTCAACTTTTTAGTAATAATAAACACAAATCACAAAGCAAAGATTCGTGTTTCAAGTTTAAATTCCTAGAAAATTTGAAATTTAGATGAAATTCAGGTATTTTTCTGAATGATAAATGATCATTCTGAAATATATTTCATGACTGGTCATTTTGTCAGTGGCAGAGTGACTGTAATCTGCTTATATTCAATTGGAGCTGGTGAAAACAATAAACCAAAAACATTGTAGAAAATTAGAGCATCAATGAGGCTATTAAAGTACCAAAACAAAAAAAAATTCCTCTATTGAATATTCAGAACACTTATGCTCTCGGTGATCTTTGTTGAAGTTTCACTTGGTCAACATCAACAACAGGAAGTAATGGAATTGTATGTATTCGAAGAGTTCTGAATGTGCAATTTTTAATTTTTGGAGATGTTTTTCATCATAACTTTAATCTGGATATCCGTGTTGGTATACACTCCAGCAAAATAACATCTTCTCGTTCGATATTCGCTATAACGCTGAAAACGTGGAAACGAAGGGCCTCTCATCAATTAAACCGGGCGCAGTTTCGGAAGGGCTGACCCTTTGGGAGTATCAGAAAGGGTTGGTGTCAGAGGAATTTGGCGCTATCTGGGTATTCGGACGGATCCTTTTAGTCTAGAGGAGCTTTTCATTTATCTAGTTCGGCGGCACTCGATTGATGAATTAGCTGGTCGAATCGAATCAAGATAATAGTGTGGGGACGATGAGTTTGGGGCACGCATCTTCTGCAATTCTGGTCATACGAGGACCAATCTGTATTCCTGCACTATTGACATATTTGAAACGACACCCACGAATGATTTTTGTGGAGATTTGTACTCAATGAGAATAATAATTATAATTGAGAATAAGGGATATGGTGAGAAATCGGTGAGTAAAAATCGACAAGAATGAGATTTCAGTTCACATTTAGAATGTACCTATATATAATGTGAGGTAGATTTTCATGTTCATACTCGAAAGATTATAAATTGACATTAATAGAAAAGCAGCATGAGCGAAAATATGGCGAGACTGTACTACAACACAGAAACTAACACGAGGGTGGTCCAAAGAGGGTGCTGAAAGGGGGTAATCATCCTCTTAGAACAGGACAGCAGTAGACAAAATCTATTCTGAAAGAACAGCGAAATGAACAATAAATTTGCACATAACAAGCCTATATGCGTGACTTCGATTATCCAAATAACGAATTGAATTACTCTTGTTCTGGTATTTCGTCAAATGAGTCTTCTACACATTCATATGTTTATCTATTCAATCAGTGAAATCACCAGAAGTCACCAGCAGATTTTTGGCAAGAGGAGGTGGAAAAATAGTTTATTTCATCTTCTCTGACTCAACTTGCACTATCCAAATTTCAGTTATCTCCTCCTGTATACGAGATACATGCAAAACAATTTGATGTAGCTCAAGACTAGAGTACCTGAATTATTCGAAATACACATAAAATATATTCGAAAAATAGACTTATATATCAGAAAATGTTCCAAACTTCAAATCACTGCCTCCTATTTCGAAATAGTATACAGGGTGTCCTTAAAAGGTCTTTACAAAAAGCTACCACATATTCTTCAGACCAAAACAATTCGATACAAGCAAACTTACCTCAGTAAAAAGTTGCTTAGTTTGGGCGCTAGACGGCTCTGAAGTTGAAATTTTCAAATCGATTTTGCTTCATAACTTTTGAACGGCTCATGAGATTTTTTTCAAATTTGGTACGTTGGCATAGACTCATCGGGCAATGAAACTCATATCATAATCATAATGAATATCATTCCATGGGCGTAGAACTTGATTTTTTCAGTAAATAAACATCTAAAACTCCTACGCCAATGGAAAAAATTAGTTTCAATATGAAATCTAAATTATTCAACTCATTCACTACAAAAAAGGTACTTTTGACAAAAGTCGATTCCTCTCATGGTTTCGACAAAATTTTAATTTTAGTGATTTAGAGCATAATTAATAATAAAACGATTAACAGATATTTCATAAAAATTGTTCAAAATGTTCACCATTTTCACGTATACAAAGATTTATACGACGCAAAAAGTTGAGATGTACTTTTTGCATAGGTTATTTCTATTGAAAATAAGTAGCACTGGTTTTTTTTTCTGAAGACTATTATTATCTGCTCGAAAACAGTGATATTCACATTCTTGGTTTCCATAGTTTCATATGTGTTGATTTGTCGAGTTTTATTGACGTTGATTGTTGATATCGGACTTTTCTGATTTATCATGGCCGTACAATACACCAATGAAGAATACACCGATATGTTATTGGTATTCGGATATTGTCAAGGAAATGGTCGAGAGAGTGTGAGGGTGTATTCGGCAAGGTTTCCAAATCGTCGCGTACCAAGCCACCCAACCTTTGCTGCAGTTGAGAGACGTCTTCGGGAGACCGGTCATTTTGCTCCTAGAACTGGTGATTATGGAAGACAGCGTTATGTAAGGATTCCCGAAGTCGAAGTAGAAATTTTAGACCGTATTGAAGAAAATCCAGAATTGAGTACTAGACGGATAAGTAATGAACTAGAAGTTTCTAGGAATGCCGTTCATGAAGTACTAAGAGAACAATTATTATACCCATACCACAAGACGCCAGTTCAAGATTTATTAATCCATGATTCACAAAGTCGTCTGATGTTTTGTAGGTTCATTAATTTGCAAAGAGAAATGAATCTGAACTTTGGAAAGAATATTTTGTTCACTGATGAAGCCTGTTTCACGAGAAGAGGAATAACTAATTTTCATAATGAACACGTTTATGCAATTGAAAATCCTCATTCCATTAAAATAAACCATTTTCAACACGAATTCAAAATCAACGTTTGGGCTGGAATAATAGGAAATTTTATAATTGGTCCTGTCATACTTCCACAAAGATTAACAGGAGACATGTATTTACAACATCTACGAAATACGTTGCCAAATTTGTTGGAAGATTTACCACTCCAACATCGGGTAGATATGTGGTTTATGCACGATGGAGCTCCACCACATTTTTCGGTGGATGTTAGGAATTTTTTAAACCAACAGTACCCAGACAGATGGATAGGTAGAGGTAATGATGCACCCGTGAATTGGCCACCACGTTCTCCAGACTTAAGACCGATGGATTATTTTGTATGGGGTTATCTCAAGTCTACGGTTTACAAGACCCCTGTGAATACTGTAGAACAATTATGGCAACGTATCCAACAGGCGACGAATAATCTTACAGGCGATGAAGAAGTTATGCAAAGAGTACATTTCAACTTTTTGCGTCGTATAAATCTTTGTATACGTGAAAATGGTGAACATTTTGAACAATTTTTATGAAATATCTGTTAATCGTTTTATTATTAATTATGCTCTAAATCACTAAAATTAAAATTTTGTCGAAACCATGAGAGGAATCGACCTTTGTCAAGAGTACCTTTTTTGTAGTGAATGAGTTGAATAATTTAGATTTCATATTGAAACTAATTTTTTTCCATTGGCGTAGGAGTTTTAGATGTTTATTTACTGAAAAAATCAAGTTCTACGCCCATGGAATGATATTCATTATGATTATGATATGAGTTTCATTGCCCGATGAGTCTATGCCAACGTACCAAATTTGAAAAAAATCTCATGAGCCGTTCAAAAGTTATGAAGCAAAATCGATTTGAAAATTTCAACTTCAGAGCCGTCTAGCGCCCAAACTAAGCAACTTTTTACTGAGGTAAGTTTGCTTGTATCGAATTGTTTTGGTCTGAAGAATATGTGGTAGCTTTTTGTAAAGACCTTTTAAGGACACCCTGTATAATATACCTAGGGCGAGAAGTGAGCTATTATATAGCAAGCACTTTTATATATAATGTGCGGAAATAAAATGATTTTTGTATACCTAATATTGGAACTTAACCTCTGTGCAGGAATGCTAGAAGTAGAAAATGAATATAATGTTTCCTGAAATTTCAAAAAGTTCGGGAAGCTCTGACAATCATCAAATTATATTTATGAAACTCATTTATGGCTCTGAAGAAAACGATTCCTGATTACAAATATTCCATACCAATTGCAATTATTCCAAATGCTACAACTGTTCACGGAATCCTTCTTAGAACAGATCTTCACATCTTCATCTGTTTGACGAATGAGCTGTTGACAATATCTAGAGATTTTTCGTTTCGAGTATATATTGCTACGTGAATTGTATACACAATTTGCGGTCCAAACGTCGTTTGTGATAAATTACTATGCCGTGTGAGCTACACTAAGCAGCAGAGACACAGGTTACATATGTCGAAAATTGTCGATGACAAGACACAGCAATGACAATAATATGCACACCCACAGAAGAACACCGAGGATGGATTTCCCTATACCAAAAATACAGTAGTTCTCACCCAGCGATTCACTTTATATTCTTGCAGCAAATCCTCCTTGCCATGTTTCACCATTCGTCCTTTCCACATAATATTTATGCAAGGAAGAGTGTTCATCACTCATATGGTTTTCGAATGAAGAGCAATGGATCTGTATACCTAATTCTGAGGCTTTATCACCGATCTATTAATATGAAAAATACGGAATCGGTTCTAATTTATATGTAGATAGATATAATATTCTATTGCCTATTAAAAACTATATCCAATGACGATGATGAAGATGGCTATCAATGTTTGTTCAGCATCTTATAATACTTAATGACACTATGGATATGCATACGACTACACAGTGGCGTGTATGAAGGAATAAAAGGTTGAATAGAAGCCAAAAAGGAGAATGGGTATCAAATATGGATAAGTATTTTGCGAAAAAGTGACGAGACGGTCGACTCAAAATGAGGTATTGAATATACAACTTTCATTCATTATGGACCTCAAAAAGTCATGGACATGAAAAAAAAATGTTCAATCAAATCAAAATATTAAATTTTCATATTGTGAATTGATGTTGCACGAAACAGCAATGTTAGATTTTTTGGGTCAGAATGTAAAAAAGTAACATGTCTGGAAAAGATTCGTTTCTTAGATACAGGGTGTGAAAAGATTCTTGCAAGAGAGTTATATTTATTTTTTTTTATTTTCTGAATAACACGTCAACCGATTTCATTGCTAAGTAGAGAGTTATTGTTTTTCCATGGTTATGAAATTGGTTTAATGATAGACTTAGGCTACATAGATTATAAGAGTATAACATTTTTTCTGAAGAGGTGAAGAGGAATGCATAGCTAGGTTTTCAATGTTTTAGCTTCGTGAATGAAGGTGAAAAAATCAATTGACTGCTATTTTTTTTGTCCAAAACCTAACGAACTGGCCCTTATGGTGATACCTCGGGTGATACTTTTTTGGAATATCAACACATTCGGTGACTTTTACTGAAATCGGTTGAAGCCTCCTGCGGAAATTCGGAAAGTCAAATTTTTCGATATGGTTGAATACACTGTATGTCGGAATGAAATGTCACATAACTAGTGTGAAAAGTGACATATTTTACACGAGAAGATAACGAGTAGGTGAAGAGTACACTTAGTTACAGTTATTCAGTATATTTTCATAACGACACCAATTATATGAATAATTATTATTCCAAGTTTCACCCACTGTCCATTTCCATTCCTTGCAATTTTACGAAATACAAATTCAAAATACAGCAGTCAGGAACGAGAGAACCCTAGCGGAGACTCTTCGATAGTTCGAGAGAGAATAAATGCCTATATCAATTCCATAAAATAAATGTGTGCGCCTTTGATTTGTTATATAAGAAGCGATATCTTTGTGTCGATTTAGAAAAACGCAAGCATTAACTTTGGTTTTTCTCAAGTTGTTATCTTCTATTCCTATGATTAAAATATTTTCAACTATATGTTGTCCATTTTCAGCAAGGATATGTTCATTCATTCCAAATTCAAATTCGATGTAGATATTTTGTGGATGTATTTTGGTGATATCATTGATGATCACCCCTATCGAGTTACAGCCACTGCGAATTACGTGAAAAAAGGTCATTCAAAATTGTGACTATAACAACAAAACACATTCACTCATTCTCTTAGACTTCTTTCTATTGTTTCATTGAGAAATTGTGGAAACCCAATTTCGGAGAAGTTGGAGGGGGATTTCCTAGCAACCGGTTGGTTGCTAAGAGAGTCTTTTAAAACATAAAATTCAGGCGCCCTCCCACTACCCCATATTACAGATAATTTACATAATTTTCGAAGCAAATACTGAATGGAGTATCTGAAAAATCGGGGGCATGCCAATTTTCAGAAGATTTGATTCATCATAGTAACAATTAAAAATAATATTTTTTTCATGCAACTCACAGTGGCTGTTCATTTTTGAGACAAATATTCATTCGGAAAAAAACTTCCATGAAATATCTACAAGGAATTTTGAATCATAGCATGTGAGCTCATGGTAGCCTAATTTTTTGGACTTAATCCGATTATGATGTTTATTCTTGTTGATTATAATAACGGTATCATACAAGATAATGATAATCATGAATCAGGGTCAAATAGAATAATACGAGTATATTTCAATCGACATAATATACCCATTAGAGTGATTTGCAAATCTTCAAAATAAATATCCCTATTTCTTGTATGTATTACAAGAAATAAATGTTCATTGAATACCTACCTTTTCCTGGAATCGAAAATTCAAAAATAAAATTGAACGTGACTTCTGCCATGTTTACTCATGAGAGAAATGCGTCATAGAATGAATCTCTATCAAGATTGAAAGTTCTATTTTTCCATGATTTCATCGAAAACGAGAAAAATAAACTAATTCAGAGTAGATATATCTCAGATTCTTCCGATGATATTCTCTTACATTCTATTCTGCTACAGGGTAACGCAAATAATAATCTACAATTCAAATTCAGATATAAGTCTTCTTCTTTGCCGATCTAGGGCCGCCGCTGAGACCTATAGCGAGTGTATAAATTAACCGCAGTAAAGATCGACTGCCTACTGATGATGTTTTTGTAAGTGATGCCTTGACATTTCAGATCGGCGATAATTCTATGGACAACTTTAATTATAGTCAATTAAAAGCCAGCTCGTTTAGTTTTCCAATTAACGTTGTTCATATAGTAATGAATCTTATCTTCCTTTTTGAATACAAATCCTTATAATTTGAGCTGTATACAATTTTTTACCTATGATCGAAAAAAATCTAATGATTATAAACCTATTTGACATCTTATTTATTGCACTGTCAGTGAATGCATTCTGAGGATTAACTCATTGCCAATTGTATTTAACTTGGCGATATGATCAGGCTTCTTGTATCAGATATTAAGCTGTAGATTTCAAATCTCAGGAGCCAAAAATATCTTGGTATCAAATTGTATGATTTTTTATCACGGCATGCATTGGAGAAGACTCTCAAATATATCTGGATGGAAAACTTATAATTTTGGTGAAGTAGATCGAAAATAATATGGTGAATCTGTTGAAAATGATCAATACAAAAGAGCCAATAGAAATGACTAATTTCTGATGATGTATAGTATAATGTCTTCAACAACGTTATCTGGGTTTTAACATCTTTATCAATGATTCAGAACCGATCCTGTCCATCAGTGTCTCGAACTGAAGAAGACTGAATTTCTCAGTCTGATCCAAATGAGGGCATTTGCCATTACCTAGAAATGGTGCTATGAATTTCATTAAACGAAGTGATTTTTATAGCTCGACGCTGAGAAGACATTCTTCAAAAATGTAGGGGTTTGGAGACAAATTTGATATTTTAGTGAACATTGTCTGGCCAGCAATTGAACAAACACAAAACTATAATACAGCATGTGCTGGGAATTACCTCTCAGTATCCATTCTTATTACCTATCTATTTATCAGGATTCGATTTCATCGGGAGGCATTTGCACTTTTCCTTGGATATCCACAAATGGTGATTAAAACTCTTGAGAACATATTTGTAGAATGTCGAAAGTATACTTCGGAAATTTTATCGTTGATGTGGAAACGTGAAGGGGAATATGGGACCAAAAAGGATATGATGATGACGCTCAGTTGGAACCAGTTGAACTGTTACTGAACTGAAACATCGAGCTTTTGCTGGCTTTGGCCTCCAACAACGAAACAGTTATTGAAGAGATATTTACTGGGCTTTGTATGCTCACTGTGTTTAGATATTCTGTTGATTACTATAAAGAATGTTTCATTGAAAAGGTTCTTAATCGATTGTCAGAACTGAGAAGTGAAGTGCAAGTGAGGTGATATAATTTGGAACCTAAGACATTTTGAACTATCGAATTCGATATGGTATTAAAGAGATTGAGTATACCAATTAGTTGATAATTTCATCGTGCGTCCCTCTAAATTTAGAACTTCCGGCGCCCCTGGTTTTGAATGCAAAATCTATATCACGAACTGAATGTTCGATAGTAGGAGCAAAAAATAAGTTAACTTATATTAGTGATTATTAGATCCTCGTTTCCCAATTCTAAATAAAAAAAAATGTTGAGTTCAGTTCCGGATTATAGATAAAACTCCTGTACTCGAACATTTTTGTTCCAAAAACAAACTGATGCCGAAAGTAATTTTTCAAGCATTGTTTCATGTCTTTGTTAATCACCGAGGCCACAAAAAGTATTTTCCATTGAGAAATAGAATTCTAGGAATTATCTAATAAATGTATAGTAGCACTTCGTGATAGTTCGGGTAAATGCAACGTTATATAATGGAATGAAAATCAGAAACCATTTTGTGATACTTAGCTTACCCACTAATTTTCTTCATTCGAATTGAGCCAAATCTTCGAACACTATAATATTCCAGGACAGATCATTCCTCTATAATTTCGAAATTGGGAAGGATAACTATTATTTCAATCTTTTATATGAATCAATTAATTGTAATCTTCTTGTCGTGTATTATTCAGACGATAGGTAATGGGAGCCCGAAACAACTATTTAATGTATGCCCTGTTCCACTCTATTAACTCTCGTCCTCGAATAATACCAGCCCGTGCCTTCAATCATTGCATAGCTGCAAATTTACCGACGACGTTCCCACTTGCTTTTTCAGGCGAACCTCCTGTAGACTCAGCTAGTTGCCAGGACTATTTGTCCATTAAATCGATGTAGTGGAAAGTGGTTCCGGGAAGTGCATCCAACTTTTGTCATTACTTTACTTATTTAACAACTTGTTAACAATTTCCTAATGGAAGTTCGGAACTTCGGTCGGAATATGCATGAACTGGCGTATGAAGGAAGCTACAAAATCAATTTGCATTCTTTATGGCATCGTTTTTTAGCCGACGCTTCGGTTTGCGAGACTCGCTCATCCGTAACCTTTCACAGAGACAAACTGGCATTACTTTTATTCGGTAATTCCATCGTATGATGGAAGAGAAAGTATATTAACAATCTATTATATTTTAAGGACTATAAATGGATATATTCCGTAAACGAAAATAATTTATTGTTCGAAAGTACTCATTCAAACTATCAGTCACTAACACTCTCCCATAAGATATGGAGTAATCATAGGAATTTATAGTACCAATTAGTGAAAAAAAAACGGAAATGGAGTACTTCCATACTGTCATATTATAGAAACCCATTATATTTCAAACTCCATAACTCCAATCAAATCCTAATAATAACCTTTTATACTGTATCCCTCAAAGTCCTCGGAAGTCAAGATTTCTTCTCATTTATAGTAAACTGGATGAGAGAAGATTCTATAGAAAATCAACGTCTGAATGTGATTCATTCACTTCGATCATTGAATTATTGTCACTCAATGATGACGAATGATATATCATAACAGAGAAGCAAAAATTATGCAATTTCCAGTTTTACAGGCTGTACAGAAATTTGTTCACAAGATGTGTCGAAAAAGAACACCATGATAGTCATTATTGTAATAAATCTAAAAATCAAAAAATCAATAGTCTTTCATATTGGGACTTGGTGTATTTTCAGGACTCTACTTCTCTTTGTTTCCACTGGGAAAGGCAATACAGGCTTGCAAGTACAAGCAGAAATAAAAAATTGCGTTGAACTTACCTCATAATCTTCTCCTTCAGCACTCAAAATTTGCAATCACCATCAATAACTGCACGTAAGTCTCTTAAGTCTCTATATCTCTAACGTTTACAGAAACAAATGTACCTGAAGAAATTGTCAAGACCATTTGAATATCATTTCCCCTAACCTTGGAATTTTGTTTTGTAAGATGGTACTGAGAATTTCTCTGGGTAAGGGTAAGAAAGCAAAGAGGGTTTATTTGCCATATAATAATATATTCAACAGCAACTACAATACAAAATTTACACACTATATAATAAAATTCAATATAGTAATATGGATATAATACATGAGGGGGATTTCAAAAATGCTGGGGAATATGATACACATAGGTAGTAATATGCAAAAATATTGCTAACTTTAATCTCTCAAATCGTCCGCCAGAATAAAAAGTCAACAGTGCGACAAATTAACGGAGTTTTTATACAAAACATCACCATAGGCGTGCAGGAAAATCCACAGTCGATTTCTTCTAGGAACTGCTTATGATTTTCTTCTAGAAATTCAAAACTTCAACAGAAAAATTATAGCATTGAAATTTCACGTAAAAAATACATAACAATCCTCGGATGAAATTTCCTTGCCACGCCCACGACATATCGCTGCAAGATTTTGAACTGAGGCACTCTGAAATCTCCAAGTCGAATCCAACAATTCTAAATCTTACCGCGACCTAATAATAATTATTGCAAATGATTGCATAAACAACGAAAATCCCAAACAAGCTCTGACAATTCTTAACGAACTCGTAAGATCGAATGACAAGAAGGTTGATGAATTGTTAGGAACTTTCGGGACATATCGCGATAAACAGTACTTTCAACAAAAACAATATTTTTACATGAGCAATTTTTACAGTTTATGTACAATGTTGCGAGAGATCAGTCGAAAGATCTTGAATTCCAAAACGATATCGTGCGGTAGTAGATAGAAATATTCTCGCGCAAATAGAAAGAGACAATAAGCACAGTTTTCTCTAACCCTACATCTAAATCAGTCAAACGGTACGTTTTGAAAAAGACTGCAACCGTCTCGCGGCTAAAAAAATCGTTATTGGGTACAAAAATACACCGATATAATATATATATTTATATATTATAAACTGGTCGCCATGACAAATGACCCATCTGATCGATTCACTCGTTATCCCGATCAGTTTACCAACTCTACTTTATATTCATACTTTACAGGCAGGCCTCTTAAAATTTCAAAATTTTTTAAAACTCTTATGTAATACGGACAGTCCAATCTAATAGTAATAGTTATATTCTAGGACATTGAAAGCACGTGGTGGCGCTGATATAGCGCCCTCCAATATCATATATTTTTTATTACAAGAATATCGATGTTGCTCACTAAACTATCATATTGAATATTTCGAAAAATGTTAACGCTAACGCTTATTTTTTTTATTATGACAAGTTTGTGCGTTGACTTTGACAAAAAATGAACCGTAGGCATATGTAAGTATCAAAATAGAAGAGTTTTGATCGAAGTTCATACCCAGAATTGATTCTCATTGATAAAGAGATTCTAAGACAACTGTTTCCATATTCATGGCTACAAGTTCTAGAACTGAATAAAAATCCACTCTTCGAACGAAATCGTCGTTGATATTATCAAAAAGTCTCACACTGAAGTTCAATATGAGCTCAAAAGTAAGAAGATTGCGCCAATTTATTTTATACACTGTGGAAGCAGTGAAACCATATTTGCTAATGAAACTCTCATTATATCAATGTAAAAAAAATATCAATTATTTTTGCATCGAACCAAGAGTAGAGAACTAGAAGTGCAAACAAAAATATTGGAAATATATTGTTCAAAATACTATTATTGTTGAATCAAAATAATTTTCAAGTTGACGTTTATTGCATCATGAATATGGAACAAACTGTAATATAGGTGAGAAAAAATTTAAACATCGATTCTCGAAATGAACGAATGAAAGTGAATTATCGATATCTATCGGATGGAAAATAAACGACTGACTGCATCAAACTTTCGTCGACATGACCCCTTCGAATTTTTGGTCGTGTACGAATAAAATGAACTCCCGAATTGAAAGCTGCACAAACATTCCTACCCTACTTATAATATCGACCTATCGATTCTATCGCTATCGCTCAAAAGTGCTTTGCCGAGGTTCAACGACACGATCTATTCCTTCCCCGTTCATCTTTTTAAGTACCCTTTTGGACGAAAAACTGGAAATATTCAAGGTGTTTCCAATCCCACATGTGGACATTGTTATCTCGAAAATCATGATAAGTTGACAAATCATATTTTGTGGGGTAGTTTCTTACAAAGAAGGGAAACAACTCAAGTGTTGAGAGATTGGATCACTGAACACACCTGTAAATATGCAATATATGCAAAAATAATGTATGATTATCGATGTGGTTGTCATTGAATTGATATTGTTCAGTTTAGAAATTCGAATCTCCAGTAGGATTGTCAAACATGTATAGTTTCGCACGTAACAGTAACGAAAAACTGAAAATTGACAGCGTTTCGAATGAATATACAGGGTGCGCCAAACCGGTCCGCTCAGAAATTCGGAATTAGTTTTCGGCGAAATCTGCGCCGACCGAAAACAGTAAGCATCATCAGCAGCAGCAGAATCATACATCGTTATGGACTACACGGACTTTTGACAACTAAATATTGGTCATCAAACAGATGAATCACAGCCTGTTTTTGTGTTCTGTTGCCATTTTCACATATGAGGTCAACAGTTTTTAAAATGTCGAAAACTAACGCCCGGTTATAATTTACCGGATCGACAAAAGTACTGAGCTAGGCACTATTTTATTTCAATCATTTCAAAAAATTCCAACACAACCCCACCAAAACGGAGCAGCCCTCATGAATACCAATCGTTCAATCATTGTTCGAAGGGTACTCCGGTTTGGTGGAGCCGGTTTTTGCCACACAACTTGAAATGACCGAATCGCTAAGAACTGTAGATTCCGGTAAAACGTCATACATTGATAAATACAAAAATAATAAACGCAAAAAATGAGATCATTATCGGGGTTAAGAATATTCCGTAACAATATACAATATAAAAAGTTGTCGATGTCATCCCATCGTTCACGAACGCTCTCTTCGGACATCGCCGACCCCAAAAAACATTCAACAATCGTGCGCGGCCGCACGAGTCAGGAAAATCTCGAAAGAACAGTCTCAAAGTCTCTTTCAACAAACCATGAACTCGTCATTTTGCAGTTCGCACCAGCCGTTCTCTATGTTGGAGAACATGGGGATGTCTCGGGGGCAAGCGAAGTCCAGATGCGACCCGCTGCTGTTGGAGGCCGTGTCGAAATTCGTGTCGATGTCCGCTAGCTCCTCCAAGTTGATGCCGTCCATTGGCAGCAGGTCGTCGATCCTGTCCAGGTCGTCCAGCGTGGCTGTCGCCAGCTGCACGTGGTGCGACAGCCGATCCTCGGGCTCGTCCTTGACGATGGACCCGTGGAACTGGTTCACCCAGGTGTCGTCGTAGATGGTGGCGCTCTCCGGGGAGTCGGGCGTGTCGCAGGAAGGGCTGGACGGGACTTTGGCAGAGAAGCTGATCGGCGGCAGCTGCACCGGCATGCTCTGCCTCGAGGACATGTCCTGGGTCTCCAGGACCCTCGACACGGTGCTCTGCTCCTGGCTCAGCCGGAATTTCAGCTTCGAGGCTACCGTCTCGGGCACCGCAGTGCGTCTAGCGAAAATCTTCTCCTTAACCGTATCGTTGTTATTGTTGGTATCGTTCCTCGTCGACTTGGACTTCTTGGACTTTTTCGTCGGTGGAGTTTTGGGAGTTGGCTTGGTGCTCTTCTTCCTCGGCCGGTATTTGTAGTCGGGGTACTCTTTCTGGTGCAGCTGGCGAAGTCTCTCGGCTTCTTCGATGTAAGGTTGACGTTCATCATCGCTGAGGCACTTCCAGCGCCTGCCTAGTTTCTTGGAGATCTCTGCGTTGTGCATGTCCGGAGACACTTCGCAGATTTTCCTGCGCTCGATCTGCGACCAGACCATGAACGCGTTCATGGGTCGCTTGATGTGGTTCGGGTTGTTCTTTTTCGTCTGCAACAAATTATATCAATTAGTATCTAATGAGCAATCATGAGGGTACTGGTTGGATAAAGTTCTACATCAGAGTGGAACATTGTCTTCAATTTGAAAAAAGAAAAAAAAAAGGCGAGATGTCGATGCTCGCCGATAGGCTGATAAAAGTATAAAAGTAGGATTTTTACTGTGAGTAGTCCATGAACCGCGTGACCTGGCTGTTGTTAGTCGTTCAGTTGTTTGTGTGTGCGAGATAGGGCTCGAGGCGTACTCTTGATTTATTTCTCACAACCGGTTTCTGCAGCAGCGTTCGAGAGGAGAGAGCGAGAGATTATTAGATGTTCTATAATATCCTCCGCTTTTGTTCAGAGTTATTGTAATAGACGCAGGTTACGATGCTGATGATAGATGCACTTCGAAATACCGGTTACCGTTAGCTCACGGCTCGATAAAAAATACAATGACTTTTGCACGGAAGGCTCTGCTCTCAGCCTACAATAAGACAGTTTTACATGTGCTACTATTTGTTCCGAGCTGTGGCCTCACAAGTTGAGGAAAAACATGAAAGGAATCCGTCGGAATGACAAATGCAGTCGTCATATTGGAATTTACTCATTATTTGCCCTTTACTCGGTTCGACAACTCTTGAAGTCGCCGACAAATTTGAAAACAATGCACAATGCATCCACCAACTGACTCATTAGAATATCTACATATTACGCGTTACAATAGTCCTCTTCCTAAACGAATGCAATGGCTGATGTCGACTGCTTGAATAAAATCAAAATATGAGCAAAAACGGTAGGTATCGTTTTCACCAAGGTCATGTAATTAAAAGAAACAAGTGTAATACGCAAGGTTTATCGCACAAGTATGACCTTCTTCGGAAGATACAGCCTATCGTTTCCTGTACGAGTATGTCGAGAAAACGCGCAGTTCGATGTTTATGTTGAAAAGGCATGGAAATTATCACTTATAAATGCATACTGAATCTGTGGCGTACATACTAATTATAGCTTTCTGTATATCATGAGAGCAATGATTGAGAGGAAATGAACCATTGCTACAAGCACAAGCCATATTTTTGTTATTCGATATTATCTTTGTTTATTTTCGTAGTGCCCGGGCAGCCCCGGAATTCTTTCCTCTATTATGATGTATCGACCGCTACACGTTTGTCTGAGATCTTATTCCTTGTGAAAAGTCTAGGTGACCGCTAAAAGGTATATCTCCTTGACTGTTCACTGGTTTTGCAGTTGTCTCATTTCAATTTACTAAGTGTTCCATAAATCGCTTCTGACAGTGAGTTTGAGTTTCGCTTTTAGACTGGATTATAGTATTGTAAAGGGACATTAAAGCTGTGCCAAATTTGTTTGTATTAGTTTCCGTGCAAGTTATAACTCCGTACCTGGTGTGTGTAATGCATTCTTAATAGTGTCTACGTCGAGAAGGTGAAAAAGCAAGCAGTTTCGATGACGCAAAAATAAAATATCGTGCTCTTTGTAGAAAGCGGACAAACAAGGGTGGGCTTTGAAGAATAGATTACGGCGTTTCCAGACAATATTTTGATAACCTACTTATGTAATGTTATTAAAATAAACAAAAACGCCGACAACCGAAGTAACTTTCGACTCACAGGATATTTCATCATACTACTAACCAAAAAATCCGTATCGTCCGATCCGAAATACAGAAATATAAACTATGTAGTACCGGCGTCAATTATTGTTTCGGCCGAAATATCCTGTGATGCCACATCATAATTATTTATTCGCTAGTACTTTCACAATTACTAGAATAGTCTACTTTCGGCATCAAAAACTATGAAATAATGAGATCATCATGATGTGGTTTAAAGAAAGTATATTGTTTTCATCAAGTTCAAACGGTAACCTAACAATCAGAATCCATACAACGACTCATAGTTCAAACATACTTTTCGAACGGACTGAGACTGAAGATGGCACGTCACACAGGAGCCCATTGTGTACCTGCTATGTAAACATCATTCATTTTTCGAGTGGTCGATTTATCTTTCTTCCAGTAGGTAGTCTTGATGCCGGGTGTCAAGGCATGTGAATATGGAAGACGATACAAATACAAATGTATTTTACATATATATTGACAATTGAATGAGTTGTTTAAGGAAAGGAATAAAGGGTACATATCTTTCTCACGTTTCAGTTCAGTAAAATCGTGAATTCAGAATACAAATATTCGAAAAGTATAAACAATGTTGGTCAAGTTAGTTTTTGTCTTCTTGAAGTATTTGGAATCTTTCAGACACCACGTCGGTATCGTTCCGCGTGCTACCAAGGAAAGCCCAAAGCTTAAGGCTTTGTATATTCATTAAACACTCCAACTCCGTTGCAGGCACGTCTGACCGTAGTATCAGACGATACTAAGGCCTGTTAGCCTATTGTATCTTACCTGAATCATATATATATATATATATATATATATATATATATATATAGGACAAGGAAGACTCGGCTCATCTGCTTGTCTCACTGTGTGAGTAGTGTCTCACTGAACAAATCACGATGGAAATGATAGTCAAAGTGTTAGAAAAGTCTCGTTTTAGCTGGTACATGCGTCGATCTAGTCGATGCAACATCTTCACTGAATCACTCGCTAAGACAAATGTTAAACTATGCAAAATTAGTCAGTCGTTTCGGCATTAAACACGAATGCTGGCAGATTTCGTTTGGGAGCGGGGAATACATGGCAACAGCCGTCGGCGAAAATCGATACACAATTTAGTATTGAGATTAGAGCGGTGCATCGCGGGGTGTATAATAGCCCCCTCTAGCGGTCGCCGTTATGGGCGTATTAATTACACCAACGACTGGACTAACGGCTTTTGCCTCTAATCCGAATTATCCAGACGAAATGGAGTGTTATCTCGTACGGCACACAGCTCACAGGATGTGCTTTGATTTTCGCCGAGATCCGGTTAATGCCGGTATCCTTCGAAAAATTGATGTATATTGCGCTCCAATAATGACCTGATTGAACAAACCCGACAGATGAGAAAATGCGATCGCAGAAGGAAATACAGCTGACAGCGAGATCCAGATTACCTGACCGGGTACAATGAAAGAGATATAACGATATCGAGAACCAAGAGGCTACCTACCTCATGTATCATAGCAGAGAACATTCAGAAGATTGGAAGGTACTGACAGTCATTTTCGAAATTGAACGAACCAGGAGGAGCAGAAGGAAGTAACTGCACTAGAAGAACATTTTAGATCCTGAAAAGTCAGTGACAGAACACTGGAAGTCAACTGAACTGGAGACCAAAAGTAATCAATTGAAGCTTGTGGTATTAAATGGAATGGCATTTCCACTGGAAGGCAAGCTAATGAATGTCAATTGAAGAAGATCGGAAGTCACAAGTATTTTTGAAATTATTACAAAGATACGGAAAGTCGATGAAGGGACACCAGTGAAAGTCAATGAAAGCTAAGGCAATCAACTTAAAAAACATTCAAGTCACTGTATCACCATTTGATGTCTCTGTTATCGTTAATCACTGACAGTTATCTTGGAAGTGAATTATTTCAAATTATTACAAGAATACTAGAAGGCAAATCAAAGGAAGTCAAAAATAATGAAACCAATTGGAAAGATATCTGAAGGCACTGGAAAACAGCCTATTTGTTGACACTTAAAGAGTATGGTGAGTCACTGATGGCAGTTCCGTGATTGGATCGTCAGATCAGCATTAATAATAAAAATAATAATGATAATAATAATGTTAAATGAAATAATAATGAGTCTTCATGTATACCAATGGTACAAAAGGGCGGAATTCAGCTACACACATTCGAAGAATGCAAAAGGCTGCTCTTCCATTCAACCCTACAAAAAAATTAGGAGTTAAGGTCAGATCAAATTACAAAATAAAAAGAAAATAGTGAATATTCCTGAACGACATCTTCGAGCATTAAATGAAAAATTTCAATAAAGTTGAATACCAATGATGAAGAAAGAAAAAAAAATGAATTATTGTAATGATATTCTAAAAACTAACATGACTCGAAGCTACTTTCATCAGTAAAAGGACTATAGAATGAAATCAAATAAAATGAGTGAATACTAGGTGACGACGACGCAGAAAGAATCAGTTCGTACTTAAATTGGAGCTGTAGGTACCTCCTAGAATATACTTCCTGAGACTTGAATTTGGCGACATTCAGAAGTCTCGGCTATGTTGAACGAAAAAGATCTTTGAAACATAGCAGTATTGTGATCAGATGCTATTCCACGTGAGAATTTCGATTGAACAGTCCGAGCCGTCGGTATCATTTCGGCGCGCTCGCGTCTTCGCTTGGTATCAATTTGCATGTGGCACATAAAGTAAGATAAGCACGTCGTCGAATCCTTGACGGAAAAGAGAACGTGCGAGGAGTTTCGCAAGTTTTCCGGACTTGCGCCTCAGCCGTGTGCCGACTTCGTGAAAGGTCAGTCGGCCTTATTTAGGAAGTATATTGTGCGGAGCGATGTGGCCTCGCTCCGCACCAGATTTGCGCGACGTTTCCTCAAACCGAGATATATGGCATCGGTCGCACGACACCAAAAGTCGTTAGCATTGAAATATCTCGCTCGGTACGATGTGTGACCGGATCGGATTTTTTCTCACGATTAAAATGAAAATCGTCGACTCATATATGGTAGGCCATTATCATCATTACCTTCTGCCAGGGCCGTATCAGCCATCAAATACCTTAAGGCGGCAAATTGTGAGAAAGGCATATTTTTCACTCATCAAATAAGAATTTCTCCGTTACATGCACAAAGAAAAGCTATATGATTTCGAACATATACGAGAAGACGCAGAATACTTTTGTGAAACGTGTTCAAGAAGCTTTTTTGGTCGTTATTTTTCAATTTCACTCCTGGAGAAAGGCTGACATTAAGTTTTATAAATAAATTCTGTTGTTTCAGAATGGTTCCAATATTTTTTATTGTGAATCTCTTGTTTAGCATTGTTTCAGGATGATTTTTAGTTTTTCAAACTCAGCTACGTTGTTGCAGAATAAACTTCTGTTTGATTTCTCGAAGGAAAAATCTCGTTTAATGTAGTTCATAACAATTCCATTTATAAAAGTGCAGAGATAAGGAAGAATGGGGGCCGGCAGGAAAAAAATTGTGGGGTGACGCAAATCTTGATCCGGCTCTGCCTGCTGCTGGCTATCTCGACCAAATTTATATGATGGTTCTGAAAGGCAGTGGCTGAGGCATCAACAGAACTGTAATTGCACTATGAAAAGAATATGAGGAAATGACAAGACATTAGAATCAATTCTGACATTTACTTGATTCACGTACTCGTTTCGACTGTGGGTATGGTTAAGATAATTACACGACGAAGATGACGTCACTTCCGGAGAACCCAGCATCACAATGTATCTCACTCACTTCAGAAGTTTACAGAATCAATACTTCCAGTACCTATAGCATAATATATACTATATACACTAACTCATCAAAATACCACTGAATAATTGATAGAACAAAAATAGTGTAGAGTAGGCCTCGGGGAGAAAATATAGGTAAAATTCAATCACTTAGATTTTATCAGTAATATTATATCGATATCGTCATACTTCCTGATTCGTAGAGTCATTATACGTGGAAATGAATTATCAAAATCTGTTCATTGTCAGATGAGAATGAAGGAACTGATTAGGGACAGTGGGAAGGCAAAAAATTATTATTGTCATATCTCAAAATGTATTGGCTCCAGAGACGTGGACTGGTGAAGAGCTTATTCCTTCACTGATTTTCAAGACTGTTCATTGCAAAAGCGACAAGGAAGTGAAGGAAGGTCTATCTAACCATGATCATTAATTTATATAGAACCAATAAAACACTACTTCCTTCACTTCATTAGTTGAAATAGCCATGTAGGTGAAATGTTCTATTCTGTATACTGTGACGATGGGATTTAGGTATACCTAAAACTGACGGCAACTCAGAACACTCGGGGCTGAATTATGTATACCCCTTCAGGTAAGAAATTATTACACACGAGTTTGGACAGGTAACTCCCAGTTCAACTACATTGTAGGTGAGCTCAGTTAGTGACCGCCGCATATTGGTTAGTGTGTATTCACAATTTTTTCCTTTCATGAATATTCGAGACAAATTTGAACGATTTCACCAAGGTGAAATTTAAAACAAACTAGTTTTTTTCATCTGTGGACAACACGAAAGGGAAACCTATGATGTTCGAGGAACATCGTGTTAGCCAGCGGTAGAATTTTGGGAAAGAAGGAAGGTGTTGGAATTTTTGAATGTTGAATGTCTTGAGGACTCCTACTCTATGCGTTCATATCACAACAGAAAATCACTCACTTTCAAGTGTTCCTGCCAAATAGTGGGCTAAACGAAAGGTCAGAAAAGGGTGCCAACCAGGAACCTGACAGCTAAATTCATCGATTTTGGTGAATAAGTTGGGTATCTAATATGGTTGTGTGATTTAATCACTGAAATATAACTCAAAGTCGAAATACAATTTATCGAAAGTTTCATGATATATTCATATCCGCATTGAGTTGAATCGTAATTGAAATGGCGGAAAATAGATCAGATCTGACCACAAATTTCAAGTAACCGAGTTTATTCTCAATCAACACAATCGGATGTGTACAGAAATTGATTATTAGATTATTAGGTAATATTTGAGAGAAAATTCATTCATTTTTCTTTTCAGTGTAGCGTTTCAGCCTAGGTTCTCAACTCATCTCAGTTCGAAACTTTTCACTGGCTAGTCAAAATAGTCCAGAACTTTCTTCAGCTTCCAAAAATAACAAAACACACTGATAGATACACAGGACATTACTGTCCCAATTGATGTTTACGATGAAGATATCTCGCAGTCAGAGATTTTATTCAGCAGTGGAGAGCGAACTTCTCCGGATCCAATCATCTTGTTTTTCTTGATTAATTAGCTATGCAAGCCGAATGGCAAATCGACGCGGCACTCCTCTACCCGAAGCAAAATCAAAATCGGGAATCTCGATGAAACAGAAAAGGAGGAAGGCCGACAAAAACACGCGAACTCATCGAATTGTGCGTGCGACAAATGCCAATCGCCGCTGCGGCCGTGACAGTGGCGCCACGCGTGATCGGAATAGATATTTCGATGGTTCGATTGTTCGAATACTTTTGAAGCCGCCGGTCGGTAATCGAGCCCATTGTTTTTCTCATTGTCAACGAAGCGGAAAATTAACGCGTCGGCGAAGGAAACGGAGGTTCAATGAGTCCGATTTCATTGGTGTTCTTTATATGTATACTTTTACTTGTCTATCGTTCAGATGCTATATTTTCCGCCGAAAACGTTTGAGCTGATTGCTAGGGTGTGCCCAACTAACAATTAACCAGACGCCTACCTGAGCGTAAACACAAAAACACTAATTTCGGCCGATATTACCAACGAAAACGATTCTGAATCCTACTTACTTCAACCTACTTGAAAGGTTGTGCAGAAACAGCCAGTAGTATGATCACGATTTTCAGCAAAAACTATGCAACCAGCCACTGCTCGTTATTGGTTGGTTGTCGATAGTTTCTAGTGGATGTCACAGATTAGGAGAGAAAAACTATACCCACTGCAGAAGCTAACTCAGTATTCTTTCAACTCGATTAGAATTGGCAATAATTCACTGAAAGAAAGAGGGACGCGAATATCTTTCCGCTTACTTTTCTAGACCACACTAATAGATTTGATTTGTTTCTTCAACGTGCGCACCGTCCTGTATAATAATTTATGAAACGACCGAACAAATCGAATTGAGCAACAAATCAAGAATAATAAACATTCGTGTATGTATATCTGCATTTCCTAACACCGACCAGCAGCACACTTACCATTAATTCTGCCAAGGTCATTGCAATAATAATTAATTAAACCCGTAATGAGGCATCAAAACCTCGACTGGCGTATGTGTGTTTGCGTTTGTAATCTTCGCTTTCGATTTCATTTTAATTAACGTGTATTCTTCCAAGCAATGAATATAATTCGACGAGAGAGAAAGACGTTACCTTAATTGAAACTCGCGTTTTATTTTTTTTTTCATAATTTCGTGGGGGCACCGATGCGTGCCGAATCGACACAATTTTCGAAGTCGGCCAAGGTGGCTCGAGAGCGTTGGGAAAGATCGCTTCGGATCGTGCCGTTTTGCAATCGAATCGAATGGAGTAAGTACGCCAGTGCGAGAAAATCATCGGTACGACCGCTGAAAATCACGTCCCTACAATCATTACAATTGCAATCATTATAATCTGAGATTCGAGCAGCAAAAGAAATCATGGCAGCAGAAAGAATCAATACTTTGATATCACGAAATATGTGATACCAGTGACGCTGACTCGGCGAATTTCATGAAATTGATGATACTGCGAATATCTCAAAAAACGCACCAGGAAAATTTGTTCGAAAACCACGTCAGGAGAGCCATGCAGACTCACCGATTGAGAACCGCTGACCTGACATACGAATTTACTGGACCATAGCGATTAAGCGCAACTCACGCCGTGCGTATTTGCAATCATTCCATTATATATAATTTACGATAATAAAATAATCGAAAATGCCCGGATTATTACCTACGATTTAGTTTTATTGATAATTGAATGGTAAATTCGATGGGAGCTCCAACTTATTCGGCTAATAATACAACTAGCAGAATGTGCATAATACAAGTAAATAGACACAGCATCGAGTGAGGATATTTGAAACTACAAAAAGCATAGATTCTCACCACGAAATTATTATGTAACATAACGATTAGAGAACTTTCAAACAATTTGGCGTCGGTTTAAACCGAAAAATCTAGGAACATAACGTGTGGCATGATCATTGATGAAACTATATATTGAGAGGTATTTGCTGGTAAATTCGAGATATTTGCTGGAATAACTTTCTGGACAAGGTGAAGTTCACAACTGTTATGAGTCATGTATATGTGATATCAGCCTATAAAAGAGTCACTCTGTTCATAGAGTTCACCCTATATAATATGGCAACGGCATCAGGCACAGTAGAGCTATAATGCGAGATTGGAAATTGACAGCTATATTTCATGAAACGGTAGAGCGAGTCGATACATTTTATCGAATTCTTTTACACGTCAAGATTCGATATTGGAGGATTCCAGCCAATTCTTGTTTTCTGTCGAACAAGTGTCTAGCCATGTCTAGCGGAATAACATCCACTTATCATCCCGGCCGAATGTCAGCTTATTTCCGCTCGAAAACATCTGAATTGAAAATACACTGTCCGGCGTGATACCTAACACGAATCGAATACTTTTTCGATGCTTGCTTCGAAAATACACTACTGCTGAAAGTTTCACCATACTTCAGAACCGGAAAAATATTACTCGAGAGACATCTTCGTCATCTCAAGATAGACCAACGCAAAAATACAGCCGCCCTAAGTAAAAAGGTCAAAATTTGTCAAATCTGTAATGCTTGGACACACCAAGCTCAAATATCGTATCTACGGGGAATGCAATATGGGATAGAAATATAATAGCGTGGTAAAAAGACTATATTCACTGCATGGTCACATTGAATAATTTGTATTAGAGACCTAAGATGAGAATAGATAGGAAAACAGAAGAAACCAAATAGAATTGATTTTTTTGAGCGAAGCTAATAAAATAAATGAAATATATCTCTTCAGGAGAGCTATCTCCAATTAATTCCATTGATTCTAAGAAGTAAACGATGAACATGGGGATACTAGGATGATGAATCAGTTCAAAACTGAAACAGCTACAAACAAATCTAGCTACAAATGCACTTTGCACAATGACATATCTGCATATCTTAAAATAACATACATATCTTCATTTTTTCAATGAACAATTCCATGCATTCGAACATGGAATATACCGAGAGATGAATTTCGATACAAGTCTGTTCTAAACACACATACAAAAAATGGCCGCGATGAATTCATCAGAACCACGAACTCTTTGTAGTTCAGCTTTTTGATGGCTGCACTCCAGACTTCTCGCACACAGCTATTCGTAGATGCCAAGAAAACAATCGAAGAGCGATAGCTCCATTTATAAACATCTCACGGCCAGATATGATCCGAACCACTTGATTAAATCTCTCACCATCAGACGTTTTGTAGGCTTTCTCGACCCTCGTAAAAGTAATTGACGAGTAAATGTAAGTTCCTGCGTTGGGCACAGAAGTATAAAAATTGTATGGAACGAAAAAGTTTTGACGTGCCTGCACGTGTTCGATTAAAAAAATGAATAAGCTAGCTACTTTGCCCTAGAGACAAACCACACTGAGAAAATGTATATCCCGGCTGTATCAATATCGCAGGATAAGGCATCATAAAACTGTGAACTTTATGTAAACACGCGGTTCTACAGCTGTTTATCGTCATTGGAAAGAAGGAAGAAATTAATTTACGAAACTGTTTCGAAGTCAACCAAATGTATTGAGATTCCGGATGAAGCTTCGAGAAATGCAGTGTTTGTTATTCAAACAAGTTTTTCATCTGTAAGACCGAAGGATACTTCCTTCACTTTTTGAGACACTCCCTGTAAGTATCTATAATTAAATTCCAACTCTCGGTTGGAATATCATTTCAGCAGAGACAGGCTTGAACTTGTATAAACGTCCCGAAAGGCTGAGCAAACTTTGAAAAATGGTATCGAACAGCTGATATCGTAGCAGATAAGCGAATACCAATCGAAAAAATTGCACCGATTCGAAATATATCATAATGAATTAATAACAACGAACATACAACCAACAGCGATTACTCGTCAGTCAAGGTTAAAAGGAGAGGAGTGATTATGTTTACGAGCTAGAAAACCTGACAAACTAGATACTCTACAATACACTCGGTGTGGTGTTGAAACCGAGAGATGTATTGCCACTCGACGGTGTGTGAGTCAGTGTGTTGACCTTGAAAAAGCCATGCACCTCGGAACAGCTGATCGTCGCACGTACAACTAGCGGCGACGCCGCCTGTAAGCTGTTGCGAGGAAAAACAAGTTCGGGCACAGATGCAATTACTATTATTGCGTGCGATAAGTATCTATAGATATGCCATATGTAGTTTTTTTCGAAGACAGGCAATGTGGAAATTATGGACGAGGTGAAGTACCTACGTTCGGGCTGAATGAAATTTAACTATTGTCCGACTTGTCCCTATTGTGTTCGTCTTTTGAATTTCATCGGGATACTTCCGGCTTTTTGTAGGGATTTGAAAACAACTATATACCTAGGTACGTATCAATTGATACCCATGAGTTTATGAAATAGCTAGCCATTCTGTGAATCGAGAGAATCAGAAATAAAATGAATGCAAGGAAAATAACATGTTCTTCCATATTCTACCTTTTTTTCCTGGATGTCATGATACTTAGAATTATACACATAGATTATTCCAATTCTAGCGAAAAATGCCCAATGCAACAGTACTTCTCGTGGATGTCATGATTTTTTTTATACCTTGTCGGATTGATTATTCGTACAATAATGAAAACATCATTTCAAATGATCATAAGCAATGCACCTAATTGTGAACATAGTGAAAGTGTATTAAAATGAAAGAAAGGAATAAACTGGAACAAACTGGAAATGTTGAAAAACAACATTGGTTGTGGACGACTACTCCAAAACTTGATGTTTCCTATAGTTTGTGAAATGCGAACAAACGAAAAAATATTCGAGTTGATGTCTGGCAGTCAACATAGCGACAGATAGTCTAGGAGCACCAAAAAACAATCCATAGTGATAAGATTAAATAGCTCAAGCGATAATTCTTGGAAAACAGATCGTCATGTCTATTTTTGAGATCCAGTCCGCAAATGCACTGATTAATGATTATTATAAAATTCCAACTCGAGAATCGTTTTGGAGAGACATAAAAAATATTCCATCATCGATAGGTATTCGGAAGAAAACTATTTATTCTGGAATGTCTGGAGATGAAAACTGCATTCTATTCTGTAATACCTACTCACTGACAGAAAAAAAACTTGAAACTATGATGAATACTCCGACCAGCAACCACCAATTAACCACTGCGAATTCTTCTACAAATAATTTGTCGGATTTTTTGAAACCCACCGATTTTATGTGAAAAAACTAACCACAAAACTCTTAGCGAGAATTCGAGAAGCAGAAGGTGCTGTCTGACCCACATCAAAATATGCCAGCGAACCACCTTTCTATCTACCTGTCTGTGGGACCAGGCAGTTGTGATTCATTTTTCATCCACAGGTAACCACCAAAATTATCGGGTATCGACGATAGCAAAAGCAAAGAATTTATGATTAATAATTCATTGTTAATCTACAAGGTTTCCTCGCTATTTATATCAACAGCCCACTAAACAATTTTTCACCTGTTGCCAACAAAAATGAAGTCAAGTGAGACCGAATCAAATAGTTCAATTATCAAGACTTTGATCAAAATCATGATATGTGATTTAAAACAATTCCAAGCTGATATTCAATTCAATGAGGAGCATAGAAGCAATGTTCATCTTCAAGGTGAGCCGATTTCGAAAACAGAATGTATTTTTATTCCTATTTTTTTCAATCTGAATAAAACAGCTTTATTTATGTTTCCTGAGAAACTGCGAACTTGACTTTTAGAGACGAGGTTGATGATCAACATTAGAATAATATAACCAACGTCTTGCTAGTTTGGCAAGACAACTATGTATCGGGTCTTGTTTTGGCATTTCGAACAGGAACTGTGCCAAATAGAAAATAAATAGAGTATAGATCTCGGTATAGGTCAGTTCGAAAGCCAGTAAGTATTCAACAGATGCTCTCATCCAACTTTTCCAGAGCTATATTCAATTAACTGTAAGTAGGAACTCTGCATCGATTTAGCTAGAAGTTATTCGATTTAGTTTCCTTGTCGAAAAAATAGCTTGGGCTTGGATTCCCCTCGGAAATAGGGTGGAAGAGAGAAACACGAGCTCAATATTTACGGAGGGGTAAAAAGGAACGAACGCGAGAGTATATTTTAAGTTCAGACAAAATGGATTTTTTGATAAACCCCCTTTGATATTGCTTCTTCGTGCTATAAGTACCTACTATACGATATTGCAATGGAAATTTCATATCAAATTTTCATTTCTGAATAGAAGCTTCGGAAATATCTCGTCTCGTCTTCAGATTCTGAAGGAATAACTCATTTTCTTCCTTGAATAGTAAGTTTACATCAGAGTTAGTTAGGTATGCCGAAGTCTATTGGTCCAATCGACCCACTCACGCAAGTCTAGGAGTAATACCTAATTATAAAAATGTGATTCTAATAGGTACCCAAGGTACCTATGCTCATTAAACCTTGAATTATCGCAACCACTATTGTGTTGAAGCTGATACTGAAAACGATTCATCTTCACGACACCAAACGTGACTGCAGTCAACGAACGATCTTTCCATAGTCATACTATCATCATATTCCAGAAGTGATAATAATATATGATACTTTTTAATATATTTGCCCCAACCTTTCGAAAATCCTTGCCATGAGATAATAACTCAACCAAGTTTTCCGCTCAACCAGGGGTACACGTTAGAACTTGGAAAATAACATACAGTTTTATGAAGGAAGTTTGCCCTAAATGTGTTTTTTCTTCGCCGTGGAGAGCACTTATCTATCCTGTTTATCTCCTACCAGGAAGTTGCTTATTCTTAATACACTTTTTGCATCCGTAGCGGTTTATTTGCAGAGAAAAGTTATATCACAAAAGAATATTGGTTGACTTAGAAATTCTGAAATAGCACACTCTCATTGAGTCTATCAGCTTAGATCGCGGCATATTATGAATACATTTATTCATAGTATTCGTTTTGAGTGATGAAAGGGTTTATAGGTATATATAGTGTATTTACCTATATGAATAGGATTTATTTTTGAATAGTTGCAAGGTAGCAGATAGATGCTATCATTGAAACACTACTTGATTGATATGTTTGGCCATGAATTTTGATAACATCCGCAAGATGATGAATCGCGCAATATATTATTTCAGGATCATCATATCGATGAGCTTCCAATCAACCAACTAGAAATGAGATTGATCTTGAGTCAGAAATTCTGTGCTCATTCGGTGATACACGTACCTACTCGGAATAAAAATATCACTATGAGCCTCACTGACTGCTTGCTGGAAGGTAAGTTTGAATTGTTCAATTCACCTCACTCATTTATTCAAGAAGGTTAAGAAAAAATGAAGAATTTAAAGGAATACCCACTGAATCAATGACTTCCAAGAAAATGCAAGTTTTAACTAGGAATTGAGGGGATCCATGAGATAACGGTATCAATTTGTTGATGCGAGAATAGTATACTTATGATTTCAAATTCGAAAAATTTTCGATAATTGGACGAAGGGCAATAAAATAGGAAGTGTACCAGTATTCCTCTCAAGAACAATATCCAGGGTCACTAACGAATAACAAGAGCACTTCACAAAAAAAATTAATTCGACCTACCTGAGTAGCGTCAGAGTAGGGAGTCGAAGAATTTTTATCGACCATTTGCGAACCGAAAAGTTTGTGGCTAGGGCTGTCAGATCTGGATGCATCCATGTTTTGCGGCACCATATCCAAAAAACCAAACTGATTTCAAAATCACAGTCACTCCACGGTCACGGAAATTCTGGAAAATCTCTCTAAGTCCTGAGGTGCATCAGCTACCAGCACTCGACTAAGCTTTGCATCCTCGACGTGTTCACTTCTTCGACGACCGTGGCAAACTAACAAGTCCAAGTTTCCGTTTAGAGTTTGTATCTCTTCTCAGCTGTTATCCCCCTCTACTGCTGCAAGGTGGGAGAAGTACGCGTGCGTCAACGCAGGGCCTGTGCTGTGCTCCAGCTGACGACTGACACTTGTATGCTGCTTGCTATATTTGCCTGTCTGGTCGAGATTTCAGCCCTAAACCCTAGTACTGCAACGGAAATAGAGCCAAGCAATGACTTCGTTTCTCGTGTTGTCACAGTAAAAATTTCGACGTCGAAATCTCTATTTTTCTGGTGAAATTTACCTCCTACAACTCCCTTCACTTCTTTGCAGCAAATTCACCAATTTAAATGTTTTAACTTCCAGGTGATTTACGTAAATATGTGTTGTTGCACTTGACGCAGCATCACACAACCGCTCTTCAAAGACGTTGGACATAGACTGATAGGGAAACGAAAACTGAGCTCTGGCTTGGCGAGTCTGTTCGAGCCTCGATGGAGAGTGATCGCTCCCCACCTAGCGACCTTTGGTTCGGGCTGTAGCCGCTGGTGGCACCACCTCACAGACACGGCGATGTTTGTTTCACTTCTGGCTAGGATACATAATAAATACTGGTGCAGCTGTTTTGCGTTCAGGGAGATTGTTGCATCTATCGAAAGAAAAGACTAAAGGAAGGAGCTTCTCATGTTTGAGAATATTTCATTGTGCGGAATGGGTTTCGACGGTGAAGTCACTGCCACATTCTCAAACGTTTTACGTTGTCAAATTGACATGTACCTATTGTATTCTTATTTCTTCGAAAAACCAGGTATCCCAGGGAAGTGAGGCGTAGATTAGGTATATCGAATTATTTGTTGGAGGATAGAAAGTACTTGTTTTTCAAGAACGAAAATTTCATTTCGGCATATCATTTTGATAATATCAAGACTGCTTTCAGGTCAATTCCACAAAATATACAGTAGTATTCGTTTGCTGAAAGATCTTGTGAAATCACTATTTCAAAATCTTTGAATTCTTTCGGAAAACATCATATGATCGACCAGACGTAATGAGAAAATCTGATAATGATAAATCAGACAAAAAGTCTTCAAAACTCTTCGAGATACTTCTCAATGCTCAAAGATTAAATCACCGAGAACAATATCAAAGTAATTTGAATTGCCTCCTTTGTAACTCTTCGAAACCACCTACTCTCCTCGGTTGCCAATGAATATTATTAGTGATAGTTGTCACTAATAATATAGTCCTCATTGATACTTTACCCATACATCACAGAATTTCCTATGGATCTATGAATTCTGAATAATTATGGGTTTTTATTGATCCAACAAGGTGAAGGTAGAGGCATATATTATGAGTTTTGAATGTTTTCATTTTTTTTTATCTGTCAACAACACGAACATCGTGTTAGCCAGTGGTGAAATTCTGGGAGTGAAGAGAATGCAATGTCATAAGCACTTATTTCAATAAATCTAGTCAATCTCAAAAATTGGAATTGATAATGAGTTGATTATCATAAGATATTATAATAATATTATGACATAATATTTGTTCCTATCAGAAGCAGCTCAAGTCAATGAATCTTCCGAAAAAGCAATCAAATTGTCGTGGGGAGCAAAGGAAAATCATCTCATCTTCAGAGAAAGTGGTAGTGGTGAGATAGTGCTCAACGTATCCTGTTTTTGTCATCATTAGTATCTATCTCTTGGCATCTTACCAGAAGGGATTTCAATTTGATTGATAATGATATGCTATTAGTTTGTTATACTTATATTTCATTCTGAATTTTCACCCTGTATAGTATAATAGAGAATCCCTTTTTCCACCAACATGAAGAACACTTTGAAAAATTCCTACTTAAAAATTCTCGATTTTAATTTTGTTGCTAGCCTATACAGTGAACTATTATGGGAAGTTCTATTCGAATTCAGGAAATAGTGTGAAAAATTTTCCAGGTATATCAGTCATTCCTAAAAAATAATAATTCCTTAACCTGTCATCAAACGTTGAACTTCATATTCCATTTGTTACATCAACTGATGAGTGACGAAAGTAAACTAGAATAGTATCTATTATTTGTAGATATAACCCATTTTTTAATATTTTCGCAAAAATACTATATGACGGAAATTATTTGAATTGTTACGCTTTGTGATCCTCAAGGTATGCGAAAGTCATGTTGAAAACTTTAATAACCCATAAATTTGTTAGTATCACTGGTTTTAATGACACTGTTTTCGTCAATTCGTCAGTTATAGTTTTCAATAATTGAGAAGAATTTGCATAGGTTAACGAATGTTTAGGTATCGAATATTCACCTCTCAGGTGGATATGGAAATGAAATCAAGTTCTGAAGATACTTGTAATGTCTTGTCTTGTATATTATTGGGATCAAAATTCATCGACATGGTACAATTTCACATACGAAATTCCAGAATTATACGGCGAAATTTCTAAAAGATGATGTGTGTGATGGATGGTTCGAGATATTCCAATAGAACTGAAATTTCGAAGAATATTTTTATTTGAACAATATTTTTTCCATTGGATCATACAGAAATGAAAATAAATAATTATGCCATGGTCCATTCGGATGATGTGAGGATACTGTGAAAATATGTTATTTATTTTGAATGATGCGAAGGAAACACATGATTGCACCAAGTTTTGATATCATTTCAAGAGAATGTTTCACAGTCAAATTCGAATAATCTTGTATTTTTGAAAGTTCATTTCATATGTAACAGAGTGTTATTTGATGATATGCCAAGTTTTATTCGAGGGTGTGATTCTACATTGTAAATTATGGTCTTAAAATATTCCGTTACAAAAACACGGGTCGTTAATTGAAAAGAGGAAGATAATCAATATTTCCAAAACTCCTTTTCAATGCAAACATTTTCATCTCCAACAGTGGTGTGCTCAACAGCAATGATATTTTAAAGACGAAAATGGTACGCCTCTGGTTTTTTCTCAAATATGAAGATTTTTTTAATCCTCCGTCCGAAGTACAAATGCTTCTTTGATAAAAACCGTTGAATTGCATGAGAAAATCAACGTAATGATCGAATATTACAATGTATGTATAATCAGATCGAGACTGAACTGAATTTCATCATTTTCTTCTTCAGGAACTTGCTATAGTGGGATATATACTGCTATAGGTATGATCTCGAGTATGATTTTCAATGCGGTATCGAATGTGATTTATTCACATATTTTTTCATTCTATCCTATTGAACTTTCAAATAGGTTCATTCATTTTGGAACAGTATCATTTTCAGATTGCCCGGGCATCATTATTAATGCCTGATTATTCACATTGTCAATATCGTCTATATAATTCAAAGATTCAAATCCTCGTTATTATTAGAGCACATGCACAGAGAATGAGCTTTTTCGAGGTATAGATAACACGACCCCGATTGGAAGGAATATCTATATTACTTCTTAGAAATATCGCGAAAACTGCATATTTAATTATCATAGTTTCATGATGGGTATACATTTCATGCATCAGTTCTGAAATACTAGGAAAATACTGAATATGCGAACTACTCTCATCACCATAACATACTTTCTTTGAATCGTATGACCAACTTCGTTGATTGTTGAGTCAAAAAAACTGGAAGTGATATGATCAAAGAATGATGAAAAATTAATAATAGAGCTGAAATCAATATTTTATTTCCGAATTATCGTGCGGTTTTCGTCATACAAACAAGTATTCTCGATAGATTCCTGAAATGGCAGAGGGTATTGGTATATTTCATGAGATATCAAGAGTTATTGACTAAATCCTCGATTCAATGAAAGAATACAACCAAGTATTGATAATGACTGAATGATAATAAAAAAATATAATATTAATAAAAGATTGAAATTGAAGATTGCTGATGACTTCATTGAGGATGTGAAAAAAAAATAGGTACATAGGAGAGTACTGTATATCGCAAACTATCACTCATGCAGCATGCAAAGTACATAATATCAAAAATTAACTAGTGGAATCTTTCCTGATGCTTACAACCTCCAAACTTTCAAGAAAAATTCCAACACCTTCTTTCTCTCCCAAAATTCCACCGCTGGCTAACACGATGTTCCTCGAACATTATAGGTTTCCCTTTCGTGTTGTCTACAGATATATAAAATATATATATTGTTGTATCAAGATCAGTTGTTTGAAGAATGCAAAGATTGCAGAATAGAGCAATGATAATCATATTAGACTCTGATCAAATTCAAAAAAAATGTAAGGAATCTGGATTCCCTGTTAGGGGTGACAAATGGCTTCGAATAAAAGAATCACTCATAGTTCTATATTATTCCATTGTCAGAACGTCTCTCGGGTACGCCTCAACCATCTGGAACCTCTTCTACAATGTACACAGTGACCGAATCGAAAGAGCCCAAAGAAAATTATCAATACCCGAAATTATAGGAGAAGACATTAGTTTCATTATGAAAATAATCTGAATTTCTGTAATATTGGATGTCTATCCTCGTGGAGAACATTTTTCTATCATTACGGAGTGAGAAATAGTTTACTATTTGTACTAGGAAAATGTAACACGAGCTCTTTACTTAACTGTCCATTACATATTGGAAGCTATGAGTTGTTATTATAGGTGATATAAAACACATCAATTTTTACTGCTGGATCTTTTGGGCAGGTCGGTTGAGGTATTGTTTTGTCTAATTCGTTTTTTTTTGTAATATATCTCACGATTCTTATCACTTACTAACAGGTAAATCCTTAATTTTTTGTTTGATCTCTTTTTATGATTCATAATTAATCATTAGAAAAAGTGAACACTCTATGCCAGCATGTTATATCATATAAATGATTTGTGTACCTCTGTTGTTGGGTGTCGTTGTACTGTTGAGTTACCACAGTGAGAATAAAAATAAATAATTAAATAAAGTATAGGTACATATCGTTAAAAACTACGCTCAGCAGCTTGCATTGGCTGTCAATTGAACATTGTTTAGAATTTTTGGTACTTATTCTCATCATAAATCGAAGTGGTGACGTACCGAACTATTTGAGGAATAATATACTTTTTACGAAGGATAATAACACCTACAATACGAGACAGCCCTCTTCATTCCACCAAGAACCGGAAGAGTGGCAGAAATTTTAATGTTTTTTTCCCGCACATATGCATTATAATGATTTGTGGTCCACTCAACTCTTTGCGAACTTTATTCCTAGGATAGTCTGCACTCCGGGATTCGCCGTATCACGAACTCCCTTACCGATCGTCACTCGTCACCTGTGCCTCCGTCAACGAAACATGATTTATGTGATGATCGCCCTGTAGATTGCGAAAGCGAGCGTGCACATTCACAGCGATGACTCGATGACAATTTAGCCGAAACCGAAACCGAAGGAAGGTCGGCCGGAAACGGATGCGGTCTTGGCGGCAGAGACAGGTGCCCCTGCACATCAGGGACACGGCTCGACGATGATGGTGTGTTTCAGTCGTCGGCGAATGGTCTCCATCGGTATTTCACCGACCGGGTACTGTTACAATTATTGCACAATCGAATGGCGAGGCAAAAAATTTGTAAACTCTCCGGCCGAACGGCCGAAAAAAATGCTTATTTCTTCTGTAGTAGGAAGGAATTTGCAGAACTAGCTGCTAGCGAGTGCTGTCACATCATCTGAATGGGTGATACGGTTGAGTACTCCGAACAACAAACCCACATGATCGAAGGTTGAGTAATACCGCCATTATGGAAGAGCCCAATACTATACAGGGTATTTCACGACTAGCCGAGCCCATATACAGGGTGTTTCCTTATTCAATGTCAATATTTGAGGAGGCGATTCTTCAGCCTTTTTTAAGAAGAAAATTTCATATGAACGTATGACCCAAACGTTTTAAATTCTGAGATACCGAGTGGTAAAGTTCTCAAAAATAAATAGTTTTTTACCTTTAATTCCATATGTTCTCATTAAATTTGGTATACATGTACTATGTATCGATAGGCATCAGTTAATGTATCACATTTTTTTTGTTGCCACCAGTGGCGTTCGAATGGAATTTCACATACCTATACTGACAGACATTGATGGTACGCAACTGATTAATCTCGAAATTGAAATCAGTCTTGCAATCCTCGATGATTTCTAAGCAAAATTGATTTCCTCAACTTTTTCAATCTGATGCACGGTTTTCGCTTAAAAAAATGAAAACACAATGAATTCATTACATTCGTTAACTTCCCATCAAAACTGGAATTGGAACAGAAAAGTACTGAAGGCTATTCTTGACTTTAATTGGAATTACTGGCGAATGAATGATTTTTCGAATGATCGAATACAAACTGTGGTTCAGGACTTTGACAATGTCACACATCACAGGTATAAATACAATCGGCCATTTCGAATGATCTGCATGATTATCACAAAATAACGACAAAGCTAATAAATTTGGCTCTATATATTCAAAAGAACACCAGCTGACAATCGAATGAATCGGTTTGCTCTGTTTTATCAACCAACGAACACAGACAAAATCTGATTAGTCGAAAACTTTTCGAGCTAACAAATATATAAACACTGAATACACCTTGCAAGTTTATTGATTGATTTATTGACTCAGAATGACAAATCACAGTTGCATAGCCCGAACACTGCAACCATTGAACTTATTGTGTTTCTATAGACATGCTATTGGCCTAGGTGGGATGATTTGTTCCTTTATCAGGCAGTGGCGGATCGTGATATTTTCAACAGGGCTTCACATGAAATTCTCTGGAAAAGAAATACTATCGCAACCTAACCCAAAACTCTCATACACCAAACACTTTTGTGGAGATTCTGGGGATTTTAATCAACTGTATCTTTTCCTAGCGACCGATGACACTGAATTTTATAGGTAAACACATTCAAGAAAAAGCGTTTTTGCGAATTCACTAAATAAAAGGAAATAAAGTAGACGAATAGTATAATAACAGTATAATTGCCTCCTCTTAGTAGCCGCCACTGATATCAGCCTCAACCACAGATTACCCTAATAGTTTGGTTAATCTGTGCTCCAACAGCTCTCTCGCCATTTTTATATACGTCTCATTTACCTGAAAATTTTGCCATACCATCAAGAAAAAGTTATTAAAAAGGTATCAATTTTTTGTAAATAAACGATCGTTTGAATCGCGACAATATTGGCTGTTTGATGTCTCATTATTTGAGAATCTCAGAGTTTAAATGCATTCGAGTCTTTTCTCGATTTTAGATATAAACTTCAGACTATCGAATAATTCTGATGTCGTTCACGGAAGTGGTTCCATAACTCGAAATATGGACATTGATGAGAATTTCATTTCTCTCCGTTAAATCGATATGTGTACAGAATTTTTTTAACAGTGTAGCAGTTTTCATGGAAATCTATTGGATATCGTTACCTCGTTAGAAAGGTACTTATATTAGGGATTCAGCTATGCAGTTTCCAGGTATTTTTTTGTTCTGTCCGAAGCCTATAAGTTTAGAGAACGCTATTATCCTGCTCTCGTGCAAGTATTGGAGAATGTAGAAGACCATGAAACAATATTTTTTCTACAAGATGGCGCACCACCTCATTTCGTTCAACCTGTGCGTCAGATCTTATAAGAAAAAAAATCATAATAGGAAAAAGTTGTATTTTGAATTTCTCAATTTTGACAAAATATTTCACTCTGAAAAAAAGAGTGGCGTTACAATTTGTTCTTAATATTACCAATTGAGAAGTCACTGGAATAATTGAAAGGATTCTAATGGCATCAGAAATGAGTATATTGTCATTACATGTAAGAGTACCGAGTTCGAAGGAAGTCGAAAGGAGTATTTTCTCAGAAATTGAAAAAAATAACATTTCTCTTCATCGGAAACTTTGTAATTTTTTTTTTTTACGAATATTTAGAACCTCTTCATTAGAATTCATAGAAATTATATTTCTAGATTCCCAATAAAATTTTCTACCCAATAAGGTGTTAGGAGGTAGATCATTCCATTTGAGACTCCTGAGAAGTGGTAAGTAGGACCAATGGGGTGAGTTAGACCTAGGCATTCCAACGAAAGTACGTCAGAAGAAAAAATGAATGATTTTTTCAATACACATTTATTTTCTGAGATATCTGGGGTGTAATCTCAAAATTCATCCTGTACATAGGCTTGTGGACATTCGGGTCATAAGATGACAGCAAATAAAGGAAAATTATAGGTCTGGTGTGTAGCTTTTGAGACCTTGAGTGATAACGATATCAATTAGGAATATTGTTTTCGAGTTGGAGAATTGCATAATTGCTGGTTTAGCGATTTAATTTACATGAGGAATGAGCCAAGTTACGTAATTGTACCGAGAATTTAATTTATTCTCGGCAATATTTGCTGCCGGTTGCAAGTTCCGAGGTTTTTACGAAAATTCCTCATATTATACCAACCGAATATTTTTCATAACATTTCCCCAAAATTCTTCTTTCCCAAAAAATGTATCAGGAATGATATACCTTTATGAGCTGAATTAAATTCAAACATCCTGAGCTATTTCTGATTGAAGGGAAATATGAGAAATTCCAGAGCAAATCAAAAAAGCACGATGTATTATTATTGACGGGTTTTCCGTACTCGTGTGTATGAAATTATTATGTTCAGTAGTTGGTTAGATGTTTCCGTGATTAGAAATAGCTGAGAATTCTATATATTTGGATATTCAACATTCTCTTCAATTTTAAAATATTTTCAATGGCATACGAGTTCCGGTTGTACTTTCTTTTTTGAATAGAACACCTGGTTATTATTCCATTCATGGATTCCTGAGGAAATGAGAATGAGTTTCTTGAATTTTCCTATAGGTATCTATTTTTAACTATTTCTTGGTTCTTTTGAAAATTGGTGGTTAGCTCTTCTCGGGTAGACGAAAGCACAAGAATGATACTTGTGAAATCCACATTACCAATAGATTTATCGCATACAAGGTATCCAAAATTGGACAACCAATTACATCATTTTCAAAGTTGAAAAAGTTTGTTCTTCAAAATGTGGTACCTTGTTTTTATTGGATGATCGGATGCAGAATTTGATTCATTGATTTCTATTTTCCGTTTATCGCTTCATCATGGATACAGAATATCAGTTTTTTTTTACAATTTATATTTTACGTACATCGAAAACAAAAAGTGATATTTCGACCTTTCACTGTCAATGTGCCTTCTTACTATTTTCCGTGATTTCCAAATCATTCGCAACTCATACATAAACATTAAGTTGACGAAAAAATTTGTTAATCAATTCGATTTGTTAATTCATTCGTTCAATCATTCAGGATGTTTAATATTCCTACATGAAAGCTCGTATGTCGGCACTGCCGACCCTGCAACCCTGATGACGAGCGGCCATTGGATTCTCTTCCATAACCTGTACATATAATTGACAAATATACACAAATATTTGTATAATATTGGAATACGTACATAACTTGAAAGATTGTATCTTCAAACTGACAATATTTTATAAATATCATTTATGCACAGTTACATATAACTATTGTTTTCAGTAATAATACCACTTGATGTCGTATTATTTTCGGATTTTTTCAGAACTCACGAATATTTCGAAAATGTCGAGAATGATTTTCTGAAAATTAATTACTAATTTCAGTTACCGGTGAATCAATTATTGTTTGAACTTTCCGTGATCGGTTTGAATTTCTGAACGGTTAACATATTTTTGAGTGAATATATACACAGTTTTGGGATGATTTTTCTCCAAATTTGAGCTGCTGCATAGCATTAATATTGTATTGTCCACAAATTTTTGTCAATATCGATAACATGTGTGTGAAAAGTTCCCCAGTATACTTAATGAATTGTGATTAACGTTTATTCCAAAACCGAAGTACATTTCCCGAAAATGAAAAAAATACTTATATCCATATCGAAGGTCAATGTCTCAAATCGCTCAAACTAACCCTTCCGAAATCAGTTATTTATCATAATTGCACTCAATATGCCATTGGAACAAGAACTCGACGAAGAAGTCAGTGCAAACTGACAATTATAATAATATTTTCGTCATGTCATCTCTGAGCTTTCGTACTGTCTGCTCCCAATAAAATGACTTTTCCCACAAATCACTGAACATGAAATTCTAGAAGTTTTGATAAGAAAGTACTTTCCTTGCAGAAAATGATCTACAGATTTACAGAAATTCGGATTTGATGGATGATATCAATAACATACCATAGCATATCATGAATTTTAATGGATTGCTTTTTCAGATATAATGACAGAATTAATATTCTATTCTACACTGTAAATCTATTGATAACGATGAATACTTGCATATAGGTAAGTCGTGTGTGTAACCGTTTCATTTTTGGTTCTGATATTTATTTGCAGTTATTCAATACCTTCCTTCAATGAATAAATACGGAAAATGAATAACTGGAATTATTATGAATAGGAGCGTCAGGAGAGTCGTGTCTAACCATTTTATTTTTGGTTCAAGAATCTGCAGTCCTACAATAATGTCAATAATTCATATCAATGAAGAATCCTCGAAAAACCCTCACGCTATGTTGATTGCTTGATAAAGATATTTCATCATTTTCATACATTTGTTCGGAACCCACATGATCCTATATAATATGCGGACAGCTGTTGATAAAACACCAAAGGTAACCTTACTCTGTCCTTGATTTCGTTGCATTCTCGTTATCTTTCTCACCAAGGCGAATTCCGCGTGTGATAACAATGTGAAACATCATTGAATTTTTTCTGCTCCCGTTCCATTGAGGTGAGTACATAGGTACGTAGTCAACCCAGTTCACAACTATTATGATAAATAATATATATTATTACGATATGCATACAAAGACGTCGGAAAAGTATTATAGAGATGGGGTTCCTACTCAGTACTCGCTCGAGTACTCTCATACCTGAGTATCTTAAGTATTATGTTATATTCATTGGCGTACTTAAACTATATATCGAAAATTTCGAGGAATTCTTCGACCACAATCTTTCTCAGATCATCAAATGTTTTCGTGCCCTTGGACATAATGTTCAGATATTACGGCTGCGAATCTTTGATGAACGTACACATATTCAACTCTCGATTCGATGGATTGATATCTATTTCTGAGAAATTAAAGACCATGTTCGCCAAAAAAAATATCTTCGAATCAAAATTCCAAAAATATCTCCTCTATCTCTAATATAATCAATCTCGAGACAATCTAAAGAGGAGTCTGTACATATAACTCAGCTCGTATGTACGCCTCAACTCTTTAATTTTTGAAAATATGAAAATGTGGAATACGCAAAAATTGGATGAAATAACTAGAATTCTGTTTTGACGATCAGAGTTAACCAAAACATCGCTTCATGCGAGGCTTCATGAGTCTCCCCTTCATATCACATAATCCCTTTCAATTTCATAATTAGCAAAATCTTGACACAATATCCATGAAGCATAAACTATATGTTTACGTATTGACATTTTTTCAAAGTCCACCATGTACAACACATGATATGTGATGTGAAAATGAACTCTATGAAGCGGTATCTAGTTCAACTTTGGTCTTAACTATAACAATAATTTTGCCATTCAAGTGTACAAACGATAACAGAAAGTATACTCATATTAAATTGAAATACAAAATGAATGGTGAGTATTTCTATATAATCCCTTAGCATCAAATAGAGAATTCAAAATTAAACTATCGCATACCTACATAATGTTGAATATCACTGATAACTAAGAAAGAAATATCGTTGAATACCTTATGAAGAACCCCTAATGGATGATGGAATGAAACATGATTGATGGGTGATTTTTCACTTGTGACGTGTCCATAAAATGTCTCGTCACACTGTATGGTACTCTGCAAACCTATTTGAGAGGTTACCGTAATAGGTTCGGAGTCAAATTCCTATTAGAGCACCGTCTTTATTCGTGATAGCAGAGCTCCGAATTCCCAAAACAGCCCTCGCCTATTATATTACATCGGAATGCAATCCGTATTTTATTCGTGGTTGAATAGCGATGTGGAAAAGGAAACAGAATACGTCGATAAGAGATAAAAACACGTAAATATTTCACTGTATATGTGATAAATAATTGAGTATATACGCCGATGGAGTCACGCAGTCTGAAGCGCGGAAAATTACAAACGATTTTTGCCTCATCATCCAGTGGCGTACGTCGAGCAAACAAATAAATAAATGAGAGTGATTAGAAAACGTGCAGCTCGTGTCGAGTAAACAGATGGATTTAAGTATCACTAAACGATCTTTGTATCTATAATAATCTATTCAATTTAAATAAATGGGTGATAGGTCCCTATTTACTTGAGAACGTTGTCAGCAATTTTGATAAATGAATGAAGGGTAAAGAGGTTAGTAGAACCTTGCTGCGTAGTACGTCTACGTGTTGCTATTATCTGCCTCAAATTGAGTTAAAATGACAGTTTCATCAAGAATCACTCACTCAATTCACTCACCTATTTTATAGAAGGTCTGTACGAAACGATGTCATGCATTTCTGAGGCTTCCCAGTGGACATATATCAACTAATTATTAGTTATTATATTATACATATAATGAGATACAGTTAATTTTTTTTATCCATTCAAATGTAGAATCGAAGGAATTTCAAACAACTTCCTATATATTCTCTCAAAGAGAAAGATAATTCAAAAAAAAACTGTACTACTGTTTTATACGTTCGAAGATTGAACACGCAACGGCTGTTTGGAGCCTATACTATCGGAACAATAATGATCGTCTTGAAAGTTTGCAACGACGGTTTTTGAAACTGTTACCCTCCCAGAAGAATCCAAGAAGAACATCCCATGAAGAGCTCCTCAAAACTTTTGAATTCGTAAGCCTGCACGTAAGTACTTCTCTATCCTAATCCTTCATAAGGTATTTACTGCAGATTTGTTGGAGAAATTGAATTTCAATGTACCGAGATTATCTTCCAGAAATTGTGATGCATCTTACCTATATTTTCCACGAACAACTTTTACAAAAATTTGGCTTTGTTTATGAGATGTGAAGTACATAATAATTAGATTAGAATCTAGACATGTTCAACTGTGGAATATCTCATAGGAAATTCTTGTTCATTCATATTCTGTGAATAACTAGATAGCCAGGGTATACTTGATTTTCCTGTTCTTATTTCGTCATATTGTTTCATCTATCTATTATACTGAGTTGATAGATAGAAAAAATATGTTTGTGTTTTGTCCTCTTTCCAAAAATAAATAAGATATTCTGAACACATATAGATGCCCGTTATTCTGCTGCTCCACTGGTCAGAGGTCAGACTGATGAGATATATTTTCACGCCGCCTATTTCTACTGATTCACTATAGAAAAAATCACATGGGAACATCTATAAAATGGTATGCACCCCAAAGAGCATGTTACGACGAGCTAACATTATTTCTATATCGAGATCGAGAATCATCAATTATTGATTCTATCTCGTATTGGAATATAGTATTTAAAGACAAACTACAAAGTCTTCCTTAGATTGTCACTGGAGACTTGCGGCAACATGTTGTGTCTTGTGTTGCGTCATGCAATGTTGTCACGCTTTCATGACTGAAGGATCTTCAGTGCAAAGCCATACCTATAATGCTCCTGACATGACACTTTTGGTCAAAATGTAAATTTGTCTATTAGCCCTCGCAATGAACCAGTACATTTTGTGTATGGTTACATGTCAGGAGTGACCAGAACTGAGTATCAAGAAACCAGGACTAACCAGGACATAGTAAATTCACTACGAATGGTCAACTTATATTCATCTACTTCTGAAATGTACAGATCAACTTCAATATAATACGGTAACTGGGTTGATTCCAAAGGGATGATGACGTCAGAATTTCCGACCGCTTGGCCTGTTATATGGTACGTTATGGAATAGATGTGAGGATCGGAAAATATGTATGACAAAATGAAACACATTCTTGCATACATGAATAGAGAATTTACAGAAAATTGCACACCCGCCTATTCAATCACATACACTTAGTTCCAGAAATATTCCTTTCTGCTGGTCATGTTTTGAAGAATCTCTTGAATATTTCAGAATCTCTGATAGATATCGATAAATCTTCAATAACGATATATGAGGTCAAGGAAATTCATGTGGTAACTCATAATCGTAGTAAAAATTACGAAAACTCTTTCGATATACTCTTTCATCAAATGACCACTACACCTCTTATATGAAGTTCATTTTTCAATAAATGGTGAATCAAAGAATCAAAAATTTCACCTACCACCACATAGATCGATCTATCTGCAAGGAAACTCGATAGTAAAAGACATAGTTGGTGCGGCAAACTTCATGACGGAAGTTTCGCTAGGAGGCCTTGGTGCCAACCTCGGTCAAATGCTTTGGAGATGTCTAATGCTAGAGCCAGAGAGGCAAGCAGGTCTCATGTTGATCTCTAGTGACGAAAGCCATATTGCCGGTCGATCACGATTTTTGAGATCTCTAGATATCGGATAAGCTCGATGTTGATTGATTCTTCCATTACTTTAGCAATCACGGATAGTAGTGACATAGGTCTATCTAGTTGCTGAAGAAGGATTTCTTGCCTTCTTTTAAATGGGTTGGACTCTAGCTTTCGTCCAGTAAGAAGGGAGTACACCAAGTTTGTACGAAAGGGTGAACCAGGCTGCATAGGCTGCAAAGAGCTGGTGTTAGTTTAGGAGCATATCATTTGGAAATAATAGGCGGTATTCCGTCTGGCCCCAGAGCTTTCTTGACGTTGAGGCCAAGCAGAATGTGTTCAATTGTGCGTTGACGGAAGACAATTTCTGGCTTATGGTTATCAATGGTAGCGATATTGGAAAGTCTTGGCTTCATGGATCCAAAGTAGAACTGTTTGCAAACATTCTGACAAAGGTGTTGGCTTCTTCTTGTGCTGTTGTAGCTAATATACTATCATCTTTTGTTAGGAGAGGAAATGAGCTGGAAGTAGAATTTTTCCCAATTGCGTCGGAAAAAGTCAAAAACGAACAGAAACCATTTGGGCACTCGATGAGCATTGATCTTATCTTTGTGTTGTATTCCTCTTTAGACGCATTGACCGTTTGATTGAATGTATCCTAGCTCCAACATAGTCAGCTCTAGTTACTGAGAATGTGTTCCTGCAAGTTTTATTGAACGTGGTTCACCGGTGGTTGTGGTGATTTGGTGGTATAGGGTATGTAAGTTTCCAATCCCAGCATTATGATCTCTAAAATCTCATTCAAATCACATTACGTAGGATCTCCCGATTCAAAATACATTCTTCTCCAAGGTAACTCAGAAAAAAACATGCGAAGACCATTGCAGTCGGTTGAATTGTAATGCCAAACAGTGCGTGGGGGTGTTGGACTGATTCCCTCGGAGTGTTGTAAGGTGTATATTACATTGGTTACACGGCGCATGAAGATACAGCTCGAGATGAAATCGAGTGCTGCGAATGAACTGTCATTTTCATGAAAAAAATCCTATGGTTACTGATCATAGATTGATTTCGCAATCAACAATGCAAAAAGTAACATATACTATTGAAAAAAAAATTGAGCTTCCTGCATGATCGTAGAAAAACTCATTTGCAGTTGAGATAAACTGTTGGACATTTTTCGTGATTTTCAAGATAATTGAATTGTTTAAAAATCAGGAGAGTGATGAACCAAAACACAAGCATGCAGAGACTGAACGATGAAAATATTCCAGCATTGTGAGCGACGAAGGAATTTCTATTCATATCCTACATGCAAACGCAAGAACAAATTTCGTCAACAAATATCTTCATTCGTGTTGATATCGTAGTAAAAAGAGATCCATTTCGATTCAGTCATATACGAATAGTAATTTTCTTTTGGGAATTGGTTGCCTTATCAACTAAAAACGTAACGTTTATCATAATTACGGTAATAAAACCAATCACTGCGAAGTAATTTTCCAAAAAGTGTATTTATACGACTAAGTATAAGGTCTCACAAGAAACTTGACATAATCACCGTGAAAAAATGAGCCAATGAAACGATAATTATAGCAGGTCGGTTTTTTTTCTGAACAGTAGAGATAAAAACAATAAGGGCTTATACAAAATACATAGCTAGTTATGATTCGGGATTGGAAGGAAATGGCATGTTCATGGCAGAAAGCACAATCTCCGTTTTTCAGGTTGAGCGTGCATCGAACAGTTTTATTTTTATGCTTGTATGTATGTATGTCAGAAACAAGCAACCCAATCTCCGTATCCTGAAATATCAATTTATTTGAGATCTTATTCAGATTTGGAAATGAAGTAGCTCTTCATGTTTGTTTTGTTTTCCGACCTGCGGCCGTATTCTCGACAACTTCTTGACGCCGAAGCAGTGAATTTTCCATGTATGGTTACTTGAGTCAAAGTGTACTCTTGAAAGTTTTGTGACTGTTGAAAAATGTGCAAGTGTAACAGCTGACTTCATTGTTATACTCCACAAAAAATACATGTTGATTCGAAGGCATTTATCATTTTAAAAAATACACAGATAGCGCTCGCTCACAACAGAAATCAATAGCTGTTATTTATTATGTCAAGTTTGTAAGTTGCCAGTGGAAATATCTCTGGTGATCGCTTGAAAATGAAATATGCCTCAGGTTTCGAGTTCCCGAAGTTTCATCAGTAGTTCACGTACTGACACCGTATCGGGTATTTCTATTGGGCGCATAGACAAACAAGGCAAATCAAGCCCTGTAAAGAGCTCTTCCTGATGCATTATGTACAATGTTCTTCAGGCAACCCCATATATTCGCTTTTTGAAAGCACAACAATAATAATGATGGTGATGATGCAGCTGATCTGGAGAAATCGTCGAAAAACTATTTTTTCCCGTTGGTAGCAATGCGAAAAATCCAAGAAGCAAAAAATCAAAAGCTTGTAGTTGACTTCATTCATAGAACTCCAGTTGCTGTCAGTGGAAAGCAGCTATACAGGGTGTTTCCCACTACTGTACAAAAACAGAAGGTGATTCTTTAGGTCGCTTCTGAGAAAAAAAGTTCCTACAAACATATGAAGAGTTGTTTCGTTTCTTCTTTGCTTCAAGAGACAGGGCGTTTAAGTTTGAGAAAACTGGTATTTATGAAATATCAATATATTTTTGAATCGATTTGCGGATTTGGTACAGTTGTTTGAAGTAATATAGCGTCTCAGTGTCACAGCCAGCAATCAAGAGCAAATCGATTGCAATCGTGTATTTTATTAGAAGGTGGACATTTTGCTCATTGCCTTCGAGGTCGACATTGTAAATTTTTTATTCTTGGTTTATTTTATATTGTCCATAGATGGTTGTTAGAATGACTTGAAGTGAATTAATTTTTTTGTTATCTGTATTGTTCTTGTATTATTGTTTCTGAGCAGTTTCTGAGTTTGTGAAACCTGGTTTTGAGTCTAAGTAAATTCAGCTACTTAGTGATAAAAAAATTAGCCCAGATGCACATACACGTTGTTGTGAATGGAGGCTGACTGTTTCGTAGAAAAAAAACACTAGCCAAGTCCAGAGGTGAGATCAGGTTCACTTTCTGAGGAATGAATTACCAGTTCAGTGTCCTTCTCGTATTTCTTGCGGTTCCTTCTCAGGTGAAGCCATGCGAATTAGACCCCTTTGTCGACGCCACCCGAATATGACAATCCGGACAATTACATACGAGTTTTATGTGTGTGAATCGAATTATTTTGAATCTCGATTGTGTAACGAACCGCCGTAAGTCGTTTCAGGTCTTTAAACTTCTCTCCCATTGTCATTCATCGCTTGTAAAATTTTCTCAGTACGAGGAGCGGTCATTATTTATGTGACAAAGTTTGGTGGAGTTGAAAAAACATCCTGTCTACCTAGCTGTTTCAGACTAAATTGTGGATCGAAAAAAACAGTTCAGTGTCGTATAACTCTTTCTGGTCAGGTATACGGCTATCATCCATCACTCTGTACATATTGTCAAACAACAGGCAGCCTTTTTGCTGTATGAGTTGATAGCCATGCTTTTATCTATAAAATTATCGAATTTTTTCATCAATCAAATCTTGGTGGCTTCCGAATCTTGCTAGAATATTTTCGAGCTGTAACATTCTATAATAATAATAATCCATAATAACAATCAGACACCACCACTGTTTGGTTAAATTCTGTTTAGATGAAACCCAAAACTACTCATAAAAATGGTCGAATAGTGAACCGACATCGTACATCGATATATTTGTTGCATAAGTATAGAGGTTGATTCACCAACAATGGCGAAAGATGGTGTATCATAATTGCATCACAGAAAGTGCCTGCAAAATTCCAAAACAATCCCAGTGAGCATTATTTCAAGGTCAGACTCCAAAGATAAGCTACTGAGTAGTGAATCACTCTTCCTTATCAATACGTTCCCTAGACAGTGGTTTGGAATCAGATTCGATGTGGATAAGCCGTACACATCATGTATCGGAAGTCACTGAAATCTCCGCAATATCAATGTTTCCATCGTGGGCGTGAATTGCCTGATAATCATAAGATATTTTTCCTTTATATTATTATGATTTTTTTTTATTTCAATTGGTTTACTTACATCATTCTGTGGGGACAACCCACTAAATAAGTCTTTTTTTTATCTGTGGACAACACGAAAGGGAAACCTATGATGTTCGAGGAACATCGTGTTAGCCAGCGGTGGAATTTTGGGAAAGAAGGAAGGTGTTGGAATTTTTCTTGAATGTTTGGAGGTTGTAAGCATCAGGAAAGACTTCACTAGGCAAAGAATTCCACAACTTTGCCGTTCTATTGATGAATGATGCTTGGTATAGCGATGTTCGACAGGTCTCGAGCCTGACAGTGTAGGGGTGACCAGCTTGAGCTCGTCTGGTTTGTCTAGTAGGAATCGCGCGTGGTGGCATAATAGATGATATTTCCGTTGAGCACCGACCGTGAAAGTACCTATAAAAAAGGCAAAGATCACCGACCTTTCTACGATGATCACCCTGCATGAAGTAAACAATCTCAAAAGGACCGCGAGACTGTGTTGTCAATTTACTTTCATTATTTGCTTGAGAGATATACATGGTGTATTTTAATCGATGGCCTGAAATAAAGGCTATGGTTTCTTAGCTCATTTATGAACATATGCCCTCAACCGAAATTTTCAAGAATTGCAAAATAGCTAAAATCTCTTGGTTGTTCCTAGGTGAGATGTGTTTTTGTCTAATTCCAATTGAAGTCAATTGATTAAATTAGCTGAAATAGTTCTTATTATTTTATGCAATAACGGTGCGTCGGACGGAAAGGATTCAAGAGGTCAAACTGTTGCGAAATATATGAGTAATTCAAAAATGATTTTCATTTTCGGAAAAATCAGAGGCATACAATATTTCTCCAGAAAAATCTCCAGTATACATCCTTACATCCTATACGGACGCTACTGGTGAACATATTAAAAAATCTCCTGCATCAAAAATTCTTATTAGTGCTTGGTAGGTGCATGTCAAATTTCGTTGAAAGTTCATTAATTAAATTATACCCTGTAGAAGGCTGTGACAGGATGGATCAAAGATGTTCGAAAAATAAGGGCCACCCCTCGTAGTATTATCTTATTATTCCGTAATACCTATCCATTAATTCAATGGTACACGTTAACCCCCTTTTCTCATTAGGGTTAGATCGCGGGCATTCGGAAGCATTTGGCCGGAAAAATGAATGTTTTTTGTCGTTTTGTGCGCCCGGAATATGTATGTTTATTTAGTTGTCGGCCGACAATGGAGGAAAAACGGGTGGATGGAAGCCCCACAATGCGAAATCATTGTATCATGAGCGACTAGCGGTGTGGAAGAATGATTTCCATTCGAGATGTGCGCTTTGTCTCCTTTAATTTGTCACATGATCATTGGATTGGATGTATTATTCTTCGAAAGGTTGTTGCCTAGATGTCCAATAAAGTATACAGAGGAAATTGTCAATTTTGATCGAATGCATCCTTATGAATACACACAGTAAGCAAGCGCAGTTTTGGAATAAATTCAGTAAAATATCTATGAAGACGTCAATCTTGGCAAATTTTGGCAAATAAGTGCGTCATGTGACGTCATCGGTGTCGTATATTTGACGTCATCATCATTTTTTTCTCACGGTCAGCCAAACTTTTGATAGTGCCATTGTCCTGAAATTGAGAAAAAAATTTTACATTTGAGTTTCATGAATGCTCTATATGGTATGTACCTACCTATCTCAAATTTTCAATTAGCCTTGAAAATTTAAGACGATCGGCTCTATTGTCTTATGAAGTTGTGGCAACCTACCGAATTTGCATCTGAAAGTAATAAAGCAAAAACGATTCAAAAATTGTAATTTCAGTGCCATCTAGCGCCCAAGCCCCAAACTAGGCAATTTTGTAGTAGGGTTGAGTTTGCTTGAATTGGATTGTTTCGCTGAGGTTTTTGTGAGGACCAGTTATACACCCTCTATAACACCGGATACCAACTCGGAATTTTCCTGAACTCATTTGGTTTTACCTTCTAATATTTTGGGTCATCTTGATTGGTTGGAATGAAATAAATGTCACGTCGAGTGACAAATTATCAGTTTCTCATTGAATAGTGACCACCCAGTACATCAACGACGTATCATCGACACAATAGTGAAAAAATCTTATTCGACGAGCAAGCACAAAAAAATCGCCAGATGTTCGACCGTCCTGGGTGTTTGTATCTCGAAAAAACAAAATCCCCGACTATCGGGGGAAGCCATAGACAGCCCTATACCCCCCACTGAAGACTTCAACCCCTGATCTGATTATGCGAGGCGAGCCGAAGCTCAAGCCGGACTCTAGCTGCAAAAGGGCATTATGTAAAACCGAAATTACTTTCTGCGACGAACAGAAAACCATAGGAATAATTCTAGGTCGGCATTGGGATACGCCTCTTTCTCATGAACGGGGTTGAGAAACCGTAAAAGAAATAATTTCTTTCATTTCATTGTGACTGACCACCTAAACTGACATCGTACCATATCGACAACAAACATGGATGAAACACCTCAGGTTCTTCTATAACTTCTATACATATACTGTGTGAAACTGATGGTATCGAAACATGCACTCATATTCATACAAGTTTGATCAAGATACAAATATAAGATACAAGGTCAAAATTGAATTTCAATGTCATAGACAAAATGTCAAATATTATGCAGATTGGTCAAATCTTGCGTCAGGTGACTCAACTGGAGGAAATACTTTCTAGTGACAATTATCTAATCTTGAATGCATTTTCAGATGATAACGCCCTTGGTGCATCAATAAGTACTTCTTTCTCGAAGTAATAATGTCACTCACCTAAATGTGAATCGATATATCTCACATTTAAAAAACTCAATTCATTTTCTCTCATATTAATGAACTGTCATCCATCCGTCAGATAACGATGTACAAAACACTGGTGCAGTCACTGATGGAGTTTTGTTTCGTCGAAAACGCTAACGGCATTTTCTGCTATAATGGCCTAATAGTTATGAAACTCCTCAGAAGAAAGTAAGATTTTTACAGATTTCTGTACAATAGTTGATGTTTTGAGATTGTAATTATGTAGTTTGATCATTAATTGAGAAGTAACCTAAATTACTACCCCTGAATCAACATTTTTATAACACTGATTGTGCAATTCTCAATAATACTGATTTTGTTTTCATTTTTGTGTCGCCATCTAACAAATGACATTTGACTGATTTTCCGCTATAACGAATAAAATGCTATAATCAACTTAGCTGTACGTTGGAATTTTGGTCGGAGAAGTTAGATAGGCAAATAGGCAGAATAGCTCCACCAGTGTTCTGTAAATCGTTTGTCAGATATACCCAAAAATATGATGGGTATTAAATTCTCTACTAGAGAAAGATTCTGCAAATACATATATGGCAATCAAATAACTATCAATGAGCGATGAATATTTGAAAATATAGATTATCGATGATCAAAATTTATCAACGATGATTCCTATAATATTTAATATCTTCGATGAAATCAATATCGATAATATCGATATTTTCATCTATCATCGATATTTTCGATAAATCGATGATTCTCTTTGTGAATTCTCATCGATATCATCGATAAATATCGATATATGGCCCAATGCTACACAGTTGATTCAGTTGAGTGAAGTTGGTGATGGGTGAAATATCCGAACATTGCCGAGCTTGAGTAAATGCTCTCACTCTCTCGCTCTGCATACAGATTTATCTCTATGAAATCGACATCAAATCAAGTAACGGGTCACCACTCTTTTCGTTCGTTGTTCCGGACTGCTGTATTTTGGGTTGCGTGGTAGCTGTCGGCAATGAGCAAAAATCATTAGAAACATGATGATATTTAGGTATCATCAAGACTCGTTGGAAAGTGTATTCGATTCCTGCACACGCCGCTATACGGCTTTTGCTAAATATCTACTCATGCAAAATATGTCACTCCACAATAGTTATGTAATATACTATATCTTCATTCCCAAGATAGAGAAAAATCACATCGCCACTGCCGTTGGTTCCTTGATGGAAGCAACCGATCGTCATTTTTTGTCTACTGAATGAAGAATTAACATGACTGAGCAGAAAATATCGGAAGAACATTTCGAAATCTGAGAGAAAATATAGGTATTTTCCCAACAACACTTTATCGTTGTTGAGCGATAAGATAAATATAAATGAGGTACGTCTGTCTACCTATATGGAGAGTTCCCTATCAATATGTTTCGCTACTTTCAATGCCGTGTTTCACGATTTTCACATTTTTTCTTGTATATATTCCATATTTTCGTATCTCTTTGGGGACCTCCATGTAATTACCCACATGAGCGGATGATACTATATTATACATCATTATTTTCATTAGGGTCATGAGTTGTACGAACATTTTTTCAGCCTTTGAGACAATTAATAAGCGCTTTGAATGGTTTATCGCTCTAATGACTTAACAAAATAAAATGAATCTATTGTACAAATCAGAAATGTACGAGGGTAATTTGAAAAATTCTCATTCGGTTCATTCACATTATCCAAGATTCAATTCATGTGGGCACTATATCTATACTGAAAGCTACATCTTTTCAAGTTACGATCAACATCTTCATTTCAAATAAGGTCCCAGAATATTTTTTTTCATTCTACCACCAAACGTTTCTCTTACAAGAAATCGTCAGTGTTTCTACACATGATTGTAGTTGTATAGATTACACCTATTTCAAGAGAGCTTGAAATATATTCAATAAATATAGAATTATACTAAATTCAGAAAACTGAAGAATTCTGAATTCAGAAATTATTAAAACATCAAGATTATCAATGCTAAAACTCCAAAATGGTCGAATATGGGATTTTTTCAGTTTTCATCAATAGCATTTCAAAGACTCCGGTATGCACATTGGTACAACGAAGACAAATCATAGACGAGATTCATTCTTGAAGAAGTCATGAGTATAGATGCATTTCCTTCAGGAGGTGAGAATTACAAAATACAATATGAGAGTATCAGAAGTATTCTCTCGGCTGACGCCTCGGAAGAAAATTTTAGGTAATGATGAAATTCTTAATGATGTTGGTTTATGATGTCTGATGGTTTTGTTATTATAGGAATCACTATCATCGTGGTTAATCCGAAGGAAATGTGAGGCCATAATATTGAAAAACATGAGCGATAACGGTGTATTAATTTGTTTCGTCAAGATAATAAGATTTTGTCCGATTGTGAAAAACAGACATAAGATAGACATTATACATTTCACTAATTGATAATTTGATTAAATATCCTGTCAATGGTAACAGTTCGCTGAAAAGTCGAAAATCATTTAGGAGTACAAGAACAAGCAATATCGGATTGCACGTTTCAGGTGCTCAAAGTGACCGCCTCCATTTTGAAAATAGAATACAAATCATGGACAAATGACATTTGTTTTTGCTATCCTTGGTATGATATTCAGCCCCTGCGTTTAGAGATGAGTTTAAAAAATACAAATGACCTCGAAATATTCATGATGTTACAATGAATCGAGGCATTTCTTCATTAAAATAGGAACGTCATCGTATAACCCCTGTAACCTATGGCTTACTTTCAAAACCGATAATTTTTCCGTAATAGTGCACCTTGTGAATGCAATAATTGCTCTAATTGCGACGGAGATAAAAAGGCCGCTAGAGTCCCCACATAGTAAAAATATACACAATAAATGATATATGACGAGCTGCCGATAAATTTTCAAACACGAAAGAATGGCTATATGCGAAAAGCAGATAAGTACGATATGTGCATATTGTGCATTATACATGTTGACTTTGCGGCTAATAATAACTATTATTTCTATGAGGACACTTTCCTCCATATAATTTCATTATCTCCTTTGTTGAATATTATCTCTCGAAACGAACTGAAAATAGACGACTAAAATAGATTGGAAATCATCGAAAAAAATTTCCCATATACAGAGGGAAAAATATTGCTGATGAATGAAATATCTGAGTTGTCGTACTGTCCTGATTTCAGGTACATCTAGTATAGGTATAGTCTGCCCGATTTTCAATACTCATGCGGAGTATCTCTGTTTTGATTAGAGATAGAGGGATTTTCCTGAATAGAAATAGCAAATAGAACTCTCATAGCAATCTTCGAAGACCTTGGTGCAAGAATTGGGTAAGCAACCATTTTATCAAAATTTGCAATGTGTTCCACAAAGGTTCTAGAGACTATAAGCTATAGAGACTATAGAGACTATAATATTGTAATTTGAGGTGCCAGAACGGGACCGTTATCTCCAATAAAAACAGAGTAAATGGCGCTTTTAACTCTTCTCATTCAGGAAGAAGATAGTAACACTTATACCGTTGTTGCAGCAAAATAATTATATATGACAAAATGAATGGTTGTATTACTTTTCCCGTTCTTAGAACTTATGCATTTTCTGAAGATTTTACCATTTCTTTTTTTGAATACTGTCTGTAAGTTTTTCGAGGAGTTGGTACATTCATTTTCCAGCTCTTTGTGGGATTTTCTCTCCTCGTTCCTAAAAAATAAAGTAGAAGTTAATAAAAATTATTTCAATATATTTGTAGTAAATACGGACAGATTTTGTGATCTGCCCCAAAATGTCACTGCGCTTGAAACTAAACCTTCAGATAACTGAAAGAGAAATTCTCTATTAGTCAGTGACACCTTGTTCTTGAGAAATTTGGAGAAACAAATATATAAATATATAACAAATATATAATCTACTAATCTTGGTGGACGTTTAGGGAACGAATCTGCTCCCGTTCTCAACAGAATTGAAATATTTTTCTCTTTGCAAAATTTTTTCAATATGCTGACGGTTTTGACACTGAAAAGTGACAATTTGGTAGACGGAGGAATTCTGATAATTTTCTAAATTATATAAACAATATCGAACCCGCAATCAAAGTCACTTCAGAAATCGAATTTAATAATCAGGTACCATTCTTACATGTCCCCATTGAAAAATCAGATGATATTTTGATAACAAGTGTATATCGTAAAAATACACACACCGACAGACGAGATTATTTGAGACGATTATTTGACATGAATCCTCTGAATATCACGTCGAAGTCATGAAAACCTGGACAAATTTGAAACGATATTATGTTCCTGCATTCTCTTCTAGTGACAAACGAATGGTTCGTTTATGTCAATAATAATAAATTGATGTTACGAAAATGTAACTTGAAAAATGTACTTCTGTAGACTGTCCCTGTGGAATCGAAAAATAATGTTAAATTACTTCATTTTATTATTGATACTGAGCTATCTTCTTAGTATTCTTGATGTACCGTTATCAGAGGAAAGCCAGAAATGTAATTCCATTCCAAATGTCTTTCTGAATGAGCTGACGATTCAATGACTGATCGACTACACAAATCTGCATTACCTCTCATTGCGATGTTGGGTCAATTAAGAATCAAATCGGTCTGCGATAAGTTAATCACTTGTTTTTTCATTCTACATGATTGTTTTTGTAATGCGTTGTGTTTCTTCCAAGAGTCTTATGAAGTAGCTTTTATGTAACGGATGTTGTTCTCATTTAGGTACATAGTCGCGTTCTTTTAACGGTTTCATGTCAGTTTTTTTCTTTCAGCAAATGTTGTTGACTTGACCGAATCATCGCTAGTATTATCAGAACTCTTTCTACGATCTCTTTCCATTTGTTGTGTACCTATATCTGGTAATTGTAGTGCATACAGGGGAGAGAGAATTCACATAGTAAAGTAGCTGACTTTGACAGGGGGTTGATTTTTATGACGGCTTAGCGAGACGTAGTCTTGGGAATGCGTTCACTGGGTGGAGCAAACATATAATTTTGATCATTTTACGAGGCCGTTTTGTCATCAGCTGCTTTTGTCATTTCCAGCGCCTTTTGTCAAGGAGCACAAACTCAGACCGAAATTTTGGGTGCATATTTTTGTGTATATGGAAATGATTCTAATGGGCATTCGAAATATCCAGCTTGACGGCTATTTCTTCGCCGTACTTACTTAATCCCTAGATTTCTATACCCTTCTCCGTTACACAAGGGGGTTGATTTCGAGGTGGGAAATGATATTTTGCGCCAGAACTAAAATACCCCTACTATATGTACCAAAATTTGACTTTATGACTTTTATAATTTTGGAACTGTTCTGACATTGGACATGCAACTCATATTCGATGGAAATTCAATATAAATTTATGAAGTTACAATTGCCGAACGAATCGCTCCAATGAAGATAATAGGTCCGAACTCATTTTATGCAATTGCAAGGAAGATCGCAACATCTGATCAATGGTGGCCAATTTTTGACAATTCCAAATTAGTATAAATTCACTCGGATAATATATTGGATCAGTTTGGCCAGTTGCTTGAATACCAGAGATATCAGTATTTCACGATATACATTTCCGAAGTCCTTCATCGTCTTGAGATGTTGACAGTTCAAGGCCTCTCATCCCCACTTATTGACATAATTTCACTACTGAATTATTTGACATTCGTTGATCTTCGTGGGCAAACTTCATTTGTCTGACTGAAGCATTTTTCCAGTTAACAACTTCACTCGCTCAAATTGTAATTAAAGTGATATCGTCATTATTTATGAAGCGAAGAAAATTGATAATACTATTTGATAATGCATAAATTGATAAATAGTGAAGAATCTATGTGTTGCAAGTGAGTGTGTACTCTATATGCGAAGTATCAATGTACGTTGCTATCGACTGAGTATCAAGAGCCTCTGGCTTACCTCGATCTCTCCCAGAACTATTATTTTAATTCTGGAGTGTTTTGGAATTCTTTATGTTTATATAACACAAGAACATGCTACATATTGTCAGTTCCTTCATTCTTCTGGGAGCACGGTATTTGATCTATCAATGCTAGAAACGTCCATTTTTACACGTGTTCACAAAAAGTGTGATTTTAAATTTTTCTGACATAACCTGTCCTGCTTGTGTTCTCAAGAGAGCCTGCACTATAAAAATTCTTCATCTCATTTGCCTGGTCAACTGAAGAGTCTATCAAAGGAAAGAAAATGTCCCTTCTATTTTTCTCACATTACAAAGGGGTTCACAAGAGGATGGAAACTTCTTTGCACCTAGACCGAGAAATGGTTCATCGATGATCCTACTATTTCAGTTCGAGAACTAAGTCTTGTGCCGAAGTCATAGACATTTACTGAATAATATATATCACCCGATGAAACCATGCAATGATGTTTCAATAACCACAGTGTGAAAGAATCGAGAATTTTCCATTGAATATCTGCTGGATACATTAAACGAGTTTCCAGGATGGAATTTACAATAAACACTGGGCACAGAATAATCCGCATACCATCAGAGGATCTCTAATGGTATTTTGTTTCAATGTTTGGAGTGAGATATTTAGTATGTGAGTACCTAGTAGTACTACTAGTGATTAAATAGCTGTTCTTCACTGTGTACGTATTCCAGGCAGTAGACTACTGGGTCCAATAATTTACGAATTTTATGGTTATAGTTATTTAGGTTCATATACCAGATACCATTTGCCGAATATCAGTTTTTTCTCTGCTACAATTGTCCATATCTAATTTCTATGAAAACACATCTTGATAAAAAACGTTGATTTTCTTGTTGATCACTTATGAAAAAGACGAAAACGTATTTTTTTTCAGGATAAGAATCATTAAATTAACTAATTCGTTCCTAAGAACTCCATCCAACAGATCTCTCTATCTCTCATAGTTACCAAGATCTCAATGGTGAGAATCGAATTTCGAACACTATGTCAGTGAATTATAGTAGCGACCGTCTCAGTCTTACACCTCTGCCTCATTAGATGATATGGTATTAATGGGATATGATTCAATTAATATGGGGCTCAAGAGGTAAGTCGGTTTGGAGTGTACTCACATCTGCAAATATATGAATTGCGGAGGAGGTCACATCCCAAGGAATCGTTGACGTGGGGCAAAAACAAAGTTGATGCCAAGACAGATCCTTGTGGAACACCAGCATTGATCATCATTGTATCAGAAGAGACTACGTCTATCAACAGATCTGCGAGGATATTCAATAGTAAACGACATAGGTTGGGTGACTGAAAATATGACGAGGGATCTGCTAGATTGTCATTAAGCCAAACTCGAGATATCCAATGCTACCGCCAGATACTGATGGACATATGTCTAGACCGATTCTAATGATTTCACTATTTTCAATCTCAAGGTGCAGAACTGAACTGACTGGACATGTATATATTTGTTCCTGAAACATTTCGTTTTGTGGAAAATTATAATATTCAATTCTTCAAATGATATTTTCTACATCCGCTGACTTGCCTCAACCTATCTAGGATATCCGTCCTCACCCGAAAATTCGCTCACAGAGAATAGAATTCGGATTCAGTGGCACCAATGGTACTATAAAACGCAACCAAAATCATTAGCAAAGATACATTTTTCCTGCTCGAACTGCATCTCAATTAATTATTCATTCAATTTTAACATGAAACAACTATGTTCTATGAATTTATTATACTACACTGGGTATATTCTAACTAGGAGGAGAACTTAAACAAGAACAATAGCCATGAAATGCTCATCATGTTTTATTATTCTTATTAATATCATTACATATGATATATAGTCTATAACTTTTCTGACTTCGCTGGTTTCAATGATTCTAGTTGACACTACCAGACCCAACAAATACAAATATTTGAGAATAATGGCATATAGCTTAGCGATGGAACAAAAATGTACATTTACCTAAACATTGAATGAATTTTCATAGTGTTTGTTTATAGTCATCATCTGATATACCGGTCAACTACCCACTTCCATTGTTTATTATCCATAATCTAATGAGTGTAAACTCACTAATAAGAAATGAGGTCATTCTATCTCTTCACGATACGCAATACGAAAACTTATAATAATCCAGAATAGCTTTGAAAAATGGCGAATGCAATGCGACTTCGCCATTTATTTACGTTGACGTCCATTTCCAAACTTATCTTCGCCAGCTCCTTTATAATTTCTCACTTAATTTAAACATATCGAATTGTTTTCTCAGATCTGATAGTCGGCTGAGAAATTTTTCGTCGGCACCTCACACGATTCTATCGGATGGTTCAACTTTACTTTAAGGAGAATTATTGGGAGAAAAATAGAAAAATATAAAATAAGGTAGAAAGATATATCTGTAATATCCAAATAAACTCGAGGAGTCCTTCAGAAACTTCTCCCGAAACTCTCATACAATTACGGTACACTCTTTCATCCCTACAACTCCTAATGATACAAATAGGTTTTTATTACCTCGGCAAAAGAGGGTGAAATCGCAGTAGCCAAATCTCATCCAATCGCCCATTCAATAAAAACCAAACGGAATTCTCCCCTGATGCCCTTTCGAGCAATTCTGTGCTCGCCGAGTCACAGTCTGAGCAGCAACATGGCGGATATAACGATGTGTAAAAGGCGCTTAGACTGGGTCGTCGAGGGACAGAATCGCCCGCCACCGTAGGGGACGGTATTTTTCTGTCGGCCTATTACCCAGGTGTTCGACTATGGAATGCGGAGTGAAAGGCAGAAAGGGAATACAAGTATCTATTTTAGTGTACTTCATGAATTGGCCACCCCACGTGACTACATTGTATTTCGTCAATTGGCTGTCACAAATACGGTTTGTGTCATGCAAATTCTGCCTCGGCCGGCATTATGGCAGAGCGAGGGGTTTCTGCTTTTATGGGGGTCGATTTGGTGCTTGACAGCGAGACTGCCATTCGATCGGATTGAATCAACGTTGGAAGTGATTACGATAAACTGGATGTAAAACGAAATTCGAAAAGTTACTGAACGGAGACTAGACGAAGATAGATACATCTGCACTATATCATCACGATGAAACATCAAATAGGTGAAATTCGTGAACTTTCCGGAATGATAATGCTCACTCTCCAACACAAGATCAAAATGATTGGAATATTTCTTCCGTATATGATGATTGACACCTCTCAATGACAAATTGACAACCAGAAAATGAGAAGCAACAGGGATTTTTCCATTAATCAATCCTCAATTCCATAATTCCATACGAATAGATGTATCACGTACCTACTCATATGGCGAATATCAACTGAATAGGAATCAATACATTATTCATGTTGTAATATATGCTATTCCTTATCTCCATTCAAGGTAATGCAAGCAGACTCTTTGAGTTTTCATTGTTGGTTTTCATCTTCTTTTCCTAAGATCTTGATATAATTCCCATGAGCTAAAATAATTGTATTCTCGAATTTCAGTAACATTTTGGGACAAAACATTGATCGGTCATCACTACAAACATATTGCAATTTTTCAACTTCATATCGTAGGAATCATGAGAGAAAATCCCATAATGCCTGAAAAAATTGACATACACCTCATCGATTGATCTACATTCCAGGACATTCAGAACAAATATTGATGCAGTAAGCAGTACCTTGAAATCGAGATGCATCGGAGGAGCCATATTTATAAAACATTCTCGATCAATAGATATAGCGAGATTTTATCAGGAACATTTTATTTTTTTGGAGCTACTTCGAATGAAAAATGAAGAAAATGTTTGCGACTGTTTTCGTCATTCTGGGGGTCGTGGTATTTTTTAGATATGCGAGTTCTCACCTGTTGATGAAATGAATCATATTCGTGTGCTAGTGTTATATGTAAATAAGTTCAGAAATGAATCAAAATGAGATAAACCCGTTTGTTATCAAGATATTATAACGTGACAATATGTACTGCATATTTTCCAAGACATCCTACAGTATTTTCATCAAAACAACACCTTATGGCTTGCTGATGGTTGAGAGACATTATTTCATCAAATCGCCGGTAGATAGAAAGAGGAAATACAAAAACTGAAAACACCTCCGAAATAGGTATGGATTCTTAGGAATGTTGCCTCGAGAAATCCATCCTATTGTTCAACTTCCACAACGCCAAATTCGGCCATTACTCCTCCCAGTAATTTGAGCCAAATTGCGCCATTCCGGCAAAAAGAAGGTATAGCGAAAATGTTGGCGATACTCCGAACCCGCATGATATAATTAAATATGGGAATACAATCGTCGATTAGCGTGGCCAGACATGCAAACGAAACGATTCCACGTCTCGATTAATCCCAAATTTGTTTCCTCTCTCCCTCTGCCGCGCCAGTCCACTCAATTTCGGTCCAATTTTCCGACACCGTCTTGCATAAAATTGCCGCAGAAGAAAAAACGCGGACGACAATGGCCTATAATGATTAATGAACATGGGCGGCGGCCGAAACAATCATCAAGGGAAACACAAACACATTAACACTTTACTTCAATACAGGTTGGCCAGAATCAGAGCCATTGACAAGATCCGCGTCAACGTTGTAGGAAAACAAAAGAAGACGTCAAACATAGTGAAATAAACTCGCCCGGAACCCGTAATATCCATGCAGAACCAAGAAAAAGCTGATGAGGAGGAATTGGAATTGCTAGACGTCATGTTTTCGCTAAGAAAATTTCCAGGAAATCACACATTGACCACTTGATTACAAAATGTCGCAAAGTTTTCAACATCATAAGCAGCATGATAGATTATGGAAGTAGATAGAAAATACCGTAACCCGCACCACATCTGGTGCTTTCAGAACGAGCCCTATATTCAAGTAATTCAATTTCAATTCTGTACTCTACCCCTAACCGTCGACAAATATAAACTTTGACTTCTGACGCAAGGAGTTAGTCCCATACTCTCCATCTTTTGGAACAATTTTCAAAATCATAACATATCGAGAAAGATCTAATCACTGACCTGCCAAATATTATGACTATATATCTGGAGGGGAGAGACCTGTTCATGGATCCTTGAACAACTCTCTTGATATAACAACTGTCACTTCATTCACTGCACTGGTTGTCTTGGTACTATTTCACCCCTTGGAGACCAATTTTCTTGATTTGAATGAGTAGCATAGGAATACTAGAACTGTTCATTCATCTTTTAACAACACGAAAGAAAAATCTATAATGTTCGTGAAACAGTGAAAAGTTTGGAGGTCGTCTGACTCAGGAAATACTTGGATACGCATGGAATTCCCAAACTATGTCATTCTATTGATGATTGGTACTTATTAATATTATTGGTGATTATATTGATATAGCAAAGTTCGACAGATCGAACCTGACAATTTAGGGGGACACGAAATATCTGGTGAGCACCGATCAAGGAAAGATTCATGAAAGACGAATAATTCTCTTCTGAATCTCTGTTCTCCAAACATTTGAATAACATTCCAGAACAGGTTGGATTTGCGCTCTGTAGATAATGAAGAGCTGCTGACTATCTTTGCACGGATCAGAAAGCCAAGTTTTCGTGAAGCAGTTCTCACCATGGACCTCACACGATCGTCCCATGAGAGAGAGCTGTTGGTGGTGATACCGAGCATGGATACTGACGACTTCATAGGAATAGTGGTACTGAAGTCAACATGTTGGGATTTTTGCGATCTCCCTTCCTGGTGAAGATAGAATTTCTGATGTTTTGAACTCTACTCGGAATTCGTAGTCACTACAAGATGATAGCAGGTATATCGAACGAGTATTATTATCGAGCGGCATTCGGGTGACCTGGCGCAGGTCGGCCTATCAGAGGCTCGATACTTTGCCTTCGTGCATACCTTATGGACAATGGGAATAATTGGGCAATACTTATAATGCCCGGGGACTTCAAGAATATACCTAAACTTCCAGACAATGTTGTACACGAGGAAGGATCATATCACATCGATTCGTAAAACCGCGAACACTCAGATTTCAGTCGAAACGAGGATACGGTAGGCCGAGTGTCCCTCGGACTATAATATTTAATAAAAAAATTATATCACAACCACATTACCTTCTCTCTAAATACTCATTCATGCTGTTCCTCATAGGTTGCCATGGTGACGCATTTGTTATTATAGCGACATTGGTACCATGCGAAGACATATTATATATTCTCTACTAGATGCATCCTTGCCCCGTCGACTTCAGAAGAGCTTCGGAAAGAAAGAGCTATCGATTCGTCTGGTTTTGCAACAAAGAAAAGTGCAATTTTGCTAATAATCAGTTGATCACTGCTGGCTGCTTCTCTCTCGTTTGCTGTTTTCATTGGTTGGTTTCCTCCGCCTTTCTCTAGGCGTGAACTAGGGTGTTTTTGAAATTCGTTTAACATTATTCAATAACTTACCTCATGTGATATGATATATTCTGATCTTTTTTGAAACTATTAGTACAGCCATAAGCTGAACAGGACAACACCATCTCGAACAAAGTTTTCAAATCCTTCCTCGAGGCGCTGAACTGGCTGATACAACTAGGATTATTCACCAACTTTCAATATTCAAACCACAAGAGTCTCTTTGTTTCAACTAACTTATAGATCAATAAACTTTGCCAAAGATCATATTTGAGTGGGTAATCTCAACACTATCAACTCGATTCGAATGAAAATAACTGAAAATATCGTATTTTACAATACAATACCATGACACCCCAAAATGCCAACAGTCATGTGATTTTCTCATCGCTGCATCTCTCATGGTCGACTCAATTCCTCTCTCTCTCTCTCTCTAAGCTCGATCTGAAAGTCGCATATTCTATAATGGCCGTTGGAAGATTCTTTTACGTGGGTACATTTTCTCTTCGTATTGAAGTGACTATGTATATTACAAAGTTTCCGTGGTTATGAGTGGCCGAACAGTGCTCCATGGTAACGTTTTTTATGTGTGGCTACGACTCTGTCTGAAACACCGCAGACCGTGAAATAAACTCGAATTCGATGCATCTCCGAAAAAATCCCGAGGATTGTCGTCTCTCGCGGCAATTATGGCCGATTATTCCGACGTCTGTTGCATAAAAAATGCAGGAAAAGTGGCAGCTCGGCCCGAAAGCAGGGAAGGAGGATTAATATAAATTACGCGCTCGACGATGATTAAATTTTATATGCAGCGACTTCCACGGGTTTTAATTCGCGCCGTTTCCGGTCATTACCCAATTCCAACGAAAGAGGGCGTGGGCGGTCATTATGGAAAAGATAAGAATATACGTATTGTGTGAGTGCACCTCACAACGGATGGGACAGATCACGGCACTTGATTTCTCGATGCGCTTTACCTATCATTATATAGGGATGGACGAGCTGGAAAAATGTCTCGCTCGCCTTGTTCTTGTCTCGCGAATCTAGAAAGAATCTATATAGAGTCGACGAAGAATTTCAAGATGCGAGGCCTTTTCAAAAATCTATACTCCAGGTTAACGAACCAGACCATGTGACGGTCCACAATAACATATGGATATATACATATATATCTACGATGATGATGGTTTATAGTCATGGAATAACAATATGAATGAAAACACAAAATATTTATTTTCAACTGATTGAACTTCTTGCAAATGGTGACAAAAAAAACGGAGATCGTGATCAGTTGTAAATTGATGGTGACTTATGCCAGCTTCCACGACGCAAGAATAATTATCAAAATTCAATGTTTTCGTATATAGGTTAGAATAGTTTTCTGACCGAATGTCTACCACAATTTTCATTGGATATAGATTTCCGTTAGAGGGATAGTCGTTTCGGTTCAAGATTCAGAGCAAGTAATCATAAGGTATTATTTATTTCTTTGTCGTTATTTTCATTAGTTCACACTCCATTTGATCGAGACAACCCACCATTTTTCAGTGAGACACCTGAAAGGAAGATTTTGCAAACGCATTGACAACCTGGAACAGATCTACTCATATTTTCAGATACGAAGAGGAAAAACACAGAAAGCTTCTGAAAACGAACTGACCAATGTGATGATTGAATTGTCACTACATCACTTGGTTCTCGGAAGTGAACTCAGATAATAATAAAAATGTGAATAGACGTTCCAGTGAGAGTTTGAAAAAATAAAATCTCATGAATAATCCTCATGACGGTACCTGACATTATTAAACAAATTCAAATTCGACATGATAAATCAAGATATGATGGAATATTCCGCTATAATGTACTAATTTTTTCATCAATATATTCAATATACAGGGTTATTCATCAAATTTGACATATATTTGCAGCCGTTATTACAGCTGTCAGAAAATAACTTTGGAAATGAAAGTTGTACAGTTTTTTCTTGGGAACATAAAATATGTCTACAGTTCCATCGTTTCATTTTTCATAAATATTGGTGATTAGCTTGTCAAAGTTGAGATAAATTGTATTTTTTCTACATTTCTATTTTTCTCCTGATTCCAAATCCGAATAATATATCATGTCTTGGCATTTGGTTCAACCTTTTCGAGAAATTTCAGTTTGAATTTTGTATCGTATGGAATTGTTATGAATTGACATGTACATTTCGTGAAATTACATCGATAGAGATAGAATAACTAGATATTTCATAGAGACACCCGAATATTTCCCCGATAACACATGCATAATGACTCACTTCCATGATAAATAGCGTTCGTTCCGCTCGATTTTTCCATACATATAGAAAATGCAACTGCGAAATCGGACAATGGCGCCTCGATTTTTCATTTGCCATTTCGAACCTATCATTTTGACAGTTCCAACGGCCGTCCCGTCACGGTCGATAGGTTAGCATCATTCCGTCATTTACACCTCATTTTTCTCGAGGTCCTTATCTGCGGTCCTATGGGACGCATTTGGCCAGGTACTCGAGCAATCAATCTCAACCGCAACCCGATATCTCTCAAATGAACCGTCAATATTTTCGGAAGCTACAATAGGACCATAATAATATCGACAAATCAAAAACGCCATAAAAATCTATTTACACGTCATTAACACATGTTCGTTGGGAACTGCAAGACGCAAGGGGACGAAAGTGTTAAAATCAACCCCGTAAGTTGAAGTTGTAGCGTACTGGTTTTGAATCGAACACAAAGTAACCTCTTCAGAAATCGCCGGATTGGGTTTCTTTCATTGTGGAGCGACAAGCGTGAGATGGGGGAATTGATGAAAGGATTCATAGGGTAGGTACGTATTTCCAGCGTGGCATCGAATACATCATTTTCCAACAATGTAACAATAAGTTTGTTGACTAACGCAGAGAAGTAGTTGATTACTTCGAAATAACTCTCACAATTGAAGAGTGGAACTAAGAAAGGCCTGATGAGTGCCCTTTTAGCGAAATCCAGTTTGTGTTATCGAAATATTCTCTTGAAAATGCTTTTTGTATACCTATATGCTTGATAATATTGTGTACGCAGTGGATTGTGAATTTTCTATGCAGCTCGAATTATTGATATCGTTGAATAAGGAATATGAGAATCCCTGTCGGGGAAATAGGAAGATCTTTATTCGAAATTGGAATCCTGATATACAATGAAACACTATTAGGTTTTTTGATGCTTTCCAAGTTGATCCGAATGCATTGAATGTTTTCTGAATTCTCAAAAATTTCTTCATGTTCATTGGCGGTTGATTCGAAAATATTTCATGTCTTCATGTTGATTTTATCACCGTGTACAAAGATAATAAAAAAAAATGTTTATTTTCGTTTTTTATATATTATTTTATTTCTACATTTACAGGGCTCAAAACTGCAAAATAAGTTGAATTTGCTCAGTGAGAAATTTCCGTGAAGGCAATAAAAAATATTAAAAATATATGTGAAATTTTGTATGATTATAATTATATTTTGGGAGCTGGCACATCGCATAAACTTGTCTTTATATCTGACTCTCACCGAGTAGTCTTAGGTTAGTTAGATTTTCTACTCCAAATTTTATCTACACTTGAACTCAATTTCACACCAAGAATGTACTCTTGGTAAAACCCGATAGTGTGAACCGATGTTGTAATATTATGTTTATGATTTTGAAATGATGAAGTACCTAATAACTGATAGTGTATGAATATGGATACTGACCTAACCAAACTTTTTTTGCAGTGTTCTACGTGTCCTAGAAACGCTGCCACTTTTTTATACACCCTATATGTTGTCAATTTTTTTCCATCGTTTCTGAAGGTTGAAAATGTCAATATCATTACCAGAATGGAATACAGGCTATTCCATTCGACCTAATCACCGAATACCACTTTAGCTTCAATTGAAAACCGGATTTTTTTCGAAAACACCAATATTTTGAAAATTATCGAGTCGAGTGATAATTGGAGGTCTCGTTATTAGCTCCTCGAATATTGTAGTGAAAATTATTCGATTTAGGGTATTGAAATCCCGTTTTTAATCTCAACCAAATAATTTGAAAATGGCAATGATAATGTGAAATCAATAGTATTGCGTATTTGAGTAAGTAATACATAATATTTTACGATTGCAAATGTAGATTTGTAGATATATGTTGCCAAATAACAACATTTACATGAATACACAGATCAAAACACAAAAATACCGCTGAGCACTTGCACGGATGAGTGAGAATATAAATGCTACATGGTTACCTGATGCGAGCCATGGGCGCCGCCATATTGCCCTTGGCTGCTCTGCCGAGCGCCTTTCATTTTACCCCCACTCCGCGGAAGGGTGCAACGCGGCATGCGATAATGGAGGAAAAAAAATTGAGGCGATGTAATGAAAGTTTCACTATGAAATCTGTTAATCGAACTTCGAGAAATATCAGAATTTGCTTAATGTGGTAAGTTATGGCGGATAGTATAGTCATAAACTGGAGCATAACTAAAAATTAAAGCATAGTATTTGAAAACGAGTGTTTATCAGCCCAAGTCTAAGAAATGAACTTGAAAGTTAATCAACTTGAACTTTTATGATTATGCTAATGTCGAGGTGGCATTAGCGCGTGCCGTCACAAAAATTTGACATTTTTTCAATCATGATTCAGGATTCATGGGTAAATACCTCAGACTAAATTTAGCACAAAAACTATGCTTGAAATAAGGACTAAGATTGTACGAATATTGCATAAATCCGTCATGAATGTCCGAGCGAAACGTGCAAAGATTATTACTCGAGACTCATTTTTGGGCGCAATCGGAGCCACGTTGTGCAGTATCAACAACGTTCCATCACTCGCCGCTATATCTCTCCCAATTTTTCTCCTCATAAAACAACGGAATCGTAAAGAAGTCCATGCGACACGCCATATCACGAGAACGAGGACGCGTGATTAAATAAAAACTTTTTGATAAATTCGCCGCCGCCCGTTACTCGAAGATAATAAAAGACAACATGCACTTTCCGCCCCCCGTAATGGAATTATTTAGTGGAAGTTCGCCCTCTCTCTCGCCCGCTTTCCTCCGATCCTCCGTTTTTCCGCAACTGAATTGTGACCGATGAACATGCATTCCTGAGAGGCACTGGATTCTAAGCCCAGAGAATGAAGGGTGCGGAGTGTACAGGGTTTTGCCGTATATTTTTGCACCTCACCTACTGTGGGAAGTTTTCGAAAAATAACGAATATGAAAGTTTTATATTTTTTCTGTATCCTCAAACTTTCTCATCAAAATTCCCATATTATTTCGGTGAATGTCATATTTTGACATGGTGATAATCGTTCTCAATGAAAAAAATAGCAAGATCTGTTTCATCTGACTTCGGAAATATATAAATATGCTTCATTTCATCCAATCGTTCTCGAAATGTTCGAAGAAATACTGTCTGTGAGAGTTTTTCCGATTTTTTCTCCTCATTTCTGAAAAATAAAAAAAAATGATCACAATGACTATCTCGATACATTCGTAGTAAGGACAGATTTATAATCTGCCCTTCCTGGAAAATGTCACTGCCCTTGGAATTGAACCCTCAGATACCTTAGTAGAAATTCTGGTATTCATCAAATATATTTGTCTTCCAAATTTTTTCAGAACAAGATGTCACTTTCAAATTGAAATTGAATTCCAAGCGCTGTGAAATTTTGGGACAGATCATGAATCTGTCGTTACAATGGATTGAATTGATGGGTCATTATGATGTAACATAAAATATATTGGACGAACTCGTCGAAACATAGCCATTAGATTCAAAGAAGATATTCCTCATTTCAGGCACAATCCAATAACCTTAGATAATTTGAAACTACTTAAACATTTGAAGAATAACGGAGAATTGAATAGTTTGGAAAGTATTTCCATTCATCGTAATAAGAACCAAATAATGAACCTTGGTCCTATTCCATGCTCTCGAATATTCCATTTTCTGAAAATCATGCGGTTCGCTAAATTGCAACTGACATTACTACTTCTACTAGACTGACATTTATACGGGCAATGACTCTCGATGGTAATTTCTAGACAATATCTTGAAAGATACTAAGGAGTCGCAAATTTCTTTCACTTTTCAGGTCTACTAAATATTTCAAATTAGTTCCCATAATACGTATTCAGACTCTTCTGAATAATATTGTGGTTTTTGGGTTTTCATTATTCATTTTGTAGTTGGGATAATCGATATAATTTATATTTCTCAAAAAAGAGGAGAAAATCCCAAAAAATCTAGAAAAATTCATGCTCAAGAGACAATCGGGAATGACAGGACCTTGCGCCATTTTTGATGGTCATCTATAATTCTCTAGAATGACAATTGTTATGGATTTATATTTTGATAGAAGGACTAAAAGACTAATTTCGAATTCCAACTCCAAAATTCACCAAAAAAAATGCATGTCCGTTCTAACTCATATTACTCATAATACAATAATATTATTTGTGGTATACAGCAACAAAAATATATATGCAGTCATCTTTAGAATACTCTCACTTTGGAGAATGAAGTATAGCTGTATTAAATGTTCTGATGAATTCTACTATACTTACTGCCTCTAAAGATAAGAATATTATAGTAAAGCAATGTTGTATCTCGGTATTCCCCGATATTGAAATTACCTGAGTTTGTGTTTACTGAGAATGAGGGACAAGCCATAATTCTAATATAAGCATGATAATTCACTATTTGGGAGAGGTCTCATTAAAGATTTTTGGCTCAAATCTTGATATATACTTAGGCTCTAGTGGAAGCTGGTGCCTACATCGATACTATATATCCCATACAGAAATCTAAAGGGCCCGGAAAATGTTGCAAAATTGAGGTCAAACGTTTGAGAAACGATCAACTTTCCAGTGTGTGTAGGTCCCTCATCGACAGATTCAATAAAATGAATTGAGATGATGTAAACATTTACTTAGAAATATTGGTATTTTGTATCATCAAAGAATAAATATGTAATTCATTTTTTTTTGGGAGAAGCTAGCTGAACTAGATTCAATAGTGTCAAAATGTTCATGCAACCAATGGCCCAAAACTAAGAAGTATTCGTCTGAGGCCCAAAACAAAACTCAAAGAGTAGCCTTACTCTCATGACGTTTTCACACTGTTCATTATCTTTTGCAGTTCAGTATCTTTTTCACAAAGACATGGATGATTTCGAATCATTTTGCACACTGTTCGACAAAAAAACACAATTAAACCGGCCCTTTCCAGTTCTTTAGATGTCATGACATGACAGAACATGATAGAAATGCCAACCTATGAATCGTGAAAAAACACCAATCATAATGAATGAAACATGACAAAATCTGGTATTATCATTGATTATCAACAAAGTGGATATAGGATGTTGAACCAACTCTCCAATTGTTCCATTCCAAAACATGTAGACCTGTCAAACAACCTCACTAAGGCCGCACCGCTTGAGTAGAGATGGCGATTCGATCGTCGATTCTGTAAAGTCAAATCTGCTTTAATTGATATTGACGGATATCTGACAGTAATGGATAGCTGATGGTTCGAATCTTGCATTCGTGTTGAATTTCAAATTCAAATCGTACTTTCCAGAGCTTCCAAGATAATCATCTAGATTAGCATAGGTGACGCCATCTAGTTTCGATCTTGAGAAGCCTTAGTGAGGTATTGAAATTCAACATATTCAAGTATGCAAAAGTCTACAACTTCTTCTAGTGGCTGGGTATAGGTAATCGGGACACCACTCTATATTTACATCATGATTATCAAGATTGTTTTGAATTTCTCATACCCATACAAGTACTACTCAAGTACAAAATCTCTACTCTAGCTTTATCTTGAACTTAAGCTGTGTTGTTTTTTTGTAGAATGGTCTATTTATTTTGGTGTTTTCACTTGGAAAGAGATGAATTTAAGTGTATTTCTGTGCTAGTGTAATTCTGTGTCCTAGAATACAGGAGCTATACTACAGAATGTAATGGCGGATTTATCCAAAATTCGCATAATCATAGTCTTAATATCATGCATAGTCTGTGGTGAATCAAATTTTGAGTATTTGAGTATATGTGGTATTTACCTCGACATAATCATAAAAGTTAAAAACTAAAATTGTTGGTTGAACGTATTTATTATTTTGTAAATGCTCTTCAGATTATAACTAAGACTATGCGTAGAATGTTGTATAAATCCGCAATAACATTAGACTATTGTTCTGTGTGTCTTGGTTATGATGAAGCTGCGATCTAGTGACCTCAGAGTTGTATTCACGACAGCTCACTGACGGGAGTTATTAGCCGCATAAAGATAGAGGGCGTGTGTGCGCCTCGTTATATTTTTTCATATTAATAGGATTTTTTATTCGGGCAGCAAATCTCGACGGTTAATTTTCGAAAAAGGTCTTTATCCGGTTGGGGATGTATCGTGAAAAATGGTCGTTTTTAATCTCTCTCTCGTGTCGTAAAGTTTGCCAGGGGAGAAGCATGTAGAACGGAACGAAATTAAAAGTGGAATCGTTTGATTCAAAATGTTGCATTGTTCGACTTGGTTATAATACATATTTTCACTTGAGCCGAGAACCCCTCATTCCGTATAATACTCTGGATTCAGAGTTAGAATCTGATGACATTGAATTGTTGATAGAGGTATTTGGGTGCTCGACGAAAATTTTCTTAATTTCGAAATTTAGAAATGGAATTTGAAATTCAGAACAAATGTAGAAATTTCGAGACGAAAGTCGAAATTTAATCGTATCATATAAACAAATATTTCTTGGCCCTCCTTCTTCGCTTCTATACTCGAGTGATGAGAGATGCATATATAAAATTCATACCTAGTTGGTGATTGTGACTGAAATGACAGCATTAAAATTATGCACGACCTACACCAATCTATTTGTGAGTAAATTATTCGATTGGCTTTGTGGACCACATATCCTTGAGAATGATGTGCGATGAAAGTTCCCATTTCTTTTCATTAGCAAAGTCATCACATCTTGTATCTGACAAGAACACGAAAACTCAAATGAGAACACCTGTCCTGCATACTGACCGGGCTCATTTATATATATACGAGCGCCCAATAACCAAAAACGCAAACGAGCGGTAGTTCATTTCCAAAGAGAAAAATCGGCACGTGCCTCAGCAAAAGCAGTAATTAGAACAATCGTTTTACTTTCACAAATCGTGCATTGGGTCTGTTTTCGGCAGAAGCAGCTGATCCTGACCAGAACAGGTGGATATCGGCGGAATTTTCAACGCCTACCTGCCGGGTATGCCATTTGGACACCCAGGAAAACAGCTCAGTGGCGTAACCAAATCTTCATCACATAAAATACATTTCTGGACAAATATAAACCGACTGAAAGCACGTTTCTAGTTATGTTCTCATATAAAAACAATATGTAAGAGCATCATTCGTTCTCAAAGTCATCTCACATGCTTCATTTTCGAACTCAAATTTCAGCACTATCCAAACACTTATTTGAATTGGTGACGTACTCGCTCGAACTATTCAGAACATCCCAGTTTCATGGAGAGACCAATAATGATGGCATTCATCAACGCTGAAAAACTACCCAACCCAAAAAAAAATTAGCACGAGGTCGAATTATACACATGAAGATGATGCACAAAATGGGTATCTCGAAAACGGGGAGAGATACAAATTCGGTTAAATGGGAAGAAAGTGAAAGAGATCCTCCCAACATAGATAAAAAATAGAGTAGAAGTTATTAAAAATTATTTCAATATATTCGTAGTAAGGGCAGATTTGGGATCTGCCCCAAAATGTCACTGCGCTTGAAATTAAACCTTTAGATACCTAAGAGAGAAATTCTCTATTGCTCAGTGACACCTTGTTTTTGAAAAATTCGGAAATACAAATATATTTAATAAGAATAAAACCTCTACTTATCTTGGTGGACGTTTCGGGAACAAATCTGCTCCCGTTCTCAGCACAAATTGAAATATTTTTCTCTTCGCAAAATTTTTCAATGTTTTCGGTTTTGAAACTGAAAAGTGACAGTGCGAAGAGGAAAATATTTCAATTTGTGTTGAGAACGGGAGCAGATTCGTTCCCGAAACGTCCACCAAGATAAGTAGAGGTTTTATTCTCATTAAATATATTTGTATTTCCAAATTTTTCAAAAACAAGGTGTCACTGACCAATAGAGAATTTCTCTTCTAGGTATCTAAAGGTTTAATTTCAAGTGCAGTGACATTCTGGGGCAGAACCCAAATCTGTCCTTACTACAAATATATTGAAATAATTTTTAATAACTTCTACTCTATTTTTTAGAAGCGAGTAGAGAAAATCCCACGAAAAGCTGAAGAATGAATTTTCGAAATTATTCATTGTTCTTCAGTTATAACAGAAAAATATAAAAATTCAACTTTTCGAAGCAACTTTTCATATCACAAAGTGTTGATATTGATTCATTTCTCTTACATTCCGTATTCGTGAAACCATCATCATCTTCATTTTTCAAATGAGGTCCTGATTAGTTTTTCACAGATTTCAGCTTTTGTAATTAGCATACGATCCAGCTCTAACGATATATATTGAATGAAAATAGGTGCGGAGGTCATCATCCTAAGTTGCATATTAAATTTTTCTTTTGAAACTGTTATACATAGTTTTCAGGGGAAAGATATTGTGAAGAACTAAGAAAAAAACATGCTGCAAAGATATGCGAATATGAAAAAAAGGAAGATCAAAAGAGCAAAAGTGAAAAAAGTGGGGATCTCATTAACTGCTGCTATATGTTCTCTGAAGGAGAGTTTTGAAAGCCTTCTAAACCGTTGCTTATTATGTATTATTATTGAACTTTTTTTACCTACGTCTATGACAAGCTTATATAGGTATCGGTTGAAATAGATTGAACAGCGGTGGGCCAAGTGCTAATTCCTCTTAATTTTCTTCAATCGACTTCCTTTTTGTTAGGCTATTATTACAGAGCATATGTTTTTCTTTTTGTCGGCAGATAGGTTCATAAATGTTGTCAATATATAAGATTAATTCAATCATAAAGTAGAAACCGGTCATAAACTTTCATTCCTGAATACAATGGTCCATTCCTCGATCAGTTGTAGATTGTAGATAAAGTTTGGCAGAGTATATTCTTGGTTCCTAGTTGGATATAGATGTTCGTTTGGGGCTCGTGTCAATGTTGCTCGCTTTTTGTGTATCAATAAACTTATTTTGAATATGTAGGTTTTCGTTTATGTTAAAATCTTGTGTTCTCTGAATGTTGTCCTGCAAGATTCTCTATAATTTAATACAAATAATGCACGGATGGCTCTCTTTTGTATATACCAATCACCGCTGCCGTATACACCCCAAAATTCTATACCATATTGCATGATACTGTGAGAATAAGCAAAGTAGACTAATTTCGTGATCACGAGGTTCGTGTTTCTCTAAATTGTACGTAGAGCAAAAATTGACCTGCCTTATTTAGACTGAAGTGCAGAAGAATGATCCGACTAGTTCAACTTGCAATATATGTTTGTTCCCAGGAATTTAGTTGAATTCACAAAATTAATAGTGTTTTGATGGAGACTAATAGTGATCATCATCAACATGTCTATATAATCTGAATGAAATATTATTTGTTTACAGTCATTAAGAGACAGTATTTGCTAGGAACTGAGAAGTTCGGCATGTTTCGAGGACAATGAATGGATTCAACCGGAATGCATTCACCAAGAGATGCAGCACCAGTTGGACTATTTTAGTTACATTCGAATTTGATACATAGTCTGAATCAAATCAAGCAACCGCTGATATCGGCTGAGCCGATTTCACTTATTGAAAGCAGGAACGCGTTTGTGAACACCGAATCTATCAATTTCCAACCCAATGAACTCAGTGGTTCAGTGACTTACAGACTGCCTATACCATCACTTTCTTGCAGATCATGTGTATCCAACGGCTCCTCATTTTTTTTCTGGCGTATATAGATTGACCGTTTGTCAACTTTTGACGCAATCATCGGTATTTCTTGTCAAATTCGAAACTATTTCGGCACATGTCATATTTTGACATGTGGTAATTTTTTTCAGTGAAACTCCATGTATATATTCTCATATCTGAGAAGAGCTATTTTTTCTGAATTCAAATATATATATATATATATATATATATATATATATATATATATATATATATATATATATATATATATATATATATATATATATATATATGCTTCATTTCATTCATCCGTTTTCGAAATATAACAGTTCGAATAATATTCTGAGGAATGTAAATTATTTGTAGTTCACCTTGAGTGAATCAACCTTGTAGTTGAGTGGATTCATATTTTTTTGTAAACTTATCAAATAACTTTCATTGGTGGGGTCCACAGTAACAGTTATCAAAAAATATAAATCCATCAAAATTTACAATCGATAAAAATGGCACCAGATCCTATGATTCAATTGCCTCGTGAAAATGGCTCTTTTATTTTCTTAAAATATTACGCCTATATTTCGAAATATTTATGAAATCCGGAAAAGAGCTATTGTTAGATATAAGGTGATATAGAGGGTGTTCCATTGGAAAAAATTACAAAATGCAAAATTTTACAGTTCTGAAATAATTATTAATTTTCGACAAGCAATACGATTCGTGAAAAAAATAAAACTTTCATACCTACCATCTCTTGATAAGTTTCGATAAAGTTGGGTGCATAAATATACGAGAAAACCCTGTACATTCTCAATTAGAAGTTATACTCGTAGCGTACTCTATTACTTGAATGAAGCATTAGCATCTCTGGAAAAATATAGAATTACAGGATTCTTACTTTATGATATAGCACTATATGTGCTGTTGCCAGCTGCTCACATTTTTACAACTCACTAATGACGTTTCGATAGACATGAAACATTCTCTACTCTGGAATACTCCTATTAGTAACCCGAGGTATTCAATATAATATTCAGCTATATTATAACAAGTGATGATTGACAGTTATCGCTACTCGTTAGAAACGGACCAAGAAGTGGAAATTTATATCATTTTTTATCATCGCAGTGATAGACACGCAACTATAGTTACCTGGAAATGCATATATGCACTTCCAGGAATTTCATTGGTTCATAGTCTCATATCCATAATCATTACAACGATGTAAAGAAGACATGGAGAAGACCAGTGAAGTAACTGATGATGTTTCATTTCGCCAAAACGCTAATGGCATTTTCTGATATACTGGCATAATAGTTATGGAACTGCCTAGAAGATGGCATCAGTATTATAGGTAGTTGGTATTATCAATGCATTTCCTATATTTCAGCCCAGTTCAAGACCTTGAGATATCAGTCGAAAATTAAAAACTGTTTCAAGCCCACAGTCAAATACCTATTCTATACATAAAAAAGTATATATCAGGGGTTATAATGCCATTAGATACATTGATTATATTTATTTATAAAATAATAATAATGATAGACATTATGCAAATGAGCATGGTTTTCTTTTTCTTCAGGATGATCTGGAGTAGTTGGCACCTATATAGTGATACAAAACGACTAGAAGAAACAGGATGATCCCCAAAGCATTTGACAAAATCGCTAGATGTACATCAGTCACCATTCTGCAAAACAAAGATTTTTAAATCGATACATCTTATATTTACATCATCGATACAGAATAGATTGAATCAATGAAGCAAAAAATACAATCATTAAGTTTAGATCGCCGTTTGGCAACACCAATCGCTGGTAACTTACAATTATATCTCCTACGTGGCGCCACATGTGCTCTTTTTCCTTCTGTCAGTTATCTGATGGTTTCGAGTTTTGAAATTTATTTCAAGTCGGTTTCGTTTTCATTTTCTATAAAGTAACGCGAGTGTTTTATGAATGTGAGCAGTTCGAGCATACACCAAATGTAAGCATGCTAGAATATTTACTCGAACATGATTTTGACTGTGATTTCGTATTCAGATAGCAAGGATTAACGGGAAATATTTGGCTAGTTTTTATTGCTATTGTCGAAAGAATGGAATCACCTATACATGAGACACTCTGAAATCTATTGTATCTATCATAAAAGTTCTTTTTTGAAGTAAAAATTCGCAGTTCTTTCGATCAACAAGAATGTAACCTCAAATGTATGTACTGGATCAATTTACAATTTGTGAAGATATCAATGAGAAGTACTCACGTGTGGCTGTTCCGAAGATGAAGAGAGTTGAAAAATTAATATATATTATTCACTAATCACTAGTATAATAATTGTTTTGTCTTATTCGTAGTTTGTTGCTATCAAAAAAGGTGTCGAATCCCAATTTAATGAACAACGACAACTCCACAATGTTGTCAGATGAGAAAGGCTGAAATTATTTAATTCCTTCAGATTTGTTTCAATTTTTTTGCCATTACCAATCCATCCCTCGAAGAATTTTGGGATTGATTGATTGGATTGTCACTAAAACTTCTGTTGATAATGGAGTGTAAAAAAACTGAAACATTATTATAACAATGAAAGATGTAGTATGCAAGCTATGAAACATTTTTTGCTCATAAAAACGTAGTATCGGACTCCATCCTTATATTTGGAGCATAATAAGGGATGTGTAGGTTTTGAATAATATTAAAAAGCAATGAATTCGAAACACTGCAAACGATTTTTGACTTTCTGAATCTTTCATCTTATGAACTATCTACTAGTTAGTCATCTGCTCTCAATGTTCATTGACAGTACGTAATTCTTAGGGAGGAGAAATATCTTGAAATATCTCAACTATTCTCATTCTTTCATTGAACTTTGTAATTTTTTGAGAATCTGGCAACATCCTCTGGACACGTACTCATGCAACGCACGAATCAGCAAATTCCACCATAGCTAAAGATATTAGTGACACAGGACAGAGACAAAATACAGAATGCTGGTATTCTACCACATGCTGGTTCACTACCACAGTAGGGTATATTATATATATTGTACTCTCGCCACATATCAACCGTGGCAGTGGTCAGTGCTCTCTGTTCCACAGGACAATAAAAGATTTCATTGCAGTCTATTTTAGTATCAGCATCATGGTCTGCAACTAATAGATCGTATGGGATAATGTACTGTGGTTCTCCTGTCGACTGTCGTCACATTTTCACCACAGAACACAATATCTTTCACTTCGCAGTGCTAGATTTTTCGTTTGACGCCCTGACAACTGACATGGAACATAGAACCACCTGAACGATTGTTTTTTTTTGGTTTGAATTTTCGAGTTGTTTTGGAATGTGAAATTAATAAATGATATGAGCAAATTATGATTTGACTTAAATGTAAAATACGTGAATATTTTAATCAAACATGGGAGAGAAATATCATCTCAGCAGAGATTCCTTAATTTATGATCTTAATAAGTAACAGTATTTGGAAACAAGTCACATATCTATTGAATCTATTGTTGAATTTCAGCAAACATGTTCGTGGCTTCAGCCTCAACCACAGTAAAATTCCACGAATTTCCATCTGGAAATGTGATCCATAACTACCAACCGGGCTCTAAAGTTGAAGGACCTATTCGAAGCATCTCCTGGAGCAAAGATGGCAACTGGCTGGTTCTGGTTCCTTATTCTGGAGTTATTGAAATTGTCAGTGTTAAAGATAAGCTGAAATTGCTCAAGACTGTATCAGATATAGATGAACCCACCTGTGCTGTTTTTCAAAACACAACCAAGCGCACTATTGCTCTAGGCACAAAAAATGGTTTAGTAGTAATTTATGATGTAAAATCTCATAGTATCAAGAAGAGATTCCCAAGAGCTTCCAGTCAGATAACACATTTGAGCTTTACATTGAATGATACACATTGTGTGGCAGGCTGTAAGAATGGGGATGTTTTGGTTTATAGTAATGTTACTAATAGTCCTCCTTGTAATCTTAGAGTGCCAAAATCTGGATCAATAAATTGCTTGAAGACTAGCCATCTCAAAAGAAGTATGGTTCTAGGTGAGTATCATTGCTCATTTTGTGCAAATCAAAAGAAGCTGCACTTTATTCTTTAGAATAGAATAAATAACATTATCTCTTCGGATAAAGAAATTATCATAGGATTAATCATCTAGAGATTAGTATTGGAGTAGTCAGAACAAAGGAATTCAAAAGTCACACTTAAATATGAAATTGAGATCTTAGATTCACTTAGGTAGATTCCTGTTTTCTTCATACATTTTCCAATTATTGACTCATATTTTTGATAATTCTTGAAACAAATCTAAAGTGTACTGTTGCTAGACATATTCAACATAGTATTCTTGTTATCTATGAGTATCCATATTTCATTTGGAATGTTGTATAGGTCATGTCAGAGCTTACACAACCTTTATATCAAGAATCATTCAAATGGAAATCATGAAAAATGTATTGCTAATTTTTGCAGCAACTCTCTTTTCACTTAGAATATTCCCCATAATGAAGTATTGCTGTTTCCACTTGAACATAGTAGCAGGTCTGATATTTTGTATATATTTTTCATCTCTTGAATTTTTTTCATATTTTGCTTAGTTTTGAGCAAAAAATTGAATCCACTTAATTGCTTCCACAATTGCTTGATTTCATTTCTTTCTCAAAAACCAAGTAAGATACAAAAAAAATTATCATTTTCAGGTGCTTGACCTGAAAAATACATGAAAATTACAACACAACACATAAGTATTGCCAAAATACAATTCAATTAACTTCTGTAACACTAATATTCTGTAGGTTCAATACAGTGGATGATAAGAGAATCCACCAACATTTGTCTGACATAGGTGTAAGGTGTGTTACCTTGGGCATTTTGAAGGATTACTTGACATATGATTACATACCATCAAGGTTGACAACTCTCTTAGTAACTCATTACTAGTCATGGTTGTAGGATCTATTCAATTCATTTTCAATTCAATTCAACTGCCTGTTAACTGATATCAAAAATGTATTTGACATCTGTTTGTTTCTTCTACCTGTTACAGGTTTATTCTTGAAGTTTGTTGATTTGAAAAAAATCTAATTTTTTTATTATTATAGGCGGCAGCAACGAAGGAATGGTGGTGGTGTGGGACATTAACGTGAGCAGAGCCAAATTCACATCTGAAGCACACAAGGCTCCTGTCAACTCCGTGGCCTTTTCCCCTGTCAATCCTGATCTCATCCTCACGGCTGGCCAAGACAGGCAGTTCTGCTTCTTTGACATTGTGGAGAACAAGTGCATCGCCTCTGTGCCCGTGGACAACAGCGTGACTGCTGTGGATTTCAGCCCTGACGGGACTTACTTCGTGACCGCCTTGCAAAATGGCAGAGCGGACGTTTACGATTCGAGGAACATCAACGATCCTGTGCATTCATTCCAGGCTCACGCCAGCTCGGTCAAGCATTTGGCGTTCCAGGGGCTGCACGAGTCCAGTAACACGACCGTTAATAGCTTGTCCATGGAGAACATAACGCCGGTCGCCTCCAGCGATGACATTCCCAACAGGAATAACAGGTAATTTAGGAAAATAACAAGTGTTTTCAGTATGAGCAGGTATTTTGATAGCATACATTGAAAGAGTCATTGTACCACTTTTGTCTCAGTGAAATAAAAGCCAAGTCTGGCTCTTTGAGAATTATGGAAATTGAAATGAAAAGTATTGAAGTTATGGAATATCATGGACAAAGATTAATGGAACAAAGAATCTATACATAGGAATCAGATTGAAGACTGTATTACAAAGAAACAGCAAGACCAACAAACATCATTCTGCATGTAATTATACAACTAATGGTTGGAAAACATCCACAGAGTGCCATTGCAATATATCCGCATAGAATATCTCTGATGTATAGAATGTTTTTGCTGGTAATTCCTGTAGAGCATTCCTAAATTTTCAAGTACCCTTATATATTGAACAAATGGTACAATAATTGGTTGACTGTTGTATATGTATATGATATTACTACTATCAAGGAATTTCATTTTCAAGTATCTAAAAGTTGAATTTCGAATGCAGTGACATTTTGAGTCAGATCAGCATGTCCTTACTATAATTATAAAAACGACGAGAGAAAATCCCATATAGTCTTGAGGAAATGAACATCCTTGATCAACCCACATTTGAACAAATGTCGAATAGTAATATGATAGTAAATGCATTTGCATTCGAGTCTGAGTTTGTCGTTTGTCGCGAAAATGGAGAGGGGTTACTTGGAGTTTCCAAATATTGAATCAGAAATCGCTTCTCTTTGTGAAATTCGTGATGTTAGTCTTAGACAGAGGCGATTTATTCATTATGTTGAAAACGGGAGCAGATAAGTTCCCAAAACGTCCAATATACATCAAGATAAGTAGAAATTTTGATATCCATTAAATGTTTGTCTTCCAAACATAGAGATAGAGAATTTCTCTTTAAGGTATATGAAGGTTGATTTCCTAGCACAGTGAAATTTTGGGGCAGATCATATATCTGTCCATACTACAAATACTTTGAGATAATTGATGTAATTTATGTTTTTATTTTCAATGAACGAGGAGTGAAAATCCCACAAAAACTAGAAAAATTGATTTTCATTCCTTTTTATTATTTCTTTTAATTTCGCTTTTTTTTTCGCAACTCACCAGATATTTTTGAATCCATTAATAAAGACGTTATAATTTTCACAATCCTGCAAATTTGAGATTGGCATTCTTCCAACTTTTTCTTGAAATTCAAAATTTGAAAAAAATTCCATGGCAAAAATCCTTCCAGGTCGAGCAGGACCAGCGACCTCTTCGGCCTATTCGTCCCCGCCGACGATGTCGCCGACCAGTCGATGGACGGCGGCGACTCGTTCATGGCCGCCCTCGGGCTTGACCAGCGCGTCTCGATGGACGATAGCGCGTTCGCGCGGTCGCGCGACCGCCCGTCCAGCCCGGCCGACGCGCCGCCCACGCCACTAGTGCCGACGGGCGGGCGCAAAGGTGAGGGCGAGCTCGGCGACAGACAGTACTCGTCGACGCCGAAGTTCCTGACCGCGACGGGGCAGCCGGCGATGTCGCCGCAGGTGAGTGGGATCGTCGTCAGCGTGTAGCATAGATAAACTACTCTTTATAGATATAAAAAAAACTCACGTGTCAGTCCTATGTTCCGTTTACATCAGCTCCCTCTGGTGTTTAGTGACTAAACCACAGATCGAATAGCAGAAGATTTGAACGTTCCCAATTTATATTCGAATCTTCATACTTTTTTTTTGGTTCAGCAAGTCTCTCTGAATTTATTCAAAGTAATGTCATGCTTCTACAGAATCTTAGGATTCTGGCTTGGTGCTACTTGAAAGTATTGAAAATGAAATCAAAATTTGCGACTTGTCAACATCCAACGGATAGCAGCCTCTGACAAATAAAATTGCGTATGAGCAGCACGTGTGAAATCTCGCGGTACGCGATAAGGGAGGGGCAGCTTCGATCATAGACGAGAGAGATAGACCTGAGGCGCGTTCAAGAACTACAACTTGGTTAGAGGATAAAATGAAAAATTTGCCAATTGTCACTTCAATATTTTTGATATGAAATCAAAATATGGTTTGAGATTCAACCAAGGTTACTACAATTAATGAAAAAGGTTGATGAGTATCACCTCACGAATTTGCTCTGTCATTGACCAATAAATAATTTTATTCATTATTAATAGTTATTCTGTTTCAAAACTGAAATTATGGAATGATGTTTTCATATGGAAACATCATATAACGGCATGATTTATTCTGAAGGTTAACTCTCCTTTCATCTTTCAATTCATATTACTATACTATCCTCAAAACTAAATTGGCAATATGATTGCCCGAACAGTTTGGCACATCAAATTTCTCAGAAAAACCAATAAGGTTGACTTTTATTAACGCTGCCAAATTCCTGAACAAAGAATTTGCAAGAGTCCAAAATTGATATCAAAATATATAAACACATGAAAAATTCAATAGTCATTTTCATTTTGCTATGACCAATAATTATGATAATGATCCAATACCAATTTCACAATAAATTTTGTTAGCCATTAACGCGTCAGTACGCCAGTTTTCAAAGTTACGGTACTCGTTCAGCACTATTCTTTTGCCAATATTTTCGAAATGCATCACACAATCAAGCTGTAACGTCGTAAAAAAAATTAAAACGTCAATAAGAATCAGTAACTTAGATCAAAATGGTTCTCACAACAAGATAGATGATTTCTTTAATAGAACCATTCATTGTTCACTGCCCTCCAACATTTGTCAGAATAGATAAAGATAAATTTATTGAATATTCATGTGGAAAAATTGACCATTGGTTCGGAAAATGTCAGTTAAATAATACTTGTAGCTCCCTCATGGATATCACTTGTGGTGTACCACAAGAATCAGTGTTAGGTATCAAGTTTCATGAATGCTGTACCTATGACACCGTATATCAAATTCAACAAAAAATTATCTCTGAAATTGTGTCTTTATTAACTGTCACACGGGACTAACAGTATAAATATTTCAGGTAAGGAGCAACATTAACACTAATGGAAATTTCATTGAGAGAGAACGCATCCAAGAAGTGGCTAGGGAGGCTGTCAAGGAAGAACTGAAGTCTCTCATAAACGATCTCAAATCCGACATAAAATACCAGGCGACTCATACTACGTACCAGCTGAGGAGCGTCTTGCTGGACATGCAGATGGCGCTGGTCAAAGAGTTCATCAAACTGGAGGATTTTTTCCATCAAGTAAAGGAGGAGTTGAATCCTGAGTTGAGGTACGAGAACAACAATAGTTTAGCAGAGGAAAACGAGGAGTTACGGAGAAGGAACGAGTTTTTGGAAGAGCAACTCAGGATTTTGAAAAGGGGGGAGCTAGAGGGGTCATGACGGCAATTTTCGGGGTTGGAATGATATTGTGGAATATTACGTGAATATATTTTTGTACTAATATTTAATACATAAGGAATTTTCTGAAATTTGTTTTCTTCCATACTTCAACAATAAAATAGATCTCACTGAAATATATTTTTAATGATATTAGACCATTACATATACATAAAACAATGAGTCTGGAAAAAACATTTTGATATTTCATAACTTATTATAATTAGTATAACTTTTTGACAAAAATTTAGTTTGCTCACGAATAGAAAATCTGGGAATTCTATTGAATCATTTCGGAGCATATCGCTGTAATAAACCGAACGCTTTGTTAGAAATCAGGCGTCTTCTTCTAGATTTTTATAATATGAAGTCGGATTCAATGTTTGTAATGTATTTTTATTCATTATTATTATTTTAGTTATGTAATTCTTCTTTGAATTCAATGTAATGGTAGACCCACTGGTATATAATTTATATTGAATCATTCGATAATGATCATCAATTCGTATGCCAGGTAAAGGAAGTGATTCTTTAAATAATATATTTTGCTCAGTAATGGTGAAAGATTACAGGCTACAGAAATTTGCAGCAGAACAAATATATATATATATATATATATATATATATATATATATATATATATATATATATAAAATCACTCCTACAGTATTTCTCCTTACAAAATCATGATGAATATCAAATATATTATCATTCTCTTTTGGGTTGTTGAAATCTGTACACAGGTAGGTGATGCACTATATTTTATAGATAACATGCATAAGTATTTTTTTGATTTTTGTCTCCTTCAGTTTTCATGATATTATATCCGATATGAGGATTGCAGACAATTTGTAGGTCCCTAGTGGTCAACTCACCACTTGGATGCGGTACCACCGCGAATGTCAGCTTATAACAGGAGTCTCTGATTCTACTCTCTTCAGTGTCGCCTCAGGAAAATTTCCAGATGATCCCCCATTCAGAAAACATCTACTCTGCTTGAACCAAAAAATTGGATTACAAGATGATGATGGTAACGTCAATAGGAAAGTGATTTCCAGGTAAAAAATAAGTGAGCACTATCGAATCCACTTCTTCAATACTACCCAATTCAACATTATCTAAATTAGATATTATTCGTTATACACTCATATATACCCACATAATCAGCCTGCCAAAACCAAAAATAGGTAGAAAAGTTAGGCATACAAATATTACACATCCATAGAATTATCATGGAAAATTTTTCTGTCCTATGTTCATACACTTTCTGCATGGTTTTCATAACATTCATGCAATTTAATGAATACCTGAAAACGAGAAATTAGATCTGGGAAAATCATTCATAATCCTTTTTTCCTGATGATCCTCGAATAAGATTGTACCATGCAGATTATGATATCAAAAGATGATGGTCTTGAGTGAAAAGTCCAATTAAGTTTTCAATCGATGACACCTCAAAGGCTTACCTAACATCTGCTGAAACAAGTTTCGGATTTAAAAAAAAATGTTTCAAATGTGCAGCTCTTTCTGAAAATTCAATAAAGTATTGGGTATTGAGTCGTTTACACAGCAAATTTTGAGCGCCTATCATTCCTCATGGCCACCTGGTATTATATAGCACGTGGCAACACAATATTATGAGAAGGATCGAAATTCTAGATATATCTGCATCTTAATTTGTTGAATCCGCAATAGCATTGTGAGAATTAGAATTGTGTATATCATTTCGTGATTTTTTGTGGTACATGCTGATGCTATATTACTGATATTTGAAAAATGGAATTGAATTGGATTCATTAGTCTATTCACTGTATCCGAAAAAAAAGGAATATAACTCTTCGAGGTGGTTCTGAATATACGATAATCAGTATGTAACAGATTGTAACCAAGGTACAGGGCGCTTTAACTATTAATTTGCTTATGTCATGAAGAACTCGATACTTTGATTCTGTGAAACTATCGGACACAAAGGAAATTCATTTCCCGGAAAAAATTGTATATATTTGCATATATAACTCAAATCACCCTATAGCGGTTGACACCTTATAACACATCATCCCATATAATAACTTTTCATTTTTGCAGTTAGAATCTCCTATAAGAGTTTTTTTTTCCTTTCAAGATCAACAATTATATTATCTGTATCTAAGAAAAGTCTCTTCGAATTGGGAGGAAATACATGAAAATTTGTTTTTTTATTGTTCATGAATAATACATACTGAAAACATATTTGATGATCATATGAATTTTTCGCAATATAAATATTTTTTTTAATAAATGAAGTTAATAATAAAAATTTCATTTATATAAATATAAATAAAACTTTCCAAAAATATAAATATTGGAATTCGACTCAGAGTATAAAAATCACGAAATAGTTTCAGAAGAAAATAATTTAATTTCCATTGTGTGAGGTGGTATTTCATTACTTGAATATTGTCTCATCGTATCAGAACCGGATACAAATTGAAAAAAAAATACCAAATTCATACATTTGCAACAAATGACAGTTGACTAAGAAGAAATCGTCTTATTAAAATGAAAATGTACCAAATCCTGTAGTTAGTTAATATTATGGTTTACTTCTAGCATTCTGCGTACAGCATTGCCGAATACTAACTCCGAGTATTTAGTGCAGACTTGTGCAATTCAGATGAATAGTCCAGAAGGAACGGCAGTTGCTATGGACCAATGCCTGTTCAAAAATATCCGTTCAAGTTTTATGGGCTGATACACTCCGTTATCTACTGAGGAACTGGGTTAATGCCTTAACTAGATCAAATTAAATAATTGGATAATTAGTTGACATAGTAGGTAATAGAAAATGAACTCGAGAGGATGTAGGTATTGAATGATAAATAAGCTTGAATATCATCAACTTCGCAGTACACTTATTACCTACCTAGTTTTATTCCTTCATTGAACCTGTTGTATATTTCTTCACAACAGCATTTTCTTGGTATCCAAAACTAACTTCGAAATTTTCCTGTTTTTCGATGAGATTGTGGAGCTATCAGTACCATAATGAGTCGATATTCTTTTTCACTCTTGAAAAATACACAACTTTTGAACAATACATCTACAACGCATACAATTTCTAACAGTTGAATATATTCACAACTTATATAGGGAGTAATAATGAGTGAGAGTAACGAAATAATGATAACGATCAAGTATTATCAAAAAATACTCATCACTGTCGCACAGTTTATGAACCATTCCATTGGATTCGATATTCCAATAGTTGTAGATATAAGTTCAGTACTTAACTAGTAATAGTAGTACTAGTAACGGACTATGGCAGCATTCGGCGCTTTCGGCTCGTTCGTTTTCTTTGTTGGTAATAGTGGTAATAGTCATACTTGTTGAATACCTATTTCATTAAGATAGATGTGGTTTGGGTTACTCCTAAACTTCAGATATTGTCATTTTCCTATTCTAATCTCGTCTAGTGTGACATCGAGAGCGATATCAAGTAGATAAACTAGTGCTACTCTTTCATTCTTTGCCTAGTGAAGTGTCCCCTGATGTTTATGACCTCAAAATATTCAAGAAAAATTCCAATACCTTCCTTCTCTCCCGACATTCCACCGCTGGATAACACGATGTTCCTCGATCATTATAGGACTTCCTATCGTGTTGTCAAACTATAAATGAAATAACAAAATCTGGAACTTTCATTATTATGTACAAAAAAATTCTATCAAAATTAAAATCCTGAAATTTTGACTAAAAAAAAACATTGTGACAGGTGTGTTCACCTGGCCACACGGTATTATATTTTAACGTGTTAAAGCTCTGTACTGTTTGTCGTTGTACAGATCATCGAAGTTGATTAGTTACTTCGAGTCGAAATAGAACATGGACATTAGGTTACTATTAAAAAATAATTTATTTCAATAAATATCAATAAACACAATTTTTATATGAAAATGTCGAGGATCTTCTCATAGCACAGAGAAAATATTGAATTTGTTAGGAGTAGTTTCATAGAAACAAGAATGCATGTAATAGGCTGTCTCCTCGGCACTATTTTTCTTGATCAAACACTTCTTCATGTATTGGTCGATCATGCCAGAGTCGTAGTAATCGGATAGCGTTTTCCTCATTCTATCTTCTTTTAATTCACCGAATTCGTCCATGTGGCCAGTCGCCTTGTACACGCAGAATAGGTGCTTCTTACCTAACGGGTGGTCTCGGAACTCTCCCTGTTTGAATTTCTCGATGAGCTCGTCTTCAATGCCAGATTCCTTCCTACAGTCTTTGTGGATTTGTGCAAGTTTTTCCTTTTCTTCGCTGTTCATGGAATTCTGAAAGATTTTATTTTCCATTTTGTATATCGCTTCTTCTATGTGCGAAAGAACTGACACAGATTCTCATTTGAAAGCGTTTTCCGAATGAAAATAGGTGAATCCCCCTTTCCAACTTCTCGTGGATGGTTTAACTTCTTTTTGAATTCTCAAATGTAGTCATGAAGAAGGTATAATAATCGGCGATGGGCTATGATGTTACATAAAAACGGGACGAAGAAAGAAGGTGAATTATCACAATTTCCTTCGATTATCTCGAGAAAAAGAGGTTTCCACTCGTTGTGAAATTCCGGTTTCTGAGATCGTAATACCAATAGTAAGAGATAGTAAGTACCAAAATAATTTTCTAAGAAATATGGACTACATGATAAGTGCAAAATTCCCAAACATTTTCACAATACTACATCGCCTTTCGAACTCACCTTCAGAACATTGAAGTGTGAATTCTTCACAAAACACTTCATGAAGTCAAAAGCTGTATCTTCAGGGTTACTTTTCTCCTTCAAGCATTTCTCTATCAGAATATCGTTCTGGCTGTCGTCGAGTACAATTTCCCTGAGCTTCTCTCTTACGACGTTTTCGAGGATTTTGCCTTCTTCATTTTGGAACCCAATTCTCTGCACGAAGCAGTAGGAGAATTTCTTCAGGAGCACATCATCTGAGAAATCTCCTTTGCAAGCCTTTCGCAGAATTTCTTTTGGTACACCCGATTCTTTGGAGCAGTGATTGTAGTGCGCTCTAATTTTGTTGTGGATTTCCTCAGGAATATGGTTTACCTAGAAATCATCATTTATTCAGAATGGTAATTCATTAGATAATGAAAGGACTGTATTCAAAGATCGCTTATTAAACCCATTACATTGATACTGAATCATTAAAAAGTCATCAAGTGAATCGCAATGTCAGGTGGATTACATTGTTGTCTGTATACAAGGTATTCGGAAATTATGAGCAAATATTTTAGAGGGGTGATTTCTCTACTATCACAGAAATTTTAAATCCACAGTTTTCTTACATGGAAAAGGTCTTATCAGTTTTATAAATTGCACTGTTCTTTATCGAAATTCTTTTTGATGTGATACAATAATCGTATTTCCTTCTTCAACATGCCATATTTGAATGTTCTGAATTTCTCAGATATTTTGTGAATTCAATTCCAATTATCATTTGCGCACCTACAGAAATTGTTGATTTTAATAAATTTGCAAACATTTCAAGCTGTCAATTTATCATTCGCTTCATATTTGTTCTAGCTTGCCATAGGATTGATTCATAGCACAATATTTATATGAAGTTTTCTTTATATTTCTGCCATATACAGGGTGCCCCGAAATTATTTCACAATGTGGATTGGAAAATATACCGAAAATCAAATTGAATATGTCTTCAAGTGGTTCGTACTCGATATAGAAGGTGTTTTGGAAAGTTTTGCGGTTACTTGTCAATTGTCTATATCATATTGATATAACAATAATTTTTATCGAATTGAAAATATTCATGAAAAAGTACTGAGGGCAACTGAAATAGGTGATCTATTTCGAAAAATTTCAAACAACAGTTCTTTGTCAGTGACTTCACGCGTTTTTGAGTTTCATACACTGAAATCTGAAGCCTTTCACATGAAAGAAAAGAGGACCATATTATATAGATTCTTGGACTTTTGGCCTAGATCACGGCCGTGGAATATTTCCCTTCAGTTTCGAGCCATCTTGTATACATCAATCACCTAGTTGTATTCTCACATATATCATAATCGTCGCAATACTTCAAAAGGATGACCAAATACATACCTAATGTTCAATATATGCCTCACACATTTATTATATTGCATCATATTACTGTCTATCATCAAAGGAGAAAAACAAAATAATTACTCTGTACACAAACATACAGTCTCTGAATAAAGTCTCAATTTTTTTCTGGAATGGTCCATTTATAGATCCTTTAGTTTGTATCATGTTTGTAGTTTGTTTAGTTTTTATAGATCATTTAGTTTGTTTAGTTTGTATCATTTAAAGTTGTTTCAAAGCGCACATTAGAAGTTTTCTGGATTCTAATGATGATACCGCTGAAAATTTCTGGAGTGCTATTATCGATGATTTGCTATTTAATGAAAATGTTTATTGCATTTTTAGATTCGGACGAAAAATTGACTTTACACCGGTTTCGTTCAAAATTTATCATTTCAGTCATTTTTCAATGCATCGGAATTGTTTTCGAGCAACAGCAAAATGGATCTTCCTTGTGGTTTATCCATAGGAGGAAAACAATTAGAAATTCTCCGAGTTTGGGGAAAGATTTGAGGAAGTTCAAATACCCTTAACTCTTCTCTTTTTTGATGGAATGCCTAATTTTTCATTCTACTAATGGTCACATCGATCTGTCAATTAAACACCAATTGCAACATCAATTTTGCAATTAGCTTAATTCCAAGATAGATTTGTCGATGAAGCATTAGTTGCTAGATAGATCTCAGAATTAGCCTAAGTGAGAAATCGATCCTGCAATCATAAAAAAATAGAAAAATTATCGTTATCTCTTTTCATCCCCTCCGTAGATTTCACTATTCAGTTAGGTTGGTATCAAATATGATATGAATTATCTTACCCGGAACAGGAACCCTTCTTGCGGATAGTACTTCCGGTAGCACTTGTAGAAACCAAAAGCAGACTCCAAAGGTTCTAACTTGGTGACGACACACTCTTTGACGATCACTTCCACATTAGAGTTGTCCTCGTAAAGTCCCGTCAGTTGCTTCCTGATCATCTCTTGATGGAGCTCTCCGAGTTCGTTCATGTAGCCCGACTTCTTGAGGAAGCACACTAGATACTCTTTGAGCTTGGGATCTTCGCTTTCGATTGCATCTTCGGGGTGAGCAAAGTATTCATTGTCAACGCCAGAAACTGTTAGGCAGTCTTTGTGGTGCTTGTATAGGTAGGCGTTTCTGTCATGGATCTGTAGCGGATGTGCCTGCAAAAATGACACTTGCAAAATCATTGAAAAGTCAACAACATTCTCATGATGATTCATATTTGTGAGAATCTAATTGATGTTAGTGAGGAAACCACTAGAATAAACACAAATATATATTCATTTTCCAGCTTTTTGTGGGATTTTCTCTCTTCGTTTCTGTGAAATAAAGTAGAAGTAATTAAAAATTATTTCAATTTATTTGTAGTAGCAACAGATTTTGTGATCTGCCCCAAAATTTTACTGCGCTTGAAATTAAACATTCAGATACCTCAAAGAGAAATTCTCTATTTGTCAGTGACACCTTGTTTTTGAAAAATTTGGAAATGCAAATATATTTGATAAGAATGAAACTTCTACTTATCTTGGTGGACGTTTCGGGAACGAATCTGCTCCCGTTCTCAACAGAATTGAAATAATTTTCTTCACAAAATTTTTTCAATATGCAGTCGGTTTTGACACTGAAACTGAAAAGCGAATTCCTCCGTCTGCCAAATTGTCACTCTTCAGTATCAAAACCGACTGCACATAGAAAAAAGTATTTTAATTGTGTTGAGAACGAGAGCAGATTCGTTCCCGAAACGTCCACCAATATGAGTAGTAGAAGATTTATTCTTATTGAATATATTTGTATTTCCAAATTTCTCAAAAACAAGGTGTCAATGACAAATAGAGAATTCCTCTTCTAGGTATCTGAAGGTTTAATTTCAAGCGCAGTGACATTTTGGGACAGATCACAAATCTTTAATAACTTCTACTTTATTTTATAGAAACGAGGAGAGAAAATCCCACAAAAAGCTGGAAAATGAATGTATTACCTCCTCGAAAAACTAACAGACAGTATTTTATTCATTCTTTTGGTTTCACCCTTATGTTGTGAATGTTGTTTGTCCCTATTTGTTCCCTCTCTTTGAAAGTCACGATTATGATAAGAAATATTATTTTCTGGTTAATCAATCACGAAGGAGTATACTTTTTTTATCGAGATACCAAAATTCGATTTGTTGGCGTAATACTGAATTGGTTGCCAAACATAATGGGACAATAGCGGAAAGTTTGACACGTCTGTAGTCAACATAGAAATGAATTCAGATGCAAATGGAACACACTGTATATTAAATCAATAGTAAAAATATGAATTTCTTGTTTAAGTGCCAATCAATTTACAGTTTTGGAAATGTTTCAACTCTTATGTTTCGAAAATGGGTGGCTGAAATATAGAATATGTATAATATGTGTAAATATATTTTTCAAAAAAAAAACTTCTTTTATAAACAGTGAGGACCAAAAGATATCGCCATCCCTGTAACCTCTTCATTTGTCAGGATACAAAAAAAAATGAATACTGATGAAGTTAAAAGGCTCCATTCGAACTCTACAATGGCTAAAGTTTCATTTACACAGGTAGATCTTTGGATTTTTGGATTTTTCGTCAAGTGTTAAACAAGTTGAAAGTTTCGGAATTATGAACACTTGTGAATCAAATTTTGACTACTTTTACAACAATTCAGTGTAAAATTCGTAACATGAATGAAACACAATTGATTTTATTTCCCTATTCTAACTTTTTGAAGCTATATCTCATGGTGCCAACTGCTCTTGTATTTTAGTTATCAAGTTACGGAAGGGGCGACGGACTTTTGGTCCTCACTGTATAATATGGGTGTAAAAATGCAAAAGAGAACCCTGCACAATATAATCAATAAGAAACGGTTAATGGCAGTATTACATTTTGATTCATGTGAGTTTTTTTTCAAATAATCAAAAAAATTTCATTGAAGTCTGACAAATTATTATTGAATTATAATTATAATAATTCTCACCGATATATCGCTAACTGCTACCACAAGCCCTGTTGTCACTACCGCTAGTAGGATGTTCATCTTGGATCTTGATATCTTCTGTGACTATTGGGCACTTTGAGAAAGTATTTATATACGACCGCATATTTTTTTTACCAAAATATCACCATATCAATTCATTTGCGAACAATTCATCTCTATTTTACGCTGTTGCCATATTCACGATAGAGGCTGAACACAAATACGTTCAGAATACATACTGCTGACTATTGGAAAATAGGTTTTTCCTTATTATTTTTTAAAATAGAAAAACTGAAAATTCTAATCATTTCATTAAGATAATGGATGAGATTCCTATATATCTGAATTTTCCCCGGATATTTTGGCAGCTGGAAAATATTCAGTACACAAAGCTTATTTACATATGAACCATGTTCCAAGAATCAATAATGAGGGTAATATTCTCCTTTGAAAGTGGTGACCAATATGAGTTTTTCTACAATATCTACTATGATAGGCTCGGAATATCTGTTCTCACTTTCATACTCTGGCATAAAACCCATCTAGACGCCTCTATGTCCTTATTGTTCTGACGATATCCAACCCCCTCCATTGGTGAAGGGGTAGCATTTCCTCTTTGGATATGCTGAGTTAATTTCTTTGACATTTCCTTGACATTAGTATTATTTATCTGCCAGCTACACGTCAGATATGTGCTGTAACACTATTTTCTGCTTATACATTTATATCACTTGTTCAACACCACACTCGTACATAATGGAATTCAATTTGATACGAACAATGAATGTGATACATTATTCATACCTCTTGACGTCATTAGATGTATTGACAATTGACACTCGTAACCATTTTGAAGTTTCGATCATTTCATTAGTGTTGCCGATCATCGCCAATATTCCTTAATCTTTTATTCAATACAATGTTGTCTTGGCACCATCCTCGTCTCATCATCAATAAGACTCTTCAAAACGTTCTCATTCACTACTCATTAACTACCCTCGTGAAGAGGATATTATTAAGAGAATTGAGTATTTCTATTGAAATAATATCAAGATTTTATATAAAAATATCTTGCTGTGTCTATAATTTCTTTGCAAAAAAGCGTTGTATTTCTATGCTGCATCCTGCATCCCTACAGAAACAACGCGTAGACAAAAAGAGCATCATAAACAAATATAGTAGTGCAAGACATAGGATATTATTCTATAATTATTTTTGAGGTTTCCACAATCATAATCGAACGAGAGTATAAGTAAGAGCTGATTCGATTTCAACGATGTTTACAAGTGTAAACATCGTAAATGTAAATGTAAATGTAAATGTAAATGTACCTAGTTCGTTTCGAGATTTATTTGGTGATTTTGAAACGATGAAATTATCTTTTATCTTATACTATTGAAGAGTTACATTTGAAATGGATCTCATGTTTTATCTCCTATTTTGGAAGGTACATATCATTTGATCGTTCGACAACGTTTTTGTTATTTATATTGAACAACCAACAGAAACTCTCAACTTCTCTCTCCCATCCATCCCAAATCCTTGCGAATTATCTCTCCCCTATAGAGAAAAGCTGTCTATATACGCTCCTGATTTTGAAAATAGTAACGAACCTAATTTGCATATATGGATGTAGATCATACACTTCATGGGAGAATATTCAAATTTTGATTGTGAAAAATTTATACGCAACCACCTTCAACTGAGTATTTTTGCTAAGTTGAAAATAAGTAATTCTACTATTGTGGAGTAAATCATAGTGGTTACATTTTTTGATACGTAGGGATCTACCTCTATATTTGTCTATGCGTTAGTTGTATCGGCAACATCGCCAAATCCCAAATTTTTTCATCCATTTCTTTTGTCAGTTCTGGCCATATAACGGTACTATCAACTCGAGAGCAAGAGCAGATTGGCGAGATCACGAGGTATTGATTGCGAAATCGTGAATTAGTTTTTCTATTCAACTTAAACTTGAGCTGATTCCGTATCGAGCCGCGAGCAAATATTGAATGTCACCGTGGATCGTGGTAATAGGGATATCAAAAAAATATACGCGACTGGAAATGCATGAGATAGAATAGAATAGTTATGCACATTGTCAGTTTGAAATTATCCATGGAATACTATCTTCGGCATACTGATCACCAGTTTTTTTTTCTTTGTATTCGATGAACATGGCCATCAGGATCATGTAATTCGATCGTTCAATGTTTTGTTAAGATAATCAAGTAAGAAAGTAAACTTGTATAATATGAGTTATATGTTATGGTAACATGGTCAGTGTGATAGAATGAGAAGAATATTGAAAGATTCGAACATCACAGATTTGATATCTCATACAACACCGGATATACTATGGCTATCCAGATCATGTCCAATTCATGTCGGAATATCCTTGGACTACTTTCGTACCCGAAAAGGATGTAAAGAAATGTAGAAGTATAGCAGGATAGTTCTTGATCTGATCAAGTTAAACGCGTAACGGGATCTTACTTGAAGAACTTTGAACCAATGATATATATATAGTTTGGTATCGATTTTCTTGGATCTTACTGTATGTGCATTGACAATGGCAATGGGAAATCATAGGTATAAAATAATGGCAACTTTTTTCCATTGCATAACACGATGATTGGTATTGGCCATGTAGAACTCCTGGGATAAATCCTGATTAGGCTGATGATTGTGTTCTAAAAATATCTACGTACTCATTAAGTTTGGCACCAATGCAGAAAAATCACACGCCGCGCTAAGCTAGGTGAAATAATAAGTAAATTTTAATTAATGTAATTGAAACCTACCGGTGATTTGGCACTATATATGCGAAAATCTGCTAATTCTGTATAAAAGGTATAATCCTCATCCCGGAGGTAACACAAACAATTGTTCTTCTATTCTATCGAAGTGCTCTCTCTATATTCGATAAGATGGGAAAAGTCATTTGCGTTTTGTTTATGGCGATTGCAGTTGCTGTTTCTAAGGTAAGACAATAATATCGAATATAAGTCAAATATAATTTATCGAATCCAGTGATTCTTTTTCTGTATGTGAAATATTGTATTTCAATTGTTTTGCTGTAGTAACATTTTATTGTGCATATTTATGATTATCACAATAATTCACCAGAAATGCATCAAATTTTAGTACTTACAATCTCGAAATATGGGTAATCTGTTCGATTGGTGAACGTGATACGTTGAAATATGTAGTGATAAACATTATTATTATATTATTCCATGAGTATTTAATTACTTGCTGACTTCAGTTTTAGCTTCAGTTTCTCTATTACAATCGAAATCTTGAGAATAGTCTTCTGCATGATCATTCATTGCTTCAGTCTCTCTGCATATTAGATATCATGTTGTTGAAAATTACATACAAATTCGCGAGATATAATATTGAGACGTATGTATATACCTAGTGCGTGCGAAAATGAAAAATCTGTATTATGGTATACATCATCAATCAAGTATAGTACTCAACGATCTATCTTCTAAAATGTGGACAGATCTGAAATATTTAGAAATATTTGTATATTTATCATTTCATATCGAAAAATATCAAAATTGACTTAATTATTATCATCAATAATTATTATCATTATAATTATTATTAATATAGCCTATTCGATTCAGGCACTACTGAAATACTCTCATGAAAAATTTCAAAGCGATATATCTTTTATAGGGTGTTGGTTATTTGATAGGACTTCTCAATGTTTTGCTTCTTCTGTTCACCCTGTATTCTATCTAAAGAGTTTATTTAACGGGTAAAGTAGTAATTCAATGAAGGTATACATCGAATACTTAGATCCCAAGTTCTATCGTTATAGCTTCTAGAGGAAGATGTCTCTGAGCCCATCTAAAATCAGTGAAACTAAATTCGAAGGAAGTATTACCATGATCCACACTTTTTTTTTTCCTGAGAATATGAACAATTGTAAATGGTTCAAGAAAAATTCTCCATCCTTCGAGCATCAAATTTTGGTGAATCCATTCCAATTCGCCAAAATTACTGAATGATCACATCAAGCAGTCAGAATGTATATTTTCTAGCAGGCTTTGGGAAGTATTTTTGGGTCATTCTATTTGTATAAATGGATGAAGTATTTCATGTATTTCTTCACCAGTTACATCAACTCTCCAGATTTCATTACAGGATGAGCCAAAAAAGTAAATTTCAAACTTTGCTATCAAATAAAAAATATGAGAGTTATTCAGCTATGTCTGAATTGATTAGGCTGTCCAGTCACCTAATAGACGTTTTTTTTTGAAAATTCGACCCTTCTAGCAAACAATAGTAGGTCTTGTTCACATTTTCTAAGCAAGCTTGATAAGTACAATATCATATATCTTGATTTAGATTGTATTGAAAAGAGACAGAGTGGCATATTTATGTATTATTAGCACCTGTATGGGCAACTCCAACTCCTCATGTGGGTTTTTCAACCTCTACAGTGTCCTTAAAAAAATTGAAATGATTCAGGAAAAACTTTCGATAATAATGTTAATTCGAAATTCAACCTGGTTGTTGAGTTATGCTTCATGAATCATGTGAATTTCGATAGCTATCAAAAGTTATTTTTTTATAAATAGTCGCTTGAAATTGACTTATATTTTTGATTTTTCAAATTTTCACGGAGAAAATTTGTTACTATTCCAATAATACAAGTTTGTATCAAATTTCGACGTTCTTACTATTGCAACTTCCAGTTGTTGCCATTGTTTAATATCAATGAAGTTTCATAAACCTGAAAAGAGTTCAATTTTGGCAAAATTATTTTATATTATAGTGACTCTTCCATGACTTTCACCCACTGAAAATAGATATCAATATGTTTTTTTCTAAGAAACTAAAAATACGGCTCGTAATTTTTGTTATCTTTGGTGATGATGGTGACCTCCTTAGTTGCCGAAGCGACCCTCAGAAGCCTTAGAAGGGTTTGTGAGAGTGAAGGAGAAGGGGATATATAGTTTCTAGAAGTGGAAGTTGTGTATGTGCCACCATTGTGGCATTTGGAAAAGTTCATCTTAGAACATTATCATATGCATTGTACAGACCATGAATAAACCGAAATATTGATAAAAGAATGAATTTCATGGATTTCATAAATGAATATCAGTTTCAGTCAATCTTGTTTCTAATATAAAAATTGATTGTTATCAAACTCATGGATATTATTTTTCTTTACAGCCAGCCGACGGAGACATCAAGGCTGAGCTGCTGAAGATGCACGAGGAATGTGCGAAAACTTCAGGTGTAGATGAGAAAGAAATACTCGATAAGGTATATGTGGTATACATACAGTGAGGACCAAAAGTCCGTCGCCCTTCCTTCCTCTTAACTTCTTTATTCTGTATATTGAAAAATTTCGAATGCATAAGTTGTAGGGTTTTAATCGTTCTCTTCAATAGTTTAGGTTTCATTTATACAGAATGTGTCAAGAAAGCGCAGCGATCCTACGTTAAATATTGGAAAAATTTGATTTGTGGTTTTATATCACACAAGATCAATTCTCGATTAACAGAAATAATTAGCAGAGATAATACAATCAAACTGTGAGAAAAATCCATATCCATTATTCCTTACAAATAATTTAAAAAAAAACTCAAGATAACTTGACGATTGCAAGAAATGTATATTTTTATTTTGCGTCGATAGAATCGCAGTATACGCTGTTCAAATCGTTTTATTTTGCAAAACCGCAAGACTCTCACAGAGTTCTCTTTCTATATATGGTAAAAAATAATGTTTTGTCTGGAATATGTTCATACTGGAAGATGTGTGTGCCTTATGAACTAAAAATATAAATGAGATAGACCTTAGTACACTCGAAATCATAATACGAAAAACTGACCATAATATCTCAATAAAGATTCCAACATAAACTCCGGTTAGAATGTGATGAAATTCCGAAAGGATACAAATAAACTCTGCCATATTAGGATTCCATAATCTGTTGAAATCCTTAATATACTATGGAAAAATGTTTTCAATCGATTGTGTTGCATATAATTTTTATATTATCTTCTGCAATGTTTTATGTCAGCTATCATGTTTTTTTGTGAACGAAATTTTATTCTTTCAACAATGAAGCATTTCAAAAAAAAATGATGAGCAACAAATCATATCCCAAATATTCCATCGAATAAATGAACGCCGTCCAGTGCTATCTATACCCCTCATACATACAAAATTATTATCGATCATTGAGTATAATGTAATGGTAAAAACATCTCAATTTTTTTTCTTTCAAGGTATTGGAGGGAAATTTCGAAGACGAAGAGCAAGTCAAAACGCACGTGCTTTGCGTTGGCAAAAAATTGAAAGTCATCGACGACGATAACAAGATCGCCAGAGAGGTCCTCAAGGCACAGCTAAGCGAAATCGTCACCGAGGATCAAAATGTTGACGAAATCGTGACGAAGTGCGCCGTGGAGAAAGAAGATGTCAAAGATACAGTATTCACAATGATGAAATGTATCCACGAAAACATAAAAGAAGATTAATTTTTTGCTTGTCTCTATCGGCCTGATTTTTTGGTGACCACTATTTCGTGACTGGTTGGTGATTGTATGGGTATTCTGTAATAAAACTGAATTATTTATAGTTATCTTTATTCATTTATAAGATAATTCATTCATAATGAGGAAATATAGTGCATTGTCAGGCATAATAAAATAAATGAAACTATACGACAATTCATCCAGATAAAACAATATTGAAACCTAAAATGAATGAATGATAAAAAATGCACAGGATAAATAAACATTACATTGCCAAAATGTAATCGTTCACTCTGTTTCTTAATATATAAATTCTTTGATGTTGAATGCTGTTGAAGATTTCAATTCCTTGATGAAATACAAAAATGCATGTATTTATTTCGACTATGATATAGTAAATATTACCTTTTCTAGTGCAGTTATATTGACGTCACCCTATTCTAATTTTATATATATATATATATATATATATATATATATATATATATATATATATATTCTATCTGTTGACAACACCAAAGGGAAACCTGAAATGTTCGAGGAACATCGTGTTAGCCAGCGGTGGAATTTTGGGAAAGAAGGAAGGTGTTGGGATTTTTCTTGGAAGTTTGAAGGTTGTAAGCATCAGGAAAGAAACATATGATACTAAAGAAGTTTCTTCATTGGCAGCCATTGATATTTATATTAATATAATTCCTGCTTTCATTCATGTTGATGAATGCATTCATTTATGTATTTTCAGATCGCATCCTTAGTAATAGAAATGGAAGCTTTTTTAGGCATTTGTCTTGAAAATACTTTTTTCAGGAAAGTACCTAATTCTTCGAACTATTATTTTACAAGAATTTCCTCTATAGGATGAGTATGAGATGTATTCCAGAAAATAAACGATGTAATTCAGAATAATAAATTGATTACCAAATTTTTGACACGTTTCTTCTTCAACTGTTTTTAGTGTACATTTCCATTTGACAAAATTTCGATTCGAACTACCTTGTATTACGATTTGAATATGATGTCCGCACGCCTTGATTTCCTATAGTCTGCTATTATTACCTATTGCTATTATTGCCTATATAACCATTATCATTAATAGCTGTACGATCATTTCGTTAATTTTCAATCTTTTTGAAATTCTATTAGATAATACCTTCATTAAAATGGCACTTCCATTGATCTTCAAGAGCATAATGGAAAACTTCATATAGGAAGGTAAAATATACACTCTTATTGATATCAATCGTATCTTAGTCATCGAAGGTCTAGTGAAAATATTTTATTTCCTTCTCAAATACATACAGCTTATACGATTTCGAGAGGGCGTTGCTCAGTTGACTCTGATGTTCGAGAACATAAGTTCAATATACATAGAGCTTCCTTAGAAAATTTGGGAGTACAAACATATTTTCAACGCCTACTATTGTTTTGCTGAAGGAGACGAAATTTAAAAAAAAAAACATCTATGGGGCAATTTTTTTCCTCAAAATTGATTCAGGCATAGTTAAAATACCGGCGCCTCAAGAAATTTCAACGCAATATCTCATATAGGGTGTTAGTTATTCAATGGCAATTCTTCAGATTTCTGCTTATTCGATTCACAAATCATTATTGTGATTCACATTTTTTCTGGAAATGTAAATAATAACAATAGATGCACGCAAATATTCTCCATACTGCAAATATTTTCATGATGTACTCGCCAAAATCAGTATTTGACCATATCAAGCAGCCAAACAGTACTATATTTTCCGGCAGCCTTCGGATAGTATTTGTCTGTCATTCTGTGTTATATTTGGCAGCTCTTCATCAGTTGAGAAGTGGATTTCGTGAGTTTTAAAATTGACCCTCAAGTTAAGTCGAGAAATTTGAGATTATTCATTTAGTCGGTGATGATGGCTCGGTCATTGTTGCAACGATGAAACTCCGTATCTAAGTTTTCGATATAATCTTCATTGAATGACTACTTTGCCCGATTTTTGAACTAGTCAGATTTCAGTACAAGGTGCATGGAAAAAGCGAAACCATCGCAATTTCAATTCACACCCTATATACGAGTTACGTTTTAAGACTTGTATAAATATTATTGTAATATATTCCTCTATATTTATTGCATGTATTAGACAACAGTTGTTAATTAACATAAGCTTGTGATTATTCATTTATGCATATACAAGTGCCCGGTTTTTATAATTACTTTTTCAAATATTGCGAAAAAAAAATTCTGTTCCTAACCTATTCATTATTGTTCCATTTTCTGTCAAGGAATCTAAAAATTATATAAGATTCGTTCTAGCATTGATGGAATCGAACAGCAGACAATCAACTCTCAACTCTATTTCTTGAACCAACGTTCATTCGACTACGATGCAAATGCTCTGACCATTGAAATACAGTCCCCTCGTGTATGTACACTGAGTCCAACCCAAACGTCTTTCAATAATCTAGTCTCAGCAAAATTAAGGAAATATCAATTCAGAATGAAGAACGATATTCATCCACGTGAAATATACGAATACTTTTGGATAATTTCTGTGAAATGATACATTCCTTGTCATTTGAATTTTCATCGAGATGGCTCCCTTCCGCTGTTTTGGTGGATGGAAAATCACCTTGGAAGCCAAGAAACAGTTGAACTTTTCACCAAAGCTCTTAAATATAACAGCTGAAGGGATCCTGCTCTGATATTATCATTATCACAATACATCGTCAACCGCAGCAGAATGAACTATAATGATCTGAATCAATTTGCCCCTGTTAGTTCGGTTGTAATGTTTTTATTTTATACTAGGGATTCTCTGGAAATTTTTTCATTCAATGGAAATGTTCTCTCCATTGATTCACTTTTTCTTCCCAAGTATAATAGGTAGTATATCCATGTTGAGATACGGTCAATAGGATATCCATTCATTTCAATACAAACAATACGTAGTTATTGTGCATGATTTGATTTTAAAATCATTCTTCGTAAAATTTTCTTCGCTCCGAGGATTATATTGTTGTATTGTTCCAAGATAATCAATTGATAGGTATTGCTCATATTTCGCATTGGCGGCAATGGGTCACCTGGAGGTGGAACCTCTTCGAGATCAGGAGAATCAATGAAAATATTTTGAATAACAGGTCGAGAATACAGGCTGATGCACTGTAGTTGGTACATTAGCATTAGACGTTTCTAGTGGAATATCTTAGCACTGATGACAAATGCATGCAATACATCATTTATCGAAAATGTGGCCAAATGTAGGTATAAATATATTTTCATTGATATTAATATATTAAATATGAATTGAAATAAAAATTTTTGATATGTGAATCTTCTGAAAATAAAAAAAAATGATGCTCGACGAAAGTAGATCCTAGTCAGCATGTGAAAACAATGTGATATATCACATGTATTATATTGATTAGCTATGAATGATCATCCTCTATATTATCTATAACAGTTACGACTTTTTCTGGAATAGTGAATGAGTAGTACTTCTGATCATAATCGTAAACATGTACTTAGTAAGTTGCATAACTGAACAATAAACGATGTTGTGGAAATGGTAATGTGCCATATAATTACCATGAACACGTTCATTGTTATTATTTTGTTTATATAAACTCGGCATTTTCCGTAGGTACATAAGCTAATAGCGCTCCTACTGGTCATTATAAATCCTCACCATAGCCAAATTTTCCCGAATTTAGTGGTACTTGAGGTTATTTCATTTAATTTTTGCGTTTTTCAAAATCAGACAATAAATAGAGGCGATATGGCTTGGGGCGTTTTTTCGTCAGTATACCTATTATAAGAATTATGTACATAACACGACGATATAAAGAAGTTTTGTCGCTTGTTTTGTTTTGTTTGTCTTATGGAATGCATTATTTGTTTGAAATATGCTTCAGAACTTTAACCGACAGTTGGCGTCAAGACGAAAAGATTGTTTCAATAATATTGTTGGATGATCTAAGAGTAGTTTCTCTGCTGAAAAATGAGAAAATAGATACCTTCAACATTTTTCAGAGATCCGTGATTTTCGAGGTAGAGGGTATCAAAATTGAAAGATGAAAAGACTCATCAGAAGATAATGATATATGAATCAATTTATTGTTATTATCCACTCGGTTCGAGAGCGTGTAGAGAAATAGTTCTAATTTAATCTCTAAAAAAACAAAAAAGTTTTATCTTGAATTGCTCATTCGCAGAAATATTTCACTCAAAAAGAAAACAGTGGCTCCGCAATTAGTTACGTATAGCCCCGATAGAAAATACTGGAATAATTAAATAAATTGTAAAATCATCAGAAATCGTGAGATGGGCTATTCGAACAATTGAAAACCTTCAGACACTATATCTCGATTTGGATTTTTTTTACAATATTATTGAAATATAAAGGAACAAGTCAACAATCTGCTGATGATAATAAGTCTATGTTATGTTTCATGTTATTCATTCGATATTTCTGCTTTGGCAACTTTAAGTGAGTTAGCCCTCAGTTTAGAGAGAAAATAATTTTTCAGTCACACGTCGGCACTATATCCTTATAATGGAACTCCTGAGAAACGAGATGCGTTGCACGAAAAGCTATAGTGCGACTACACAACCAGACAATGACTGTTCACAGTTGTTGCTTGTTCCAAAACTAACCACACTACACGGCGAAGACATGACGCTCTTGAAGTCTCCATCAGGCTGAGCGCTTCGGAAGCAGAAAGCGCAATCTAAAGATTGAAAATCTCTGCTTCCACACGCAGGACCACCTTACAGAAAGGTTTCGTAAAAAAGATGACAAGAGGACTACTCCAGGAGGAGTAGGGATTGGTTGGCAAGCCTGAGGAATTTTATCCAGCTGGATGGAAATAATTCTTTGAAGATGGGACCCTCACAGGAAAATAAACCGCTCGATTTTTAAGTCTCGAGAATCGAGTTTTATTTGATTTTCAGGATGGAAAGTTCAGGACTAGTCTGAAAAATCCTGAAACTGATAGGGGCTGACATTTTCAATGAACACCATCTATTTGATGTAGATTGCGCTTTTTGTTTCCATTTATTGATATGGAACGTCACGAAGACTCTTTCGCAATTAATGAAAAATACAACCGCAACGCTCTTTACAAGACTTGTAGGCTTTCGGGTCTCTACTACGGCATCGGCATGGAATTTTTCTAGCGGCCTGTATATATATTCCCTTTCCGGACTCATGACATGAGTTACTATCATTGTACCCACAAGAAACGCATTATAGAAAATAACTCAAGTATGAATAATGTAGAACAGAAAGACCAAGTGAACCCTAAGACAGAGATGTAAAAGAGTGATAATAATATTGACTTGCTTATGAATAATATGAGCGATTGGCTCTGATTCACAAAAGCTCTGTTAGTTATTCATACTTTATGTGATTCGCAATAAATAACAAGTTCTCTCGATCTTGATAATGAAATAACCGCAAACTGATTTGCATATGATAATCGTTCTAGTCGGAGTTTAAAGGTTATTTATCTGATTGGTGTTATTCTGGTCTCACAGAGGACTGACAATGTTTTTGAAAATAATTCAAATGATGCGTTTTGAAATCGAAGTGACTCTTCTAAAATTGAACTTTTATACTTTCTGAAACTCAACCGACTTTTCTGAAAAACAATTAATTGTTTCTGAAATATAAGTGATTAATCTGAAATTTACCTGACGTGTACTAAAATTAATTTCACGCTTTCTGAAATACAACTGGAAAAGGTGTAGTTTATTTATGTATTGGAAATCTTTGAAGCACCATAATTTGCAAATATGCGTTTTAAAACCAACTTCAATTCTTTGCACCCAAAAGACCTCTGGGTAAACCGGCACTGATTATTCGTTATGTCATCCAACCACAATGGACAGATCAACACGGTAATTTTTGATGTCTTGAATTATTCAAACATGACTTTTCCTAGTAACACCTATTTTGATGAATAAAACCATCGTTCAGTATTGCGACCATCAATTAATATGTCCTTGGAGTAGAAGTCCAAAACAAATTATGCTGAACAAGTGACTGACTGCTCAGATAGACAGGATGTTTCCACTTTCATCAAAGGATCACTTGGATGAGTCAAGACGATAGTACTTTTCCCTGCAACCAGTGGCGTAATGTAGCAAAAATTAAGTATTTTCCCTGTCATTTGAAATAAACAGGGCTATTCAAATTCTAGTCAATCAATTTCGATCTCACAAACGATGAATGAGGTCAAAGTAGTGTATTCCACAGGTCGATATGATATGGGTCAAAAAATGTAGTAGAACAGGAAATGTGGTGGATTCATTCAATTAACATTTCACTATAGACTATAACATGACGAAAATGATATTAAACGTATATTACAATTCGGGTCACCCTCAAATTTTCATTCTCGAATACACGGACATGGAATTTTTGTTTTATTTCACGAAATTTTAACAGTTATGTTGCATAGTGGACTATTCTTTCATTGGGACAGAAGGAGGTTGTTTCTGAAATATTGATCTACAAATGAACCTTATTATTAGATATCATTAATATTATAATAATTATCTTGAGCTCTCTGGATTTTGCATTTAGAGATTTAAATTATCTAAACATTTTTTGGAATAGATGGACTCTAGCTGTAAATATATAGGTAGAAAAAAATACAGAATGAAAAGGTGAGCTACTGGTGCTTGTTATAGGGCACAGTTTTCGAGAATAATAAGCTTTATTCCGTCTGGCCTTCTTGACATTGAGACTAAGCAGAATGTGTCTGATTGTGCATTGCCGGAAAACAATTTTTGGCATACGGTTATCGATAGTTGCAATATAAGGAAGGTTGGCCTTGTGGAACCGAAGTGGAATTTCCTGAAAATATTTTGGCGAAAGTGTTTCCTATTTGTTGTGGTATAGCCAACTCGCTATCATCCTTGGCGAGCGAAGGAAATGAGCTGGAAGTGAAATTTCTCCCAATTCCCAAAAGGTCCAAAATGAACGGGAACCATTTGGGCACTCGATGAACTATGATCTCTGATCTTTTGAACTTTGATATTGTCTATTATGCCATCACGATCGATTCTTGGTAGACGAAATAGACTAGCTCAGTCTGACAGTCTACATTATCAGGCACGAGAACAATTTCGTGTCTTCAATGATATTCTATCAAAAAAGTGAACTATTATAATCATACGATTGAAATTTCAAATACTCACATCACACAGTCAATAATTCAGTATCATATTAAATGAATTTGAATTTTCTCGAAAAATTCACGTTATTTTCCGACACATTAATTTTCTTTACCGATTTCTGAACCCTAAAAAAAAATTGGTGCGAGTTATGGATATCATAATACTTGAGAAAACACATGTATTGTGAATATTTTATACAACAGTCGTGGACAAAAATAATTAATCAAGGTGTCATGTTCCATTGGCTTGTTATCAGGGTGGAAATGTGAGAAAATGAGATTTTTTAAAATACTCGATATTTCCGAATAACTTGCCATATTGATCGTGCTATGAGTGGATGTCAAAAATATTAGGTTACGATGAATCATCCATTTTTCCTTTTTTGACACTCACAATAAAAGGAATCAAAAAATTCTCACTCATTCAATTTAGAAAATTCCCCGTTCGGAGTGGTGAAATGAAAAGAAACATGATATATTATTGTATTGTAACTTACCTTATATTTGTTTTGGAATAAATTGAATTTGAATATTATTCTTGTGTATGATCCTAATTTCAATAAGAGGAATAGATTGAATTAATTATATTTGGCTGAAGTTTTGTTAGGAATATCCGCAATGAATGATATCCAATCTGTTTGCAAGATTGCTTGTTGAATGTGTTACTTCAATATTGCAAGCACATATACACCAAAAGTCGTATTTTGTCCCTCGACACGTTGTACTGAATATGGAGTATGCAAGTTTCCACAATTAACAGTCGCTGAGCTTTTCAAGATAATATCTGCCTACATTGATAGGTGAAGTCAAGCCAACATTTTGGTTTTTCTTCCCTATTGAAACCAGATGAATTTTCGTGGACAACCACTTATGAATTGTGGATCCTCATTTTTTTGGCACATCAACGAAGACCCCCATCGAGTCTCCCGTGGACCCCTAGGGATCCACATGGACCACTTTGGGAACCACTTTGAGTATCACTTTGACTATAAATTTTTCACCATCTCCAATGTTCCTTCTAGTACCTAATTGAACATTTTCAGTTGAAGGGTGAAATAAAGAAAATAGTATATTACTTTCGTTTTTCGAGAGATATTGTCGCATTCGTTCTCTGGGAGCAGTGTTCTCATAGTGATTCTTGTCACGATTTCCTGGATCTCTGTGAAACAGTTCTCAAACATGACCATAGAAAATTGGAAAACAAAAATCACTACTACATATAGGTATAATTAAAAATTACTTTAATTAACTAATGATATATATTCTCATTGATTGCTTTAAAAGCTCTTTGCACACTGATTAACAAATGCTTCATTTGTTGGTTACCCATTTAGAAATAATGAATTGGTGAAACCCACAAATTATTCTGAAATATAGTGTATGCGCATCATAACAAACATTGTGATGAGATTAAACCTAAAAATCTGGAATCTAAATATCAATATTTGAATGAACTATATTGAATTGGCACATATTAGCATAATACGAACATTGTGTTGATTCAACGGTAACGGTAGATAGTCAACGTTTTAGCAATTCATTTTGCTGTGACTTTTTTGAGATGCGAACTCTTCATACATATTAGAATGAAACATATAACTACAGTATGCCCAAGATGAGGATACCCAGCTAATGGGATCTCGGAAACGGTGGAAGATATCACAACAGCTGCGCATTCAGTTTTTCACGAGGTTTTTTAGTTTTATCTAAAAAAGTGAATTATCGAAAAACCTATTTTATTGTTCCAACGCTATTATTAGAAACTGAAAATAGTTCTTTCGATATGATACGACTTGATGATATTGATTGCTTCCTCCGATGTTTCGTATTCGTGAAACCACCATCAACCAACTCATTTTCATTTCAGTCCTGATTATGTGTTCATACATTCTGAAATATTTTTTCATGGTAGATTATGACATACCTCAAAGCATCAAACAGTTTCCAACTTTTCACTAACACATACATTATTTTACTACATACTTAATTCAATATCTGAAACATTATTTCAGAAGAACAATTTGGTATCACACTAGATACTTCAGAAGGAAATCATGTTCGAAAATTTGCATTTCTCGTAATATTCTGAATATTCATAAACATATTTTGTACAAATAATTATCATTGTTAGTCTCTCGATTGAAACAAATTAGATATGTTGATGTAGAGACTCATTTTTTTTCGAAACAAGTGGAATTGATGATATTTTAGACTTAGAGTTTTGACATAACTGAAAAAATATAAATGATTATGAAAAATTGAAAGACTGAACGCCAATTTTATTCCATTCAACCGAATTTGCATCTTCCACTGTTTCCGGGATCCCCACTGTGCATCCTCATCTTGGGAACACTGTATGTATATCGGTGTATATTTCTGAGAATCACACATATTCCTCATTTAACATTTTTTTCATAATTTATCTTTTGCTACTACCTTCTTTCCAAGGCGACACGATCAAACTGGAACCCTTCGCATCATTGCTCAAATAGATGCCAGTATCATGGTTTATGAAATCTCTCCAACAACTCACCAACTTTCTACAATACACCAATTTCCTACAATACCCTCAATTCTATCGAAACATTTATCGATAAATGAAGAGTCGGACTTTCGTATATCCGATTTGTAACGTCATCATCATGAAATGAAAACACAAAAGGGCACAGAAATTGTTCAATGGGCCAAGTTGATACGCACCTCTAATCAATTGTTTTTGATGGTCATGCCTGATGTCCATCAACAAGGAGGGACCTTTAGACCGACAAAAGAGAAGAACGTTTGGATTTCCCCTCAACATTGTCAACAAGTGATTCGAGAGGTGTATAAAAGAGAGACGCGCCAGATATCTGGTACAGTGTTAGTGCTCCTTCACGACTTCACCAACTCCCAGTAGCAAATATCGTTGAACTAGTGATACTCATTCTACAACCAAAGATGAAGTTCGCAGCTGCTCTCGTTTTGGCCCTAGCCATTTGCTTCGTACAGGTATTTTATTATTAAATTCACCTCATCTCAAACTAGCTTTATATTTTTCTTCCTCACACCTTTCGAGCACTGTTTTGTTTAATGTCTTCAAAAAATTCATAAAAAATTCAAATTCATGACATTTCAGATATCAGCACAGTTTTGGAGAGTTTGGGTCTTGATATTCAATAACGTACTGACAGTTCATTTGGTCATCATAAGGGCAATAAAAATAGATCTCCAACGTGAGAAGGTATCTTCTTGTGTATAATTTATTATAGATGAGAGCCGTGGAAAACGCTGTGAGTATTTTCTATGATGAAAGTTGAAACAACATTAAAACAAGACAGAACCCTTTAAAACTTACATCGCTCGACTATATTATTGACCAAGATCATAGCTGTCATCTGCATGAATGTAGACTATACTCTGCCCTTTGAACAATCAAATGAAATGTGAATTGAATTACCACAACTCTGCATTTCTGTACCAGGGAAATATGATATCATTGTTATTACTACATGTTCGAGAATCAGAATGTTCATTTCTGTTGTGTCTCAGGACGTGACTATAAGAACTATAAGAAATAAAAATTCATTAAATTAGAAAAACAGGGTACAATGGGGACGGCAGGGAACTACCATAGTTCTTACATTTACCTTTATGTGAAAAAAAACTATAGTCTTCTTTATTTGACTTTTTATACATATAAAGAATGTCAAATTTTGCTGATCGAACATTCAAAATGATGTTCAAAATAAATGGTGGAGTTGTAGCTTAACCATTTTCGATACGATCACATATACTATTAATGTTTGGTCGTATTTTTCTAACAAACAGCAAACAATATCTTTTACTGTCTACCTAATCCGAATTCCCAACTGAAAATGATATTCTTTTGGTGTCAACTGGTAAAAAAATAACCTCTATTTTCAATTTATAATTCATTTATTCAATGTTCAACATTGCTGAGGTAAATGTAACTCTTACTAAAGTAGAAAGAATTAAATGTAAAGTGTGAGTTGCTTTCCCATTTCAATATTTGTAAAATTACATCTTTCGATCATGAAATAATAACTTCATATGTTAGAAATTCGTTAATAGAAATTCTTCAGTCATCAAAGGTATTCGGAGGGTGTTTTCAAAGAATTATTTTCGTTTTCGAATTTTTTATAAGGTTTTATGATATTTCGGGAACACGTTTTCATACTTAATCAGATGATCTGAGAATTTTCTCAAATGTATCAAGTAGTGGTTCAAACGGAGGTATTGGCACTCTCTGCATAGTTTTTTCATATTTTTTTTTTATTTTTGAAGAGATTTCCTTGGATTTTAGAATGGCCCTGTATAGTTCGGTCCTACTTATCAAATAGATGAATAGAAACAATGAGCTTCGAAATTAGTACAGATATAATAAATAAGAAACAATGGATAAAAATCAACTTGTACTGTACGTATTCTATTCGGGAAGTTAGGATGGGTGCAAAGACGATATCTTTTTCATTACTTTTCGGTCAGTCTCTGTATTATAAAAAATTGAATGAAAAAATAATCCCAACAAGGAAGATGGTAAAGGAAAACCACCCAAAAGAGGGTTGAAAGAGGCAACGATCTAGCGTAGAGGAACCCAATGTTCCATAGATTCTTTTGTCCAAACCGTTTCTGGAATCGTTAGATTGACGAACCCATTTCTGTACTCCATTGAATAGACATAATTTTTACACTCTAGCCGGAGAGGATTGTTGCGTATGTGAATAGTAGAGTCAGATTCATACACTCCAATTGTGGCGTAGCAAAGTTGAAAAATCTAATGGAGATTCTCAAGTCTTTGTGACACAAAAATAGTCAATAAATAATGGCAGTCAAATAATTGTTTACTACTGAAAATAATATTCACACATTGGTGGAAATTGATGTTATTTGAGGATTTGTGTTGTCCACTGCATAAAGGGTCCTATTTTTTTCAGTTTTTTCAGGATTCTGATCACTATCATTCGCGATACAAATATTTCAAGTAAAATGTACAATAGCAAGTATGATTGTAACCTGAAAATATTCACAGGATAGTTATAATAAGTACCATTTTTATTCAATGTGTTGAAGAACATACAGATACCTTCTCCACAATCATAATCAATATACCGTAGGATGTTTACGAATGTATACAAGAGGAATTGCACCATTAACACGTTATTGGTTCAATCAGATTCAATGAAAGATAATTTCATGTTCCTATTTATTCATTTCACGCTTCCACCTACAAATGTCATTGACTTTGCAATTTGCCAAATGCAATTTGCATTATTCATTGAGAAAGGTAAACAAAGAATATTTCTGAATATTTTATCAGACAATATAAATATGTTCTGATTTGAATAAATATATCGATATCTTCAAGGTTGAAGTTATCCAGTCTTTGAAAAACACATCGTGAAAGGAATGTATCCACGTTGATTATTCAGTTTATTGGACCAAGATCTTGATTGTCAACAATAGGACATATCTCAAAATCATCAGACTTTTCAACTACACCTCATATGTACCTCTGCCAGATCAATGAAAAATACGTTTGTAGATCATCCCAATACAGAAATGAAGTATAGTTAGTAGAGCTTGAATTTTCTATACTATCCACTTTGGATTTTGACCTCACTTGTCGGAAATCGCAACACTTGAGATTTTGAGTTAATGGGTTCATAATGATGTTGAACTATGGATAAAAATAAGTGGAGGAAAATATAGTAAGGTTACAAAGTGTCTGTATAATGAGTATCATACGTAAACTATATGTCTTATTATATTTTCAATAACATAAAACCTGTTTCTTGCTTTCCAAATCAACATCATAGGTGCTGTTTTTATTCTGCATACACCAAGATTCTTATCCAAATTAAAACGAATGAGAGTTCAAGAAATATCGCAATTTTGGTTAGTTATTGGAACTTAATTTCACTTAAAATATTTGTTCCCCGAATTGCTTGTTTATCAAGTTGACAACATTTGACAGTTCGAAATTTGATTTTAGAATGGATTTAAAGATATCAAATGGAGATAAACTAAATCTAAAATGCTCGAAAAATGTTTGACCAAATTTAGAAAAGCGCAAAATAGATGAAAGCCCGAAAAAATATATTCTCCACTTTACCCTCCACTGTTCTACTTCACTTGCAACACCTACCATAGATAATGAATGTGCTCGCACAGTGATAAAAAATGCTCATAACTTCACTAGTTCCTTCAGTCCAGACACACTTAAATAACATATATTAAGAATATAAATTGTACATCATCACAATCACAAGAATTCGTTGACATGATGAAATAATGCCTTACCAAAAATAATTGACTATATTTTTTGAAATCTAATTCTGTACTACAGTTTCCCATAAATGTAGACAATTTAGATAACATAGACAATCAAAAACTCACAGTGGACGTGATTTAGGAAGAGGAAGGTGACTTCAACAGTTTTTCTTATATGCCTTATATGTGGCCTTAATTTTTTCCAAATAGTTCCTTCATGATGTTTGTTAATTGAATTTTTCATGTTATTTCCACTACTTCAACATGATATATCTTTGGGAATCATGCTGGTGATGACGGATTAATCTTTCGAAACATATCCCTAGTCTTTGACAAATGAACTTGATTTTTCTGGTGGGGTGAGACAGTAAAGTCACATTCCCCTTTATTATTACAATTTATTCGAAAACTCTGGTCGAATACAATCTGAAGACGAACTTGTGATATTCAATCTGACAAAAGATACCGTCAAGTTATTTTTCTGTCTCCTCTCAACATTATTTATGCCTACTTGCTTCTATAGAAGAATAAACATATTTCGGAAACGAATACTTCAATATTCCAAAGAGATGTCTACGAGAGTGTGACATTTATTTTCTGGCTGTACACCTTACAATTCTTATTTGTGCGCCTCACAGCGTTGACAGATCACCAAGTACCGTGTTATCGGATACTAATGAAATTATTTCATGATAATCACTATCATTTGGATACTACCCACTACTAATAATATACGAATCATGATGTTTTTTTTCTTTCTGAACTCAAGGGTGATCTCAGCCCCGAGCAAGTAGAGAAGGTGAAACAGCACCACAAGGAATGCATGCAGACCTCAGGCATCACCCCGGAACTGTTAGCCAAGACGAAACAGGGAGAATTCCCAGAAAACCAAAAACTCAAGGAGCACATGTTCTGCTTTGCTAAGAAGGCTGATCTCATGGACGCACAGGGCAAAATCAAAAAGGACGTGCTTCTAGCCAAGGTATACTCATTTTCCACTTTAAAAGAGGTGTCATCGTCACGTCATGTTAGAACCTAATGCAAAATAGTTCAATGACTCTTGGGCAAGATAGTTTCCTTCTTTCATGTGCGATTCGAAAATGAGCAATCGAAAATACCCGCCTAAACAGGGATTTCCAATATGAAGTCCTATTTCCATTATGAAAGAATCATCAATGATGAATTTCCACTTTTTCTTTACATGTAACGTGCAATCTCGAATGGTTAACGCTTCGATTTTCTTTAACTGATTCTGATGTCAAGGATTGCAGGCTTGCTATTCAACCGATCAAACATGCCGATAAATTAAAAAAGGGTTTCTCAATGAAAAACCTGTTATTGAGGCTTCGTACATATTGTATATTCCCAAAAATAGTATCTTGTGATCGTATTTTACATAGATTAAGGTACCAGTCCAAATGTTCACATAACATTTTGCAAAATAGTTTTTCATGAATGTATAAGTCTTTCTTCCGGTACCTACCCGAAAATTCAATTGCACAGCCCTAATATTATTAATAAATTTATGATTTCATTTTCAAGGCTGGACAAGCCCTGGGAGACCGCACGCTGGCTCAGAAACTGATCGACGAATGCGCAGTGCAGAAGAAAGATGGTCCAGAGACAGCTTTCCAATGCGTCAAGTGCTACTACGAAAAGACCCCGTCCCATCTCAGTCTCGTTTAATTCCATTTTTTCATGTGTTGCTTTCGTTTTCAGTGTGTTATCTTATAATAAATCGTAAATTTTAGTGATTTTGCTAGTTTCATTTCTTGTTGTGGCTGATCTTATATTTATCAAAGAAGGTTATACTTCATTCGATACTTTATTAAAGGTAAATGTTATTAAGATTTCAATTTACCTTGAATGGATTTCCAATCAACGGAACTTCACGTGGTGATTCTTATTATTTTTTGTTTCGATTATCACAAAAAATAAAAGAATGAGTGAATACGAATCCAAAATTCTTTTTGATTCAAAAGTTTTCGATTTACTTATCGATGTTGTTGAATTGAATTGAAATACACAAGCCAACAAGTAGTCCGTGATTCAGTTTTTCAAAGAAAATTAAGCTTGAATGGTTTGAAGGTTTGAACGGGGAATGGACTAAGTTTAGCAAAATACAAAAGGACCAACGATACAAATATTTATAAATCAATTGTTCGATTAACTTCGAATCAAATTTCGAAATGATAGAATAAGAGACCCCTTTGTATATGAAAATATAATTGCAATCAAAACTAATGCTGTAGGATGCTATAATTTAAATATCAGATAAATCGAACTACGTTGTCCTCAGATAGTTCCATATATCACTTATGAAATAAATTTCTGTATAACAATAAATGTTTTTTCCTATGGCATTTTCAAAAGCTATCGTTGAAATAGCTCAAAAAATACGAATCGAAAGTTTTTGGAATTTTAATGGAGCAGTACTTCTGTTCATAATTGTCAACATTTCTTTAGTAGTTGCATAACAACAATGTAGGGGAAATGGTAAAGTGACTTATAATAACTATGAACATGGTCATTGTTATTATTTTTAGATGGCGATAGATAAGAGTAATTATTGTTTGAATCTGATAAGATCAGTTCCGACTTTGTTTATAAACTCTGCATTTTCCATACTAGGATGAAATATATTTCAATTTGTAGAATTCTAAAGAATACCTACTTACATTATGAATACTGCATGGTTACTAGTGATTTGTGTGATTGGTATTGTTCAGGTAATGAAAAAATATTTGAGCTTCTTGCAATTTTAGATTTCATTCAATTTATCGACCTATATGGGGAGAAGCACACTCCTGATGTTTGACTGAGTTATTCTTCATATTTTGACACACATCTGTAGCAGTAATAATTCGGATACAAAATAGTAGGGTTTTTGGGTATTATCTTTCAGACATATGGGAAGAGAGAACTGAGCTCAATAGAAAATTACATTTTTTGAATTGATCACCCTTTATATTTTTGATTTTTGATGAAATGAATGTTATTTTCATCTCAACTTCAACAATAAGAAATTCTTTTACCTTTGATTCAGCTTTTGTTGGTTTCTAAATATTTCAGTTCATTCATCATTCATTCATCCAATAACCGGTAATCGAAAAATGTTATTTAAATTGAAATATTTTGAAATCTACCTAAATCAAATCTGTATAGACCTTTTTTTTAAATCAGAATGAAAACAGCTTTCACATTGGCTATTAATACTATAATAAACGGGCGCGTCACCCACACAAAAATATAATTATAAATTAAATAATTTCCTGAAATTTCCGATACCATAAATTGTTCAATATTTCAAAAAAATAATATACACTTTTGATAACGGTCACAAGTGGTTGTTCAATTATAAATAATAAAAATAACAAGAACTATGAAGTAGCTGAGACATTGATAAATTCTCTCAATTTATTACTGGATTTTGTCGACAAGATCACGGATGGCGCTCCGAAGTATATGAGATAATATATGAGTAGAGATTGGGGTGGGTTTTGGGGAGATTACGTCTGAGTTCTAACCAGAAATTCTTCTAGCTATATCCAGCAATAAGTTGTTATTTCTACATACGCATACTGAGGGCTTGGAATCAAGAATGTCTGTGTATGACCTTCTTTGACAGCAATTCCAGATATATTCGACATAAAACTGTTGATTGAGAAAAACATAAATCTTCTGCTACTAAACAGAATGTAGGGACCAAGGGTAGGACTGCTGTTGGACATTCGGCAACTACCCAAGGTATCAGTTATGTAGTCGAAAGAGAAAAACTCTCGATAGCGTATTCTGTGAATGTCCAATAGCTTGCCGGAAAATCATTGCAGGTTCCGCATGTACCCAACTATGGAGGGTACATTTTCTGAAATGAAATTTTATGTTCCACTTCTCGGACTCAGGATAGAGAAGATTGGACTGGAGCAACATTGGGACCAACGGCTGAATAGACATGGAATATTACTAAAAGGACCCAAAATACCAACAAGAAAACACACATTTACAATTGTTATATTATTACTCTATGAGTGCAATCTTGCATTACAGTCCAGCTGTAAATTTGATAACTATGACATTGTTCATTCACTATTTCCAAATTTCAGGCTGGACTATTAACAGAAGAACAAAAGAAGAAAATCATCGATTATGGAAAGCAGTGCCTTGAAGAGTCCAACGTAGACATGGATATAGTAATGAATGCCGCCAAAGGTGAATACGTAGACGATCCGAAACTCAAAAAGCAAATCCTCTGCTTTAACAAAAAGATTGGAGCTCAGAAACCCAATGGAGAAATCGATACGGACATAGTCAGAACCCGATTGTTATCTATCATTAAGGATAATAAGAAAACCGAACAGGTTATGAAAAAGTGCGCAATCAAGAAGGATACCCCTGAGGAGACGGCATTCCAAATGGCGAAATGCTTGCACCAGATGGCACCACAAGAAAACATTTTCGAGTAGACCATAATCGATTACAAAGCTCACTGAGGCCAACGTATTTCTTTTCGAGATTATACAGAATAAAGTTTGAATTATCATGAATCATATTAGTCATTGCTATTAGTTGGCACCATTAAGCACAGGTCAACACTACACACATCAATAACCAATAGTGGTCAGGAATCCTCTATGTATAGGGTGCGCATTGATAATGTCTAGAAGTTAAACATGAGAAAACATTTTCATTTTGTAGCACACCCATGTGCATCATCGGACTAACCAACATTTTTCAAAAACTAAACAGAAATCCCAGAGATATGATAATTGTAGTCGTACACAGCACTCGTAAAGTGAATTGAAATGATGATGCGAAAAATACCAAGTTTTACCATGAAAAAAACTAAAATTGACAAGAGCCCCTGACCTGAAACGAGAAGATGACGTACCTACCCAAATGGCCTCAGCGTTTATTATTATTTATCATGACGATGCTTGCTTCAATAGGTATCAGACTTATGGTCATGAAATTTAAGTAACCTGACAAAACCTGTTCCAATCACATCAAGAGTAATTTTGTGTTATTTGAAGTGTGTCCTGATTTTCTGCTGAATCATTCCAATAATGAAAAATGCTCAAGTTCGCAACATCGATCCGAATTAATCATATTAATTATCGTCATATACTATCATATACCGGTTTTTTCTACGTTGAAAGTTTCCTTCTAAAATAAATTACTATTAATGTAAACAAACGGAGCCACCCACGAAATCATAGACTGTATGAGGGTAATTTCTCTCTTTTTATTTCCAGTAGAAAATTCAAATCATTATTGAAGCCTATTTTTCACAGCATCAATCAATAAGAATGTGATTTGTATAATACATGAAGTGCCAGAGTGGTACTTTTCTCAAAATGTATTTGTCAAATTATAGCAAACACTCAATATCGGTATGTCTTGGATATTTCAAATTCAAGTTTTTAGGCGATATCGAAAGAAAATCTTATTTTATGATAAATATATGAAATTTCAGTATATTATCATAGATTCATAAAATGCTTCAGGCGCACGACTTTCTTCGACAAGCAAAGCAAAGAGTGCTCCGAATGAACAAGTGCCACGAGATATTTTATAGAACAAGTCTGATAATTTCTGTACAACTGTCAAAAAAACTTGACCTTTCTGCATCTCTATTGATGCGTGAATATTTACTTTTGTTCGCCAAAATAATTCACAAGGATTTACTTTCAAGAGAGTTAATTATTAATTGATCATTCATCAATTATGTTCCATAAACGTTCAATATTTGTTGACTCCACAATTTCATCAGATATTTCAATTTGTTTGGAAGAAGATGAACAATTCAATATTTTGTTAGAAATCTCGATTTTGTTACTCAAATTATCTTCTATATTTTCTCCTGCTACGGAGGCAGATTTTCATTCACAGTTGTACAAAAAATGTTGTTTGGATTTCGTATCTGAAATTGGCGATTTCATGGCACATAAAAAAACCTAATTTTACGCACTTGATACGGAAATAACTATTTATTCTATTTTCCAATAATTTTCACCAACAAATATAACCACAGAAATGTTGAGAATTCTTGGAAACACTGATGAAAAATTCTGCTCCTGATTCAAAACGCATATAACGCATTATAAGTCTTCTAAACTTCCGAATAATTATCCGTAATCTTAATCGAATCATCTTGTTTGAATTTCGGTGAAAATTTTGAAAACGTGTACGGTAAACCACGATATTTAGATCACTTTCCTCCTTAGACATTTATCAATTGAGGTACCAAAATATTTTCGACATTAATTTTATTTAACACATGTTTATAACTATGATTTACAATATTAAAGCATATAAGGGTACATTTCTATGAATTTAGAAACACGATCAAAACTAAAAGAAGTTCTATAGAAAATACTAAAATACCTATCGACTGATAAGTTGAAATGAAAAAGCAAGTGATGTGATTAAACATTCCAAATCAAAACTTTGGAAAATAATGGGCAGATAAAGCACCAAGTTGTTACAATGACTTTCCTCATTATGAGTGCTATATATTCATGACTATTGTGTAACTTCAAATAATATTGGCAAGACAGCAAAAACAAATATACATTTCACGTCGAGTTGAAAAATGATAAAAAGTTCACTAACCCAACTTAAATTTACATTTCTTTACATAAACGTAACATTGTAAGGCACCTTTTTTATGTGTCAATTATTTGAGAATAAGATATTTTCATATACATCCTATTCTACCCCAAATTTATTATAAAAATACACTGGAAACAAGTGTCAGATTAGTAGTTAATCAGCATCGTCTCCAATTTCTTTATCTTTATATATCGGAATGGAAGAATTCATTATAAATGCGGTTCGGAATGGATCCAAAAATTCATTGGTAATAATAATTTTCATACAAAAAAAAATTCAAAATGAGTGATATTTAAAAAAAAAACAAATGAGTTGAAGCATATGTCAATAAGCTTGTACATGCAGAATTTAAGAGAATTGTTAAATCTATTATTCTTGCTTCATTAACGAAATCAGTTTATGAATTTTTTATATTACCATATTAAACAGTATTTTCAAAAGATAGAAATATAAAAATCACAAACAGATTTTTTTCAACTATAATGGCAAATAGTTGAATATTATGGAGTCAACGATTAAAATGGCTTGAATTATTTGATTATTAATGAATAAATTGAAGTCAACCGAATCCATGAGTAAACATCATGAAAAAATAATTGTAATGATTGGCATTATAATCTCAACAAGAGTAATAGGAACTTTTCAGGAGCTTTCCAAATGCCTAATTTAAAAAAAAAATAAAAAACGACATCTTGGGATGAAATTTTCAACAGCACTAGAGCGTAACATAAAAATCGAACGCACTCTATCATCTATTTGGTAGTGGCTATTTTTGTGAATGTTCAGAGTTGTAATTCCCCTATTGACGGTCATTCTTTTCCAGAGCAAATAATTCATTTCTGGAAGTATATTTCACTCTCGATATTACATTTTGAAGGTGATATTCTGAGTTCTTTTTTACAGGTGAAATACCTCAGTTTTGTTGTATCTTCACTACTGTTCGATTGTTCCGCTATTGAAACTTATCGTCAATAATTGTGATGAGTCACTGATTTATTTCAAATTTGCTATCAATTTCAATTATTGCTAGGCAGAACAGTATTGTAACCTGCATGATATTAATAATAGTTTCAACTTTGACCAATTATTCCATAAAAAGATCTATTCCAGTAGTTTTTCCAATTTGCCCAATCTTTGAACAGTACCTCCCAGGACAAAACCATCATATCGCAGTCAGTCTGGAATTTGAGGAACGAGAGTTTCGAGAAAGGATTGAAAAAGGTACATTTCTGTTTTCGTTTCGAAAGTCAGTTTCTTTGAGAACGAAAAAAAAGGGAGGCTATCATCATTATGGGAAACAGAAACAAACACAAGTAAAGCATATTCTGTTCTGTTTTCCCCACCCTGTTGCACACACTCCTGAGAGTTTTTCATGAATTACATCAAAGTAATCCCGTAAACCATAAAAGCTTCAGAACGTAACGTTGATCAACACCCTACATCTATCTAGGACATAGAATTTTCAACCTAATTCACCTAGATTATAGCAAACTTCATGGGATTTTCTTTTCTCGTTTTCTGCTTGCGTCTTTGACAAAAAAATGGGCAAACTTTCTGTAGCAACTAATTTCACAGGAAAGTTTCAAATATTAACCAAAAAAATAGTTGTGAAAGAAAATTTTCACACTTCTGTGATGAAGTCGGGAGCAGATTCATTCCCGAAAAGTTCATAAAATTTAAAACAAAGAGAGTAATTCCCAGTCTAAAAAAAATATTCTTTCTGTTCATATTCCCCATTTGTCTTTACATAGGAAAATCTGGAAACATAAACATAAAAAATAAGGAGCACCAAGAGTGATTTTCTCCGACAAAGGGAAAGTATGAATGAGAATGCGTGGAAATCCTCTGGCAAAAAAACTAGGGATGTCAATGCACTTTACTTTCGGTTTTTCTTTGGTATTAAGTGCTCAGTATTTTTTTCGGATATTTCTCTAGAAGAAGTGAAATATTTCTGTTGATTTTGAGGGTGAACTTTTTCTTGGATTATTGTTGATAATATCAGTTCATCTGAGTGGAATCCAGAGCACTGTGTCATTTGTGGAAGTTCTTTGTAGAACTTTATGATATACATTGTACAGAGTATACATTGTACAGAGTATTCATTGATTGGATTGAACCTGCTAGCTCAAAATTACTAAACTTTTTGCTAGACCACCTCGACCACCTATCTGTCAACTCACTGAAAAGATTGGTAAAAAAATATATTATGTCAAAACTAGAATCGACTGATGGAATTTGTTTATTCTAGAGGTACCTAGTCACAAACCAGATGCCGAGAAATTTGCTGTTTTTGATAAAAAAAATAATTCAGACCATATTGTAATCACGCAAGAACACACTTCCCTTTTCGTGATGAAACCAAGACTTCACTTCTGGTTTCAACTGGAAACTTCTAAATTTTCCAAACTTGGAAAATTGCCAACTTGGAACTTAATGATAATGACTTTTCAATCTGCTGTCACTTCAAAAGGTCTAACACAGTATTTCTCAAAGTGGGCAATATCGCCCCCTTGTGGACACTGGAAGCTTTAGAGGGGGCAGTAGAAGGTTCAGAGAAAAGTAGGGGTCAATGAGGCAATCTAGAGAGGCGTGGGAGACAAATTTTATTTATAAAAAAGCTTACTTCAAATCGCCCTACCACAGAAACCGTAGAATCCTCAGTAGGTATTCAAAGTGAAAATTGAATACAGCCAAATTTTCCTACCCATAAGAAACTCTGTTCTTCTGGCTAAATCTAGTTTGTTTTACGCCAATATCTTTTGTATTATATTTACATTTTTGAGATACAAAACAGATGGTATGTTGGTAAAATATAAGAGGCACTAGATTTTTTTTGAATCTTAAAGTGGGCGATGGTCAAAAAAAAGTTCAAACACCTGTGGTCTGAGCAGTTTTTTCACTGGTTGACTTTATTTGGTTGAAAAATCGACCATATCTCTGCCACTTTTAGTTATATATCAACTTAGGAAAAAAAAGTGTTGTCAATTTGCAGCTATTTTCGTTAATTCATTGAAATGCTGGATGTGCCGTTCGAGAAACCAAAGATTGTCTGAATTTCAAAATTCAATTTTCAAAAAAAACAGCAAATTTCAAGGGCCTACCATTCCTCGTGGTCACCCGATAGTCCTCCCTTTCATTTTCGTTCTCAAATGGGAAAATACCAAAGAAAACAGAAGTCTACAAAGTAACAATTATTTTTCTCGATAGCGTTCGTCTTCGATCAGCACGCTCGACTGCGCCGTCGAGAGTCGTAGCTCAGGCGATCAGATGTTGGCCAGCTGGACGTAGTTGGCGGGCAGCATGCCCACCTGGCCCGTGCGCTGCACCTCGCCGGTCATCCAGCCGCCGTCGATGCTGCACACGTTGATGATCAAGTCGCCGTCCAAGAAGCTCACCTCGTCGCTATCCTGCGCCTCATAGTCGTACATGGCCTTGTACACGCGCCCCAGGGATCCGTAGTTGTGGTTCATGGGGTCCATGTCGTGAACTGAACCTATAACATTAAGTTAATTAATCGAGTGCCGATAATACAGGGTGTGAATCGTCGGGTGATTCTAAGGAGAACCTCTTTGTTTTTGAGCTAAGGGGTGTTGAAATGTTAGCTATGCAGTGTATTTGGACAAAGTTATCGGACTAAAAACATACACTTTAAAATAACTCAAGTTCATCCTACGGAGAACGTAGATAGAGATTTTTTTCAGAGTCCTGTAAAATATCAGTCTGGCATCAATATTCCATTATATACATTTTGCATATCACAAAGATGAGTTCTGGAATAACATTTTCCATGATAGGCTTTTAGATATTTATTTCAGCAAGTTCCAAGAATAATCTAACTTTGCCATATTGGGACTTCAGTACAAGAATTCAGAATTCTAGATCCAATGAACACATTGATCCAATTAACTCACGTATGTGGCGTTGAGGAGGATTATTGACACTACCAACATCAGAGGAATATATGAGAGTCTGGGAATTTCTAGATGCAGAATATGGACTCTGGAACTGCATCACATTAGCCTGCGGATCATAATCACTTATTTTTCCCATTGTTGAATTCACAATAGGCTGTTGAACACCTTGTGGCTGGGATACTGCTACAGATGCAGGATGCTGGTAAGAAGTATGTGGGGCATTTGCATTTCTCAAATCTGTCTCTTTCACACCTACAATGCAAAATGTTTGTGTGGAATTTCATCAATTATCATTGCAAAATGCGCCAGTGAATGTTCATCAATTCAAGCCCATGACCCTAGCAGAACTAATTCACAGTATTGGCATAATTTGTCACTAATTTATTACTGATTTACACATTCACGAATTTATTACTGTCCATTTGATGGAAAGAATCAACGGATCTGGTAGCCTTGTATCAAACAAGCAGAACCACAGTACAGAGAATGTTTTTTTCAAATTTGATTTATGCCATAACCTATTCCTCTTCCATTATTAGTTTATTACCACAAATCCGGAATTCTCACCTTAATGTCAACTGAGCAGAATTAAATAATAAGTAATAAATTTGGTTGTGTGTGTGTGTGCGAATGAAGTAATGCACTGGAAGAAATTTTCCAAAAACTTTCTATGTGAGTTTTGGTTCTGATAGGTTGATATAAGAATATGGGAATTCACGATTTCTTCCTTCAAATGAAAGGTATTATTTTCGAGATTATGTCCACAAATTAGAAATATTGAAGTGATATATATATATATATAGGGAATAATTAAAATTTAATAGAAAACATTTCTGTACTGTGGTTCTGCTAGGTTGATATCAATCTAGCAGAGCCATTGGTTCGTCTCATCAAATGAGGAGGAATAAATTTGCAATTATGGTAATGAATTAGTAATGAATTGGTAATAAATCATGCCAGAATTGAGAATTTGAAATATACAATTTGTTCTGCTAGGTTTATTGGGGTTATTCATTTGCTGAAGAACCACTACATAATTAGATGAATATTCAGAATGGTAAATGTTAGAGTAAACTGTGATGAAATTCAAATGAAACTTACTACACATTTGAAATTTCAGGTGTGATCTCAGGTGATTCTTGAAATGAAGTTTTGGAAGTTTGTAAATATAACAAATACAAAGCTGATATTTTTGACAAATTCACAATTCATCAGGTAGATTGATCCTCAACAAGTGATATTTTTTGGGCATCATCTTGAAATGAATATTGCAAAAGAATTCAATTGGATCCCTTGTGATCTGAATTGTAAGTTGTGGACCTAGTTCTACCATTGAATCTTCTGAAATTCCACCTGCATAAAAAGTTTGTAGCAATACTGCTTCATGATGCGAGACCATAATAAACAGTACAGATGTCAAAATGAATAACATGAATTTGCTGCATATTTTCTGACCTTTTCATGTATGTCGATATTTTCACTATGTATTACATCTTCACCTTGATGAACATGGGAATGAATCAATAATTTTACACTGTTAATGATGATTCTTACCATTGGGATTGTCATTGATTTGCCTCCTCTGCTCCATTTCAGCTTTTCTGAGCAAATCTCCATGATATGCTACATTACTGATGATTTTTGTGTTTTGTTTTATTCTGAGAGTTTCAGGATCATCTGCAACTTGTGTGAACTTGCCTTTGCTTCTCTCAAAGTCAGCATGATATTTAACATTGGATTGGAGTTTGGTGTTTTCAGCTATCCTTCTCAGTTCTGGAGTTTCAGCCATTGTTGTAGCTTTAGCTTTTGGAATATGTCTGAAAAAGGTAGAACTTTATTTTTGCATGTACCAAAAAAAGAATACTTTCAGTTATGCTAGACCAGATCAATAATCAGATCAAGATCATCAGAAACCTTGTGAATGTGAACAACAGTAAACACTTACGCCTCACAGTAGGGCTCCTTGTTGTATCCCTTGTAGTTTCTCATATTTAAGGCCATACCACAATCCTTGCACTTGAAACATAGTTTGTGCCATACCTGTGAAAGGTGAAAAAAAATATTCACATACACTGAAAGAAGTGATAACATGAAGGGAAGTGGTAGAGATTAATTGATTGTTTAATTTCTATGAGTCATTCATACTCTTCCTCAACTATAACCTTGATTTGTAGATTGAACATATGGAATACTATTTCCACTGAAAAATTTTGCCAAAATATTGTAGAGAAATCGAATTGATTATAATATTCTGTTCAGGAATACAGAAATTATTTGCAATAACTTTATACTCTACCTTATCCAAGCACTTTATTTCTTCCGTGGGATATACGGTTTTCTGACACCTTCCACACTGTTTGCTCATTTTGTTTGAAGTAGAAAATATCAAAGAGAATTGGTCACCTATGAATATTTATCTGTTTTTCCATAAAATCCTAAACTCCTTTCTATTCGAACCATAAACCCATGTATTAGATGACCTAAACCCAGCCCACTTGCATTCATTGAAATTGAAGTTGAAACAAGTGACAAAAGACAGAAATGACCAACTGACAGCGTAGGGCACAGGACTGACTGGAACTGGACAGAGAAAGACCACAGAAGAGGAGTTTGGAAAGATAGTAGCAGATGTGAGAGAACAGAAGAGGGGTCCTTTCCTCTTTAGCTGGACTTCTTTTCGTTGGATTGGATGAAAAAAAACGTAATATAGTCATGATAGTTTTGGAGTGTCTGGAACACAATGCTCTCACGGGCTCAGTGATCTGGGCGTGGAAGAGGTTTTTCCCCAGGTACTGGCTGTGCTACTGGCGTGGCCGTAGAGCATCAGAGGACACAAGCACACTACTCAAATATATAACACAGAGTAGATTTCATAAGGTTACTCATCTCTCATATTAGCATATTTTATCATCACTTAGCGACGTCAATGAAGACGGAGCGTTTGGCCATAGAATAATTGAATATACTCTTTGGTTTAGCCATATATGTATTAACTACAATATTGACCAAACGCCATAAGAGCAATGTTAGAAAAGTGATGCTTCATTATATACGTCTTTCCTCGTCTAATTGGCAACGATGATCGAGGGCGCATGCACAAAATTCAAATTTCATTCAAAATTCAATTTGGCGCATGTGCATAAATTCATCCTTGCCAATTGCACTCTTTTATTTTGACATCAGATAGGCTGTCCGGAGCTCCGAACAACAAACCCATTGTCAGGGGTGTGGATTACTTATCTAGTCTGTTCAATGATCGAAGGTCCGGAGGGATGTCCTTATTATCAATATTCGTAGTTAATTCATATATGGGTTTAGCCACAGAAGAGGCATAGAATAATGAGGGTCGTCTTTGGTTCCGCGTTAGATGGGCGTTAGGCAGTGTTTCGTCACAATTGTCATTGTCATGTCAATATTGTCGTCAAGTGTCAAGTTTGATTACCAAATTCAAATCACAAATCATGGTGGACCATGATTCAAATCGTTGAATTGATACGAGATTTTTATACATATCAAATATTATATTTCAGTTAAAACAATTGTGAATGAATGATTGGATTCTCTTCATGATAATGGCTACTCAGACTAACTCACACAGTCAAGAACTCGATAAATCTCTACAAGCAGCTATCATATCCTTTTATAAAATGATATTCTAATGTGGAACTGACATATATTCTGAAACTTCCCTTAACATTCTATCTACAGTTCACTCACCATTGAAAATAATACTGAAGAGTTAGTATTGAATACAAAAATATGCATCTCATACTTGACTACATTCAGTACTCGTGAAGTAGACAGGGAAGTGCTACAATGGATTATGCCAGTTTTGAGATCAAGTTCACAAAAGGTAGGCCTGATGTACCTAGTAAATGGTCCAAATGAATGCAACTGGTTGCCAGTACCCTTGTATGTCAGTTAACATATCATAAATGTGATTTGATTGTGATGAAATATTTTTCAATGTTCAGTATGGCAGCAGCCTTGAATGAATAATTCGACCATTTCCTGGTCAAACTAAATATGTTTGTAGGTTTATGAAGATAATTTCTTATTGTCTGATACGGCAGGTGATGATTTCATAATTGAAATACTGAGGAAAAACTTACATGTAAGTATCCATAATTATACCCAATAATTTATTTCAGTTAGTACAAACTATTGTTTACAGACAGCAAAAGATATTCTCATAATACTGAAAAGAGTTCTGGATTACTTGCTCACAAATGATACTATCAATATCAATGATGTTCCTAGTGTGACTACAATTCCTGTACAAGTAATATTATCAACTTTTGAGCATTGTAGGAATAGGTAAGTTCAGCTGCAATCAAGAATGAGTATTGAGTATAGATTGACTATTGTGTTGGTTGTTTCAGCTCTGAAGCCTATAAAAACAGTTTCAGTCAGGAACTCTCCAATATTTTTTCCATTACACAACAGTTGCACAATATGTTCATCAAGTTATATGAATCTTGTTTAATTTTGGGAAATAATCCAAACAATGCTAATGAAATAACTACTATAAATGAAGGTTAGATAATCTAAATTTTATAAACCATAGAAGTTTCAATTTGTTTTGAACAGTTCTAGATGCCATTTGTGATGTAAGCAATTCTTTATCTGATCTAAATATTAAATCTTTGATCCTAAACTGGAAAGGCTATGCAAACATTGCACAGAAATTCTCCAGTATCTTGACAGAAAACATTGATCTAAGGAAACCCATCTCATGTCTCAAAACTGATATCTTGAAAAATTTATATCTTGTCTTCGAAAAATTGGTATGTTTCAATTCAATATGAATTCAGTGACATTCATTTTTTTTTTTCATTTTAGGATTGTAATGATATTAATATCAATGTGATTAAAAAAACAGGATTTTTGACAAAGGTTGCATTGAAACTTCTAGATATATTCTGGAATTCAGTAAAAAGTATCACAGAAGAAGTTCTTATATTGTGTTGTATAATTTTCAGGTAGGTTTAATGACTGTAGCTGTGTCATCACTTGATAATAAAAGTTTTGATTGCATTTCAGCTATCCCACTGAACATCATAGTTATGGAGAGGATCTTGAAGATATCATTCTTTCAGTCAATAACAATGTGTATGAAGTTATTCAGCCATTTGTGGCTAAACTAGTGGAAGAAAATTTCATCAATTCCTTGGTAATGAATCTTGCTCATTGTTTCTTCCTGATTAGAAAGTGGAACCCAAAATGCCATCCTATTCAATATAAATGAACAAAACTGTACTGTTAACACATCACAATAGAAATCTTGAATACAAGTTTTTTACTCCAAATTTTGAATATTAGAGATTACCAGTAGTTTATTCCAGTATTAGTAGACTATTCGAACATTTCTATTTTTGGGTTTAACTTTCTGATATTTGCCTTCAAACCCATGATCTTCCAGAATTATCTAATACAATATCATTTTTAGCTAGTTGTTAACCATGATGATTTACTAGATAAACATCCATTTGGGCTCCTAAATTTTTGGAATTATTGTCTCAAGTGTGTAGCAAAAACTCCAAGTTCCAATGTGGATCTGCCAGATATTGTTCAGACAATTTTTACCTGTACCAAGCACTGTTAGTACCTATCATGAGGCATATCTCACTGTATCACATATTTTTCATTTGTTTTCAGGTTTCATTGAATTGTCCTTATTGAAGAATATTTTTGCTAGTATTATGATCAATATTTCTGCCTGTGTAATCATTCATCAACAGTATTATGAAGGAATTGCGATTATTTTATTGAAAAACTTACTGCAAGAAAATGTCTGGAGTGCACTATTAGCCATTGATGTTTGGAGCCTTATTCTCAAGTAAATTATTACAATTATTTCAAGTGAATGAAAATGATATCCATAAGAATTGTTTACTTTAACATTTTTATGATAATCAAAAATCATTGAAAACATTTGTTACATCTGTGACAAGGTGTGAATTGAAGTCATGATTCTTGGTCATAATTAATTAACACATTAGAAACACTTTTTTTTTCTCTCAAATAATTTTACATTTTGAAGGTATTCGACTGAACAGTCAGCAATGCTAGTTCTTGTGGATCTAATTGAGAAATACCAAGAATTGAATTTAGGCATTAATAGCCATAGGCTAGAAGGCATCTATTTGAAGAGCCTCATACAAAGAATTTTCAAAATCCTGCCAATTTCTCTCAAATGTCAGGTATCTCAAACTCTTGGAGAGCAGGATTGGAAAATTATTGGATTTGATAATATTTCACTAGCACAGAAGAATTTGGTGGAACAAATTTGTGTCTTGACAATAGAAAAGGCTCAAGAAATAGGTTCAGATGAATTTACCTTGACAAATTTCGTCTTCATTGTAAGAAAAATCAGAAATATTCCACTGTATATCAGTATTTATTCCATATTGGTATTTTTAGATGGAGAACTTCAAAATGTTGTCAACATTTGATTTTGATAGTAGGAATATGAATGTGGAAAATTTGGTTGATGTGGTTGCTATGCTTTGGGAATTTGAAAATGCTGACTTGAGCAATTGCATATTCAAGTATTTTGTTAACAATCTTTGTAAAATAACGAGAAGGCTTATCAAAGAGTTCAGCAATAAACAACTATTTATGGTGAGTAATAGATAAGAGTCCTGGATGATAAGGCTATTGTTTCATATAAGAAATTCCTATTTTCTTTATTTATTATTACTCTTCTGATATCATTTTCATGCTTGTATCTATGTCTAAACAATGCTCTTTCAAGCTCCATATCATGTTTATTGAGAACAAAACAAAGGTATTGAGCTATTTTTTGAACTTGAATGAAATATCCTTAAAAAATGAATCAGTAAAAATTATTGAGTTGAATGATTATTTATCAGTTCTAATTTTTCTATTTTCTGTAGTTAATATCCAATTTGAAATCAACTTGATCTTGGTAACATTAATATTATACTTGACTGAATGATCTGCAAACTCCTTTGCAAACAAGTTATAATTTCGGCAGTAACTGCAAACGTAAGAATTTAGGATATATCCTTTGTATTCATCGTTAGGTGCATGAACCCCCCCTCATTATTTTCAGTTGAAGATATTTTTTCTTAATTAATTCTTTTTAAATTTTTCCCTGTAGATCATCCCTTTCTTCATCTTCATTTTTATTTTGATCAAATATTTCAAATTCGATATATCAATTTGATGTCATAGCTTTACAATTTAGCAAGTATCGAACTGAGTATGACACCAACATGACTATGCGTTGAACTTTTTTATTTCAAATGGAATGTATAACTTTCTTTGAGTAATGAGGATCTAGCATAACATTTCCTGTTCATCGATGTATAGAATTCACTATAGAATTGAGGTTATATTAACTTTTATCTTTCTGTATCCCCCTTGTCACAGAACAGTTTCATAAAAGGTGTAAATTGAACAATAGCAAACATGGAATCAACCTATGTCAGCCTGAAAAATAAATCAGTTTATTCATGTTGATCAGTGAAGAAAATCTGAAATTTAATGAAAAGTGACCCTTCACCACGAATTCTCATATCAATATTTTGACATCGATTTTGATACTTACGTCAGTTTTCAGTATTCCTTAGCACACTTTTCATGGAATTCTTCTATTATGAGGGGGACACAGAAAGATAAACTTCAATAAAATCCCAATAATATCGGCAGTTTGGTATACGTTCCATTTGAAATGAAACAGTTGTGTGCAGTTCTGATCAAACCCTATTTGTTATATTCAGTCTGATACTTCCTTAACTGTACATATATAACACTTTATCGAAAATAACAACGGATATATATGGGAGTAAATTGTTTCCTAGTCAACTGATTTTTCTTGAGTAACAATAACAGTTATCTTCAACTATTTTCCAGTTATTACGATTTTTGTGAAAAAAATGGGTTTGTGCTATATGAATAAATACATAGTAGAGACCTTAGAGTGTAGAATGTGTCATTCAACTATAAACTAATTGTGTAAATCAACGAATGAATAGATAAACACATTAACATACTTTTAGTTATATATAGTGTATACAGAAAAGAAATACATAGATATGTATAGTAAAAAATAAACAAATGCTTGTAAAAATGAAATGGTACATAAAATACTCTTGAATTTTTTGTCTGTCTCGTCTGTTCTCATGTCATTTGGAGGTTTTCAAAATACCTAAAAATCATTTTTTCAAATTGATCACTCTGTATATTATCGAATAACTGAACGCACGATTGAATGATACTCCAACTGCTATAGAGGATTTCCTATAGCTATCAAGAGTTTTCAAATTGTAAGGGTTGATTTATGAGCACTAAATGAGAATTTCAATTGCATGATCGATAGCAATGTATGCACTAGAGTGGGTCAGGCAAAACATTTCCGAATCATATTAACAATATTGTTAATTGTTAGAAATACATGAAATGTCAGATGCTTGGCCTGACCTCTGTTATATTACATTCAATGAAATTCATATAACGTGCTCATTAAGATAACCTTATAGCTATAGGTAACACTATAGCCTATATCACTCGAATCATGATTCAGTCGTCCGTTGAGTTATTTGATATTATACAGGGTGTTCAAGGATCCAAATGACAAGAGATGTTTGACTACACTCTACACCACACCTCTGATCAATTCATAATTATATTTCGAAGATCATCGTGAACAGGACCCTTCAAGACGAGTCTATATGTATGTGGAACACTAATAGGACTATTTTTCTGAAAATGTGTATGCTGAATGTGGTCTTAAAAGAGTTCTCAATTCAGCTAAAATATTTTTATTTTTTGTCACTCCGGTAATCTACGATGATTTCAAATATTACTCCGTTCGAAACATCATATGTTTGAAGGGCTAAATTTTTTAGTTATTTCAGTTTTTTCAAACTTTCTGACACGAAAGAATTTTATATTTCGAAATCCTACCTACAGCTTTGGAATTTTTTCAAAAAATGTATACAGGGTGCCTAGAAATTGGCGCCAATTTTCACTATCTTAAAAATTGTTTGTCTGAAAACTCAAAATCAGTAGATTGTAAAAAAGGGACTATATCATACAATTATAAAGTATTCGATAATAAAATTATACAATTGTGAAAGAGCCGCGTCACAGTGTCCTGAGTGGGCTTTGATTTATCCTGTTATGGCAAACGGAATGTTTCATAGGTTATTTTAATAACCTCACCTTCCCCATTGACTGTTGATACATTGAGGATATCTTAATTACTGCATCCTAAACGGGGCATCATCAAGATTTACTTCTGATTAATAACTAGTCAATCAATTAGTCAGTCAGATAATTTAATATTCTCTAATAACTACGAAAGTTCATTCAAAATCCATTCATTTTTGAATTGAATATATATAAACACAAATATTCTATTTTTCAGCATAGAATTCACGGATGTTGGTAAAAACAGGATACAATAATTTAGTTATAGAATTTTCAAAATTGTGAAATTTGGCTCGAATATCTGAGCACCCTGTAGGAATTTTTCGACATATCTATAGAGAATATGAAAGCCATAAGTTTTATTTAGGCAACTTCCAAAAATTTTCGACTCTTTTGAATTTCGAAATATTTTTTGTTGTGCTGAGCTGCATCTGTACAAAAGTTCTGAAAAACCAATTTAACTCAAAAATGAGACCTTTAGATATACCTATTATGTTCAGAATAAAGTAACTCAATTCCATCGTATATTCCATAAATGCAATAATATATAGGGTGTTTCATATGAAATAACGAAGTTGGGATTCACTTCTGGTATAACATGAAGTGACCCAAAATTTTTAGTTTCAGTGCTGGAACTCTCAAAGATATCACTATGACCTCAAAAGGTTTATGAAAATATCGTAATAATTCGAAAAGTGTTGGAGATAAATAGGATCATACCATATGAACAGTCTGAAAAAAAAAATACATAGAATAGAAAAATGTAATGAAATGCAGGGTTTGCGATTCAAAATGAGAATAATAGTTTGTGAACGTTTAACTCAACACGCATATCACGTTCGGTTTAACGGAAAGTGATACTCCTCTGGAGATATCTCATATTGATCGTTCATATTTACTTTATACAGCATTGTACACATTAGCTCTTGAAGTTTTTTCAATATTCAACGTTGTAGTTATCATTTTCCCCGGATTCTCTCGATTAATCACGACGTAATTCATGTATAAGGCCATAATCACGAATAACTAATTGGTTGTAGCACCTGTCAATTCGACAATGATTGTTTCCATTTTCTATCATATCATGACCGTCAAAGATATCGTGATCAACCGTGAGAATCTGAAGAAAATGTGAATTTTGACGTCAAACATATCGAAATTAGTACCAGATAACGCTTACAATTTATACATATTCGATAGGAGAAAAATATATAGTGTGTCCCGTTCAAAAAATCACATCAGGTGCCAATTGCTCCTAGCTGAGAGTTTCACTGTTTATTTGGTTACATAAAATAAATCTTCAGGAAAAATCTTGATAGAGCAACCACATTTTGAAAACCATTCTTGAACCATTAATTTAAAAGTCAAGGGGCGGTTCATGTCTCACTCAATTCTCAACCAAATAAATGATTATCAACTATGAAAATTTCTTATTCTGATATGGTGTCGATTATTGAATTATTATTGAGTTCATAAGTGAGTGTTCATAAGAATTTACAACAAATCGAGCACAATTCCAACGTGCCTTCCTTCATTATGGAAAAAATGATAGGTAAGAACAATGTGAATTTTGTAGCCTTCAGATAACCATTCTTTCCAGATTTTGAACCGTTTACGAACATTATCCTGCGATGATTCATATAAATTCCACGCTTTGAATGTGGTGTCAGAAGTTTGCAATAAAAATACCAACGAATTCGGGCAAGTTGGACGCAGAATCTTTTCTGTAATTTCGAATATTTTGCATACTGTTCTGGTGGCCGATTCGAACAATTTGATGAAGCAAAGTGTACTGGAAATTATAGAAAACTGTTCGAAAAATGGCAAAGAGGAAATCGTTAGAGAATTGGCAAGATCTTCAGTGAATATGCGAAAGGATATTGAAGATTATTTACAGAAACATACAACCAGCTGTGCTTCAGATAAGGCATATTTAGTCCTTTTGGGAAATTTGAAATATGTACATAATTGCATACAGTGGAAAACAATAGCTGATAGACCTGTCTACAAGAAAATCAAGCTGGAGGAAGAATTTCCAGAAAAGGCTCAGAAGAAAGGTAGAGAGAAAAAAATTCTGGTTGGTAAATCTATTCCAAAGACTATTCATGATATTGAAACTACTGAATCTGTCGATAATGTGAATGAAGCTTTAATGAATATAAAGAGTGAGGTTAAGTGTCTGATGAACGTACTGAAAACAGAGAAAATGACTGCAAAAAATGTTTCTGATCTTAAAATAATTGCCAATCAATTGTTATCACTCATGTAGCTGACATCATGTAATAACATTCCTGATTCTAAAATAATTTGTATTTGAAATTGATTTAATAAATATTTGTTCTAATTGAATAATTTCAAATCAAATAACCTTAATATAATAATTGGTTATTTTCTTACTTTGTAGATTTTCAATATGCCTACAGAATAACCCTATGTATTTTTCTATATTTCTCAATGGTTATTCAAGACTACCTATAGGTCTGAGAACCAATCTTCAAAATCTTATCATATTCCGATAAAATCTCATCAATCGTTTCAAAACCCACTTTGAGTCATTCCGCAAAAAATCAAAATGTGATCGATTGTTTCATTTCTCGTCCGATTGGTCTACAGTATTGTCCGTTCTACATTTTTTGAGAAAATACATATTGTATGGATATAATTCTCATTATTTTTGAATTTACCACCCAAACAACTTGTACCCTGTATTTATTTAGAAAAATAAGTACTATAGGTCGGTGAAGTCAGCATATCGAGGAGCTCAATATACAATGATACAATGTGTTATGTGGTTTTATTCCATTGAAAATTCAGGATATCATCTGGACAGAGCTTGAAATACTCGAGTTCAAAGTTTGGCGTTTTGGCGTTTTTTCATAAATTTCTAAAATAGGGAAGAAATATTTTCATTCCACAATCTTCAATCATATATTATTTCTGTCATTTAACAACCCACCTTCAATCATTCCACAAAAAGTCGTAATAGTTAAGATGCCAAGCATATCTTACCTTGCAAAAGGTTATGTGGTTCTAGATATTGGATAACATGCTCTTTACATACTGACGACTAAAACTCCCCAAGCCATAGCGCCGCTATATATTATCCGATATTTAAAAACAAGTATAACTAATTAAGTACTAACAGTTTTTTCAACTTAAACTCTGACAACATAGCAACTGTAAATTTTTGTTTTGGATATATGTTTTTGAATTGTCCTGATAGAGATAGATAGAGTTTTCTTTGTGAATCTCAGTGATGTATAATAAGTTGACTTCCGCGTAAAATTATGTATTATTATGTCAGTATAACATTTGTGCTGTACCTTCGAATAGCTCATGATATTCACTCGATATCAAGTTGAAATTTCCTCAGAGTTTTAGATACAAATTTCAAGAATTATTTGGAATCATTGTCATTGATATTGGCCATAGTAATAGTATATGCGAGTTAAGAATTCTTATGTCTTTTCAAAATTTGATTTATATCTCTCGAATTGTTAGGCACCAAAGCTCATTTTAGTTCATACAATTATGTCATATGACGTAATATAGGTGAAGAAAACGGAAACGGTAAAATATCATTTTGACAATGTCATGTTAATGAATTGAGAATACATAATGATATATCAATAGGAACAGTAGATATCCCACTTGACTGGATATACATATGAGAAACAAATTCAAGGCCTCAGCCCCAATCATGTGTTCACTTATCATTTAAAAATGTAACTTAGATTATAACGATTCTCCAGTCATTTTAGGGGGAATGTTGGTCAATACGCCAGAATTTCCTAGAGAATGACATTCTGCAAGTTGATGACTCCAGAAATAACAGAAGAGGAACTTTTGTGGAAAATCTGAAATATTTCCAAAATCATTCGGATGCAGGTTTCTTGATTCTGGTTTATAAACATATTATTAAATGAAATGAACTGGATGGTAAAGAAAATGGTTGTGATTTGTGAAGAACTCAAGATACCTGTGTTCATGAGCAGTTATTTTTCAATGTTTAATAATGATTTGAAGATGTTTGATACATTTCTGATGGTACTGGACAATTCTTCAAGTGGTGCAATCTCGAATTGTCTCAATCGTGGTTTCATGATATTGTGCGTGAGTATGGCCAATATACAGGGTGTCCCATAGTTAGTCTGCCGAACTGAACCAGCGTCTTCTACGAGAAAAAATAGGAAAAAGTTGAACATGGATAGCTACCCAAGATGGTATTCCATGAATATTTCCGAAACACTGTGTGATACTACGATGCAATAAGTATCGTGATTTTTGAAAAATCTCTCTTCTCACATTCCCACCCTGATAACAAGCCAATGGAACATGACACCTTGGTTAATTATTTTTATCCACGTTTCCTCAAGTATTATGATATCCATAATTCACCAGTGAGTTATGAGATCGTAATTCAATGGTCTTTGAATGTGAGCTTCATGTAACGTTAATGACTTCTTTGTAGAACTCGACTTCACTTAGTCCACGAACGTGCGAATTTCTCGAATAGCAAAAATAAAAGGGTAGGATTTTTCTCGAGACGACATGGACGCACCAAATTTGTTTTGAAAGTTTGAGAAATCGGTGAAAAGATTTAATTTGTCGGAAAATGAGGTGGATTTTTTTCGCAAAGGAGTCCGAGATGAAAAAAGTATCACTCTATGGATAATACTAAATAATTCACTGTATAATTCAATATTTATCGTAGCCTCACCTTTCACTCCTTGAAGAAATCTTGAAATTCATCAAATGGCGTTTCGGAAATACTTAGGAAATGCTGTTTTCAGGAGTTTCTCGCATAGGAAAGCTGTTCATTAAGCGCATAATGCATCGAACAATATGAGTGCCTTAAACTCATCGTCATAGACATTAGTATGAAAATAAAATCCAAACATCAAAATTAAATTACTTTATTGGTACATTCACTGTAATTTTTGGCAACAATAAAATATCTCAACATCACATTCGTGAAAAGGTACTTGTTAAAAGGATTCAACAATCATTTTTTGTGATGATAAATCATTTATGATGTAGTATTTTCATTTTATCATACGATCTATACCAATAATAATAAGTTAAGTAATTTTCTAACAATAATTATAACTTATATATTCACAAATACTATTCGAATGGTGGTATTATTATCATAAACTAAATTATTATCATGAACATTTTATTCAAAAGAATGTAAAAGTGGTGGAGGCTTTAGTGCCCTTATTCTGACATTCTTATGATTCATGTACCGTAATGATGAATACCTATCTGAATCGAAAATTCTTATAACAAATCCATGGTTCCAGAGCAAATTGAATTATTATTATAAAATATACAGAAAACTATCGGCTATATCATAAATTCGATTTCAGACCTGATTGCAACAATGGCATCCTGTTTTTTTTTTCAAAATTCAATATTTAACATAAGTCCTACGTACTTTAAACCTCAAAAATCAGTTTCTTGTCAATTCACCTAATGAAAAATATGGTAACTCTGAAAATCAACAAGGATGTATTTTAAGTATCACGCTCAAACACTCACAAAAAGCCCTTTAAGAAAGCGACCGAGAGATGTGGGTTTCCAGGCACCATGAATTAGAACTTGAGTAACACCGCTGCCCCGAGCAAAAACAATACCGTATTGGCACCAACCGTAGCGCTACCTCCTTTGGGCGTCTCGGTGGTGTTGGAGGTGGCCGCTTGTGCACTCGGATCCAGAGGAACGCTCCCGGCTATCTCCCCTTTTTTCCCACTAGAAGTGCTGGCCTCCGAAGCAGCAACGCTAGCCTGGGTCTGCGTCCCCACGGCCTGCTCTGGGGCGCCCGAAGAATGGTTCCTCGCCGCAGATGACTGAGCTGGGATCGGCGAAGACTCATGTTGGTTCTCGCTGGACACCGTCGTCTCCGATGGAACTGTCGCTTCCTGGGCGAACGCCACGCACAGAACGCTGCAGATGAACAAAAACATCAACTTGGCCATTCTTGTAGCGATTTTAGTTTGATTCACTGACGAGAAAACAGCGCGACCGGTCTCGTTTGGCTTTGACGGGCGAGTGGGATTGGGAACACCTGGCCTTCTCGCTCTCTGCCTCTTTCTATACCTCTACGACGGGTCTGAATGGTCCGGCTGCCTTGCGGGACGTTTGCGAAACAAATGAGCGCTACGTGGTGCGTAGTGGTGGTTCTTTTTGTGACTCACTACCTACGGCAACACGACGGCGATTTCTCAACGGAAAATTATTGTTGTTATCGCAGGACCGGCACGAATTCGAGAAATTCCTAGAAGGACGTGGCGTCTGTCGGACTTCTCTAATACCAACAGTTTATCTTTGTTGGGTGTATATGTACCTAAGGTTTTCGAAATTGGCTTCGGGTTTGCAGATGTGCTCGTCTACTCTGCAATATTGTTTGGATGAAAAGGATTCTACAGATACCGTAGATACAACTTCTTCAGTGATAAATCAAGGGTGAAAAGATGCATGGATAGGTAGGTACTGAGAATAAACAGTTTTATATGTTGAAACATACACTATGTAACAAGGTCGTCGATAAGAGGAAGATAAGCTGCCACAAATATGATGTACTTTGTTGCACATAGTTCTGAAATTATAATGAATACCTCTTTATAGACGCATATTTGACGCCTCAACATGAACATTAGAATCACTTCATGAAAATAAAAATCGAGCTAAGTGAAGCCTAGAACTAAGAAAAATGATATCGACGCCCTTGGTGTGGAAACCACTTGTGGAATGAAATATTCTTGTCGCTATTTTAGGAATTAATGAAAAATACTGATTCATGTAAGTCCTGCTCAGCCGGTACCCTGTTTTTTTAATGGAACAGCATGTATTATTGTATATTATTATAAAATCCTCCATAAACAGCAATAAACGAGCTATAATACTCATGGTATATATAAATACAGTGTGTCCGGCAACCACTTCTGATTTGAAACCCGTCGAACGATTTTCAAAAACAAGCTCTTTTCGAAAATGTAGATGGATTGAAATATTAATATTTTCAAGGTCTACTATTGATTACTAAATGGGACGAAATATCAAAAACGACTATTGGACAATTTTCTAAAAAATGGATAGCCGTCTCGATTCGGGCACAGCTGAAATACCCTCATGAAAATTTGTAAAGCAAATCATTTGATGAATAATTTTAGAATTTTTGCTTTCTTGTTTCACCCTGTATCATGTTCAAATAATAATAATAATAATGATGATTATAAATATTATATTACAATAATAATTGAATAATAAGATCTATAATAATAATATTTTCTAACTTCAGCTTCACTGATTTTCCGAACAGGCCATCAATTTTTTATAAGAAAAATTTGCCTAATTCTAGGTTCGAAATCACATACACTCCCCATGTGCCTTTTGTATAGCTAGTACTAATATTGTAACATAACCTTAACATAATATAAAAATGCTGGTTTTCTTACTTGTTTCCAGAAAAGTTTTTTGTTTAGGATTATTTCACAAAAAATTCCAGTTTTGTCCGTCAACTTGTTATCTAGAATTTTTTACAGAACGAGTTGATGATGACAGGCCTTACATGCAGGGTAAATTCCGGTAGCAAATTGAACGTAATAGAATTTCTTATATCTTAGTTTCCCAGTGAAAGTATTCCATATATTTTCTCAAAATAAATGTTGAAGATTTAAGATTACAGAAAGTATTCAAATGCTGAAGAATTTAACAATCCTCTACTTATTCATTTCGAGAATAAGTATTATGAAAATTCAAAGCGTTTTTCATATATATCTGAAATAGCTAGGAAAATAATTATATTACATAAGTGGTAAATGTATGTAATGTATATGTAATGTATGTGTACGTAAGTGTATAAATGATGGATTACATAATGCATTTTTCTTTATTGAAACATAACATGCTGGTTTTGTTCTCATTTGAATACATTAGTGGTTGTTAATAAATGAGAATATTGAGGAACCAGATGCTCACACAATGGGGAATTTTGGGGGTTGAACCTCCCTTTGCATGAAATCACATCAAAACATTAACAGGGCATTTCGTAAAGGTGGGGATAAAGCTCCACCATAGACTCGTGGGATAAACGTAAGATGATTTTACACAACTTGCCTACATCTAAGAATTCATAAGTCATCAGGTTGTCAGGTCAGATTTTTCATCAGATTTCTAGACAAAAATCTTTTTGGAAAAAAATAACGTTTTCATCGAATAGACTCGAAAAACTGTACTACTGTTTTGTTTTGTTTTCCCATTGTATCCTTCAACACAAAGAAGAAGTACATGATAACTTCGAAGGCGAGAGAGATAAATTTCTCCGTTGTGGTTTGTAAAGGAAATGAAAAATATACCCATTTATCACTTTCCACATCTCATAATCGGAGACCATAAGGTTCACACTTCCTGTTGAGGTTTCTAACTAAATATTAGCATAGTTCCCAACCATCCAAATTAACCCATTTCATTCACGAGTTGATTATCAATCAATTCAATTCAATTCAATTCTTTATTGATCCATTAGAACGAGCTTAAAAAAGCAATAGGACAAGTCAGTAAATATCAGATACAGATATAATATACAAATATATAACAAACACATTCATGAATAATAAGAGGTATATAAACAATTAGGTGAGTGAACGAAGCAGCAATGATGAAAAATAATACAAAACATTTTTACTAATGTAGGTGAGAAAAAAACTCATCGATTGTATAGGGGCTAATGAAAAATAATACAAAACATTTTTACTAATGTAGGTGAGAAAAAAACTCATCGATTGTATAGGGGCTAATTTCGAAAAGTAGTTGTTTTATTTTATGTTTGAATACTTGGTCCTTGGTTATAATTTTGAAAAACTCCGGAAGTGCATTATATAATCTCAGCCCCAAAATCTCAAACGAGTTCAGACGTAGAGATAAACGTGTTTTGGGTATGTGAAAATCATTTCTGATGCGTGTATTATATTCATGAAAAGATTGGTTTCGTTTAAAAACTTCTTTATTTCTATGGATGTACAACAAAACTTCCAGAATGTAGAGACCTGGTAGAGTCAAAATGTTAAATTTTTTAAATAGTGTTCTACACGATGATGTTTGTGACGCGTTTGCAATAGTTCTGATAATTCTCTTTTGCGTTACAAAAACATTGTGTGCAGGCGGAGAATTTCCCCAAACAATAATTCCATAGTTAATTCTTGATTGTATCTGCCCGTGGTAATATAAAAGTAGGCCAGAGTTGTCTAGAATTCGTCTCAAGTTTCTTAACAGAAAACACTGCTTATTGAGTATTTTAATGAGATTATCGCAATGCTGATGGAAATTAATATTGCTATCTAGAAAAAGACCTAAAAATTTTATACTGTCAACTCTTTCTATCTCAACACCGGATATTCCAATATTAATGTCTACCGAATAAATGTTTTGGGCAGTATGAAAAGCTACTGCTTTCGTTTTGGAGGCATTCAAAAATAATGAGTTTTCACTGAACCAATTTTGCAAGCTATCGAGATCTGAATTTATATTTTGTTGCAATTCAGGCAAATCTTTTGATTTAAATAGGAGGGAAGAATCATCGGCATACAAACAAGTGAGTGACTTTGGCAGAATAGATGGCAACTCATTGATATAGAGAATGAAAAGGATTGGCCCCAAAACTGATCCTTGGGGAACACCTATGTCATTATTCAACTTATCAGAAAAAAATGTTTCGTTGTATTTCTCATTTGAATATTGTATTTTGACAGCCTGGGTGCGATTTGAAAGATATGATACAAACCATTCATGCTGAATTCCTCTAATACCATTTTTGTACAGTTTGTCCAGGAGATTTCTGTGTTGTACACAGTCAAAGGCGCGGCTTAGGTCACAAAAAATCCCAGTGGGATTTTCGCCTGCTTCAACAGCCTGTAGAAGATTCGAAGAAGATAATGAGACTTCATCTAGATTAGCACTCAATTCACACTCAAAAGTTATTTTCGAATTGCGAAATACAAATATGCACGATTTATATTTATTTTGAATCGGTTTCAACAAAATTGGTAAAAACTATATGAGTAATAATTTTCTTCGTAATTAGAGGTTTTTGATGTTTCACTAGGTATTTAGGGTTTATACCAGTATTTTTGAAAATATAAATCTCCAAAAGATCCAGCAATGAGTCTCTCAATTTTGCACAACAGCTAGTATACATGATGATCTTCGGAGTAGGATTATACGAATATATATTTGAAGAACGAAAGGAAACATAATATTCGATGAACATCGTGTGTGCCAGCGGTTGAATGTTGGGAGAGAGGGAAGGTTTTGGATTTATTCTTGAAGCATGTTAGAGGTCGTAAGCACCAACAACCACAAGTGGTAGAGTAATAAACAAGGCACAGACCATGGAAATATCTATAAAAAAGGGAGAGATATCGTCCACCTTCCTAAGATATTCTGGATATAATCTGAAAGCTTCAGCCAGCGGTTGAATGTTGGGAGAGAGGGAAGGTTTTGGATTTATTCTTGAAGCATGTTAGATGTCGTAAGCACCAACAACCACAAGTGGTAGATTAAAAAAGGGAGAGATATCGTCCACCTTCTGAAAGCTTCAGGGTATGTTTGGGAACTGAACTCCAAACATGTGAACAGTACTCCAGGACAGGTCTAATTTGCGCTCTTCAGATCTTGAGAAGCTGCTGGTGTTTGTAGTATCTGTGTGCATGGCACAGAAAGCCTAGTTTTTGTGAAGCAGTTCTCGCAATGGATCCCACATGGTCGTCCCACGAGAGAGCGCTGTTGGTGGTGATACAAAGCAATGATATTGACGACCTCATAGGAACAGTGGTATCCGACATCATCAAATTGGGCATTGTGTGATCTGCCTTCTTGGTGAACATACAAGCTTGAGTTTTTGTTGCATTGAACTGTACTAGATTTTCAGATTTTCGTTTAGAAAGTCATGCCAGATTTTCATTTATAGTATTGACCTTTCTCCGTCTTGCACCCCTAGCCTCTAGAAGAGAAGGCGGTGTGAAGTCACCTGCGAAGCTTTGGACGGGGCAGGAGGTGACATATCCAATAGATTGTTGATGTAGAGCAGAAACAAAGTTGGCGTCAAGACAGGTCCTTGTCGAACACTAGCACTGATAGTAATCATCGTATCATATGAGACTCCATCCACCACCACATGATTGATAAATCTATACAGTGTTGTCATTAATAACTGAAGGCACGATTGAATTTATCATCGCCGACTGTTATAATATTTCATATAGATATCTTCAAGAACTTTCGAGTTATACAAGAGTTTATTTATGATGACGTTATGAGAATTACTTACATGATCGATGGCGATGTATTTATCTGAATAGGCCAGCTCAAACATTCACGAGATATATAAACAATAATTTTGTTATGTGTCAGAGATTGGAAATTGATGGATAGATAAACAGCCCCTTAGGGAGTTGTGCTTCAGGGTGGCCAGGGTCACACTGTACTTATGAAGAAATAATATATATGAAAGGATCTTTTACGTCGCGACCTGATCAAAAATGACATGACGTACGTGTTGATGTGTATCTTTTAATTCGACACCCAGCATTGACCTATATATCCATAACATATCATGTTCATTAGGGAGAAAGTGTTAATGAACATGCCTGCACCCTCTTGCTATTACAATATTTGCCGCTGTGCCCTCCTAGCCAATCTAGGTGTGATTTCATAATTATTTTAGGAGCTGAAAGAAAATAGTCAACTGTGAACCAACACAGGAAAACAATTGTTCATGGATTTTTATGCTCAAGAAGGTGGTATGGGATTCAAAATCTAACGTTTCTTTTATTTTTCGAATGTAAACAGCCTTGTATTTTTCTTAATATCCAGGTTTCCTGGAACTTTTTCAAATCGATTGACAAGTCATGTTTCAACCCCCAAAAATATTGTTCACAATTCTGGGTTTAACCATTATATAGGTATACAATTATCCCAGAGAAGAGGTTGTCGAATATGCCTTTTGATCTCACTCAGAGCACAGACTTAACTTATCTCATATACTACTGAGCCCGTGATAATTATGAACTAATAGAATGACAACATTAGCAATTCATCGAATACTAGTTCAGTCTAACGAAAGTTGATCCGAAAATTTTAGTATGGGATTCGTAATACTAGAATAGTTCTTAAAAATTCAATTCCTTAATAGCACCTGAAATGGGTTGACAATTCAGACAAATATTGAGCCCTGATTCGTAGTATTGGGTATTGTATTGATTTCTGAGAGCATTGATTTGTAGCCCTGGGTATATATCAGAAGCATTTTATATGACTGTTACAGACAAGTTTTGAGGAAATTAATGATGTCTGGAACTATGTTGCAACACATTCAAATCACCCTGTTTGATAAATGGGTGTATCCAGGATAGAAAAGGTCTTTTAGAATCTGGTGAAAACATAATTAGGACCGTATTTGAAAAAAATTATGTTGATGATGGTTTCACGAATAAGAAACGTCGAAGAAAGAAATTGATTTAACCACGTTGAATCATATCAAAAGTTGAAAAGGACTATTTTTAGTTTTTCTCTATCTCTGATAGTAACTGAAAAAATCATCATTTTTTTACGATATAACTGAAAAACTGTGAATGATTTTGAAAATTTTCAAAGAATGTTGAAATGGCCTTATGAATGCTCAAATTCTTTCTCATTTCACCGAACTTGTATCTCCCACCGTTTCCAAGATATCTTTGCTGTCCATACTTATCTTGGACAAAGTGAAGTATCTTTCTACCATCTTAGGAGTACGGCGAAAATTGTCTATACATACAAATGTTCACTTATACCAATAAGGTCATTATTGAACATTGTTTGCTGTTTGCTCTTTTTTTCCCTTTTGCCTCCCACATTTTTCTTACAGAACTATTTTCGTTCATCGTCAAGTTGTCCAAGTCGTTTTTATTGCTGTTGAAATTCAATTCAGCCTGTTATTGGTTCTACCTTTTGCTCGTTTTTCATTATTCCATTTCTAATTTTGCCCATGTCAGGCCCGTCTTTTACTTCCATATTGGCCCATCAGTGTTGGTCTGAAAATTGTTTCGTACCGTTTTCCAAAAGTGGAAAAAAATTTGTATTCATTTCATTTGTCAATCAATCGTTCTCCATATTACCTCTATTATCGTTCTTAAGTATACCCCAGTATACCGGTTCGAGAGTTTTACTCTTATGACCATAACCTAATTTTTATCTGTATGAATTTTCACCTTTCCTTTTTCCAACTTTCGTTGCCCCATCTTCAAGCTTCGTTACCATCCAGTCATCTGCAGTCATTTTCGTAAAACTGAAATCAACTCCCACTCTTCTATATGCTGAGCTTTCCGATACTAACTTTTGTGGCACTGTCAAAAGGTACTAGGAACCTGATGATATTATTTTGCTTCATTAGGTACATTATTACACATTTCTGTTAGCTATTTCTCTTGGTCCTAGGTTTTTCAACATTTCTAATTTTCTACAGTTCACGTGTTTTTTCAATGTCTTCTGTCACTGTCTGCTGATATTTTTCTGTCTCTCAGAAAATTTCATTCGCAATTTTTAAACTTTTTTTCAGAATCTGTTTGTCATTGTAATCATCGTAATATGATATCCTAAGTTTGTATTCAACTAATGTTTTTCCTCACCAAAAATCATCCTAGCGGCGTTCTTGGATGATAGGTGATACGTAATACCCAATAATAATAACATAATTCGAACTTTTGAAACTGCCCATGCTGCATTCTTTAAAAAATCTGACTCAGTGTCAGGTCTCACCCTCAGTTGAAATTCCCTTCATAGCTGACTTGCCCTCTGATGTAATTTCAATCTAGTTCTGGTAATGTAATGGTTGGCGATAATTCATGACATGTTTTTATCTACGTATATTATTTTGTCTAGACTGGGTAAAAGTAGTACGAATTGACACGCACAGCCAAAAAAACGCTACCAGTTACCAGTAATACTAATAATACCAGTATATGGTTCAATTTTCATTCCTACAGAGTGTCTCAAATAATAATATTGATATGCGAGTGTTCCTATTTCCAAAACTATTGTCCTCAGTTCATATTTGTTCCTACCTGTTCGTTGAGAGGAAAAAAACTGAATTTAGTGTTCAGCGTGTCCAGCAATCAACGTTCACTGCTGTTTTTTTGTTTTTTGGGTATTTATATTGTATTCATGTAATAAAATTTAATTTCAGGATATATGTTGCGTTGCCTTGGTTTTTCAAGTCCGACTATAGGTTTTTTCAACTCTTACTATTATGCCTGTACTACATAGACATACGGGTGAAAAATAATACATAATAGTTCAATAAAAAAGTAAAATGGCTAATATCCTCAGCAGTTCATGTCCAAATGTCGGGAGATTTTGACAAAAAAAAATTGAGATACTATTCTCTAAAAAATGAGCAATGAAAACTGTGATATTTGAAAGTCAAATTCTATCAGAATGTATCAAACTAATTTTCCATAAAAAATTTGATGGAATAACTTCCTTCTATGACTTCCCTATGCGTTAACTGTTGTTGACGATTTTCCGATATTTTGCATCTTTTTTGATATTGTTTCATGGAGGTGAAAGTTAGTGGTGGTAATATTAAGATTCACGGTGTCATTGATCCACAAACATTAAAGATATAGAAATCTCATTTTCATAAATTCTTGCTGGTATCTATTTATCGTTTACATTCGACATTGATTTGGTTGAGGCATCAATTCATCTCTGAAATAATTATAGGATAGTACCAGCAGTTTTCAAGACTACTTTTACTCCATACTAAAGAGTGGAGCTGACAAATTCCTATTGCCGATATTGGCAAAGACTAGGCTTCTCGAAATAGCAATAATTTCAAACTGATGATAGTTTCTTGTAGTAGCCTTGATTATATAAATACTCAAGGGTAGTAGATAGTTTGTACCTGGTTTACAAATTCTCTGGAATGGCAAATATAAGTGTGTTAACAAAGAGTTTGGCTACATTATCATTTAGCCGTACCACTGAAATATTCATGAGTTGATATGAAGTTTCCCACGAGATTGAAGTACACGTTTCAGTAGCGATTGAATCGATAGGTATTACAAAGGCATCATTCAATAAAAGCTGAATTATTGATGAAGGATTGATATCCGTGAAGGACAAAATTTAATAGTGGTTGAACTATTGTTCCGATATCGTTACTCCCAAAAATTAATCAGGACTGAAGTGCAAAACCTATCATATATAGGTACTTATATAATAATATATACATCTATGACTTCTGAAATGCTTCCTTATCATGTACAGGCTAGACCAAATTCGATGCTGCTTTGACAATTGAGAAATTCCGAATAATCTCTTTTTCAAATACGGCCCGTAATGTAATGTAATGGAATAACAATGAAAAATCTCGGAAAATGAATTGTGTATAGGGAAAATAGCCTCTTAAAGTGAAATGCATCTACCCATATTTTTCGCTAATGATTTTTGGCATAGATTTGACTTAGTTGTATTTCGAGAAGGCTTAGTTAGAATTTAGATTTTCATAGGATTGTAAAATATTAATAAATTCAGGAAAGCACTGCACTGTTGCAATTCTTGAAATGAGAAAACAAATTCCAAGCCAATTCCACAAAACACTAAAAATTTCGATCTTGACTTATTTCTACGGAAGCGTAGAAGGGCCAATAGTTTTTTAATTTCTCTGTACGTACGTACTAAATTCTGAGTTACAACTTCGAAATTCCGAGTTGCAACTCGGAATTTCGAATAATAATAATAACCGAGTTGGAAATTTTAAAATTCCAGACAATAATTTCTATAATGTTATGGAAGCAAAAATCAATTGATGTAATTATTATATTTCATACTTCCACATTATGAAATCTCCTAGGTGTAAACTTCTACACCATGTTGTAGTGTACATATTTCACACTGAATGGTGTTAAAGTCAGTACCCAGGCTTAGTGGCAAATCGGAAAAACTCCGTTTTCTCCGTTTCGACACCTTCGCAGACTCCATCTTGATACAACACCGTCTGGTGTTGTGTTGAGTTCGCATGTTGTGAATATATCACCAAACAAATCCATTTTGTGCCATCTTGAAGCCTTCTTTTTTGCTCCTATTGTTTCTTTCAGATCAGTTTTAAAATCGATGCGACCAACGACGGTACAGCCTTCATCAGCCCTCAGTTCAATATTCAAACATGGACACTAATAGCAATAGGATACAGAATACTAATTCTAAAAATTTGCTAATAGATAGAAATTTTTCTTACAAGCAAGTCAATTTGGAGGGTAAATTCCGTAGATTCCGTTTCAAAAGAAGTTAACACCAGTATATGATGCTGTATAATTCTGCTTTGATAAAGGAATTCTTGATCAACATCATTAAGGAAAAAATTGATAAACAACGAAAAATTCAACATAAAACAAAGTGTGCTGTTTCCCAAATTGATTTCTTATTATCAAAACCTGATCGTAAAATAGGTTTTTGGTAAAATGTAAGAAGTTTTGAGTATATTGTAGCGAATTCCGGAACCATCTGATTTTATTTCATTCTTTTTTAACTGTTGCGAAAATGATAACATTTTTGAATAGATAATGAAGAGACCTTTCAAACGACATATCACAAGCCTGAGCTTCACATTTGAAAAAAATGGGTTTGCACCTGTCATTAGAAGGGGGTTGAAAGTAAGGATAGCATTTTGACGTTAAATTTCGGGATTTTTTAAAAATATGTACAGTAACCGAAATGATGAATTTATCCCGTTTGGTTTTACACACTGTATATGTTTTTAAGAATTACAAAAAACATAATTACCTAACACTGCATCATTTACGAGATCGCAGTACTGCCTCATATAAATGTGGGAGCTATATCTTATTTCCTGGCACCCAATTATTATGAAATGATGAAAATTGAAAATAATTTTTACGACAAAAACCATGACGGTTTCATCTCCTGGTTCGATGCCCCTCGTCAAGTGGAAATGGTAAAATCCGACATGAGCTTCTCTCAGCGGATTTCAACGCTAGTTCTAGTTCTCTGGTACGACCCGTCGGTGAGGTATCCAAGAGCCGAAGTCACGGTACTGCTGCTGGTACTCCACCACCACTCGTATCTCCGCGGACGATTTTTTCCGATCGATTTGGATTTTGTAGACGCCGATCGCGGTGAGTACTGTATCCTGCCTGATATTTCAGAGGAATGTATTGCATTGATGCACGCAGAAAATGTATTTCGGGCTGAGGACTGTTTAAAGTTCAAAGATGTACCGAACACTGAGAACTAAGCATTTTTATGTACACTAAGGCACCAAGCAATAAGTACTCTTCATGTGAATGATACATACGCTCAGGGTACTTTTGTTACTCAATATTGCTGTAGTCATCAATTTGACTCAAGTAAAAAGTTCTTGAAGTAAATGTTAACACTGATTTACAAAACACTGATAACTGTTTCGCCATAATAACTTCTCGGTAACTCCAGAGTAGAACTAGCAGATTATAAATATATCGAAACATTTAATCTATGCGGCTATCTATAAGACGAATATGTGAAGAAAGAGATTAGAGTGATAACTGTAAGTTGCTACAGGTGCGAAACTAACTTCTTAGTATGTATGCATATGTTTTCGATAAGATTCTATTCCTATTCTCGGTATGGAAAGGCTTAGAGCTTATGTTAATCCCTGAAAATGCTCCGGGCACTGCAATGCTTAGTGCTTGAAGCACTGATGAATTGATAAAAACCGCTTCAAAAGCATTCACAAAAGCATTGAGCACAGTGCTTTGGGACAGCTCTTAGTCTTGGTGGGACTGTAGTTGAAAATTTTTGGCTTAGATATTGAATCCATCAGAACTGTTGATTTTCAGTCAACTAATCAGCTCTTGATTACACTAGAAATTCGACTTCACCTCACTTTACCTTACTTTTTTCCATTTTCCATAATATTATTCCTTGAAATTCTACGAAAGATCTACAATAATTGAAGTATTAATCAGCTCATAAACTATATAAAGTATAGTAATAATATAATACGAAATGTCCTGTTCGAAGCCATCCTCACTAAACTATAGTGTATGTAGATATGTAATGTGAAATGAAGAATACAAATATAGTTTATCAAAAAAGATTTTCAGAAAATTTTCGATAATAAAATATAAGAAAAGGATATGTTTTGGCAATAGGTATCCCGGATCACTAAAATGGTTGTAATATTTAGATATATAACAATTTCATCGAGTAGAGAGAATAAATATAATCATTGGAAACATTTCAATAGATATATATAATCCCCTTACTATTATGAGTAGTTTTTTGCTTTTGAAATGAATAGCAATATTTTCACAAATATATTGTTATTAATAATTGTTATCAAATTTGAATTTCTTAATGTAGCCTGCGTGTTTGACTTGATTGCAGGAAATTCTTTTAAGACATAATTTTCACAAGGATATCATGTGTCGTTGAAAAATGGCCGGTAATAATTCAAGGATTCACGCTAAGCAAACTGATTTGAAGAAATATCTAAATTGGCTCTGATGACTAGTTTATATAATTGTGATTAGTAAATGAAAACGTTTATAGTAGAAAAAGTAATTGATATGGCTTCCACCCATTTCATGATCAAAGAATATCATCATACAATTATTTCGAACAAAGTCGACAGTTTCCAGTCGACAGTCAAATTCAAACACGATTTCCGCAACTGAATTTTTCATGAACCCTTATTCAGTACAAAATTTCCCTAATGCTCCATATACAGAGTAGGCACTTTTTCGTTTCTCTCTCCTAGACCTTCAGAGATAGAAACATGTTTGAATGGGAAAACATTCATGTTATACTAAGTACAAGTCTTAGTTTTTTCCGAGGACTATGGATAATAATAATCTTTTATTCTCCTCTCAAATTAACAATTTCATTGAGTAGGTAGACCGGGACTCAATATTCTCAAATCTCAATATTCAATTAGGTAAATGGAGACAACAACAGTGATGAGATCAGTATAGTTTATAAAATGAAATTTTGTTATTAGGTGAACTAAACTATGAAATCAACTGTTCAAAAATTAAAATTGAAGCTTAAGATTAGTGGATTCCATAACAGATTTGCATTCATATCCATTTAGTTGATTGGAACTGTCCAAAACTTATCCATTTCATAGTATAAGAGTATAAGAGAATTAGACAATGTACAAATTATATTGTGAGTACAAAATATAAATATAGATTTTCCGTGGCGTTGGACCTTTCGGGAACGAATCTGTTCCAGTTTACAACATTAAAATGGTAGATCTTCTGTCTTCAATATTTTGTCTTGGTTATGTCAGTTTACTCTTTCCGGTGATAAACGGACAAACAGAAATATAGGTGACCATGTATTTTTTTATAATAATACACCGAGTGATACACAGACCCGTTTGTTACCAGTTTCAATTAAAATAGGTTGGTAGGTAGGTATTTACCTACTATTCCAAATGCATAATCTGTGGTCACAAATTTATAATATTGTTTTGGTTCAGATCATTTCACTGATTCATTCAATTCAAAATATTTCATCACAAATACTTACTCAAATAGTTGAACAACAATGTCGCGTAATTTAGGATTCGAATTTACGATTTACTGAAATTTCGGTCTTACCTTATTTTATCTTATTTCAATTTTTCTCAATATGCAAGATAAGTACGAACTTTTTTGAGGTTCACCATTGCTGAGATTTCTGTTGGTTTAGAAATTGAATACAACATTGTGACGTCTTTCAAGAGCACGAGTAATGAAAACCAATTCTCGCCGAGGAAGGATGTTGCGAATTTCAGCAATTAGGCATTGATGAAGAATATAAATCGCGATTACGTAAATGTTGACAGACAAAGCCGGGTATGCACTTGGAAATTTCATATTATCACCTAATTAGTGAAATGAAAACAAGGCCCAAACCGCACATTTGTTGTGTAAAAAGTTATGCAAATATTTTAATTATTATTAGTGGATGCTTCATTGTTCTACATACCAAGGTTAATAAGTAGATAATTTTATATATAAATCTTGATGATGTCGATGAAAAACTCAAATATTTTGATATTAGATAGACTGTGGTTCTTGTGCTGTGTGCCTCTAAACCGCGACCTCTTTCGTATAAGACTCCAGATGCTAGTCTTCAGATCCTCCTGATATCCTCCTTTTTCTTCTCTTATCGTCCTGACAAACCTCTACAGTAGCAGTGTATGTGTACTGCTGTTTTCTCTTCATTTTGGCGAAATCTGCAAACTTTTTTCTACCAGTCCGATCCAAAGAAATGATATTATAAATATCTCTAGTAGAGATCTAGTCGAGATTCTTTTAGATTCAAAAAAGATCAGTATATATCATTTCATAGGTGAGTGATTGAATGATGTTGAACAAATTTCAGATAGGACCTAGTTCGCGCCTAGAGAAAGGCGGAGGAATCCAACCAATGAAAACAGCAAACGAGAGTGAGGCAAGCAGCAGTGATCAAAATTGGTAAAAGTTCGCAAAATTGTACCGTTCTTTGTTGCACATCCAGATGAATTGATAGTTTTTTTCTTATGTTCGTTTCAATGTTCCTCATAAGTGGATGGGGCAAGGTTGCATCTAGTAGAGATATATATAATATCATATCTTTGCTGAGATCTTGCATACTCTTTTTCTGGCTTAGTCTGTGAGATATGGCATGGGTTTTTTGATGATGAGTGATTGGTAACTTCTTTCCTTGATTCTTTTTTGTTTGATTTTACGCATCAAGTGATTGACTTGACCGTACTTCTTGTGCCACTTTCTCTGCTCATAATTCCAGCGAATTCACTTGAAAAATCTATATATTATTTATAACTCATCAGTATTTCAATGAACAATAAACCTAGAGGCATTCAAATGAGCAGGAGCAGAAAAAGAAATGATAGAAATTCGTTACTTACCTGTTCGGTATTGCAGACAAGTTATTCATGCTCCTTTCCCTTTCTGAATTAGCAATTCATTCCAACGTCGTTATAACAATTACCATATCAAAAGTGAACAGCACCTACTTACCAAGTACAGTACAAATCTTATCGAAACATCGTCGAACTCCATATCGTGGTTTAGTGGTACTGATATGGGTTAGTCTTGTCCGTGATCCAGTTAGTGATTTTAAATCAACTGTTAAGAAAATTCATTTGTTACTTGTTTTGATTTCAAAAGTTCACAGAATGTTATTTCGTGAATAATACAGTAATATTTTAAATCGTCAGAAATTCATATGGAATTTGAAACATTTTAACATTCTATGTCATCTTTGAACGAAAAATCCGACCCATAAAACAAGATTTCGAGTTCGTTGGTTAGTTGCTTGGTTGGTTCAGGTAGCAATTCGACTGTTGAACATTAAAGACATGAGTCTTTTCCGGTTTTCTCAATGGTACAGTAAAATAATCATAACTTTATGTACCATATACTCATCAAGAAACGCTTTGTGAGGATGAAGTGGTTTTTGGGTGCATGAGTACTTTCGAATGATAAAAATTTATCGACAACAATATTCAGGTGCGAGATATGTTCTTCGCAATTGTTTCAGTAAATCGAAATCACAAATTCTGACCGATATCTTCCATTTTTGGGGATGAGAAAGGATTTTTTTTTTAAATTCTCATTCGTTCTCATAAACGGAGATACCTTGAAATCCATTTCTTTATGGATTCAAAATATGAGACTAGAAAAGACTCCAGCAACTGAACAGTTTTGAATAAATATGTCTTATGTTTTTACTCATTTCCACTATTTTTTTTCTGTGGCTTTTCGAATATTTTCACTCTCTATGAAAAACTGTGAGAAGGAATCACCTCCCAAAATTTTTCGCACTCATTTGGAAACATCCTGTAATCATACCTCATAGGTTCAAGTACCACCGACCGATTGACCAAACTGTTTCAGAAAAAGAGTGATTGAGGTGAATGCCGCAGAAAAATTCATATTCCTAAATTCCGATATCATCGATATTGACTTTCATTGAAAACTTAGGATAGCCCCTATATGAAAAATGTCACGTTATCATTTTTTTTATTTTCAGATCCGTACATCCTGAAACTGAAAACCTCATGAAAATGAAATTGTACGCCACTGACGACGAATCAAAACGCACGATAATTGTTGCAACAAACATGATGCTTGTGTGTCAACGATAAATGGGGGGACTACCGTACAAAACAACTTACTGGAGGACATGCGTTTTGCTCCCGGGCGATATTGTTTCGCCATTTCTTCACTGCTGTTCTCTATCACATCGTCTAAGGTAATTTTTCTTTATGAAAATTCATAGTCGAAAGGCCTTCTTGAGAAAATCTATCATAGTTTCACGATTATCACATTAATTAAATTTAAAATAGTATAATAACAATTAAGTCAAGGACGGTAAAAATGGTTTACTAGTTGAAGAAGAGTTCAGCAAACTATTTAAAATCTTCTGAAACCTAAACCTTAACGTTTGTACTACCATTATATGAATAAGAGAATCAGTCTTCTTTAACATTGAATTTTTGGTCAGTCATGTTCAATGTACTTCAATGTAAGGTGTGTTTCATTAGAATGACTCTATTTGTGGTTGAATTTCTTCAATACGTCAAGCAGTTGTTACAAGTTAAGTGTATCAAAAAGTATTTAGTAGTGAGTCGACTAATAATCGAAAAAATTAAAACGTTACACCAATAAAAAACATAATCAACAAACAAAATCACTTTATGAAGAATTATCCGTTGAATTAATAATTTACACCCTGTATATTGCTATAAATAATAATAATAATTATTCATAGGAAATATTCAAAATTTTCAGCTTCTGTGTATCTTATTTTTAAATAACACTAACAAACGTGAAATCAATGATATTGATTCATTTTTGATTCAGACTGATTTTCTCTCTCCTAGTTAAAAATGAAAATGAAAGTATAATAATTATTTCAATATATTTCTCAGAATACCATTGCTTCGAAATCTGACTTTTGGATACCTTATATATAAATCTGTATTAAACAAAAAAAAACTAATTCATTTAAAGTACATGATTCTAACAATACAATATCACAGCATACATCGAATAAACAATATACAAACTGAGAACATGTAACAGTGACACTTTGTTCTTAAAAAGTGATGAATAAAAAGAGGCAAATATGTTGATATTACCACTAATCAGCAGAAAGAAATGTTTCAGAATTGAGATTTTCCAATTTTGTTACAAAGATATGCAGACATTGATATATTTCCTTTCATCTTCTTCATATCTCTCATTTCAAAATCTTGAAACACTATTGTTGACATTGATTCTCAGGATTCAGATTGTTCTCATAGTTCTTGTGGTGATTTAAATTTCTCAACATGGAGGCTAGATATACTACATTCTCTGGTATGTGTTTTATTTTTGATTCAATTGCATTATTATTCACGGAATGAAATTTGGAAGGTTATTCATCATTTGGGTGCTCATCACGATAAATATCATTAGTACGTCCCAGCTATTTAGAACTTGAATTGCGGAAACTTCAGAACAGCTGCTGTTGTTTGAACTTCATTCTCCATCGTTCTCCAAGCTGACAACTAGAAAATCGATGTGTACTATATCAATTTGCATCCTGCTTGTCTCTATGAATGATACAAATATCGATTATTGGGAGGTGAAGGCCAGATATAATAATCCATAGATAAATACTGGAGGAAAGAATACCATCACACCAATCATATTTATTCAGCTATCACAAATAGAAGATTGTATGCAAATGTTCCCCTATCATCTTTCTTGCCATATTGATATCGCGCACAAAGTGAAGAAATGAATGTCGCATTAGTGTCCTCAAAAAAGATGTAAGTAGGATTTTCAAGTTGGTATACTCACAGTACGTTTTCTGGACGTCCCAAATAAAATTGGACGATACCACTCATAGATCACAAGGAGATCCTTCAGTAACTTTTACTGCTTTATATTTTGCTAAGTACTTTTTTTTTATTTTTTCAACTCAGTTGCTAAGGAAATATTCAACTTTTGATACATCAAAAATTCCAAAATCTTCTGATAGGTTGATTTATTCACTAAAAGGGCTGAAAGGACATGACCAAAATGAAAATAAATTTATTGTCAGTTTAAACCGACAGTTTATACATAATTGTTCAAACTGACTATTATACATTATTATATTATAATGTATGTGAATAATTACATATGAACTGATGATTATGTATATTGCCTTTCCGTATCTGACAGTTTCCTCAAAACGACTTCTATTAATTGAATTTTTTCTAGAAATACTCTAGGGACATATATGTGAAATGAATTGTGATATCGAACAGGTACAAACATTACTTATCAAAATCATGGATGGCTTTGAAAACAACTATCTGTCAGATGGGTATACGGCCATTATTTGCTTTACACGGCAATGTAATTGTCAGTTCAAACTGACAATTATTTATAACTGTCACTTCAAATTGGCAAATATTTACATCATATAGCCGTCTTCACCATGCATGTTTACATCAGCATTGCCAAATTGCAAATACGGATGGCGAATATCACTACAGTACACCAATTTTTTTTTCTGTTTTTTGAAATGCAGGGTCTTCCATTCTTTCGGATTGGACATCAACTTTGATTTTCCAAATGCTATCACCTCTATACATTTTTGACAGATTGAGCTCTTTCTAATGATTTGAAGAATATATATAACATGCACATTCAGAAAAATATTGTGTAATTGATGATGAAAGTAGAGAAAAAGACAACTTTGAGGAATTTCATGTAATATCACGTTTAGTAAAAGCAATAGTATGATGTGTGAATAAAATAGTGTGCCAAACTTTCACTTGATTGATTTGAAATCATAGAAACTACTGATGAATTCTCACAACTTCCAAGATCCTCAAATCAGTGTTGATTTTCTCAGAAATATATATGGCGTTTCATTTAAATAATCATAGCTAATATCTATTCCGACCCTGTTTCAAAAAAAAACCTCAGAAAAAAAATTCTCATTCTCATTTTGTTGTTCAATATCGAAAAAGTTAAAGAGGGTTTCATTTCAATAAGAGCACCCTGTACAATTGAATAGCCGAAATCCTTACCGTCAGGGAATATCGTTAGAATATAATTTTCAAATATCATATTCAATCTCATTTAGGAAGTTTAGGTGAAGACCCAATTAAGTTTCAGTGGATCAACCTACATATTTTCCGGAACCCACCGTAGTTGACGTGGTTTTCCGCATTTTCTCTTCATATCCGATAACGATCAATTGCTACTTCTGGAGACATCTAGCACACTCGACGTGGCATCGTTTATTTTTTTATCTATTTGCTAAGTGGAAAACGCCATTCCACTGACGAGACTTGAAATTGTAGAAGAGAAGAGAGACGTGCTCTGGTCTATTTTAAACCGCACATTGCTAGATCAGTAGGTTATTTTATCGATCGGAATTTGATATGAAAAATGCTTTACTTTCGAGATCGAGCTGGTATTTATTGATACATTGTAGTATTGTAGTCAGAAGTAGATCTTTCAAGTTCAGTGGCGGACAGGATTTTCTTCAGGATAGTAGGGTACGTGTGAGTCGCCAACTGTTCTCACTCACTTTTTTTGATCCCATTTTGAAAATTTTGATTTTAAACAACTCTTTTTTTCTTGCGGTAATAGGTATTTGAGATGCTCATACATCAAACCGTCAAATTAATTTTGTTCGTTGTTTGTTTAAAAATTATTTAAATTAATAAATTACAGAAGTTTGAATTTTTGCGTATCTGTTTTTGTTGCGCTACTCCATGCCAAAATACCATATTCAAGTACATCATTATTGCATCTTCAAGTATCACATTTATCTTATATCCATCAATCAAATACATGTTATAATAATATGTTATGGACGAACAGGAACCGTTGCATACATCCCGTTATACTTGTCACCTCCGTGTGTAATTTCCCATTTCATAATGATAGCTTTGAAACAAAAGCATTTGTGGGCGAATTTCAAATTCCTACCTACTGATGAGCAATAATCACTGGCATGCAACAGATTGCAGCGATACAGGACGGTCTAATGGTGACAACTGACATAACATTAACTCGACAAAAAACTATATTAGTGCACTGTGTCGTGTGTATAGCAGTATTTTATCTAAGAAATACTTAGGTTTCATATCCATGCCCTGCAATGACCCGGAATTCAAGATACTGCAACTAGATATCCACCCACATTGGGCTGATTTACACGGAATTAGTGTATGGGTATTACATTCCCTTGTCAAAATAATGTTTAGGTCCATTAGGAAAAAGCCAGATGACTCACGATAGTGAGTTTTTTCACGGTCGCTTTTAAAGTAAATTCGATTTTCGAATTTATGAATTTCAACTTCAAAGTTCGTGTGACACGCTCAATGTTCGACTAATGAAGTAAATCACGTTTGCAGGCAATACAACATTGATGATAAAATGGAGAATTTTCTTCATGAAAAGGTCCCCTTCTCATCCTGATGAAAAACGTCTTTATTCAACAATGTCCAGTGATCTGTAGATCGGGAACAGTTACCACTATGCTCACCTTATTCGTTTAAAAATAAAAAAAAAATGGGATGAAGTAGGAAATCAAAGGTGAACTCCGGTGTCGAGAATAGCTGCGAATGAGGAACCAGAGTCGTTGATTAGGAGTTCTCAAAATTCTGTAAAATGAAAGAAGCACTAGGAATATGTATGATAAAAAGAAATATTGATAGTTTCATTCACCAACAATATTGCATTTGTAGCCATGTCATGTCACAATCGGATAATATCCAGATAGCATATAGCATGAAGCATGAGTTGTTGAATTCTTGATTTGAACCCCTTTTCAATTTTTATGGTTCTCACTCCGAGTATTGTTCAACACAATCTTTATGAAAATTTAGTTTCTCGTCTGTGCATTAGGTTAGGTTAGTTAGTTAGGTTAAGTTAGTTATTTAAATATGGGTTAAATGTAAGAATAGCCTATGGCTAAATTTCGCCCAAATAAAGACGATTATTATTATTATTATTATTATATAGAGATATATACATCAAAAACGTTTTGAGATTAAAATAGTCCCAATTGGAATAGATATAAGAATGAACCATTGGTCGAGCCTTGATGATGGTTTTTATTGGCAGAAACTCATAAATCAATGTAGACTGCTACGTGGTGCTACGTGAAGTAAGAGTGACGACGACATTCAGATTTCTTGGAAAAATTACAGGGCCGTCTTCAGGGACGTGAAAAACGTCATAGTAATCCAAATCCAGCCATTCTTTCACTGAATGAAAATTATATTTCAGAAAAAAATGTTCGATTTTAATAATGCAATTATTATTGTCGGACATCACTAGTCTGTGTCTGGGTTTCCTTAGCAGATTTCCTGATCTAGTGGAGTATTGATGTGTCACGGTTTCATTTTCATAATGTTCGATGTTGTTATGATTCTCTGATAGGATGAAAAAAATAAGAATTCTCAACATAATTCGAATGAAATGAAAAGAAAATAGAATATTATGTCTATTTTTCATCTAGCTCCACAATTAACTCTTTGTTGATGTATTTGATGTAATTGAATTGTAATTGGAATTTCTCATCTAGAAAATACATGAAAAACTGAATGGTGTTATAAGACTGTCAGTGACTTGGGATATTATCTATTATTGCTGATTTTCATAGTGGAGTGGTTGCCGTGTACTTTGTCTCTTGCTCTGTCTTAAGCCATTATCAAAAATCAAAGAATTTTCATCTCCTATTTAAAAAAAAATAATTATTAATTTTCTTCTCATAGGTTCTTGATTCTGTATTTTATCAAATATTCCTGACGTATTCCACTCTTTTATATTTCCATCGTGCATTTTCAAATATGGTATGAATAAATCTATCTATACAGCTATCTATGAAAGTACACATCGTGAATTCGCGCATCGCGATGAGAGATCGAATAATGATTGTCTGATGCGAGGTGTCGACCTTCGTAATTAAAGGCCGCGATTTCGGCACGTTGCTTCCCTTGTTTCGGCTGACACGGCTATCCATTATTCTTGCGCAGCCACCGTAGACACGCGAGGACAGGTCAAACACACTGTATATCCGTCTGTCAGGGGCGGGCGAATAACCACGAAAAAAAAAACCATTGGAAAAATAAATAATCATATCTATACACGATATAAGAATGAAAATTCACAACCTTCTTCGGAAATACAATACAAATGCTTGAAGTGAAGTAGGATAATGGAACTTAGTGTCAAATTCACATAGAAATAATATTTACTAATATTTACCAGATAGTGAACAACGCTGAATCATTTCTTCGAAGTAATAGAACTACTGATTATAAACAACTCTCAAGGCTAACTAAAATATTGAAAAGAAGTTGTTGAGGTTGGGTCTCTGAGAGAAAAATCAGTATTTCTCAGTTAGCCAATGTTTCGGCAATATATTTCGTCATCCTCAGGGCTCTAAAATATAAAACTATGGACAAATACTAAAGAAAATTTGTTTGTGGTTCATAATTATTTTTAATACCAACTCAAATTCCGAAACTAGTTCATAAATTCTTCCTCAAGTTTCATCAGTCATTTTTTCAATTTTCCGTAAAATGAGGATATTTGAGAAAATGATCGGAGAGTACCTCGAAAACTAGACGTGATAGAAAAAGATGATGTCCACTTCGAACATTTACTATAAGTGATAGTAAACTTTTTCAGCCATTTGTTTTATGCTAACTGATATTGTGTAACACAGTGTAGTTCATGAAAATATGCCTAAGCCTAATGTAGTCTTAGTGATCATGAATATAATAATAAAAACAATGTCATTGAATGACTGCTGGGTGAAATAGTTTTTTAATAATAATCTGTATATTCCATACTAATCAAAATTCAATTATAAATATAAAGGGTACCTACATAATATTATTGAGCAAACAAATTTTCCACAAACTTTTGTTTGTTGTTGTTATCCTCATTATACGAATTATTACAAAATCCATCCCACAGTTACAGCAAATAGAGTTGAATTTTTCAAATGTATTTATAATAATCACCAAATGAATGTCAACATCATGTTTTCGAAAAATCAGTGGAATTATCAGAGCCCCTCATCATGAAAATGTAAATGGCCAATGAGTTCGTGAGAAATGAATAAATTTAAATAAATAAAATAAGAAATGAAATTTCCTTCTTTAGGTCGAACCGAAGTTTGCAAAATCAAATTATTTGCTGAAAACGACAAAAAGTGAAATGATATACCTATCTTAGCATAATATTGGTAGAAACAACTTTTTCAAATGAAATTGTGGAAAAGTTTGTCAATAAAATGCATATCTGGACAATTTCCAAAGAAATACATTTATACAGATGATAATGTCGCTTAGTCACAGTTGCCTATGTTCATTGTTAATCATTTGGAATCAAAATCTGTTGCCCATTTCAAATTTAACCTATTGTTGATAGGTAACGAAAAATTCGCATAAATCAACTACAATTATTATATTTGTACAATATTGTATCTTGTACCAAATACTGTATATGGTTTCTATTCAGTCCGAAATGAAATATATTATATCAGCCTATCATTGTGATGAGTATGAAATATCATCAATTATCAATTCTCATTTGAATTCTGAATTGCTATAGGTATCATGCAAATACGAAAGTATCCACTGTACGCAGTCGTTTTACTCAATTACAATACTTTTATCATAATAATATACAATTGTGATACAGACAGTGTGTTTATCGCGAAACATACTCATTACCATCCATTGGCCATTACCCAAAAGTGATAATGCTAGAACAACGAGTAGGAACTTGATACATATACATAAATTATGGGTTTGTTTATGTTTTTCCATGATCGTGGAACATGCCTCAGGAATAACAAAGTTTCTGCTTCAGAGAATTCCTTCAGGGTCCTTCATCGAAATGAATATGTTGATATATTATCGTGTAACATGAAGAAATGAATTATCATTCTGCACGTTTGTCACAACGTAATACTATGACACCTAATATGTCTCGAGTGAGGGTAAATATTTTGTGATGTGTTGGAAAACACAGGTGACCTTGTTATAAGTAGACCATCCATTAATTTAATTGCAAACCTCAGTAACTTATTCGAATCATGCCTTCAAAAAGAATCGAATACATTTTCATTGGGTCTGATTGAAGTTATTTCTTTTGATTGACATCGATATCTTCGTCATGGTTATTCATATTTGCAATTGAGTATTCTACTCTCCTAGAATTTCAATCATCATTGAAGAATTATGTTTCGTCTCGATCCATATAAAGTAATCAATAACACATAGCATGAAGATCATCAGTGCAAGAAATATAGAATCATACAGACACTTCTCATCTGTATAATCGTCATTTTCGAATTCGCTTGTCTTGAACATCTGTTCACAATTCAATGACTTGAATCTTCAAGTTCTCCCAGATTCAACGACGAACAATAAAAATTTAAACTTATTATTATTTATTTCATTATTGTCATGTTTTTCCTTTTTTTTCAACAATGATTCTAATTATTCCAGTTGAACAATGATGAATGGAGGAATATGCTCACACCACTGGAGTTGTCATCCATTTTAGGAAATCCAGATTCAGGTGTGTATATTTTCCCACATAACCGTGCATGAAAACTAGTTCTTTTTTCGTGAATAATTATCTTTATATATGATATGATTTCAAAGTTCAGATCACCATTTATTTATATTTAATTTATTAATATATATCCTAATGAATCCGCTCAATTCCGCAATGCGCTAAGAATTCCCTTCCTTTCGCATCGCGTCCCTCGCCTATCGAGCTCCCCTATCGTTTTCCGGCTGAACCGGAGAAATAGTTCACACAATCGATCGATAGCCATTTTATGGTTCGTTGAGTGATTAATTTTTTAGACAGCGATCATTATTTATAGTGCACTATGCTTAAGTCTGATATGACAAATCTGAGATAAGTCTGTGATGCGAATATCCATCTATGCTATATCTCTGATTGGATTATCTTTGGAACATTTGAATTATTGATATGAAGCGGTGATGACGGGAAATATACTCAATTGTATATTTCAAAAATGGTCTTGATGACGACCTGAAGACTGAATACTATTTGATAGTATTCATGATGTAATCTGGTTAAATGTTTTTTGTGAGTGTGTTTTACTATAAAACGGGTCGGGTGTCAATGTAATTTGATTTCTTATGATGGTTCATGAAACTTATGGAAATACAATACAATAATGGTAGCCGAGTCGAATATCAACTCTCTTCATAAATAGGTATATTGTTTGTATCGAATCAATATTCAATATCATTCCTCACTCGCATTACGGATGTATAATACATTGTTTGTAGCATCCCACATGAAAGAAATCAAGGACATATGTATTCAGATTGGTTCATTTTTTTTCCTATACTTATTATATAATTCGTACTGGTCGACGTGTATTCAGGGATATTTTCGAAACACTAAGCACTAAACGCAGAAAGTTTCGGCAACATGAGAACTTTATTTCAAGTGATATGAATTGATTTTTTTATACGAAAATCACAACATGCCATGCTGTATCTCGAAATTGAATCGTTTCATGACATATATACAACGTGTAACTTCAAACAGCCTCATTCTGAAAATAATTAATCTTAGAAAAAGAAAGACACAAAAACTATGTTTTCCGTTCTCATTTCAGAATTGAACCAGAATATTTTTTTTCTGTACATCAAGATTCAGTGAGAAAAAAATGTTGATGCTTACGACCTCCAAAATTTCAAGAAGAATTCCAATACCTCCCCTCTCTTCCAACATTCCAGCGCTGGCTAACACGATGTTCCTCAAACATTATAGTTTTTCGTATCGTTTTGTCAAAGAATAAAAAAAATCAGCAACCAAAATGAACTGTTCAATAATAACAATTACAGTTCCTTTTACTACTCGATTTGCAAAAGAAAAAGATCTTCCTTTGAGAAGGTGAAAGATATCGAATAAAATATAGCTTTTTGCAATAAATTGATAGAGAAATGAAATTGCAAATAGCAATTATCAAATTTGGCAAAACCATCGAAATACTCGTATAATGAACAATTTCAAATTACGCCAGTTTCAATAACCAAAGATGCATTACTATGACTCAAATTTCAAGGTCGCCATGAATTAAAAAAAAAATAGATAAAAAATTCATTACTCACATCAGAACCACGTATATCTGAGAGATATATTATTAAATTTCTGACCACCAGTTTCTGCACGCCCTGCATAAGAATTTGTTGCTTTTTATGTCGGTCTGATATTTCACTAATAGTCTTTGACTTATTATGATTCTAGCGAAAAATTCGGTCATAGCCTATCCACATCTGGTAGAATTGAAGGGCAATGAAAGAAAAATCGACATCGATGTTCCTGAGTTTGGCTATAACTTCAGTTTGCGCGTTAAACAAAATGACGTTATCGTATCGGAAGATTTCTTAGTGCTGGAAACCTTCGCCAATGGATCTCATCCAGTTTCTCTACATGAAGAGGACAGAAGCTGCTATTTCAAAAACGCAATGGCCGCCTTGAGTTTATGCGATGGAGTGGTGAGGAAAAATCAGGAAATGAAGTGAAACCTATTCAATTGATTCCTTTCTAGAGGGGCTTGGTCCATATCGACGAAGAATATTTCTTTCTCATAAATCCATTGCCAAAACGGTTCCATACAGTTTCGATGAATCCCCACTTAGTGATTAAAAAAAGACACCGACACCATTCACTGCCTTCGGTAAACGATGCCAAAGATATTAAAAATGCCAAAGCGAAGAAAGACATTTTCTCGAAGAATATTAGAGTTAAACGAGAAGCCTTTCCTGAGGGAGCACCCGCCTTCGTAGAGACTGCCGTATTTGTGGACAAGGATCTTTTCGAGCATATGAAGATCAATTTTCCCGTTAACACGGAGAGAGAGCTGATTCGATTTGTTTTAGCAATGATAAATGCAGTGAGTACGAAAATAACCATAATGACAGTTATCGCAATATTTCCTAGAAATCTGGCGGAATTTGGCTATGATACGTAATTTTAATATGGTATATTAAAATACACTCATATCTGGTGTACAATTGTACTAGATCTATGACTAATTTGTCCGTAAAATGAGGTCTCCACATTTTTTCACAAAAACACGTATACTTGTATAAATTATACTATTTTTTTATATAATACTGTTGCGATCGATGTATTTTCGAATGCGGTGTAGAATTTTTCATATACCCGTGTGATTGAACAGAATATTCATTCTTCTTATCACAAAACTGATATCGGATACATCAAGAGAATACATAGAAGATGTCAGTGTAAAAAAATGAATGAGAACCGATGTATCACATCGATTGATGAATTCGTCAATCCTAAAAAAATAATCATTGATGAAAGATTATTCAAGCTTAATTTCAAATTAAATCTCCATTTTTCTTTATATTTTTTCAAAATATCAGATAGGTAGCGTCCAACCTCAGGTTAGAAGGTGTCAAATTATTGTATCCTGCGTTATACTCATGCATTGTGTTATACTTGTGCACCTATGTCTTTTTGCTTCATCACAATATCTTATTTGTTTTTTCCTTCCGAATATAATAGGCAGTAATATACAAAACATGAGGCCCATATTCCTGAACAAACTCACTATTCCCAGCTCATCAAGATGATACTTGTTCACCATGACTGGATTCACCCGATAGTATGAGTCCATATGGTTCTAACCATTCTAAAGTTATTTTTCGTCAGAAATATTCCAAGTCATAATTCTATATTATAATAATATTAATAATGATAATAATGATATCAACTATCATTATAATCATTCTTCTAGTTTTTTTGTGGGATTTCCTCTCCTCGTTTCTGAAAAAGTGAAATAGAAATTATAATAATTAGCTCAATAAAATTGTAGTGAAGACAGATTTGCCGCAAAATGTCACTGCTCTTTGAATTCAACCTTCAGATACCTAAAACAAAAATTTGTCAGTGCCACCTTGTTTTTGAAAAATATACATTCGATGAATATCAATATTTCTTGTGATCCTGAATCTCCATCTTGATTCTTGATGTGGTGGACGTTTCGGGAACGAATCTGCTCCCGTTTTCAACACAATGATTGAAATTGGGAGCAGATTCGTTCCCGAATTTCAGTGTTACAATATATCAGTGTTCCAAAATATCAGCATTTTATGGAAGCGCTGCTTCCGCGAAAAAAAATGTAAAATATTAATCTTCTCAATAACGGTCAGAGATGAGTATAGGCATATAAGGTGAAAATATCAAGAATTCGATGGGGATTCTGAAAATGATATCACATACGCGCGGGATATTCCATTTGAAATATCAAAGTTGCTACTACTCTCTAGTTGAAGTGAAATCGTGGAAAATATTTGAAATGAACAGAGCATCATCCTTAATTATAATAATAATAATATATATATTTAATATTCAATATTAATATTTACTCCAGAAGTACATAATGTAAGTAAGTAAAGAATCCATACCAGATGAACTAAACAAATCTCATAACAATAATCAGTGCAACAGTAAAATTGGAAAATTGTATTTGAACGATTCTTTGTTGACCTGCAGATTGAAGTTGCTACGACAATGCATATTTCATTTTCTGAAATTAAATATATCCGGTTTTATCAACTTTTTGGTAGAATATAGAAAACATTTTATTTTTTGTACAACTGCCATGGAAACTCACAATTACCTTAAAATCATATTTTTAGCATGAAAAACTGATATAATTTAGGTCATATCAGTGTGGTTGGAAAAAACAAATCATCATCTAACTATCATATAGTCATATTCCCCATTATAGAAAAGTGATATCATAGCGGTTTTTCTACCACTGATCGATACATATATAGAACGGTGGTGGTCTCCTTTTGATTCCTGTAATAAAAACATCATGACCTATCGACATTTTCAACTAAGAGAAATTGAAATTTCGATTTTTTTAATTTGAAGGTTAGCCCCAATAGAATTTATTGTACTTTTTTCATTTCTTTCTTCATCAATTTCTTCAAAAATGCTCAAAGAAGATTAAATATATTGATTATTGAATGAAAAAATATTTCAAGTGGGCTCACTATAATACTGTATATAGATATATATGTATATATAGATATAGTATGTATATAAGATAATATAAATGAGGATGGAAATGTGCCACCTCGGTGACGAATCGCATAGCTTATCACGATAATGCAGAAAAAATACATTCCGCTTATCGATGACGGTACAATAACATGTGAAACAAATTCCTTCAGAGAATCCTGGAATAATTCCAAGCGAATTAGTGATTCAAAATTTCAAGCAATTCAAAAATGATAAATTTTATTTCTTATTGTAGATTATGCACATGCATTGTGCTCCAACGAAAACTTCCAAACACCATTATCAAATGAACATTTAATATAAATAGATACTATTGAATTGGAATGAAAATTAATTAGGTACTATTCTAATCATCCTGATCTGTTGTTTTCTCTAATCTAACCTCAAAATTTCATCATACCTTCCGCGAAGCTTCTTTGGCCCGAATACTATTTTATTCATTTTTCAGCTTTTGATGGGATTTTCTCTCCTCGTTTCTAAGAAATAGAGTAGAAGTTATTAAAAATTATTGCAATATATTTGTAGTAAGGACAGATTTAGGATCTGTCCCAAAATGTCACTGCGCTTGAAATTAAACCTTTAGATACTCAAAAGAGAAATTCTCTATTGGTCAGTGACACCTTGTTTTTGAAAAAATTTGGAAATACAAATATATTTAATAATAATAAAACCTCTACTTATCTTGGTGGACGTTTCGGGAACGAATCTGCTCCCGTTCTCAACACAATTGAAATATTTTTCTCTTCGTAAAGTTTTTTCAATGTTTCCGATTTTGACACTGAAAAGTGAAAAAAGTGAAAAAAGTCAAAATCGGAAACATTGAAAAAAGTTTACGAAGAGAAAAATATTTCAATTGTGTTGAGAACGGGAGCAGATTCGTTCCCGAAACGTCCACCAAGATAAGTAGAGGTTTTATTATTATTAAATATATTTGTATTTCCAAATTTTTTCAAAAACAAGGTGTCACTGACCAATAGAGAATTTCTCTTTTAAGTATCTAAAGGTTTAATTTCAAGCGCAGTGACATTTTGGGACAGATCCTAAATCTGTCCTTACTACAAATATATTGCAATAATTTTTAATAACTTCTACTCTATTTTTTAGAAACGAGGAGAGAAAATCCCATCAAAAGCTGAAAAATGAATGTACCACCTCCTCGAAGAACTTACAGACAGTATTTAACTATTTTATTGTTATGCTCATTTATTTCCTAGTACAATTTTTTGCTGCTACTATCTATATAGTCTTCAGATAAAACGTTGATCACACCATTCTTTGTTTGGTGTTTCAGAATAAAAAATCAAAAATTTTCAATATGTCATCAGATGTGCCTATTGAAATATTTTTGTGAATCATTCTGCAACCTTCTTCCGTCCATGAAATGATATTGTTTGGAGGTTTTCGTTGGCACACTATGTATAGTTATTCTGTGAGTCATGAATCAATGAAAAGTGGTGAATGTTCAATGGTTCGAAAGATATTGCATATTCCATATTCTTTTCTGAAAAAAAAACATGCGTGCTAACCTAACCTTACCTTACCTTCTTTCATTCAACACTCCGGAATGATATGTATCTTAAAAATCAAAGCGATACATTGTTTTCTGGACATATCTCAGTTCACTGAATACGCACAGTCTATTTGTTAAGCGGTATAAGCGGTATATGTATAGATTCGCCTGATATGTATACCTTATCTCATTAGACTCAGGACATCATGCCTATTCGAACATTACATCAAATGAACCAAGGATCTTTCACCTTTATCGGCAAAAAATCTTTTATTAACTTTTTGTCGAGTACGGTTGAGAAATAAAAATCCTCACACCAGTTTATATCGAATCGAAGGTTTTCGGGATTATTGATCGGGGTTTTCGGGATTGGTAGAACTCCTATTCATGAAATTATATTTATGCAGGTGCAGCTACTGTACCACGACCCAAGTTTAGGTAGACCGGTGAATTTCGTGCTGAAACGTCTGGAGATCCTGAAGGAAGAGGTGTCTGGTTTGGTGCGGCCGCCGGACATCGACAGGTTCCTGTCCAATTTCTGCAACTGGCAGAAGACCAAGAACCCGGCGGGAGATAGCCAGCCGCTCCATTGGGATCACGCCCTAATCTTGACAGGATTAGACCTTTACGTGAGAGGCAAGCACGGGAAGATCTCGAATCAAGTGGTCGGTGAGTACGTTTGCTCCTAGAAGCAGAAAATACCAATAAAGATAAATAAACTCTGTTTTGAAAATTTTGAATGGAACTCACGTGAAAGCCAGCTTCAGACGCTTGTACGGTTATATAATGTTGTGTTATATCATACTGTGGATAAAGTTTTTATGTCTATTGCCTTCAAAAACTAATCATTGTTACATTATGAACAAACTTTTAGGAATCAATCTCAATAGTAAACTCAAATGGCATTGATTAACACTGTCAGCTAATTTTTTTCTACTGAGGAGTCTGGAGAAATCAATCAGCAATACGGCAATCAAAATTTCGTATTCCTCTCTGTTCCACTCACACTTAGCCTATGGATTAACATTGTGGGGCAAATTCTCACAGGCCGAAAGCATTTTCCAAAAGAAGGTTGTCAGAATAATTGCTGGTGCAGAACCTGTGTGTGTGTGGACACCTGTGAACCTATATTCTCGAAATTGAATGTTATGACTTTATTGGCTTTATATATATTTCAATCTCTTAAAGTCCACTTCACAGTCGGCCATTAATCTTACATGCAATGAATGTTGCAGCAATTGAAATAATTATTGCAAGGTGTTTTACAGTTAGCAAGTCATTGCTGCAAGATTCTGGATGATTTTTGACACTGATAATTGCCAACCTACAAAATTGTAAACAAACAGTTGATGCAAATGTTGAAATTTATTTGAATATAGATAATAAAACGGTGATAAGTGCATGTCTAGGAGTGATTATTAGTTGTGCTGGAGTATTATTATTAGAAAGGACAAACAGAAAAAAAAGGTGGGTGAAACCTTGGTTAAACAGAAGGGAAGGCAATATTCCACTTCCAGAAAAATTCATTCAGTCTGGAGACACTAAGAGTTATTCTAATTTTCTCAGAATAAACGAAGAAACTTTTCAGAAACTTCTTGCTAAAATAGAAACAAAAATCACGAAGATGTGTTTCACTCGTGAATGCATTCCTGCCAAAGACAAACTGGTGGTTACATTGAGATACCTGGATACTGGAGAGGAGCTTAATGTACAGTTTCAGAATTTTAAAGAGTACTATCTCAATTTTTATTCCATCGGTATGTCGAGCAATTTATGAAGAATTGAAGGATAAATATTTGAAGGTAATACTGATTATTCTACCAATCATTTCTTAAATCTAGAGTTATCACCATATCACCTATACATTATTCAGCTGTTAAGATTCCCATCAAATATCTACTTCTTTTCAGATACCTAATTCTGCAGCTGAGTGGCTGCAGAATTACGCTTCTGAGAGTTTGAAACTCAGTGGAATATTCCAAATGTGATTGGGGCAATGGATGGGAAGCACATTCTGTTACGACCTCCAGGAGACAGAGGATCTGCATTTAATAATTATAAGGGCACTCATAGTATCATCCTTCTTGCTCTAGTAGATGCAAATTACAATTTCAAATACATAAATGTTGGATTGAATGGGAGAATATCTGATGGTGGTGTATGTATATTGGGAAAGCGATTTGAGTGTGGAAATAGAAAGACATTTGTTGAATATACCTAAAGATAAAGTCCTTCCAGGTAGAACTAAAGCAATTCCTCATGTGATTCTTGCTGATGCTGCTTCCACTTTGTTACATACCCATCAGAGGGCTTACTAGAATTCAGAGAATTTTCAACTATCGTCTGAGAAGAGCTAGAAGAGTTGAAGAGAATGGCTTTTGGAATCCTCTCCAATCGATTTCGGATTCAGTTGAATGTAAATCCTCTCAGTCCAGAAAAAATGAAATCTGTAACACAAGCTTGTTGTGTCTTACACAACTTTTTGCATAAGGAATCAAAAGCTTTGTATTTGGAGAAGATCCAGAAGATGAAATTGATAGGAGGTTCAGATTTTTATATGGCCTTGCAAAAGAAAAGTCAAAGAGGCCAAAAACTGTGGCTTTGAAGATGAGGGAAGAGTTCAAACAGTACTTCAGTGGCTGTGGTGCTGTAGATTGGCAGAATGAGGTAGAGTGAAACTGAAGGTCAGCTCAAAAATTTCAAAACCATTTCATGTATTATAATAATAAAGTAGGTACTGAATAAATGTGTATTAATGTCATCAGTATATAATCATTCATATATTATTATGATACTTATTCTAAAGCCCTACATTTTTTTTGTACCTAAACACTGCCAACATTATGTTCTGTTTCAATTCATCCAAAATTTCTCCATTGTGTATTTTCTGCAGTTCTGCTGCTATCATTCTGAAACAATAGATAGATATAGATAGATATTTATTTATTTCCCAAAGATACATTGTAATACAACTGAAGGTAGCAGGTATACCTATAATATAATCATAATGTAATGAGCATATGATATACTCAGTAGATTCTAATAATATTCTTACTGTCCAAATATTTTACATTGATCCACAGCTTTTGGGGGCATAAATTAATGAAACCAAAGTTTTTGTGGCTTTTTCCATCAAAACTTCCACATTTTCCTTATCAATTCTTCTCTGATGGCTTCGTAGTTTGTGGTGTATCATCAGTTCATTACCTCTAGAAAAGTTACTTCCTGTAGATATATCTGAAGACTCTGGCTCCAGAATTACTTCTTCCAATTCATCAACTGTGCCATTGAATAATTCTATACCTTGAGAATCTTCCTGCAATTGAAATACAGTTCAATATCAAATACATTTTCTGAAAACATACTCACACAAAACTGAGTCTGAGAAAATTCTTCATTCTGTGTTGCACACAGAGTTTCATTCAAATCCAAGTTAGATTCGACATGGGTTATGGCTACTGCCGAATCATTCGAAAATGCTAATGACTCATAACACCACAATTTTGGAACATATACATCATCCCTGGAGGACCCTGTCACCTTATTTTTCTTCTGTTCTGATTCCATGTATTTTTTCTTGATATGATTTATTATGGTAGTCTTTCGATGTTACTCTGTATACACAAGGATACGTCTCATAGAGTTCAATTTCATCGTCAGTTCCCTCGACCAGACGAATGGATTATTTTTGAAATAAATATGTTATTTCACATACGATTCACAACTTTTGTAAGCCATTATTATTAGAGTCCACTTTTTTGTTGGTAACAAACTTTGGGATGATAATTTATTTTTGAGTTAGTTTCATAGTTACTATATTGTTTTTAAGGATGGTATCTCGATTCTAACTAGAATAATCCCTAAAATTGCAGGTGCAATGCAATGCGCATGCTCGCAATTGAAATTGCAGCGATTTTTGTTGCATACAATACTAATTGTGGACTGTAAAGTGGACTTTAGAGATGCATTGTGATAATCATTCAATAATCATAACATCAATAATCAACATACATAGATTTACAGGGTGGCCCGTCGAAAAAGTACCGCAAGGCATTACAGGCTGGGAAATAACTTTTCGATAAAATCCGAAAACAGGTCAAGTTTGATGATCAGGGGGACACATTTTAACGTAACAAGTATAATAAAACCTTCAACTCCCTAAGTAGGGGTGTCACCCCAACGATAATGTGTGACGAAAAATGCAAAAATTGATCCAATTGTACTCCAAAACTCATTTATTAGTCAACTAAATGTTCGAATTGCTGTCCGTCAACCTACATACAGTGGTATAAGTTATTTTCAAACCGTTGTCGTACATTCTGGATCATTATTTGGGGTGTCACTTCGCGACATACTTTAATGATTTTTCGTTGCAACTGTTCTAATGTGTTTGGTGGTGTTTTGTAAACAACGCTTTTGATGTGTCCCCACAAAAAAAATCTGAAGGACTTAAGTCGGTTGACCGAGGTGGCCATTCTATTGGGTCCCGTCGTCGTATCCATCGTCCTGGAAATGTGTCATGTAAATAATTGTGTGTGTAAATCAGTTCCTGTTCATCGTTCTCAATGATATTTGTTAGAGCTGGGTCGATGGCATTTTGTAGAAAATCCAAGTATATATCGCCTGTTAAATTTCCAGGAAGGAAAAAAGGTCCTACAATGGCATTTCCAAAAATACCAGCCCACACATTTAACTTCTGGGAGGATTGCGTGTGTGTCTCGTGGAAAATCCTTGGATTAGTGTCAGCCCAGTACCGGCAATTGTGGCGATTCACTAAACCATTGAGGAAGAAGGAACATTCGTCCGAAAAATACACATTGAATAGAAAATTACCCTAGTGTAACGCTCGGTCACTCATAATTTCGCAAAATTGCAAGCGACGATCAAAGTCGTCTTCATTCAGTTCGTGCACTAAGCGTATTTTGTAAGGATTGAATTTTTATTTTTTCAATACCCGCTGGACACTGGTACGAGACACACCTGTCGCAATGACCAATTGTCTTGTACTTAGCGTACTATCAACTGCAACTTGCCCCAATACTGCTATCTCCGTAGGTTCATTTAGTACTGTATTTTCAAGCTCGCTCTTTTTGTTGTGAACTGAAACTGTTTCGCGAAATTCGTTCACCAATTTGCCAACAATTTTTCCAAAGGCATGCTTGTCAGAATGCCGTTGGTTAAACAACTCGGCGTTCCGATTTCCAAATTCATCGTTTTTGAAAAAAACCTCAATGATTTCCACTCTGTCTGCAATTGAATACACCATTATAATAAATTTTAAAGCCAACAATTCGTTAACACTTCAACCACGACATGTATCTAGCAACTACTTGACCTAATTCAAACGTGAAGAAATGAATCCTATTCATTTTTCACTCTCTAAAATGAGTCTAAAAAAACTGTGCATCGGCAAAAACAGCGACTCGGCAAAAATAGCGAATTCATTTGAAGGAACTTATTGCGATAAACTACAATTGAACCGATCTTTGTATTTTTTATACTGTTACAGAGACATCTTGGTAGAAAACAAATTGTCGGAATTTCGGGTACCAATAAACTGAAACAATAAATATTTTTATATATTTTCACATCGGTAACTTCTAGACATATCTAATCTATTCAAATTCTTCGAGTGTTACTGAACCAAAAATCGTGCACATTGTCAATTCTCTAAAAAAACTGGACTCTTGTCGAGATGTTTCGTACTTCCTTCGTCTTGATATAATGAAAAACTCAAAAAATGTTAGATGAGAACTGTAATAGGTGTGATGGAAAATTCACAGCGAAATCATCGATTAGTTACAAATGAATCAAATAAAAGGTCGAGCTGAAATAGAGAACAGGAATTAAAACGAAATCAACATAGATGCTGAAAATGAATACTTTGAGTAAATGAAAGAGACGTGATAGAAGCGCAGGATTTACTCAGGTTTTTTCTTTCAGAAATAAATCAATTTCATCCGAATGTACTTCACAGGTTTGGCCCCCGTAGCAGGAATGTGCACTGCTACAAGCAGCTGTACTGTTAACGAGGGAAGACACTTCGAAAGCGTCTACGTGGTGGCTCACGAAATAGGACACAAGTAGATATTTTCCAGCTTTATATCTGAATGAATTGTAATTGTTATTTTTTTCGTAGCCTGGGAATGCGACACGACGGACCTCTAGCAGAAAACGACTGCGACCCTAGTAGCTACATCATGTCTCCGACATTGGGTAGCGGTAAAATTACCTGGTCCTCCTGCAGCAGGCGATATCTGCAAAAATTCCTTGAGTGAGTGAAGAATAGAACTGAACAAATCGAAATAGAATACAACATAATAGATTAATAATAATAAAAATAATAATGTTTATTTGTACGATACAGAAAAAATTATCACAGAAATAATCGAATAAATAAACAAAAGGAAACCGCAAAGCCTAATTGGCTGTCTGCAGATAGTGTATGCAAAAAAAAGTGTTTGCAAGTTTTATAAAATTATTAAAAATATATCGAGAATGTTCAGCACTAGTTCGCAAAATCGCAAAGCCAAGGGGCTGTCTGCGTTGGATTTCTGCGAACTATGCGGAACATCATTCAAAATTTGGCAACGAATTCGCTGTGGTACATTATGCTATTCTCAACTAACAGTAACTGCATGTCTATCAGTAACAAATTAACAAAGCCTGCAGGCTGTCCGCTAAGAAAATTGTTACTTGTACGGATTCCACTTGAAATAAAATGAACATCAAATTCCAATTTTCAGTTACAAAACCAATAAAGACCCAATGAATAAACATAAGCAGGAAGTCAAGTGAGTTTTAAGTGCCACTCTATACGTTCAGTTTATTCTCTATTATATGATGTATTTTTTCTATCTTCTATCGAAATGAATTGCTTAAGGTTAGATTTGAATAAATTATAATTAACTATACTTTTCAAGTGTATTATCCCTCTAGGGATAATATACTGTTATCTCACAGAGACTGGATCGGTTCATAAGGCAGTGCTGTGCGCTGCATTTATACTAGGGGTAATATTATGAATCTCTAACAACAAGCAAGAACTTATTCTTATTTTTTTGACAAAACAATGCTATTTTATAAAAATAAATTCGACGTGGGTATATTCTGTTCTCTTCATAGATTACTTGAAAAGTTAAGGTCCTTTTTAAAAATATTTTTCAGAAAAAAATTTTGCAGTATATTGATCCTTTCCAGATTTGATGAAGAGAGTCCTCCCCATCCTAATATACCATAACTTATCCTAGAGTCAACAAGGGCAAAATAAACCATTTTGAATTGCGGTACTTTCATTACTTTAGCAAGACATTTGAATTTATATATCATTGTCCGAAGCGTGTTACCGACTTGTTCAATGTGAATATTCCATCTCAAGTGGCGATCTATTGTGACACCTGAATATTTTATTTTATCTGTCAGTTTAATTTAAATTTTTTGGTTGTCTAATGGAATATCTAGTGTATTGAAGTCAGGTAATCGATTCACGTAGCTTGAAAGTGGAATTACCATGGTTTTTTAGAAATTGATTGTCAACATCTTGTGATTGAACCAGTCTATGAATTTAGTGAAATCATTCTCGGCTTTCCGTTTCAGATCATTCCATGTGTCGGCGGTATAATTATAATTATGAATTATTGATTGATTTTATTATTCTCTAATACAACAATGATATTTGTATTATTATAATACAAAGTCCTGAACTTACTTGAATCTAGAGCTCAATCTCAACACTAAATACAGTGGGATTTCAATCAATTGTAAAATTTCGACTGTTCTTAAACTTCCGTGAGATGGTTGTTGTTCCATCACAATGATGATTGCAACATTTATCCTCTACTCCTTATAGATCATTTCAAAATGGATATTGATGAAGTTTTATTTCTTCAAGCAATAGCAGATAAGTACTTGTTGCTGATAACAAGCTCATTGCTAGCAACTCCCCACTCCTCAAAATTATTCCTGATCATCACAAATGTATTAAAATTTCTCATCAATGATCTTGATGGAAATTAACGAAAAGGTAATAAAAACAAACTGGTACGCGATGGCGTGATTATGGTGAAATTACAGGTCTTATGGTTCCTGTATCTTTTCCTCTTTACTAACGACATGAGACTTGAAACTGCTGCATAAATCCACCACATAAGACTCATAATATGATGTAAGGCTGTCCAACTTCAAATGGCCCAAGGGCAGCTGTGAATAAACTTCCAATTGTGAATGTCGCTTCATAAAATTTTGAACGATATCTAACTAAGCAACGTTATCAGTGATTTGTTATAGGTACAAAATATTGTGTTTATATGTGACAAATATGAAACTTTCTCAAAATCCTTCATTTGTTCAAAGTGCTCTTTACAGCTCGGAAAAAAGAAGTAGTGTGTCAATATAAATTCAATTTGTTAAGGTGGAATGTAAGGTCTATTAAAAAAGCAAGGGTCTGGGTAATTTTGTATACACCATTTGATTTTCCAGTTCCGTAGTATCGAACTTCACTTTTGAGGAAAATTGCAATCTGGCATCACATTGCTTGAATATGTGTCATTTCATATTTATTTCATCGTTGACCAAACTTGAGTTGAGAGAATAGGAAAAAAATAACATGTTGGTAACATTTTTAAGAAGTCATTTTGAAATAAAATAGTCTTTCGATTTTCCCTTGAAATGTTTTGATTGGTTTTGACCAATTGGGATTTATATATATAACATATAGTAAATATATATAACATATAGTAAATATATACAACATATAGTAAACATAAATTAGGTTGAATATTATCAATTCTATAGACGTTTTAAGTTAGTAGGTTGGGAGAACTTTGTGCATTGATTATTTACTTGATATGATAATACTGCTTTCTAGCTCCCCGCAGTCAAGGTGCTTGTTAGATCATGGAAGTTCTGCCGGTAAACTAGATCACAGTGCCGAAGGGGCACTACCTGGTGAAAGATTCGATGCCAATCAACAATGTGAGTGTGTCTTGTTCAAAAATCGCATTTCCTTCCTGAGTTGTGACTTGTTCTCACAAACAAACTCCCGCAAATATTTTGCGTTCAACAAATCGTATCAAATGACTCCATTATTTTGGTTCTGAGTTGGTCAGCGCATGGAGTAATAACTTACAAAAATTCTTTTTTTTACATCTATCTGAATATTATCGTTATTGGAATATTCGATGAAATGTAAATTTGATGCTGATTACAATCACTTCTACTACATTCCACTATCAAATATATTCTGACCACAGATTATCTAGGGTAATCTGTGTAATGATCTGATATTAATGATGATTAAAAAAGTTAATATTCGTTAGTCATTACTTTTCTTCGAATATTTGCGTGCAAAATTATTACAGTAACGCTATTGAAACGGTTTCACTCATCACGCAACCTTGTTTGTCACTTAGGTTAGGTCAGGTTAGTAGTACTTGAACAATATGACGAAATGAAATTCGTGATGATTTAGGCATGTTGAAGTATGGCAGAGGAAGCAAGCACTCCACTCAGCAAGCCCTGAACGATGTCTGCAGAGATTTGCACTGTGAGAGAGAAAGGTACACCTGGACATCTCACCCGGCTTTAGAAGGGACTTTATGCGGAACCAACATGGTAAGTTTACTCGGTCTAATCACATGAAATATGCGTTCTCTTCCAAGAAGGGATTCTATTCACATAAGGAAGTTCGAAATTGTCTGAAAAATATGGAAGATATGAGAAATACACATCGATAAAGTATAATAAATAGGTAATAAGTGCCAGCACAGTACATATAAGATTATCAGTCAAAAGTTATACATTATATTTATGTATTTTATTCATTCATAAAATAGATTCAATGCGGGAAATGGCCTGAATTTGCAATTACATCCGTAATGTCATTTACAAGGTCTTTACAACAATTTCATAATCAGCTGATAGAAGCAGTATCTCAAAAAATATGACTTTGTAATCATGAAAATGAGAAGTGACATAAAACTAATATCACCGTACAAATTATGAGCCCATACTGCATGAATGTTGTATCGAGGTAATTGTATATTGAAAAATCAAAATTATCAAAAATAACGGAATCAAAGAAAATATGAATAACTAACATGATGACATTCCTTTGTAAATGAAATTCTCACCCTTGTGTGTAAATGTATATTATGAAGTTAGTGATTTGACGTATACATTGAGTAATTTCAATAAAAAAGGGCGTTATAGATTTTTCTCCTTGTAGCCAGACGCCTGATACTGATTTATGGCCTTATTTTTTATACTTATTAATGATGAAGTTATATGAATTAGAATCAATGGAATTGATGGATTATTTAGATGGATGGATAGATTGATGGATGAATTAGAATCAATGGAATTGATGGATTAATTGGAATTATCCAACGAAATTTTCTGGTACGGTACGATTTTTGGAAAGTATGTGTGATACAGAAGAAATCATACCTCACTCTCTCAAAGTGTACCAAATTCGTCAGAATTTGAGTTGAAAAGCAGCTATGTAAGTGCCCAAGATACAGGCTATCATGCCTACAGACCTGCAGTTGAGCTCTTATTGTCGAAAATTTATTCTGCTTTTAGAAATGTAAGAAAACGCGAAAACTAATAGCAAAACTTTTCTCAATTGTCAGAAAAATAACTATATTCTCAATGTGGAATTGTCGAAATCTAATCTTATCTAATCTCATCTGAAGTTCGAACAATTAGTGTTGGAATCTCAGACTTTGATCATTTAACTGTAGAGAAAATGTGTGGCGTAAAATGACTCTAAAAGATTATCCTTCAGTGGTGTCGAGGAGGCCAGTGCCTCACCAAAGGGCAGACTCATTCGGCCGCGTACACTTTGTCGCAACAGCAGCTAACTTCTGCCCGTCTGGGACAGATTAAGGGCGGCTGGAGCAAGTGGAAGCACTTCAGCGAGTGCGCCTCGGGCTGTCTCTTCGGGGAGGAAGGCCGACTGAGGACTGGCAGCACTGGTATCATGTTGGCTGAGAGGATGTGCAACAACCCCAGGTAGTCCACTTTCCTTTCCCAATATTCTGCATCAAAGATTATAGACAGAAGGAAGCGATTTTTTTTTTGTTTTTGATTCTTATTGACTTCTCAAGATTCACAGAGAAAAGGAAGGCACTTCCCCAGAGCCAGTTTTCTTCCTCTATTTCTTTTGGGGGGCAGAGCCACTATCAAATTTTATTTGCTCATTATAGACCTGTATTTTTCATTGGAATCTTTTATTCTAATGGCAAACCTGAGTGCTATGTCATATAATTCGAATTCGAAATATATAAAAAAATTGTTGTTTTTTTTTGTAATATCTCGATAAGAAGAAATTTTTTCAGCGACATGTCACGGCGCGTTGTTTTGCTTATGAGTACGAAACTCTTTCCTAATTGAAGTGATCCTGGATTGCTGACTATTTTAATTTAAATAATTCCTTTGAGAGACTGAAGGTGATGAATATCAGATAGAATGTTTCAGTTGATACCTTCTTATCAGTTTGGCCAGATTTGATGTCTTTGGGTTAAACCGACCAGATTAGTGCGGTTTGCTCGTGAAATAGCTCTTCGCGCATATGACTGACGTCGACGACCTATGTCAGCTCTTCCTCTAATTTTCATTTTAATGAACACTGTATCGATACGTAATTTTTTTCACTGTTACTCAAATCTGTCGACCCTACCTCGAGAACTTCAAAATATTGAAATCCTTAAACTAAATCCTGTAGGTTAATCCAAGAAGTGGTATAATCACTTCCACAGATTTTTTGAGATTTTCTCTCCTCGTTTCTAAAAAATAAAGTAGGAGGTATTGAAAATTATTTAAATATATTTGTAGGGAGGACAGATTTTGTGATCTGCCCCAAAATGTCACTGCACTTGAAATTAATCAAATTGAGTAAGATAAGTAGAAATATTGATATTTGTGGAATACATTTGTCTCCCAATTTTTTTGAAAAACAGGTGTCACTGAGGAATGGAGAATTTCTCTTTTAGTAATCTGAAGGTTAAATTTCAAGCACAGCGACATTTTTGGGCAGTTCATAAATCTGTCCTTGCTATAAATATATTGAAATAATTATTAAGATTTCTATTCTCATTTTAAGAGACGAGGAGAGAAAATTCCAAAAAGTCTGTAGAAATAAATCTTCTCGCTTAAATCTCGCTTAAAAACAATTCGAATGAATTTGTGGTTATGCCTGAGCCTGAAAAGTCAATTCACCTCAATAGAATAGCTCATCAGAGTGATTATTCGCAAACCGTAATCAAATGCGCTCCTACCAAATTTATACTGAAAATCACTACCTTTCATACGAACATTTTTTTTGTCATGTTTGATTTTACGCAACTGCAATAACAGTTTGGCAACCAACCAATCAGTATCGAGACGAACAAAATAAAGATAAATTATTCGAATCGGTCTAGCCGTTTTCGGATTTTTTCGAGACTAACACACAGCAATTGATTTTTGTGTAGATGTTTACAAATGCATACATCACATATATTTATGTTTTGTATATATAGATCTAGAGCTGAACTCATTGAATTGAAGATACTTATGAATGGTTTCAGACCTCAGGGTGCTGGAAGCGAATGCGAAGGCCACTCAAGGAGGTACACATCTTGTAGTGCCCAGCAATGCCAGAATGTACCGAGGCTGACCATCAGAGAATTTGCCGATCAGATTTGCAGGAGGGCCAAGGAGATCGACTCGGATCTGAGTGGATCGGGGATGCAGAAGATCAGCTCTGATCGTAAGTAAATTGGGGTTATTTCATTAATTTGTTTGAGTGTGACATTTCTTTTAGCCGAAGAAGCTTGCTTGGTTTGGTGTCAAAAGAAGAACGGTAGTGCCAAAAGTCGTGGCTGGACTTTTCCCGACGGGACTTCTTGTCAAATAAGAAGAAACCGATATGGAAAAGCTAGTTATTGTATCAAAGGTGATTATTATGCGGAGGAATATAAATCGGAAAATTATTTGAATTAAATTTCATATCATTTACTTATTTCAACAGCGATATGTTTCACTCATACTCATTCATAGAGATAAGAAACAACTCCAAAATTCGAATGAAGCTCCTATCAATTCTACTAACTAACTAACTTTAGTCGAACAATATTAAATTGAAGTTATTGAAAATAAAAAAATAATGACCTTTCTATACTTCTGAAAAATTTACTAGTTTGCTAGTGGTAAATGCTGAATAGGGTTGAGTTGAGTTGAAACATCAAAATGCATTCATTGCTATATCTGATGTATGTGGTGCTATATTTGTTCCATTGCCGATTTTTTTCTGTTATTGTCACGTCTATTGTGTGACTTTTGAGAATCTGAGTTGGCAAAACTACTGACTGCACTATAATATAACGCTATATAATATAACGTTATAACGCTATGACTCCCACTCATTATGGCCTCTGATATACTACGCATTTCTATCATTATCTGAACAGATATTACCCCGACAATACCAATAATTTTGTTATAACGTCAATTCACCCATATTCATAGAAGCATTTACCATCAATGATACTTACAGGTTTCATCAATATTCAACTTCATTTCATTAAATCAAGAAAATGTATTTTTATAACTGTATTAGAAGTCAAGATATCGACAACTGTCAATGTCATATACAACTAAATGAAGTAAAATCTCATGCAAATCGGTCAAATCATGTGTCAGCTCATACAATTGAAAACTGACAAATATTCGAGTTTTTAATGATGAAATCTTGTTCGCACAAGCGTCATTAGAGGATGATGATGCACTTGATGCATAAATAAGTATCAGATTTCTGTTATGTGAGTTTCCATTACCAACTCCTCCTACGCCCCAAACCGATTCGAATAATCGTTCTCATAACGTCTTGTGGAGAAATTTTTCTCTGGTAGGTGAACGAATATTTTTTGAATAGAAAAATATCTCAGATTCTCAAATGAATGATGAAGCGGATGTTTTGAAAGAAAACAAAAGTTTCAGTTATCGTCTTAGTACTTTGTAACTCAATTTTTTTCATATCTACGAGAAAATGGATATTTATTTGAATTTTGACATTCACAAAAATCATTTAAGATTGACTTTATAGAGCTATTTGCGACTGACATTTGTCTATATTTTGACAAATATATAAAAAACATACGTTTTTTGATTCCGTAACACCAAGTTGAATCTTATTCAATGTTGTATGAATATGGGTTTATGAATGAGTTGAGTGAAAGGGATGAGAGAAACAATATTATTGTGAGGTAAGATAACAACGGTGCAGACAACGATAGAAATGCATAATGTATCAGCGGGCATAACGAGCGGGCGTTATAGCTCATAGCTCACAAGGGCATTATGACTGTGTTCATGGTAAAACCGTATCAAAGCTATTACAATGAAAAAGATTTAAAAACAAATGGAAAATAAAAAAAATTCATTCGGTGGGCAAAAATAGCAAAAGGTTCACATTAGCCTACCTTTAGGCAGGTGCGAGGAATTCGTCTGTGACCCGTTCGAAGAGGCCGCCCACGCCGTCTCGCCAGACCAGTGCCCGGGCGCGGAGGCGGACAAGGACGACAACGAGCTGGGCGGCGGCGGTCGGAGCGCCACGGGCCTGCGGGGGCGCGAAGGCCCACTGCGTTGGAAGAGCGCCAGCGGCTGTCACTACAACTGCGTGTCGCCGGGGTCGGGAATCCGCCTGGTGCACACCAAGAAGAAGGGCGGCAAGGCTAGCATACAGCTTTGTCGACCCGATAAGTTTGTGAGTATTATGCCTCGTTATCCCATTCCAAAGTGAAAAACATTAGTCCATGCAAGAGTAATGAAAGGCTCTATCATTTCAAGTCCATGTTGCAGTAAGGCGGGAAATATTCTGTCCTTTTCTGGAGACTTGAATGGTTTGAAGCTATTGATAGCCTATTTGATTCTTTGGGTTGTGAAGATTTTCCCAGTTAGGCTTCTGCTGGATCTGTTGGGGTTGTAGGCAACCCCTACCAGGTGAGCACTTTGCTGTCCATATTCCACGACCACTTTTGAACCAGGAAAGTGCGTCTGCAGGAGAACACTTAAACTTTCCTTAGGGTTATCGGCGTATCCCCCGTTCGGTTTTTTTATCAGACCGATTCCGTTGGAGTGTTCTCTCGAAAGAACTTTTTGGATACGTTGTGCAGGGGCCAGTTCACTAAACCCCTCGCACATTTGTCTCCATGTTCTTCTTTTCGATTTTCTTCTTCTTCTTCGAGTTCTTTATTGTATTCAGAAAGAGCTGTTTCATAGTCTTCCCAGTATCTCAGACTTTTAGCTCTGTTAAAAAGTCTTCTGACTGATTTTCGAAGTTTTGCTAGCTCCTTATTCCAAGGCACGTCTCTGGTGGTTGCCTTCTGTTTTTCAGGGCAGCTGGATTCATATGCTTCTGTTATAACATTTTGAAATTCTCTCGAGGATGTTTCAAGTGTCTCGATTGATTCCATGGATAATTGTTGGTCCTCCAGTTGCCTCCCAAGATGTTCTTTATAAACCTCTCAGTTGGTCACTTTTGGTACCCTATATCCCTCGAGGCGTGTCTCTGATGTCTCCAAGTCGAACCTTATGTGCTGATGGTCCGACATTGATGAGTCATCAGAGACGTGCCAGTTATGAATGTAATTTTATATAAATGGATCCGCAAGGGTTAAATCAAGAACCTCTTTTCTAACCGCATTTCTAAAGGTAGCTTTATATCCCCTATTTATAATGTCGATGTTTGTGGCCGACAAATATTCTAGGAGGTACTTCCCGTGTATTTGTGTCTGTGCTTCCCCATGTCAGGTGGTGGGCATTCGCATCGCAGCATGGAATAAAGTGTCTGTTTCCTTTCTTACACCATCTGATGAGGCTTTGAAATTCTCTGGAGGAGGGTGGGTCATAGAGTCTCCTGGGAAGTAGGCCGAGGCGATAACCATCTGCCTTTTGCCTCCTTCAGTTGGCACTTTCACGATAGCGGTTGCCAAATCTCCAGTAATAAACTCTGGAACAGGAAAAAATTTTACATTGGGTGCGAGCAATATGGCTGCTCGTGGTTTCTCATGTGAAGTGCAGTATATTAAGTTACATGATTTGATGTTGAGTCCTTGTATGCGTCCTCCATTTATCCAGGGCTCTTGGAGTAGCCCCATGTGGCAGTTGTCTTCAGTAAACCTTCTAAGCACGCTCGTGGCTGCTTTTGAATGATGAAGGTTTACTTGAAGACAATTGAGCTCCATGCTCATTTTGTCGGGTGTTTAGAAGGGGCTTTTGTCATCCCCCCCTTCCTGTCTCCGCCGGCTTGGGAACTGCCCTGGGTCCGGGGCACGTTTTTGACTTTGGACAGGTTCTGCCCTTTTTTTTGCAGGTCTGCTAGCATCTTTGGCAGTCGTTCCATCCTCATTCTTGGTGCTTCCTGCACTTTGCTTGGTACCTGATGTACCAGGTACCGAGGGCCGATTTGGGTTTGCCACCACTTGCCCTGAGGGTTATCTGACCAAACTTATAGTTGACCACGAACCCTATTTTCCTCAATGTTCTGGATGATTGAAGGTCAACCGAAACAGTGAGGAGCTCTAGAGAGCCCACAGGTGTTCGCCTTAGAACCTTCCAGTTGGATGCATTGAGGCTGTTATTTTGAGCCTCTATGGGACCAAGGATCTTCTCTGTGGAATATCCCTGACTACCTGGTAGGCAAGCTGTTAGAATTTTGTTGTGAGGCATTGTTGCCTCTTCAACGATCTTCAGTTGCGCAACGTCCCAGGGTTTGATGTCCTCGATGTTGCCTTTCAACCACTGCATGGTGGCGTTATCGGCGCACATCAAGGCCAGCCAGCCAGGTCTATTGTGTGAGCTGTGGAAGTAAGGCTTTGTGGTGGCCTGTTTCCCCAGCTCAATGATTTTGTCCAGTAGGTCTTCCTTTGCGGCTGCTATTTGTTCCGCTGTCAGGAGAACCTCTGGATAATTTTTCGGCAAAATGCCCACTTTCACATCTCCAGCAACTTGACTGAAAGTCGGTTTGTTGGGCACTGAGGCACTGCTGTCTCTGTCTGCCGCTTTCAATCTGGCCTCTTCTCCTGGGAGGCCGTTAAACCATTTTCTGGCACCTCCGCTGAGCCTGATTTTGTCTTTCCCTTTCGAGAGGGCTTTTGAAGATTTGTCAGTGTCTTCATCACTGCCAGATTTGAGCAGGTCGGCTTCAATTTCAGGACGTTCAACGTCCTGTGTGCTGCTGCCTGTTTCCATGAGGATTTCGTCCTCTGAGTTCTTTGGGGAGTTTTCCTTACCCAGTTTTTTTCCAAATACGATCCCACGAGAAGTTAGGAAAGAACGGTCATCTACGGCAGAGCCCCGCATGCCGCAGGAAGGCTATTGAAACCGGAGGGCGCCAGTTGCCCCCGAAGTCGCATGATCGCAACTAGTCCGCCCACTAGCCATGCAGTCTCAGGCTTATGCTGTTCCACCTTGGATTTGGAGAGATTTTTATTGTAGTTCTCTTCTACTTGGCCAGCTGGTTAAGGCAAGCCCCCAGGTGTTTGAGCGCGGTGTATACCAGGCGGGTTTCCGCAGAGATAGCCTCTCCCCCGACGTGCCGAGGACGCTCTGGACAAGATGTCCATGTATTTTAATGACATACATTTATGCAGAAAAATTCAATCAGGTGACTTTCACCATTTAGAAGTTATGCGCAGAAATTATGTTAATTTTATCATCTTTGGAAGGATATATCTCTTCATATGCATTTTGGGCCATAAGTTTATTCATCAAACCCCTCGAAACTCGGTACACATTTTTGACTCACCCTGTATAATTTCATCATTGCTTGGGGGAGTTTCACTACCTTTTCAAGATATAGTCTTTGTATTTGTTTTCATTCTTTTATACTTACATGCTTTTATATTGAATCTAGTATACATTGCCCTATCATAAACAACAATGTTTCTTTGGATAATAAATACAATCAATCAATCAATCAATCAATATTGGAATTGATGCATATTGAAAAACAAATTGTATATTTATGATGCACGTTTCATAAGACACTCGTGCGCCAGAACAGCGTCTTATAAATGTTGCATATAATATACTGTGATGCGACACTTGACGATTATTTCCAGGGATGCAGCCGGGTGAAAACTTCTTTCCAACACGCCTCAATGGTGTGTTCCAAATACAAAGAGAGAGTGAGGAGACTCTCCGGTCTTGGAATGCAAATTCTTCCAGCCGTAGGTGAGTTTATGACAGAACTGATGTTCAATACTTTATTATTGATCTTTACTGTTTCATTTAAAATAGAAACCATGCTATGCTTTGCTGAAACTTTGCTTTAGTTTGAATAAGGCTCCAATAAATATCAAATGATGTTAGCGACCTTATCTATAATTTGGATTTAGATCTTCGATAACAAAAACTATTTTATTTGAGTAACTGAAACAAAAATTGAAACAGCATAACAGTAAATCAAAGATGAACTCATCAAGAATTTGGTAATATACATAAAAATGAGTAGTACCTATTCGTTGTATCGATAATAGAAAGAAGTAGGTAATCATTTTCTGAATTTCTTGCCAGAGGATCCAGACAGGCCATGCAGAATCGCTTGTCAGGACGATTATATCTCGCACAGATTTTATTTGGTCAACGGGGAAGATGGATGGTTTCCGTTTGGTACGGACTGTTCTCGGGGAAGCACAGACAAGAAGGCCTACTGCGTCAGTGGAAAATGTTTGGTGAGTCTTTCTTCACAATTACTCTCCAACTTGAAAACAATTCATTCATCGATTGTTTGAGCTCAATATATAGATACCCTTTGTATGATGCATAGAGTTGAAAATTTGTACCACTATTCATGGGTATCTGAAATAGTATATTACATAACTAAATGTGGAGAGTGACATATTCCGCACGAGTAGATATTTATTAGCACGTAGAGCAAAAAGTAACTTGCTTGTTTTGCCTTTGATAACGAAATTCAATCTATGATCAGTAACATGAAATTGCTCTAATACCAACATTTTATAAATTACCCAATAATACGAGATTTTGATGGTGACAAATTCTAGAATTCAATTCCAGATGTCAGTTTTGAATCTGAATATTCCGAGGGAACACATCACAATTCGATTCGTTCATAGAAAAAATATTTTACCATATACTGTAGATTTCGACAGGTTTTTAATTTCAATCCTTTTTTCAGGAATTCGGACCTGATGACACACCTCTGTCAGAAAGCGAGTTCACTCTACCTTTATTGTCGAGATCTCGTCGCTCTCTGTACAACAATGGTACCACTACCAGGATTCTAGCCAAATTAAATCAGATGGAGCTCGATAACATAATCCGGGACTTGCACCGAACACTATCTGGTAAATTTGATTATTGATAAATGGAAGAAAAAATAATGAACGATTAATATTTTCAGGCAATTCAACGGGTACAAAATTCGATGTTGACTTTGAGAATCCGATACACGTCAACATGGATATGGAGCATTTCTTTAATTTTGCTTGAGCATAATTTGTTCCTTCTAGGTGATTTGCAATTCAAATATAATTTCATAGCAAACATTTCTATAGATAATTCTCACAGCCCCCTCTGTTCATTTATAGAAACTGTATCCATAGACCACATGAATGTCTGGTAGCACAGTATAATGATTCAGAATTTTTTGTACAGATTATTTATGTATATTCTGAACACCCCTTAAATTTTTCATGTATGTTTCATTTCCTAAAATTCGTCTTGTAGATTCAATAAATATAAAGATGAAAAAAGTTGAACAACTCAAACAAAAGTTATTGGCTGTACATCTTTAAATGGCCATAATACGCGAGTAGAAGACTATACTTTCTTAACGAACCTCAAAAGGGGTCAGCGAAAATCAACGAAACGTCCTTGTATCTCAGTAATAAATGAGGGTAGAAACTTTATTGGTCAGTGTTGATTATGAAACGAAAAAGTGGGGTTTCTATCTAAAGTTCTTATGTACCGGGCGTACCACTAAGAAAGTACTCCGGCTGTATCTCGGAAACTATTTGCTGCACGGATTCCGGAAAAAATATTTATCGTGAAAAGTGGGCAAGAGAAATCTGTGGAAATTTTTTTCAAGTTTCCAGGACGACCGCTAGGGGGCATAATTCGATTGGCCAGTTTCGAAGACGGGTTTTATTGAGAATTTGATAAATCAAAAGACATACTTTTTTCATAATCTCGAGTTGATTTCCGATCATTTCGATGAATAAATGCCCCAGTTCTTCAAATGAAAGAGGGAGGGGAGGATGAATAGCAGTATGACAAAACTCTCGTTACTACAGTTTAGTGTAACAGAATTCAACGAACTTGGACTCATTATGAAGGGTTTTTCGAGTTATTTCAGATAAATCTCGAATCGAGTCAATTTAAATCCCGTGGTGGCCGTTTAGATGGCACCGATTGAAAAGTCAGACGGTATTTTTTTTCTCGAGAATTTCAAACGGAACCATATATTTTACTCTTATATGGAGAGAAGGAAAATGGTGAAAACCGCGAATTGATCCCTCTTGGGGAACCGGAGAAATACTCGAAATGATATTAATGAAAATATTCCCCACAGGAATCTGAATTATTAACTTTAATAATCGTAATCAGAACTATCTTATATCTATGATATTATGATTTCAATAAATCATTTTCTTTGGTTTCATGCCGTCGAAAGGATACCAATGGCCGAAGTGGAAACTGCAGTTTTATCCGCCCGACGGAGACATAATTCATGTATAGAAAATGATGGCAGACAATTTGAGCATCTAGAAGGACACTAAGCGATTGATTATTTTCAGTTCCTATTCAATTATATTTTCATAATTTCTCCAGATTCTTCAGATATTCGAGCTTTCATTATTCTAATAATGAATAATGAAGTTGAGTCATCTTGAAGTAATCAGCAATGTGGAGAAAACGAAATATCCAACAAATGTGATAGATGAAATACTCAGTTTTCATACAGTTAGTTTCCCATTGAGAAATGGCAAATATTTACACCATCACATATATTTTCAATCAATATTCAAAGAAACATATTTATTAACACAGACATTTGAAATTTATGTGTGAAATTACCTGTGTTGAATAGATTCGAAATATATGTGATGGTGATACGTTTGAAAGTTTTGCATCGTCGTCATTAGTGTCAACCAACCAATTAGGTGGTACATTTTTGATTCACAAATAAATTTATCATGAACTTCAAATCTGTGTAGTACACACCTATTTACCGATGCTCTATACAAAAATATAAATTGAATCATTTTGATTCTTCCCAGTCAACTTTTGCCCACAAAGAATGAATCTCCTTATGTTTGAATTTCAACTCTGATAGTGACAGTGACATTCATAAAAAAATTTGAAGTAATCATCTTTCAAAATGACCACAAACGCAGATACCTTCAGTGTATCAGAGAAGTTAGATACTTCCCATATATTCGTGCCCGAGGTTCCAGATGAGATAATTTATCCTAATGAACTGAATGCATTTCTGAGGGACCAAGTACAGGTATATGTATTAATCAGAAACTACTCCCAGTGCAGATTTTGCGAATTCATCAAATATTTTTTGCAGTATTATGTTCACGAAAACGGTAGACTCAAAAGAAATCTTTCAGATCTAGAATCGAAATTTGCAGATAGCGAAATAAAGATCACAAAACTGGAGAATAAGCTGGTTAAATATGAGAAAATATATAGCGGAAATGAGTTGCTCACTTCTGGTCAAGTTGCCAGTTCAAAAATAGTGGAGCTTAGCAAAAAACTCCGAGAAAAAAATGCACAGCTGGAGTCTATGCGCACAAAATATTCAAAACTGGAAAAGTATCTCTACGATCTGAATAGAGATAGAGAAAATCACACAACTGAAAGTGATTCAAGAGTGCCACACCAGTAATTTTTTCAAATCTTTTGAAATATTTCAGTTGTAGATACTGTGGAAAAGCCTGTAAATGAACTAGAGGAACATATCAAAAAGTTGAACGAGAAACTCAATGTGGTCACGAACAAACTATCTGAAACAAAAAACACAAATTTACAGCTGAAAAATGAATTGAAACTTTCCAATAAGTGGCTCCAACAAGAAATTGGTGAGAGCTTCGAGAACATACAATCTCTCAACTCATCCAATGGAAACTGGAGAGGAAGATCTCAAATCATATGTGATTTACAGCAGAAAAACAATGATCTCAGAGAAAAACTCAGAATTGTGCAAGAAAAGGGTAAGAATAAGAAGTTGCATCTTACATGTATTCTTCATTTATTCTGAATAATAAAAACGAATGCTAGTATTTTTTCAGGAAGAGCATTAATATTTTTTCATTCTTGCATTCCTATACCATTTGTTAATTTCAGCTGAAACCATCTGGAAAATACTCTATTTTGTTACGTAACTTTTCTGTATCTTCACAGTGAGCAGTTCTTGTACCCTTGATCAGAACACGTCCATGAAAAGTGACAGCAAGCTTAGCGTTTTGAGCAGAGAAAATGATGAACTTAAAGAAAAATACGAAATTTTCAAAAAGAAAAACGAGGCAATAAAAGCTAGATGTAAAGTTCTGGATTCTGAACTCACTGTATACAGGTCGAAATTAGGCATGATGAAAGAACAGGCCGAAAGGGATCAAGATATGATTTCTACGTTGACAGTAGGTTTCTCACTACTAATCTATTACGAATTATTTCTAAGCTACTCATCGTGTTGAGTTCAACACTTCCATCCAACTGCAATTATTGGTTTTGTCAGGTGAAAATGGGGTCATTGAAAAACGGTGGAGGCGAAGAGGTGTTGCAAAAACAGCGAGTCATCAATAAACTTCAGAACGAGAAGAGGCACATGATGCAGGAAATCGAGGAATATAAGTTGGCAATTCGAAATTATAGAGAGAAATTAGAAGACATGGAGAAAGCTACTAAGAACGATGAAAAATCTGAACATGAACCTTCACAGCCGTCTGGAAGAGTTCCCAGAGAAGTACCGTTATTCCACCAATCAATTTTTGTACTCTTGATCTCATATCATTGACATGAAAGTTGATAGCTTTATGTATAACGTGGATATCACAGATCACATGTTTCAATTTGAAAAAAAATGAGGCGATAAAAAATAGATATAATTTTTCGGATTCTGAACTCACTGTGAAACCAGAAATGGTTCCGGAGGTCCACTATAAAAAACTGTCCCGCTCTTTTCATCCCGCACAAGATTCTACTTGGGACGTTGATTTCCAACGTTGAAGTGGTGTTGAAAAAACAATTTGATACTTTTGTCTGAAAAAAATTTTGATCTATTCACGAAATCTCCTGGATAATTATGTCTTCCAATTCACCAACTAATAAGGAAAACGCTGCCAAGGATATAGAGAAATTCAATATTGATTGATCTATTGTCTATTATAGTTATAAATGATAATGACTACGAATAATATACAGGTGAAAAATTAAAATGTTTCATTTTTCGCTTGAATATCATTTGATTATAATACCTTGGACACGGTTACTATAATCACACTCATAATACCCTAGGACAAAATGATCTACAATACCCCCTTATATTAGCATAATTTCTCCTCAAATTATTACGTATACTGGGTCCTGCAATGATAGAACCTAATTGTGATTGATTGGAAATGAAAGCCTATATTTTCCATAGAATTTTCGTATTTTTTCGCATCAAAAAGGATAATGTGCTAAAAGATTATGGGAATATTGATGGTTTTCGAGGTATTCAGAATGACAAGTTTCTTACGATTTTCATTCATATATAACATCAGTAATTTTTTGCCATTAGGGAAACCATATAGGGAACGGTATATAAGAAATCGACCAATGATTTACATGGTACAAACCTAGACTGAATACTTCGGATATTCATATCATTTCATATACAGCTTCAGAAGCGGCATTTGAAATGCAACATCTGCAAGGCAATTTAATGCATTTTTTCAGTAATTTTCACATTGCTCATCTCAAGCCTTTTTTTCCAGTAATTACTTTCTCATTTTTTCACATACACTGCTTGTTCATTAGTGCCTGTCTGTTCATAGCCACCTTCATATAATCAACTTTTCTCCGAAATTCGCCATTAAATGAATATACCGATTTCTTATCTTTTATCCTGTATATTGAACTGACTGGTAGTTAATTGAACGGCAATAATGAGACAATCGCCAGATTTTGAAATAATATTTCGCTCATCAATGAGTGAAACGAATTTGGAGAGTTACTTTATTTGTAGAACAGCAAAGATGAGATGGAGAATTTACTGAAAATAATCGGCGAACAGAATGACAGGCTGAAATTAGAACGCGAAGCGCACGCGAAGACGCAGTCTCAGCTCATAGCAGAGAAGCAAAAGGCCACTAAGGCTGAGGCATTAGCAGCAAAGGTTCACTTGGACGAGACTCCGAAGTCCGGCTACGGCTCGATGTCTTCTGCGCTACGACCTTTGGATAGCAGTTTGAAGGACAAATTGGAGTTGGCGGAAGAACGCTTGAAAGCCCTGAAAACGAGGCTGGACATCGAGCAGTTCGAACGCAAGAACGATTTCATCGAGTTTTCCGACATACTGCGTAAATGCAAAAATGAGTGTTAGTCTTCATTTTGAAGAATAAAAAAGACGTTTATATTGTAACAAACTTTATTTTCGGACAAGTTTCAACATATCGAATCGATAAAATGCGCAAAATATAAAATTTTCTCAAACAAAATAATCATTTTGAACTACACGTTTCTTAAAAAATTTGCTTCAACTTCTCAAAATCCTTGACGAGTTTTTTTACACTATGAATTAAAAGAATCACTATGCACCTAACCAAATGATGTATATGATTTCATTTCTAAAGTTGAAAAAAGGTAGATTTTTTTGCTTCTACTGATTATGAGTTTTTTACCTTGTTAGACTCATTTTAGTTAGCCTGAAACTCGTCTCTATCAGAAGATATCAGAAAAAATAAGTACACATATACTTCTGCAGTCTAAACTATTACATGGAGAGTATATTCTCCCAAATATTGTTCAACAGGTTGCTGCTCCTCATTATTTTCTAATTCCGAAACACCAACCACGGCTATAACAATGGATACAAGTACTTGGTAATATATCCCACCAATATCTAATTTCTCGTAGTTTTGATATCCTGGATTATTATTCGCAATTGTATGAAAAATTTGTAAACTTTGACAGGTAGGTGACAAGAATCGTAAACAATCTGCATTTGTTTTTTTTTTCATAGCTACCTTCTAACTAGGTCCACAGCTTTCATAGTCAATTAATAGTACTGAATATTGGTAAATGTGGTAAGTGTGTGACGAAACACTGTGTCAACAATGAGGGAAATATGAAAATTTGTGAAGTGGATAATGTTGCCACATTTTTACAAGGCCTATTAATAAGAAATCTACATAAAAAACTGAAAATTACCCAAATACAGGACTAATACTCAAAATATCATATAAGTGTTTTTTGAAAAGCGCAAAGCTTTCTTGTTTCAAATATTGAAGAATATACAGGGTGTTCTATTTAAAAAAACATTACTTTGGGTTATAACTAAATAACGACAGCTCATTGAAAAAATCTGACTACGTCACTGGATTCTAAGTGAAAAATTGTGAAAAAAACAGTTCTTACTTTTCCTCTAAGTTGAAAGATAGCTGAGATACAGGGGGTGTTCCAAAATGCAATATTTTCAAATTCGCCCTGTATCTCAGGAACGAAGCGGGCTATGGAAATTTTGTTAACGGTTTCGTGAGTTTCACAAAAAAGTAGCCAACGTTCGCGAAAACCGCAAATCTGTATCTTCAAAAATAAGCGAGATATCCCGTAAGGACATCGAAAATGTGACAGCCTGTACAGTGTGTCCCGTTTTCGATGCTTTCGCGCTATATCTTAGTTGACTCTGGAGATAGATAATTTTTCGGTTTTCGGAGCGGCTTTCACGTTACTGCACTACTCTTTTGTGAAACGAACAATGCCGTAAACAGAATTTTGTAAATTCTCAATTTTCGAGCACCTCCTGTATCTTTCTTATTTTCCAACTTATCGGCAAGATGGAAACGGGACCTATATAACTTTTCACGTATAATATAATAGCATAGTCTGTTTATTTCCATCAGCGCTCTCATTTCTTTTAAGCTCATCGGAAATATATAATAGTCCCATGACTTCAAAAACGCCGTCGAAGCCTCCACCTCATGTCATGACCTAGGGCTCAGGCACCCTAGTTGTGAGCTGAATTTAGGGGTTTTGGCAGCGATGGGTAGACAGACTACTACAGACCATCACTTGGTTGTAGCAAAGGCACGAGTGAATAAAATAACGTTGAGTACCAAACAAGATAAACCAAAGGGGAAGCTATCTGGTGAGTCTGAATCAATATTATTCACATCGCTGGATTCAATGACACTGGGGGCGAGTTGAAAAAATATATACCTAAAAACTGAGACGAAAATATCAAAGGCCATTTACAATATCGTCATCATCCGAGGTACTACCCAGGACGAGGATATGCGTCTACTTCGGTTGTTCATAGCGGGGGTGGCTTCTCTTCTCGTGCCGGCGAAAATTATGGCGAATCTTGCGATAACTAGGAAATTCGAATTACTCAATGGCTGACTCGACTGACCGATTGCGAGACCCACTGAGTGCCTGCCCGGGGCGACTAAGCCCTGTGTTGTTTTTTCGAATTATATTTATAGGCAATCATTGCTCGATTGCATAACCAGCAAGTCGGTAAAGTTCGATACGTGCATATACGTGCTCGATACTTGATTTCCTGTCTGTGCAATATGAACTGAGATCGTGAAAGGCGTTTTTGATGTGAATGACTTACATTGACTTGGTATTAAGTGATAGAAGATAGACTAAATTAGACTTGGTATTTCACTAACTCGGTATATTTTGGGTGTTTCTTTTCGTGACAATGGTTGATTTTTTTTTATTCTGAATACTTGAACATTTCACTCTCAAAATATCAAAAACATGTGAGGCATCGTTTGTTTCGAAGAAGTAGGGTAGCTATATGAACACCACAATTCTTTAACGCCGAAGACAAATGAGATTTCTAACAAAAGCATCGAAAACAGGAAACTCTGTACATGGGTGAGTGAAAGTCAGGGTGCACTGTCTGGTATGGTGTCTGTCAGGATCAACAAGAATTCAAACGACTTGTCACGTCAAAATCTAATACACCACTTTTTATATATAACATACGTAAATATACACTATGGAAATATCAATAAGCAAAACACATTGAAAATATTTGATGAAATATAGAATATATCACAGACCTTACGTAAATATTTGTTCCATCATCATAAATAAGACAATAATGGCATAAAGGCATAATACGTGAAAGTACTATCTATATATTTATATATATATGTATATATATATATATATATATATATATATATAGTTGTTGAGTAATGATGATCAGGCTGTAGCATATTTCGTTAACGAGTGTCATAATCATGCCTTCTCAAGTTCTTTTCAATACTTATCAAATTATCAGACCTCTAAAATATATTTGTTATTCATAGTTACGATTCTAAACTTCTCAAAAATTCATCTATATCTATATCTATATCCTGAAATTTTCAATAACATGTAAGGCACATCTATTCAAAATTGAAATTTTATCATCAGTTTCAAACACTGAAGTGAATCTATCATACCCTGGTACATTTACATTATACATTTAGGTGTGCAACACATGGAAATTTTCATAATTATTTGCACACATCGAAACACAAATATTGCCGTAAGTTGCGATAATCATATCAGGTGCACAAAATTGTAGAGGCAAGTACCCTTATTTCAGAAAATTCAGCAAAATTTTATTGAAAAAATTTGTTAATCATTAAAAGTTATGTCTAGATAACAAATAATAGCTTCCCAAGATTTTTTTGTCTGAAAAACAATAATTTCCCATCTTCACATGTTCAGCCCAAACAATTTCATAAATCAATTGAAATTAATCATTTTGCATAACTCTATTTGAAATCAAGCATATTTGTAGAATTACCTTAGATTTTAAATTCTTTTGGGAATCACAAACTTCATGTTTATTGCTCGTTGAAAACAACTTTCAAATTCAAAACAAATTTTGTGAAAATCCTATTCAACAAGGTGAAATAGCAGTATCAATAATATACATATCAAAAAACTCTCAGGCAAAGTTTCAATTCGTGTGTTTTATTGTAAAATTAATTTTGAAAATTCCCATAAGTACCACACTTACATGACCAGAGTGTAGAGTTTACTTCAACACATGAAAGAAGAAGAAGACATGTCATGAAGAAGGGGCTACCCTTTCGAGGAGCAAAAGCACCCTGGTCATTTCTGGCCTGTCCTTGGCTTCCTCACTGACGCACATCTTACCTATCTCCACGATGCCCCTATAGTACCCATCGTAGCCCAATACCCGCGGGTCTTTCAGCTCCATAACGTCCCGCTTGAAATTCACGACGTGGTCGCGCAGGAACTTTTCCTCTCTCAACTCCGAATGAGGCGCTAGGGCTGTGCCCAATTCGAACAGCACCACGCCGAAGCTGTACGTGTCTACTTTGGTGGAGAACTTCCTCGATCGCAGGAACTCGCCGGGTAGGTACGCCCTGGTCCCGTGAACTCGACTAACCTAGAATCATATCATGGTATGATCGATAGGCGTCTCAAACTCGTCCTCTTCGCGCATGACGTCACGCGGAGAGTGAAATCTGAATTGTTGTAATGGGTGCATATGACGATCGCATAATTCAGATTTATTTCATAAGTGTGTTTTTAGAATGAAAGAATTGGTTTGATAATATCAATATGAATTGATCGAAATGGAACTAACAATAAAATGTTACAAGTTTCACTTTGACACTGCTACTAGGCAACCAGATATAACATTGTGAAGGTGCTTACCTATATATCTATCCCGTACGATATTACAGTATTGAAAATTTTGCTATCGACGTTCGTTGATATATCAAATGTATCGGTACGACGTGTATCAATTATATTCAATACTATATATATATATTTATATGTACATCATAAATTTTAGGGTAATTACCTTGATATAATTGTTTCTGGGCCCTTCTCTGGCAAGTCCAAAATCTCCTATGCGAGGTTGATCATTTGCATCTAGCAAAATATTAGCACATTTGATATCTCCATGCACTAGTGGGGCATTCTTATTGATTGTGTGCAAAAACTGCAAACCTTGAAAATGTGAAACATATTGTGTGCTGCTTTGAAAAAATATTTAAGTCAATGATCAGGAGTCACACAATTATAATGAAATTAAATGTTTGATATATTGGCGAATAAATTCAATATATTGAATAAGAAAATATTCAAAAACAATTCACTGACTGAATATTGAGAAAAATTTACATATAGAAAGTTGAAAATATTGAAAAATAAATTGATACCAACTGTGGCTTATATTTTGCAATTCAATATCTATGGTATTTTTCTGATGTCTGCAGGCCTCTGCATTGAAAACATTGAAAAAAATATTGGAGGATGATGTATCATTCTGTCAGGATGAGTTCATCAACACTCAAATGAAAACCGAGATGAAAACTATCAAATTCAATTGAAAGAGGATTTCAAATACCTCTTATGTCATTGGTGCAACTAAGACTTTTCTCTATGGGCCTGGCCCTCATCCATATCTTCATTTTGCTCAAACATGTGCCTAGATTCTACTTTCTATGAACAACAAAAAAAAAAGTACATGATGTCATTATGTTCAGTTTCTTGAAAAATTTATTGCATTGGATTACCTTCCAATGTGTAATTTTTTCGAATCATATATATTTTGATTTGTTGAGAAAATAATATTATTGTGATTGTGCCACTTCTAGGTGACTTTGTAGGAGTTATCTATTGAACAGTTTTATAGAAGTGAAGTGTTGAAATAGTGAGAAACTGATTTCTTACCTCTGGCAGTGCCCACAGCAATATTCAGCCTTGAAGGCCAATGTAGCATTTTATGTGGGATCTTTACTCTCAGCCTGAAGTCCAAAGATCCTCCAGCCATATACTGATAGATGAGACAAGAGTGTGGACCTCCCTTGCTATATCCATATAATGATAGAACATTATCATGCCTATAAGCATTCAACCAATGAAATTCTGCAATCAACTGCTCTGTGTCATAGTCTGGTTTGTCTCCTCTCTGTTCAAGACGTTTTATAGCCACTTGGGTGCATTTCCAATTGCCTTTGAATACTTTCCCAAAGCCCCCTTTGCCTAAAACAGCATTTTCATCCCAATTGTTAGTGGACTTCTGCAGTTCTTCATATGGAATTGAGGGCACTGCTCCTACTGATTCAGTTACACAAGATATTATATCTGATGCCATCATAATTCTTGATCTGTCGAAATTAACTGGAGACTTTGGTATATGAGGCTGTAAAATATTTTCATTATTTTCAATACTCATTGGAACTTGTAGATCAATTTTGGGGATGTTTAGTATTTTTTCTGTGTCAGTGTTGAGATTGTCAGGGTGCACCTTGTAATCTACATTTTTTATTTTTTTTTGTTGATACAACTCCCTAATTTTAGGATCCATTTCTTGATCACTTTCTTTTATTAAGATGTAATACTTTTTGTCCACAAAATTTTTCAATACTATCATAGCTTGGTAGTGCTTCATATGACTCAAAAGCACAAATAACTCCAGAACAGTATGATTCAAGTCACCCCACATTGAGAGTAGTTTTGATGTCGGGGATTTTCCTGAGCTCAAAGAATGTTTCACTATCTCTAGTTTTTTATGGTCATACTTCATATATACTCCCAGTTTCATCCATTCATTGTTTTGGTCAAAAATGTGACAGAGTTTTTCCAAGGTTTCATAGGGTAATTGGTAAATGCATAAAGCAGGATTTGGAACATCAGAAGAACCCCCTACTCTACTTTCTGCCATAGTCGAGAACAGGAGCTGAAAAAGATAATGAGTTGAAACAAGAAATAACCACTGCATAGTGAGAAGCCAACACCTAATATCCTTGTATAGTCCAAGATATAATATCATGTAGGAGCTTAATTTTTATTGAGTTACTAAGACTGAGAGTTTAACTCATTTGTGCAGTCTTCTGTTTTCAGTTTTCTTGGTTTTCTGACTCTGGTATATGCTGAGATCATCATCAAGGGTACATACTATAATGCTTGTTCTTAGTGAAGGTTATTTCGTGGTATCAGAAAAAAAATATAAGTTCAATATGTACATCAAGAAATTTCCTAATAACAATAATATAGCATAATACGAGAGAAAAATGAAGTCGATTTGAACAGTAAAAGAGTACATATTCTTCAATAAGCGTTTAACGAAGGCTATTATTTCTATATATTCCTCATTATTCTATATATTCTTCAAGATGAAATTTCCGAACCAAGTTTTGAGCGAGTTTCGAAATTCCAAGAGAATTGATAGACATAATACGCGACTTCCACCGATTTAGCCACGAGATAAAAAAATGTTTCTGTCATGTCATAAATGACGATAGACAATATAATCACGATATAATACCCTCTTCTGTGATAATATGAACCTTCATAGTTACATTACCAGTTGCAAATGAGAACAATTTTACAGCTTTTTTCAAAGTGGACCATAGCAATTGACCCTGTATACGCCAATATGAAAAACGATATATGAATGAACACGGAAGGAAAACTTCATAATACAATGAAAAACTCGACTTGAGCGTACAAGAACCCCTCTTCTGTGGTACAAGATTTTATTCGCGAGAATCAATGTCACCAGATGGCGCTCTGTGACGCTAGATTGTCATCGTTCCATGTCAAAAGTGAGGGAAAACAAACCTAATCCCATAAGCTTGGGTGCTGATGAATTGTTAAATTTCTTGATATTTGTTAATATTCAATTGAAATCGTTAATAATGCCTGTTGTAGAAATTCTTTTTGGCGGATATTTTGCTTTACTTAGATGGAAGAAGCCGCCCAGTAGAGGAAGGAGAGGCAGTTTTTCGGGCTAATCATTGATTGATTGATTTTGTGTCAGGCAGAAGATTTCATTGGGTACCATAGCACAGATGAGATATGTTGTCTACTCTGTAACCATAGGCACTCCTATTGAATAGTAAATTTGCATTTGTTCCTGCCAGGAAGGACAATCTGGGTATTGTAAACATGTTGTAGCTTTTCTTTTATATGTCAATTAGTGAGTATCAATAGTAAATGTGTTGAACTGTCTGTTTTTTTTGTAGTAATTATGACCTAGAAGCTCTAAGTTGTATGGACGTGAAGCAAGTGTGGAATAAAGAAAAAAGGAAAGTCGCCATGCGTTATTCTGCGGAAGTTTTGACAATTCTACATAATATTTCCATATACCTCGTTTAAAATTGTCATTAGTTAAGTGTTCACTGCAAACACACATGTATTTTGTAACTGGTTTGTCAATTTTCAAAACTTCTTTCCATTTTTTTGGCTAGCTTTGGATCTTTTGGGAAAACATGCATGGGACACACTATATGAAATATAATCATTGCACTGAGGTACTGAGCAGTACTTTTCCTGACTTGCTAGTCATCATTAGTTTCTCTATCTTCTCACTAAACTAATTCAACCAGTTTAAAATCAAAGAAAATCCAAAATGAACCAATGGAAAAAAGTTTGATTTCCCCCATTTTGGAGTTCGATTTATGTAACCTAATTGTCGCCCACTTCGTATGTTTCGCGAATTGTCTGATGGTTGTCACGTGATGAATGTCATATACCCCTCTTTGCCCTAAACCAAACAAAGAAACAACCATAAGCAGATATAGGATGGTTGATCTATGGGATGGTGAATCAACTCTTCAAGACCTGTCAAACGACTTGGTAAGGCCGCACCGCTTATATATATATATATATATATATATAGGGTCAGTCGAAAATGTTTACCGAGCTTTCTGGGGCTCATGGTACATTGAAAAATAAGTATAGTATGATCAATAAACTCATGGCCCAAAATTGGTAAAATTGAAATAATTTCTACGCATAACTTCTAAACAGTGAAAGCCACCAGATTGAAACTTTCTGCATAAATGTATATTGTTAAAATATATTTTTCCATTACACTTCTACATATCTCATATTATATGTTATAAAGGGTGTTTTTAGAAGGTGTCATGATTTTTTTGGGACATCTTTCCTTGATTTTCGTTTTGGTAAACAAATGAAAACATTCGATGGAGCGAAAAAAATTACATGAAAAAAGTATTCTTATCCAAATACAAAAAATCGAAGAGATATTTGAGTTTTTTAGTCACACGATGTCAGCAGATTAATTCATCACGGAATTCATAGGTAACGATATTTTGGCAGGCCATGAATGATTAATTTTGTACTTAATATTTGTCGATGATATTACCTTCCTGTGCCGTTAATAAGCAATAAGTACATAAGCAATAAGTACAAAAAGTCTGTCCCAACAAGGTTTGGATAATAATAAAAGTTTGAAAACGTTTTTAGTAGTTTTAATTATGAATTTTGAATGGAAGGAGGGTGATAAAACAAATTGAATTAGCTGTTCGAAATGCCCACCGTTTTCGGTAATACAGATTCTGAGGCGTTTACGTAAATCATTCATCAAACCGTTCATAGTTTGGTGATCATTTGCTAAAAACGTGAATTCATCTAAAATTTTTTGCCTCAGCTCCTCAACATTTCGAATTCCAGTTGAATTCCAGTAGATTTCATATAACCCCAGATCAAAAATCTAGTGGATTTAGGTCAGGTGAACGAGCCTGCCATGAAATAGGAGCGTCTATGCCTCATTCTATCCACTTATTAGGAAAATTATCAAGAAGCTGAGGTACATGCACCATTCAGAGACCCTGGGAACATGTAGTATCCAACGAATTTGTTACCTAAAGTCGCAGCCCAGACGTTTACTTTGAAATTATATTGAAAATGCGTAACTTTAACTACGTGTGGATTTTCGTCAGCCCAGAAATGAGTGTTGCGCGAATTGAAAACACCGTTCTTGGTAAAAGTTGCTCCATCTGTGAACAATATTTTGTTCAAAAATTCAGGACAACTTCGAGATCGTTCCAGCAACTCTTCGCAAAATCTCCCCCTTATTTCGTTATCACGCGGTAACAGTTCATGTACGTGCTAATAATGATAAGGATGTAGCTGTTGCTCTTTGAGAATCCTGGCAACATTCGATTGTGTTGTGTCTATTCGTCTTGCTAATTTCCTAGTACTTATTTTCGGATCCTGTTCCACAGTATTCAATACTTCTCCAACTTCTACAGTTCTCGCACTTCTTGGTCGGCCACCATTTGTATTTTCCATTTTTAAACATCCTGTTTCACGCAGTCTTTGCAAAATCCTCAAAACTCTCGAATTTGGAACGCGTCGAGCAGGAAACATCTCTGCATAACGTCTTACTGCAGCATTTGCATTTCCGAAGCACTCGCCAAGCAAAGCATATCAGTTTGTTCAGAGAACGAATAATCTGCCATTTCTTGAAATCTCAGTTGAAAATCGCAGTAATAATATAACTAAACAGGAAAACCACACGAGGAAATTAATTACAACAATGTTGATGTCATGAACGTCAGAATTAAGAACAGAATTGTTCGTGGCCTTCTAAAATATCGTCACCGATGAATCTCCTGATGAATTAATCTGCTGACATCGTGTGACTAAAAAAACTCAAATATCTCGAAAACGGTTCAATTTTTTGTATTTGGATAAGAGTACCTTTCTCATGTAATTTTTTTCGCTCCATCGACGAATGTTTCAATTTTTCCACCAAAAAGAAAACAAGGAAAGAAGATGTCCCAAAAAATCATGACTCACCTCCTAAAAACACCCTCCATAACAATATGAGAAATGTAGAAGTGTAATAAAAAATGTATTTTAACAATATGCATTCATGCAGAAAGTTTCAATCTGGTGGCTTTCACCGTTTAGAAGTTATGCGGAGAAATTATCTCAATTTTATCAACTTCGGAAGGATATATCTCCCGTAATATGCATTTTGAGCCATAAGTTTATTGATCCTACTATACTTATTTTTCTCGCTACACATTTTTGACTCACTCTGTATATACATATCTGAGAGTGATGGTATGGAGTGATGGTGATGCCATTCGACCACTCCACCTTCCTCTAGGCGCAAACTAGGATATATTTTTAAATTTGTTCAACATTATTCGATAACTTGCCTATAGAATGATATATTTTGTTGCATCTATTAGTAGGGCCATATAGAAGGAACAAAGCTTTAATATCCTCCTTTGACTTGATGGTCTGAACCGGCTGAACAAACTAGGGTCATAGAGTATATATATATACTGTAGTATGGTACACACACGCGCAATAATGATGGCGCTTGGTTTGAACTATACATTGAAATTGATATTCAATAATGCTATCAATGCTATAATGTTCTCAACTACTAGAGCGTGATTTGTTCATGGTTGTAGCAAATATTTGCATTCATCAATTATTCAACAGAAGAGTTTAATGTCCTAGACATGATAGGATAATTGAGAAAACAGATTAATTATTTATCAAGACAAGGTTCTGTACAAGTGACAAGCGTACATACATCTATGTATCTACGCTGAACGTAAGTGAACTTAACTAGAGGTGCAAAATGTTGAATCGGGTATACTATTAATGTTTAGACCGGAAACTCCAGAAACACCTATTCTACTTCATCAATTGTCCAACCCAATACATATATAGCTTCACTCAGCCACATCTCCTCATACAGAAAAGCTCACCTAAGAGCCAATCAACTATTGATGACTATTGGCGATTTCAACTACCGAAGAGGGCGCTACGAGACGTAAACAAATATGGCGGATAGTGAGTAATCTCTCTGTTCGGCGTGGTCATTGTGTGTATGTTCTAGTTGTTTTCAAACGTTGAACAAGTGATCTCTTGGATTTTCGTGAGTGTTTTGGACATTTGTTGATAGTGTGTTGAAAAACTATCATATTGTGAGGTGATGTGACGCTTTGCAATGTCTAATAAAATTAATAAAATGAAGGAAACAAACTCGAATAGAGTGAGTCACAGGTTTCCCGAGTATTTGTCCATGCTTTTCTTCGATCAACATTCAAGTAGATTATCTTGAGTATCTCGACCCTGAAACTATATAGGTTCATAAAAGTACTCAAAGCATAATTTCATTCCTGTAAATGCCTTTCGAGTTTGGGTTATCCCAAAAATTATTCGCATAAAGTCATACTTTTGAAGTTCGCTCGACACACAGATCTACAATTACAATGAGAACACGACATAATCCACCAATAATCCCTGATATCGCGCAAGCACGCCGAAATAACGATGATTTATCGATAAAACGCACACGTGTCCACTCCGAACAACAAACCCACTCAATGATCGAAGCTTCGATCATTGAACAGACTAGATAAGTAATCCACACCCCTGGCAATACAGTTTGTTTGGAAGCAACATCTATAGTATCTATCTTTGTCTAAACAAGGATAGCTGATTCTCCCAGCAACAGTGCCGTGTTGTCAGAGGGGGGTCGAATTTATTATTAATTCATGATGTAACCAAATTGAAAATCCGTAACAATTTCAGTGGTACTTTTTAGCATTTATTGGTGCGAAAATGAACATCTTTTTACTTCCTTCACATTGTTACGAGAAATTCGAATACATACAACCCTATGGTGATTTTTGTAACTTGCTTGTAATCAATAAACTTATTAGGACCACGTCACAATATACTTACTATTCAGTATACAGTTGTCTACTTATACTTTATCATGAATAACATTCAATTTCAATAATGAACATTTATATCTTTGGCGATCAGTGACAGTGCATGTAAGTATATTTACGATTTCAAAGTTCAGTACCTACTAGTGGAAATAATTTTCAAAAAAGTGATAAACTCGTTTTCAAGGCAAATAGATATGATTGCATATTTGAATGTAATTCTCAAATCTGAAGATGAAACTTGTTTATATCATTCCACGATATCGTCAAAAATGAAGGAGGTTTCATCTTGAGCAGAATTCATATATTTTGACGCAAAAAATTTATGTCTGATTATTTCATTCCATGTAGATAGATGAAAATCGATAATGAATATGTGTTGACAAGTATTATGACGAAATGTTATATCAACAATAAAATCATGAATCATGTGAAGATGTAGCAAATAGCAGTGTTTCTTATTTAAAACAGGACTGAAATGAAAAACAACCATGGATAATCACACAAATAATTTATTGATTTTTGAATAGGATTGAATAGGATGATGAAGTCTTACAGTGAAATATCTCTCCAAATTAGTTTGACTAGTTCCAAAAACAGTCAACGGTAAATTTCTCATTGTTGTGTGTAGTGCTACATATTTTACCACAAGACACTGTCGCAGCTGACCTATGGGTATAATCGATATAATCTAATCAATTCAATTTAACTTCATTTTTATCCATTCCATTTGAGAAAATGCTTCAGAATCTCGAATGATACGACAATGGTAACTCACCTATGAAATGACGTGTTTTGATCGCCGGATCAAATTGTCTTTAACACACCTCACAACGTCTCACTATCATATCAAATCACCAAAACAGGAAATAAACTGAGTTCCTGATGAATTCTGAGTACACAAAACTGAAGACAAGTTGAATAATATCGATAAATCAAAACGTAAATAATGACAGATACCAAACAAAGCAATAATCGCCGTCGACTGTCAATATCAAATTGCGGTGTTGCAACGTTGAGCAAAAAGTATTCACGATACCCATGCTGGTCCTCCCCAAAAAGTAAAATTGCTAAGTCTCAGAATAATGTCGCAATCTTCTATTAATCAGAACTGATTCATAATCGTCATGACCCAAATTTATTATTATATTTGTGCATTGAACTACATGAATTCATAAAGGACATTAAATATTATGGACTATTCATCACTTTTTGATGATTGGATATGACAACACTGGCGACGATTGGGTACTAATATTATGATAATTCTGGGAATTCATGTTAGCATCAGATTATTTGTTTTGTGATCCTTCTAGTGGGTTTGTTGTTCGGAGGATCGAAGCGTATCCATTACTCACTAAGTAGGTTCACAATTTAGCCCCCAGAGGTCGTCCAGACTTTTGAATTAGCGAATAGACTATTATCAAAGAGTATATATACTATGAGAATTATAGTGCTGTGTGTGCTGTGCCATGGACAAAATAGTCAAACATCCTTGGGAAAAACCGTGATAGCTAACCAGAGAGCTGAAGGCCGTTGGCAATACTGGATATAACACCAGCACAGATCAGCAGATAATCTGTGACACCAGTTCAGTTTATTTTTTATTTAAGTTGTGAGAAGATATACGAAAATTGTTGTTTGTCGAGTCCATTTAAAAATAAACAACTGCAATATATTAGTAATCATGATGCCTGCAGTATGACTGCAATCAATAAAGAACCACATCACGATTCACTCAGTGAATAACCAAAAGGAAGGTACATTTGAATATCCAAAATATGAGATTGATTTAAAAACTCAACTCACAGTGCAACAATATCAACAATCAATAAAGTGAAATCAGTATTGAATTTGATGATCTTTAACTGAGAAATTATGGATATCTATTAGCTATGACAAAAATGTGCTTTTGAAACTGTATGAACCACAATAATTATGGAAAATTCTGAACAAATCTTGGATGTAGATTTATCCCAGCTAGAAATAAAAGATGGTACAAGAAAAAGACAATCTAATACAGTTAACGAAGATAATAAAGCAAACAATAGTAGTAGTAAACAAATCACAGAAAGTCTGAGGCGTTCAAGTAGAAAACAAATTCGACCTCTGGAGTCTGTTAAAAGAAGAGTGCTCTCTAAGCCCAAGAAACTACTTGATGACTTAAACTCCAAGGAGGTAGTGGACTATTACCTTGACAAAAAGGTGAAAAGATTACCTTCTACTTTGGAAACTATTTTTGAAGATCCTACTGCCAAAGCAGTGATGAGCTCTAGAAAATTCAGAAGATGTATCAACTTTCCCAGTGATATTGCTACAAAAAATAAGTTGAAGGTCAAGAAAAGGGGAATGAAAGCTAAACAAGTGTCTCACAGACCAAGAACAAAAGTAACAATGGAATCTCTTCTTCTGAGGCTGTCTAGCATTGATGATCAGTAAATTGATTTGTTGTTGACAATGTGTGAACTATTTTAGTGAATGCATGTTTTAAATAATACATTGAAGTTGGTTTAATACATTTCCCAGGAGTTGGTTGAATTATACTTAATTTTGTTTTGGACTTCATGATGATTCAAATATATTTATATGAAATTATTTTCTCTACAGGAATGTATAATTTTTTGTTCAGATTAGTTCATTCAAGTTCTAAATCACATGCCAAAAATAGCTTCATATGACCAGTTGGTTATGAAACAATAAGATTTTGCAACAATGGAAGCTGAATTTTGAGGAAACTAAGCAAAACAAAGCATTGTTTATTCATTTTTCAGCTTTTTGTGTGATTTTCTCCTCGTTTCTAAAGAATTAGGTAGAAGATATTAAAAATTATTTCAATATATTTGTAGTAAGGACAAATTGTGTGATCTGCCCTAAAATGTCACTGCGTTTGAAATCAAACCTTCAGATACCTAGAAGAGAAATTCTCTATTTGTCAGTGACACTGTTTTTGAAAAATTCGGAGATACAAATATATTTAATAAGAAAAAAACTTCTACTAGTGGACGTTTCGGGAACGAATTTGCTCCCGTTTTCAACACAACTAAAACATTTTCCTTTGCAAAATTTTTTCAATGTGCAGTTGGTTTTGACATTGAAAAAATTTTGCGAAAAAAAGTGTTTTAATTATGTTGAAAACATGAGCAGATTTGTTCCCGAAACGTCCAGTAAGAAAAGTAGAAGTTTTATTCTTATTGAATATATTTGTATTTCCAAATTTTTCAAAACCAAAGTGTCACTGACACACAAGATTTCTCTTTTAGGTATCTAAAGATTTAATTTCAAGCACAGTGACATTTTGGGGCAGATCACAAAATCTGCCCTCACTACAAATATATTGAAATAATTTTCAATATCTTCTACTTAATTTTTTAGAAATAAGAAAAAATCACACAAAAAGCTGAAAAATGAATGTACCACCTTCTCGAAGAAATTTCAGACAGTACTGTTTATTTACTTGTTTTATTTTGTCCTATTAGACATGAAAGGTTCTAACCCACATTTGGTGTCTCTCAAGGTTGAGCTTATTCAAAATTTCTTTTAGCCATATGGAAATCTCAATATTGCAGAAGAGAATTTTTTTCAGCAAAATCTTGCAGAGTCTATGATTCAGATTATTGGCTCTTAGTGAATGGAATAAACTGAACATTTTCTATATTCTGAGGGTTAAGTATATTCATGTTTCACAGGAATAGTTCCAATTTCAACAGCTCTCCTATTTCAAGGAACTATGACCGTTATGGAACAAACCTTGTGGTGAAGTGATTATTTAGTTTTGAGAATATATAATCTGGAAGCATACTTTATCGTTCCATGAGAACAACAGAATGAGGTATGATTTAGTTTTGACATTTTTATTAAATAAATATTACATTCATAATCTATCTCTAATTCATATAAGTACATTGAATGACTATAATCCTAAATGATCAGTAAAGAATGACTAGGGCAGCTCAAGGAGAGAGGATGGCAAATATCATTTGATTCAATGAATACATGAATTCAAATGGATACTTTGCATGCATTTAGAGATTCAATAATTATATCACAATAATAATCCAAGCTAATAAAATTGCGTTGCTATATTGTCGAAAATAGGCTATAATACTCATCAAACTCTTGGAAAAATAATTATTTTTTATCAATACTGAACTAGAGGAACTAAAGCGTCTCATATGAAACCATGATGAATCAACTACACAACATATAAATGATTGTTTTGCTTCAAAAGAATCTATCAACGTAATAACGTTTGGTAGATGTACTGAATATTCAAGGAAATATTCCAATGATTCTGTTAAGCATTCATTATTAACAATGCTTTTCCAATGAGCAGACAAGAAGCAAAGAGAGTTTTCAAGCATCAGAAATAAATGGTAGAAACAAAGTGTTTATCTCTCACAGATTAGTTCAAGATGACCATTTGTAGTGGTTTTACTAGTACACACAATGGAGGCACAACTAGAAAAAATAACTTTTTGACCAAAAGTATTGAGAACTACTAATCGATTTTGGAATGATACTTCATTAACCATATTGGCTTGGAATACTAGGAAATCATAACACACCTACTGATCTTTCCTTTATCAATTCAATTTTTATTCATGTCCTAGTTTTGAATTTGACAAACTATCTTTGTTTTCATTGGAGTCATTCAATTGGCATAGTAAATAACTTTCACCACATCGGCAAGTCTATTTACTTTGGTACAATGAATAGCTGATAATGAAGTTACTTTCTTACTTCTTTTCAGAAATTTAGATAATTGATCATCTTTAGTACACCTATTTTTTTTGTCGACATTAGAAAAATCAGTTATTTTACATGTATGTACCGCATTTCCTAAAACTTCGATAATGGAATACTGGAGTGTTTCTAGTTTTGTAACTAAAACTAATGTAAGAAATATTCGATGTGAGATTCAAATCCTCTATTTGTCCTTTCTTCTGGGATCCCCTACGTTGACATACTAGGAGGAGCAAATCTTACCTTCCCTCACTCGAACAAACCTAGGTGGCGTGTAAAGCATCATAGGCTTTCACTTTGTCCGGTAGAGCAGCTACCTCTATCGGCACTCGTCCCAACAACTCTCGTAAAGAGTTGACGATCGATATTTTCCGGTAAAATTTCGAGCTGAAAACCAAGAGTTTTATAATAGTTAGTTTTTCATTGAATATAATGAAAGTTCCCTCTTGGATATTTTTTTTTGAGAACTGCATCTATCGATTTATTATTATTATGAGGTCAATCTTGAGCACAGTTAAATTATTCCCACAACATGATTCTGTATTTTTTGGAGTTTATTTGTTTCTTTAATATCGATATTTTTTTTCTAATAGCATCTACTTTGTTTTATCCACATTCAACAATATCTATATATTCAGTTTTAGTGTAACATTTATGACATGAATATTTCAAATATATAAGTATGATATTTTTTGGAGGAATTGGTGGTTCCCTAGCAAAACTTTTTGTAGTGATATACATGTAGGACGATTCTATGCTTGTTCAGCCAGTTATTAATAATGTTCATTTCAAATCAAATATGTCAATGCTTCAGTTGTATTTGAGTAGTATACTATGTTTGTGTTATCGGCATATAATTCAATCTATCCATGAAGATTTAAATTTGATATAAAGTTAATGTAGATTTGGAATAGTGTCGGGCCTTAAATTGAGCCTTGAGGGGCGGCATAAATTATGAACTCCAAAGATGGCCTCTTGTCACGAATCTTCTATCACTTAAAAAGACTAATTAATGAGTGTAGGCATGCGCTATGAATGTATTCAAAGTTAGCCTCAATTCCGATGCTGAATCGAATAATATTTCATTTTTTTTTAATTTATTATCATTTGAAAAAATGGATTTTCAATTTTGAAATTAAAGAAAATAATTTTTCAATCTGCATCCACGATTCTGAAATTTAAATACTTCGAAAACGTTGTACTCGGGTATAGGACATTATGCATACAATATCTTCCAGATCCTTGAAAATATTTCAGATGAATAGCCCCATTTAACAGTAGAACAGAACAGATACAGATAAGATATCAACTTTGGTTATAATAGAAATACAAGTCAAAATACCTAAATTATTAAACCACGTAAACTGTTACCACTTAGTATGTCACTGTGATAAGATAAAAGGTGAAATATATAGAAAAAAATGATTGAATCACAATCAGGAATAAAATCGGTAAGTAAAATATCATACAAAAAAATAATATAGAATACAAAAACAAATTTATCACTCCATATTTGCATAAAAGGGAACTATAGATATGTACATAAATACACTTGAATAGCAATTTCACTCTCTTTTACTCTTCCTTGTCTCTTCTATTCCTATGGAATTGCTAGAGGGTTGTGAATCTTGTTAATAAATAACTGAAACATAGGCAACAAATGCACAGAAAAAGTGCACAATGCAAGTGCACAAAAGTGAACAATTATGTAGGGTTAAATGGAAGTAAATGAAAAAATTATCCTCACCTGATGAAGGGTCTGGCCATGAATAGCATTGTCTTTATCCACAGTGTAGGGTGTACCAGATAAAGATGGCTGAGATTTTTTCGCAACTTCCTTCCTACCATATAATAACATCTCTTGAGCCAACCAAACGATGGTAGCTGATTGGAGCCCCCAGGAAGGTACACCAAAACATAGTCTTCAGTCACAAGTCTATCTAGAGTCCACAGCAAGTACCTGTATATGAAATAAACGGTTACAATCATTCGCATTCTCCTATTGATGTTCTGTTATCAAAATATGTGATTTCAATACATTATACTTCCAAATTAGCATACTTGTATTATCCAAAGACTATTCCATGGACATTAGAAAATGAAAAAAAAACTACTATCACGGGATATTGAACTCGCGACCTTTCGATCATCAGGCTAATGCCTTTACCACTTGCTGTAGGAATTGTATCCTAACGAGAAATCGGGGTGTCTGATGATGCTTCTCATTTCGGTAGAAAGCTCATATGGTGTTCAGGGGATATGAAACATAAACATATACTGGCCAGTACAAAGTCAACTATAGTGTAACTTCAAAAATACAAATTTCAGTCTTTAGCTATATTCGACGTGGGTATGTTTGATATAACCAACACATCGATGTGTTCGGAATGACTTCAATGAATAATTCGTCATTATAAATGTATGTAATGAAATCTCCCTAGATTTAATTGGATTATCGGAAAATTAAGAGATTGAACCTAATTTCAAATATATGCTGAGGAAACGTTATAGTTAAATGGCCCAAACAAGATATATTATGGACATTCAGTGGATTTTTTTTTCAAACAAATTCAGATATTGATTATCATTTAATGAAGATTATAGAATTTGAGAGCATCGAGTGAAATCTCAGGTCAGCTAAGGGAATACTTTAAAAATCTCCTATCCCCTCTTCATACATGTTAATCACTATTAAATATTAAATTGAAACAGTAAGGAAATCATAGATCTATTTCCCTATTTATGAATCATATTGAAGTTCATTTTTCACCTTTTTGTGGGATTTTCTCCCCTCAGTTCTCCAAAAGAAAGTAGAAAAAGTTATTAAAAATTATTTCAATATATTCATAGTAAGGATAGATTTTGTGATCTGCCCCAAAATGTCACTGCGTTGAAATTAAACCTTCAGATACCTAAAAGAAAAATTCTCCATTTGTCAGTGACACCTTGTTTTTGAAAAATTTGGGAATACAAATATATTTAATAAGAATAAAACTTCTACTCATTTTAGTGGACGTTTCGGAAATGAATCTGCTCCCGTTCTCAACACAATTAAAACACTGTCCTTCGCAAAATTTCTTTCATTGTGCAGTTGGTTTTGACACTGAAAAGTGACAATTTGGCAGCCGGAGGAATTCTGGTTACAAAGTGTTAAATTAATTTATATTGAATTTTCCATTCTCATGTTATATTTTCAGAAGTGGGTGCCAAGTTCTATTTATATCAACTGAACACGAAGCAATATTATTGTCTCCGTTCAGGAGAATGCAAGCAGACTCTTTGATTTTCCGTTTTTGGTTGTTGTCTTGGGACAGATCACAAAATATGTCCTTTCTACAAATATATTGAAGTAATTTTTAATAACTTCTACTTTCATTTTTTAGAAACGAGGAGAGAAAATCCTACAAAAAGCTGAAAAAGGAATGTACCACCTCCTCGAGAAACTTACAGACATATTGAAGTTGTTTCAACACTGCCTGTGGCTAGATGCGAAGTTACATAAATTTTCCAAATTAATAATTATGAAAAACAAATATGGCAGTATTATGAGGAAAAAAACTACAATTTATGCTGCAATAAAAAAAATTGTACACATGAAATTGCCAAAATAGAGCGTGTTCTCGTGATATTTTTACTTATTCCAAAATTAATTTCGATATGGTTTGGTTCCCTCCTTTCCATTATTTGGAAATATTTTATTATGTACCTGATATTCTGTTCATATAGAAAAGTGTTGCAGTTCCTTCTATTTGATTAAATCTGGTTGTTTTTGTTTATATTTTCTATTCAAGAAAATGTATTCATTCGTTTTCGTTTGTATTTAAAAATCGTAGATCCTCAACTGGTCAACTATCATCCCTATAAAGCACTTAGTGCATATAGGTATAACTATTCAACTATACTATTTTTCAAGATTCTCTCAATTAGGAATCATTGATTAAATCAAAATCAGAATAAAATCAAATATTGGGTACCAATATCCCATCAATTTTGAACAAAATTAGTAATTGATATTGATGGATTTATCGTCTCTAAAATGAAATCGATGGAATGAACATTGTCATTATTGTAACTAATCAATATTATGAAACAAATGAAAAGAAAACGTCAGGTACATACAGAAACAAATTGTCCATGACATAGTCATAGTCGACTCTGGACTTATCCGGCAAGAAACACGCAGAAAACAATACAATGGCTGTTCGTCCGCCCGGCCTCAAGTATCCCCCATGACTGAGAAGCCTCTTGTAGGGCTCAATGACGCGCATGTCTATAGTGCGCTGCTCTCCAGTAGGCAATACCATCCGTTGCCAGTATCTGGCGTGACAGCGCTCCTCTGCAGCACTGAGAGGCTCCATTGGTTCTGGGCTGATAGCTATGCAGTGAATAAAGTTGTAGAATTACCTATACTAATTTTGGACATTGGGTTATGATTAATGATAACAACCTGAGCGATTTGAAAATGTACAAGGTTTTCTGTACATCTTTGCATCCCACCTACGAGAGTTAGTTATTTTGGAAGTTATCAAAAAATTATGAATACAAAATTATCATCACCATTTTCTCTGAACCATCAGAAATTGCCATGAATTCTATATTTTTTCAGCAAATGTCATATTTTGACATGTTGCGTTCAATGGAACACCCTGTATATCATCTCATGTCTGAAAAGATCTATTTTTTTCAGATTTTGAGAATATTAGCACCTTTCTGCCAAAAACGATGTACAGAACACTGGTGGAGCTATTCTGCCTATTTGCCTATCTAATTTCTTCCACCAGAACTCTAACGTACAGCTAACTCAATAGCAGCATTTTATTCGTTCTAGCGGAAAATCACTACTCAAATGTCAGTTGTTAGATGGCGACACAGAAATGAAAACAAAATCAGTATTATTGATAATTGCACAATCAGTGTTAAAAAAATGTTGATTCAGGAGTAGTAATTTAGGTTACTTCTCAAATAATGATCAAACTACATAATTACAATTTCAAAACATCAACTATTGAATAGAAATCTGTAAAAATCTCACCATCTTCTGGGTTGTTTCATAACTATTAGGCTATCATAGCGGAAAATGCCATTAGCGTTTTCGACGAAACAAAACGCCATCAGTGACTGCACTAGTGTTTTGTACATTGTTCTGCCAAAGTATCGCCAGCCACATCTGTCAAATTTTACGAGACAAATTTTTTTGTCTTCAATCAATTTGCTATTTACGATGGAGAAATTGTTTTTTCATCATGAATAAATAAATAATTGATGTTTACATTACTTCATCAGAACTTGCGTTGAAGTATAAGTATGAAAGATAGAAAATCTCAATTCCACCCAAGATGTCACAATACGTTGGCAAAAAGGAATTAATTTAAGCGTGCAAATATTTTATGAAATGTAAATTGATGTACACTATAAACTTTAACATAGCAAGCCATGCTCAAGAGGCAATGGGAATGTCGGGTCATGGAGCCATTTCCGTAATTTAAATGTATGAATGAAGTTTTGATGGACTTATAATTTTTTTATAACTTTTTTGCTCCCTACCGACGGGGGTTATTTGAAAAGTTATCAAAAAATTATAAATAGGTCTTTTCAGATAATATAGAATTTATTCCAATAAACAAAAACTGCCAACTTATCAGAATGACATTTGAAAAATAATTTCAATTTTTCAAAAAAGAATTCTGGTAATTAAAAACAATATAAAACTTTGCTATTCACTAATTTCTGAATGAAATAATAAGGTGGACTGTAAGTATATACGGACACACGCTGTACACAATGTTGATGAAATCTTCATATTTATTTTTATACAATGATACCAGGAATTATCAATTGTAGTTAAAAAGAGATATTCAGAAAAGTCTCAACATACCAGGTACCATCTTATTCATCCTATAACTTTGTTGGTATTGATATAAGGAGCATTTATTAATATTCATAGTCTATATTCTCATTATTTAATAAATTTTCTCAACCAAAAGTGGATAAGTAAATATTTGTATATACAGCCACTAAGCCACCTCAGTAGGATGCATGATATATTTAGATTTTTTTGAATATTGTGATTTTTAAATTTCACTACCTAATATTCTTTTTATTATGTCAATATTGAACATACATATAAACTATTTGAATATATATCTCACAAAGACTTATTGCACAAGCACTTATTGAAATTTGAAATACTGACATTCTTTCAACTATAGATTGTTTTTTGTATTGAAATCAATGTTTTGCTAAATTTCAAGAGGGTCTCAGAGATAACATCAATTCCCGAAGTACAAAAAATAAACCGAAATCAACAAACCTAGATTTGGAATAATCAAACAGCAAATTATTGAAACTCACTCATTATTCTGTATATATCATGCAATTTCTTAACCTGATGAAATATCTTCAATACCAATAAAGATATTCAAGCATAAGAAAATAATATAAGAATAATTAGTTTTTCATAAACTAATGAAAGAAAAATCAATTTCATATCTATAACAATTCACCAAGTAGGTAGACATGATATTTGCAATAACTAAAATTGGCCACTGCCCAAAATTATTACCCACAACAGGTTGCAAACATGGAGTGCTATCATTTGACTTTGTGAAATAATGTTGGATATTTTGAACCTGGAAACACTATTATTTAACGTCAAATTTATCTGAAGTAATGATCCTTCCTCACAATTTGATAGCATTTATGCTTGCAACATGTTGTGGGCAAAAATTTTGGGCAGTGGCCTATTTCCGCTATTGCGAATAACATACATACCATCTTCAAATTTCTCTTGTGAATCTTCTATGTCTCCATTAAAAACATCCTCAGATTTCAGGCTATCAGAATTTGTATCTAAAGAAGACACATCACTATCTTCATTAGGTTGTGTATGCACCACTTTGATCTTCCTCAATTTATTGCTTTTCTTATTGTGGGCAAGAAAATTCAAATTTCCTAAAAACATATAAATTGACTGAATTTGTTCAACATTGAGGGGCTTTGGACTAACCTTCTTTTTCATTCATGGTAAGGGAAACGTTTTGTAAATTGAAACTGAGATGTGCCTCATACACAGATTTATCATTCTCATTATCACTATTATCATTGGAATGAACCTCTGTAGGACTAACTAGAACTTCTTTTGTTTGGTCACACTCTGTGATTTGATATTGGTTCACTGAGACCTCCTGACCCTCCGCAAGTGAGCTATGTGCATTAGGGGCAAAGAACATCATTTTTGCCTGCTTTGGAATCAAATCAGGAAAATCAGGAGATATTGGGGGAGTAGGTGAAGGCATTAGTGGATGAGAATTTGTGGCGTTTTCCGCCTGCATGCTTCTCTCAGTCGGAGAGGTACAGTCAATAATTTCATTTATTGTATGAGAGTTTGTATAATTCATATCTTGATTGGTTCTTGAACCTTTTGTAGATTGCTGACTAGGGTTGTACATTTTTTATTAGTTTAATCAGTCTTGGACTAAACTAAAAACAAAACGCATCCTCTATAGTAGCTAAAAATTCAGAATATAAATAATGTAATGAATTAATACTTTATCTGTATGTGATGTAGTTCTTTGATGAGTAAATAACAAAATTTCATTAAATAATCAAGAATTCGTGTTTCTCCATTGCCATGAACAACTATACAGCAATCACAGACTGTGAATTGTGATGTGATTTCCACCACAGATGCACAGATTATACATCAGTTCACAAACTGACAGCTGAGATGATAAGGCTTTATAAACATCACACAGACAGCGCAACCTGCACATCAAAAATCCAAAAAAATCATATTTGTCAGTCAGTCTTTTCAAATATTTTATGGTATATATGTAGAGACATGTCTTTGGTATTTGTAAAAGACTTGTACCCCTCTTCTGGGTAAGTAATATGTGACTACGATTTATAGAAAATCTGTGTGACTCGAGCCTAGCGTGTACAACGCATGTGTAAATAACGAAGAGTATAATTATTCTATGTTAATAATACCATAGAAGAATTGTTTATAGTATTTATTTATTTATTTATTGAGGAATACAAACAGGACTAACCCAGAAACCGTATTCACAAAATTATTCATAAGGTGGATAAATATTCATACATAAAATAAAATAATAACAACGTGTGAGTATATAAAGTTAAAGAATGAAGAAGGTATCAGAAAATGATGTAATAATGAAGTAAACATGTTAATTCAACACTGAGATTGTAGAGCAAGAAAATATTTTTTCAAAGAATATGAGAATTTAGATAAAGAGTCAGAGAAAATATCAATGGGTATGGCATTCGACAGTGTATTGTAAGACATATTGCATCTATGCATTGGAGAGTTCAGGAAATAATTTGTTTGAGATTGTTCATAGCGAAAAAGGTGTTGATGTCTGGTGATATAGGTAGGTGCATTAATGGAGACGAGGTTGAGGATTGCAGGTGAATCTACCAAATCATTTATTATTTTGTATAAAAACTTCATGTCTGATATCTGTCTGCGATCTTTTAGAGAAATCAAATTCAGCTCGTTTCGAACAATGGTTCGGTTAGTAGGGTGCAATGGAAAACATTTCTTATTGACGTAATCGATAAATTTGTTCTGTATCACTTCAAGTTTTTTGTTGTAAATTTCATATCCTGGATTCCATATAACAGAACCGAAACTCAGGACACTATTGACATATGACATGTACAGAGTACGGAGTGTCTGTCTGTTGGATACTCTTGGATAATACCCTAGGCGAGATCACAGACGAGCTCAAGCTGGTCACCCCTACACTGTCAGGCTCGAGACCTGTCGAACATCGCTATACCAAGCATCATTCATCAATAGAACGGCAAAGTTATGGAATTCTTTGCATAGTGAAGTCTTTCCTGATGCTTACAACTTTCAAGAAAAATTCCAACACCTTCCTACTCTCCCAAAATTCCACCGCTGGCTAACACGATGTTCCTCGAACATCATAGGTTTCCCTTTCGTGTTGTCCACAGATGAGAAAAAAAATCTTATCTTATATAATCTTCTATAAGATAATATACTGTGGCGAGATCATATATGTATTAACTACGTAGTTAATACATATATGGGCGAGATAGACCATCATGAAGCGATATCATACAAATAATTATTTTATGATCACAGTCTATAGAGTCACAGTATACACCCACTTCGAGTGTGATAGAGTAGATAGGGTGATTGCCTGAATTTCCTATCCGCTGTCTGAGAACGCCATTGGATAGGCCGATCGGCTACAGTTTATGGTTTAATCAAAGAATATATACGTGTCATACGTTCGTGTATAACACGTATATATTCTTTGGTGCAATGCTTCAACTGTAGATCGGGTAAGTTCGGAAATCCAAGTAAGCAGCCAGCCGCGAATAAATTTATCGGTCGGTCAGGGATGTTCACTAAGGTATTAAAAATGATATCGGTTAGATAAAAAATATACTGATAAAAATACTTATATCAATTATCTCCACATTCGGCAAGTTTACTCCTTCATCTCCATATTTGTTAATAAAAGTTCAGCAGAATTTCACATTCGTTCACTATAAAATGGTAGATTTAGGAGGTGGTCAAGATGGTCCTATCGAACATGGCTTTTCCAATTCAGTATTCATTTTACCTGGAATAGTATTCATTTCCTTGTCAGGTAAAGATATATTTATTCATGTACCTATATTTGTTTGAAATTCCTATATTGTTGATACATTATCATTTGCTATGCCTGAATTCTGCAAATATTTTGATATAATTGTTTATAAACATAAAAATAGCTTATTCTATCAAAACATGGTAGGTAATAATAATAATATATGCAACTGATAGCCTATCAGTTCTAATGGTTGATGATTTGGCAGTTTGACTTTCTATTCACAATACCTTTTCAGTAAGTTATTGAGAATAACCCATATTGCTGCTAATATGGGTGAGGAGAATTTTGATGGAGAACACAAGTTGCCTTCTGCTGAAAAGCTTTTGGCTGCTATCGACAATATGCCAGGATTGTCTGAAGAAAATAAGCAGGAATTAAGAGAGAGCATATTAAGAGGTTCAAATGTGAGAGATTTTGCTGAACCAATAGCTAATCAAGTGGCAGAAAATAATTCATTTGTTGAAATTTGGATTGTGATACTTTTGATTCTGTTTGTCCTTTCAATACTAGGTAATTTATTTTAGAAAGATACTTGTCCAAAGCTTTTGTATTCTTAATTGTGGTTCAGGCTGAATATCATTCATTTCAATATACGCATTATAATGATCCCAATTTTTCTTTTCAGTATTTTTTGGTTACAAATTGTACAAATCCCTTGTAGAAAGAGAGAGGCGACGTGAAGAAAAGAGAAGACAGAAACAGCAGAAGAAGAAAAAGTAAATAGACAAGATTAGTATTTATTTTTAAAAAATACCTGCATTGACAAAATAACCATTCCAATTACTATAAAAGAAATTGTCTATCTCTTCAACTTGAAATTGTGTTTAAAAATATGTGTATTAATATCCCTCATAGGTGTCATCTTTATCAAATTGTTGTATCTATTGATGTAATATTTTATTCTATATATTGTTTAGGCAGATGTTGTATCTATTGTTAGTGTGAAATTATTTTCGAAGATTAAATTACTTCAATCATAGCTTGTGTTCAACATTGAGAAATTTTGCAAAGAAAAGTGTTCTAATTGTGTTGAAAACGGAAGCTGATTCGTTCCCAAAACATCCACTGATAAATGTAGAAGTTTTTCATCCTTATTGAATATTTATATCCTTACCACGAATTTATTGAAATAATTTTTAATAAGTTCCACTTCATTTTTTAGAAACGAGGTGAAAATCCCACTAATAAGCTGAAAGATGAATGTACCCTTGAATAACTTACAGACAGTATTTATTTTTCCAAGTTCTCTCTGAATCCAAAAGGTTTCCCACATTCTCACGGACACCCTGTGTATAGTAAAGGTATTATCTCTCTGTTGTATCCGGTAATATTTCATACATAACTTTTTACTATTCTCATCTAGGAGTTTTTTTCAATGTTGTAGCAGTTGTAATTGGCAAGATGGGAACTGAGTCAATTAATTTTCTCAATTCACTTCATAGATATTATCATAATAATAATTCAATTCCATGTTTCAGTTAATTCTCTTAGCTCATGTCTATAATTGTTTTGCACTGATCTACATTTGAAAGTCATAGGAGACAGCACGCGGTTATTCGTTTGATATTCCTTATTACCAACTTTCAACAGCGCGCTAATCTTCACATTATAGGATTTTTTGCCATCCTTTTCCTATTTAGGTACCTACATTACACATTCTTCCAGAGTTCAATAAAATATTTTTCATTCAATTTTTTACAATGTTGTGTTGTGTTTTATAATGATACAGGAATGTTCTATCCAAAATTAATTTGTTGTCAAAAGTCAGGTAGCAATTGCTCCTCCTTTCCAGATCCCCTTCAATGGCGCCCACGGGGATAATTATGTGTTTCGTTGAAAAGTGACTCTTCTCTGAAGATTTCACTTCAGCATTCTTAGGTGAAATAAAAACTGCCATCCATATTTATATCCACGTTTGTTGGACCAATGTGGTCAAGTATCAGTTGGAGATCACAAATCGATAATTCGAAATCACTGTTCAATTAACAATAAATAGGTTTTAAATATTATCACATTAATCTGTTGATATGAAACGTTCAACAAACATTTCTATGTTCTGAACATCCATGATTATATCACTGAGAAAAGCCTCTTTACTGGGTAGAGTGGAAAGATGTAGTTTAATATATTCTTGAGATGCAGGCTCATCCAAAATATTCTTTATTTGTAGGTCTTTGATTGACAATCTGGAAAAAACATATTAAAATTAATATTCAATCTGAAATGACAATCGTAATCTTACATGAAAAGCAATACCAGGGCAATGTGTTGCCATATTGCAGTATTGAACACTATATTATCAGCTCTCAACCTGAAAGTTTTCACTAATTGCTGTAAATCCGTGAGGATCCAGGTGAAAGATGAAACTCGAAATGCTTGAAGTAACTGGTGCATCCTGAAAACAGATCAATTTTCAAAGTTGAGTCTGTTACACAGTGTGTTTTTGAAACGAACCCAGTAAAATCACAATGATATCATGGGTGAGCATTTTGTGACTGTAAACACAAAACAGGCCCTCACTGGGAATATTCAATATTCACTTGATACAAAAATGTAATAAAGAAAATGTTCATTATTAATGAATGAACAATACTCAAAGAGCGTCTCATTTTCAATTACTACCCGAGAGTTAATAACATCAGAGAGAGATACCAGATTATTTGAAATCGTACTTGGGCATATTTCATTTTGTAATTTAATAATAGTGTTTCAAGGATTGGAATACCAGATGAAGTGAAATTCACCTTTATTAAAAGAAAACAACTTGATATCACGTTGACAATATTTTCAACGTTACTAGTAATTGTTCGAGATTATGGACGTATAAACAGAGATCGATCATTGGCCAACAGAGAAAATCAGATTTAGCAATATTATCTATAGAACATTTCATAGCAAGATAGCTACGTTACTGATTTTGCTTCTCGCAAAGCCGGACAAGTCCGAATATGAAGTTGTGAATTCGATTTGCAATCAAAGCATTTAGTGTATTGAGTTGAATGTTCTCGAAAGTTTCCAAGATATGTTACCAAATATTTCATACTATATTTTATGCTTCGCTAAACTGTAAGTTTTTACAGTTTCCTATGCATACTACAATTTCCTATGCATAGACTTAAGTCTATGCTACGATAGGATTATTTTTTGACGAACCAAAACACTATCAGTGATTTCACCACTAATACATGACCGTACATTGTGCCTATATGTCAATAGAAATTTTTGAGTTGTACAGCACCAACCGTGAAAATTAAAGTTACTTTTGATCAGAATCAAATTTCACCATAATTTTCTATACGATTATAAAATTGGCAATGGCGTAAATTAATAAACAACATTTTGCTGCTCTGCGTTTTTCTATCCTTATGATCAGAGAGCAAAAATATCTACTTATGATTTATTACAATTAGGTGAATGTAGAGATATCAACTTACGATTTGTTGATGGCATTCAAAAATATCTTTCGCCTCATTGCCTTCTGAGAATTTACATCAACTAATGGCAATACAGCAAAATATTCTTCAGAATTCGCCCCTGCTTCCTCATTATTTATTTTTGTTGGAAAATTTGTATCTTCTCTTTCTTGTAATGTGCCATTGAAAAAACATTTCACTTTTATATTCATATCCTTGCTGTCTTCTTTCAATCTTTGGAAATCTGGTGGTGGCTTCAGCTTCGGGTTTCCTATGATAGCCTGATCAAATTTCTCATCTGCCATCTCTTGGATGTGCAAACGTTTACAAATATCCATGTATTTAGCTTGTTGGTTCCCATGCAGTTTGCTTATATTGAGTTCTTCAAAAAGGTCACCCATTTTCTTTTCATCCAGTATTTGTTTCACCTTTTTTTCTCCATACAAGAATATGTAGGTTTCCAATGAAAACCAGTCTTTTATGATCTTCTTTATCAACGCTTCTGCATCGACTTTCGAAGAAGACTTTGCCTTTCTCTTATTTTTCTTAGAATGTAGTTTTCCAGGACATCTGGTCGTGATCTTAGTTTCCTCTGAGTAGTTTTCGCCATTCTCATCCTTTTCTACTATTATTGGCAGAGTTGTTGAGCATGATACTTCTTGGTTTTGAGCAGCATTGTTAATTTCTATGTTTTCCTTGGAAGAATCTGATTCTTCATCATCTAATTGTTCACTTATAGTTTGCATAGTTCTGACCAATTTTGAAATCTTTTTATGTGAACCTGAAATATTACTTATTGATTTCTAGAAAGTCTAGTAATATTAGGCAGATTTACAAAAAGTTAAATGAAGAGACCATTAGTAAGTTGTATCAGATGATTTAAGTCAGTTATTCCAATCGCGATTATAGATTGGAAAAAAACAAAACTATCACAAACAATATAAAAAAAAAGTACAGGATGTTCTACCATTTCAATTCATTAGTCGTTTTTACCTATACAGGGTGATTCACTCAAGGATGCAACGAAAAAATGGTGTATTAGTATGGCATCAGAGAATGTGCCTGCAAAAATTCAGAGCAATCCTAGTAGATTTTTTTTTTCAAATTGAAACCCGAAGACAAGCTATTGAGTAGCGAATCATTTGCCCTTTCAAAACACAGACTGGGCGACCTTTCGATGCTGCCATCTTAAGCAACAAGATATAGGATCTATGCATGATATAAATATAGACTGGTGTTCCAACTCCACTAGAAAAAGTTGAAGACTTTCGCGAACTTGATTATGTTGAATTTCACTACCTTACTAAGGCTTCCCCAGATAGAAACTAGTAGATGAATGATGGTAAATATGATTTGAATGATCGATTTAAAATTCAACACAAATGGAAGATTTGAATCATTAGCTATCCATTACTGTCAGATATCAGTCAATATCAAGGTTGTTTGACAGGTCTACATGTTTTGGAAATTGAAGAGTTAGTTCACCATTCTATACCCACCTTGGGTCTAAGCATCAAAATAAAGTGAAATCTGTCCATTGAAAGAACAAATGTATCCTGGAAATCTAGTGAAATCATTTACTTCCATCAATATCTAAGATTATCCTTGTTTGATGCCATTGTGGCAACAGTTGGTTTCAATGACATCCAGGACCATTTGAGATGTAAGACCGATTGTTGTTTTATATTGAACTGTATAATTACTAGTTCATTAATAGTGCTCATGAAAGTTTCTACCTCATAATAAAAATAAAAATTTAATGTTTTCGTGAATACGTTGAAAGTCCATCGAAAGAACATCTATACCTATATATCTTAAATTTTACTTGATTTACACTTTATTTGGTGGGGACAACCCACTGAATAAATCTTTGCAAATTGTTGAAGAGATACTCACCCTTATCTTTATTTTGACCAGACACTTTTTCCCTCCCAATTTCTTTGTCAATAACGTCATTCAAAGAAACTTCAGTAAATGCTGAAACTGATGTAAAAGAATCTTCTACTACTGGTCTAGCTATACCCTGACAAACATATTCTCCAGGTAATCCACTGGAATACAAATAAATGATATATGATCATCAGAACCTGACATAATCAGATTGGTGAGCTGACTAATATGGAAATCATTATACATTTGTGCAAAATTCAAAAACACCACAAGAAAATCAATTATCTAAATGCAGCTACAATCATTTATTGAACAAACAATATTGCTAAATGGATATTTTTGTTTCCTATTTTCGCTCATATTCTAGTAACACAATAATTTATTGTACAATTATGTTTTTTCATAGACAACGATATGATATACTGTGAACAAAACAGATAATTCAATAAATGCTTTGTGAAACAAAGATTTTTCTATTGAATTGACTTGTTTTATGCTTGCTAGTATTTCCACTGCTCACAATTTACAGGATTATTCGGGGAATTTCAGATAACTCAGAAGTGTACATAGCATTTACATACCTTTCATTGCTGCCCAACAATTGATATTCTGGAATTTCTTCAAGTTTACGTAACCACAGAGGGCTGTCGTCTAGCTGTTTTTTTATGTGGAGGCTAGCTTTATAACAGTGATTACTACAAAAATTCTGAGACAAAAAAATCAATATTGAAAAATGAAATATCTCAACGAATCTGGATAAATATTGGATGAAATAATCAGCTGATTCATAATCCAATTTTTTTAGGTGAGCCCAAAACTAAAATATGACTACAATTTTTGTAATGTAATAGATGTAAAAATATACCTAGCAAACCACATGAGGGCAATTGACTGCATTTTCATTCTATTTACTTTGACAAATACATTTGTTTCATAGATCTATTGAATATTTCGGTACATGAAGAAGAAAATCAACAAAAAATAATATCAAAATGATTAAACTTCTTCATTTGCCACTGTTATAAGTTACTTGGTTAGAAACATCTTTCTGTTTGTTATTTTATTCAATCGATATTGTATTCATACATTATTTATTTGTAATAAGTGTTAATATGTCCATGAGCAAAACACTTGGGTTATTTTTTACACACTGAGCTTGACGTTCATGAACATTTCTGAATATTTTTGTTAATTTTGAGTATGACTTAGAATAGATTTCCTTAACACTCAAATGAGCTTATTTGAAATCAGCTTCAAGTATGTTGAAATTCACTCACCTTTCTTTCTGTTATGTCGAAGACTTTATTACTTTTTGTTGATATGTGATACTGCTTCTCAGGCATGTCAGGAATATTTTTCCCACATATGGAGTAACCACATAATTTTGTAATTGCCCGTTCTTCAACAATATCTTGATAATGTGATTGGTTTATATAGGAAAGCTGAAAATGAATCAATGAAAAAGTGACATATATTTTTTCACATATTTGACATATATATATTTATTCAAGCTCTTTTATAAACATAAAAAATACGACTCCACCGTAACAATAAAATACTAGTCTCTTTATTTCCAGTGCACTATTTGCAGTTTCATTTCAGGACTCCCTATATAAAAAGACACTTCTCTATAGCAAAGCTGATTAGTTACCAAGATGCATTAGCAGGTAAATCATAATTATTGCCACGTGGGATCGATTTCAATGATGGAAGTTGGAAAAATAAATGTTATGGAAGTCATAACATACTCAAGGTGACAGTTTCCAACAAATCTTGAACCAGGACAAGAATAAAAAAATGTGCCCTGGTAATAGTATATCCTCCAGTATATCATTCAATAAGTGCATGATGATGGCTATTACCAACAAAGATGGAAATCACACAAGCCAATGACGAGTGCTGTCACATCTCAATGGGTACTACTCTTATACTACCCCAAAGTAATATAATTCATAACTTTAATACTATAGTTCAACTCTTCAGCCATCAGCAAGTCAAGTTCATACTGAATATTTCAGATGTTGATAGTTATTGCAGTCATGGTGTTCTTTTTCAACATACATTAAAAATTGCTTTTACTATCTTTCAGTTTTCTTACTTTTTGATTATTTTGTATCTTTCGAAAGTATATCTGCATATAACTTTTTGATGAATATTTGATTCGATCTCTGATATGAAGGCTTTGACTGTTGTAGTTTTCTTATTATTTTACATACATGAGTCACAGTGACATCAAATCAAGTTCTAACATTGTTTTTCAGTGATTTTTTCTGTCATCTTGTACAATTAATGAAAATATATAAATCTTGACTTGATCATTTCCAGGACATCACCTGCATTATACCTTCTGGTAATTCTGGTGGTTCTTCACTCTTGGGATTGAAAAAAGTTAATAATTCTCTTTGTGCTTCCAAACCAGTACATTGTGTGTACTGGTTGCATGTCAAGAGTGACCAGGGCTAAGTACCAAAAACTAGGACTGTACTGGTAAAACCAGTACAAATAGTCACCTTAAACATACCAAGTTGATAATCTACAACAAAGGATACAAAAGATGGGTTACTTTGGGGTTACTTGACTTGCCTGCTGAAACATTTCTCAACTTTCTAAGGACTTCATTCCTTCGACCCTCAATAATACAAGTTCAATATGAAAAGAATACTTACACATCTTGTGAATACTTCTGGTCGAAGCTTTCCTTCAAGTGCAACTTCAACGATTCTTAAAGCTCTCACATCACATTCTTTTTTCCTTTGGAGAAAAGTCTGAACGTCTTCCCTAGAAAATTATCATCAACACTATTTCATGATCATAACATAACCACTTACTTATTTTTTGTTGGCTTTTCATGTCTTGTATTCCTGCAGAGTCTGATAAAATCTTCCATGGAATCCTCCATTTGAAACTTTAAAGTACTGAGCGTACCTTCAGTGTATTTTAACTTCAATATATAAAAAACAACAGCCACAGTTCATAGCTTCTATAAACTGTCCAACAGCTCACGACCTCACGACCTCACGACCAAAGAGGACACTTACACCCATGATAGAAGATGTTGTATTGTATCATGACGTTATCATGACGTTATCATGACTTACACCCTGTCCTTTTTGCTCACACTTCTCCCCTAACCTAACCAAAGAAGCTCTTTGCTACGCTACTGACATGAGACAGAATAGCTACATAAAAAAATTGAACGCAGAATGTTTTGTTTCTTTGGTTCTGTGCACGTAGGTTTCGTACTTGAGTTCCGTGCACGGTTTATATCAACCGTTGGTTCCGTGGCCATCGGCCATCTTCATTTCAACTTGAAGGTACCTGGCAGAATCATGATACTATAACGAGTGGCAGAATAAATATCAACCGAAAATCTAACGTACAGCCAACTTGATACTAGCCTTTTATTCAATATAGCGGAAAATCGCTCGTATGTGAGCTGTTAGATACCGGCACAGAAGTGACAACAAATTCAGTATTATCGATAATTGCACAATCAGTGTTATAAAGACGTGGATTCAGTAATAGCAATTTAGGTAGACTCCTCAATTATTGATCGAACAATATAAGAACAATCTGAGAACATCAACTATTCGCACAGAAATCTGCAAAAATGTCGTCATCTTCTTGAGAGTTTCATAACTTCTATGCCATTATAGCGGAAAATGCCGTTAGCGTTTTTGGCGAAACAAAACACTATCAGTGACTGGACCAATCTTCTATATATCGTTGATGTGACTAATCTTATCAATAACCTGATTGGAACTTCATACAAGAACACAAAAATTATATCGCAACCTGAAGAAAAAAATTAATCAATATATAGTCACATATAATAATTCAGTACATGCACAGAGTACTAAAACAGTTTAATCCGTTTAATCTTTACACTGCGGTAGTACACAGTGGGATAGACTCGTTACCAGTGTTGCCCCTCGTTATAGTATCATGAGTGTTGCCAACATAAATTTTCAAGTCACCAAATTCACAATGAAAACATTCCGAAAAAAACAGAGAGCGAATATTTTGACAGAATAATTGTTTTAATGGATAGCTGAAATTATTCATTCCTCAATTATTGATCAACCTACATTATTACCATTTCAGAAAAACTAAGTGTACAGAAATCTGCAAAAATGTCGCCATCTTCTGAGGAGTTCCATAACTTGAATGCCATTATAGCGGAAAATGCCGTTAGCATAGCAGTTAGTGCCAATAATTTGTCCATTTGAAATATATTGTGATATTATTGGTCAACTGTATCTCACCCATAATATCTAATAATAATTCTTCACCTAGTCTACTTTTGCAACTTTCCACAAAACAATAATTCACAGATATCTCGAACATTTGAATCAGCAAAGTGAACTCTCGTATTTCGGACACTTGCTATAACTACCTAAAGCAAAAGTTCCTTGCGCTCAGTCTATCCACTGTGTAAGGTTCTCCTGCTGGCACCTGACTGAGGTCCAGACGGGGAAAGTGGAAAAAGTAGCAAGCGGCATCCGCGGGGAGTGCCGGAACTGAGTTTGGTCCTGGGGTCGGCTTTTCAGCCTCATGAGTTGCACTTCTGACTTTAGGAACGTTATTCATATCAATATATTTGAAAATTCAATGAAAATAAGTATATAGAATCATTTATTTTTCAGATTTCGTGTGGGATTTTCTCTCCTTGTTTCTGAAAAATAATAGATAATAGAAGTTATTAAAAATTATTTCAATGTATTTGTGGACAGATTTTCAGCTAAAGGTTTATTTCAAGCGTAGTGACATTTTGGGGCAGATCACAAATCACTCTTTACTTCAAATACATTGAAATAATCTTCAAAAACTTTTACTTAATTTTTTATAAACGAGGAGATGAAATCCTACATAAAAGCTGGAAAATTCAATGTACCACCTCTTCGAATAACTTACAGACAGTATAAATTCATTCATCCAGCAGAATGCGCACTTTTCGCCGCAGATGGCGTTGGCTTCAGGATGAAAAGTAGATCACGAAAAGGGCGGTAAGATGAAATTTTGAAATTGAGAATAGAAACATGACGAATGAAGCATTCTTAGTGCAATATTGCGATAGATTCCTATATTGAATGTTCAGAACTAAAATGAATTCACTCTGAAACTAAGGAGAGAGAAGAGGCCAAAAGACATGCTTGAACTATGCTTCCTTTATGAAAATTTTCAGAATATTAAATTCAGTCACGACAGTTTTGAGAGGCACATATGTCTCGAAAACTATCAAGAGAACGGAACAAGTTGCATTTCTGTATACCATTTCAAAATGTTTATTTTTGGACTGATTTATTTCTCATCTTTAATTAACCATTTTGAGAAATTTTAAAAACATCACAAGAACAGACACATTTCCGATGGACCAAGGTGACCTCGTGAGGTCGAGGTTCATCAGTATAATAATCTCCAAATACAAATGAAATCTCAAACTGAGAAAATCTCTTCATAGAGTTTTTGTTTCGTTGATTTGACTATGAAAACAGTCTGAGGAAACCATGGTTTCTTGTTTCGATTTGAAAACGATGTCAAATCGTGACAAGATCACAGCTAACGAATTGGTTCTATAATTTTCTAAGTATTGCATTCAATTTCTGGGCCATAATGAATAGTTCAAATATGCTTTCTGCTCAAAAAGTTAAGTTGCATGGTATGACTTCCACAAAATGGACAACCAAGGACAAAATAACGCAATATAAGGGGTTGATAAATTTGTACAGTAAGTATTTAATTAAATAGGACCACATGATATTTCTTGAACTCTCAAAATCATCAGCTAGAGATAAAAAGATCATAGAAATGGACAACATAATTGCTAGGAAAAAGCAAGTTAAAGAAGTCAAGAATTTACAGAAAGAAATCGAAACTAACAGAAAAACCCTTGATAATGCGATACGTGGTGATAAACAGAAGTTACGGAATACATTGGCTGAACACAGACAAATGCAGCTTGCTTTTCAAAATGCTCAACCCCAGGTGTTATAATAGATAATGAAAACATACAAAATTCTAAATGATGGACATTAGAAAGTTGTAGACATGGTACACCAAGCGAACTTTACTCAAAGGAAAACCAGGGATATACTGAAATACAGAATGAAGTTGAAATCAGATAGCTTAATTGAATTGAAAGTGAGCAACGACAATTATATTTGAATAATGAGATAATAACTATGGTTTTAGCTCAAATGTTCTGCATTCGAAGATAGAATACAGTATGAAGGTATCTCATGGCAAACCATGCTACCATGCGAAAGACAAGCATATCTGATCACTGGCAAAGTTCAGGATGCAATTTTGAAAAAGGAAGCGGCCATTTATATTAGGAATGCTTACAAGGAAATGATAGCAATCATGAAAAAGGTAGAAATAATTGAACCATATTAGTATCTCATTTGAAGCAGGAGATTCTTGAATACTTTGTCCAGGCAATGAATTAACGGTTCACATCTCAAAACTGTCAATGACTTATTATGTAGGAACGGAAATTTGAAAATGATTGCGTAATGTGTATTGGAATATTCTTTTGATTCCTAAAAGAATTACCAGTATGCTAACAGCAACCAGACGGCGGCCAGCAACGAATCAGATCTGCAAAGGCAGGCCACAAAGTGAGGCGTCGATTCATCGAATTGAAAATTGAAAAGATATGAAGAATCAAGTGGAGCACGAATTATTTCGATAATTTTCAAGTTGCCATACCTTTTTAAAAAATCTACAGATTTCCAATAGGATTGAAGCATTAGGAAGCTGCATAGTTTCTGCTGAGGATGCAAGTCATTGCTGTTCCCCAAGGGATGCCAATCTCTTCTCTGAGATATTTTCCATTGTTCTACATTGCATTATGACTTGAATATCTCCTATAATTTTTCCAGAATATCAGAGATGGATGAAAATACAGAAAATTCAAGAAAATCGAAATTTCACATCCTGTATGAGATAAGGCAAAACCATCCAAATTCTTTTTAGTAATACTTTTTTTGAACACCTGGTGTATTATTAATTAGTAGAACTCGATGAATGAAGGAAGAAAGCACTTTCAGAATGCTTTGATCTGATTAAAACTCGGTTTATTTTTCAACAAGTTGTGGCAACTTGAAAATTCTTAAAATAATTTGTGGCCCACTCAATTCTTTGAGCACTTCAGGTCATTCTTGATCAATTATCACTTTCCAATTGGAGGCATATACAGGGTCGCTGATATGTATGGAAACGGTCGATTATTTCCTAAAGTAAGATAGCTAGCGAAAAATGTTAGGTTACAAAAGTTGTAGGGTTTTTCAAAATCCATTAAGCTAATGAAAAATTAAGTATACAGGATGAGTCAAAAAGTCAGGACGAAACAAAGTTGCTTTTTCTCTAATGGGACACCCTGTATATTATTCCACATTTCAATTCTGCTCGAAATTCTGAACAAAATTGAATAAAGCGCATCATTTCCTAAATTCAACCGATTTCCAGATATCAGAATTTTGAAAATAACTTTTTTACTACTCTCAAATTTATTAAAGAAGAAGCACGAAATGATGCATATTTATTATGAAAGTCACAAAAGGTGGAGTAATGTGGATATTATGATTACAATTTAATTATGAATTTTTTACAGAAAATAAAAAAAGCATAATTGTTCAGGGTTGATTAAAATGCAATTAAAACAATAAAATGAATTTTTTAATGAATGCCCAGGATATTTAAAAATTTTATGAAAACAATAGTTAAGACAGGAGGAAAGAGAGAAAACAAGTTTTGATAAACAACA